>JBBDGP010002324.1:0-1200000 GCA_037952835.1 Lithobates septentrionalis | reverse complement strand
CCGTACACACGGTCAGATTTTCCGATGGAAAATGTGTGATAGGACCTTGTTGTCGGAAATACTGACCGTGTGTGGGCTCCATCACACATTTTCCATCGGATTTTCCGACACACAAAGTTTGAGAGCAGGATATAAAATTTTCCGACAACAAAATCCGTTGTCGGAATTTCCGATCGTGTGTACACAAATCCGACGCAAAAAGTGCCACGCATGCTCAGAATAAACAAAGAGATGAAAGCTATTGGCTACTGCCCCGTTTATAGTCCCGACATACGTGTTTTACGTTACCGCATTCAGAATGATCGGATTTTACGACAACTTTGTGTGACCGTGTGTATGCAAGACAAGTTTGAACCAACATCCGTCGGAAAAAATCCTAGGATTTTGTTGTCGGAATGTCCGATCAATGTCCGACCGTGCATACGGGGCATTACAGTCATGTGTACTGGGCTAACGCATAGCTGTGTACGTAGCAGCCATTTTGTCATGTCTCAGCTCACCTCAGCCATGTTGTCTTGTGAAGGGCACACCACAGTGACCTTGCCCCCACCTTTTTCTTTCAGTTATCCAATACACTAACTGGGGACTGAGGCCAGGACCTTATCAGTCCAGTGATCAGACACCCAGACTTTTCCATTACCCAATCCACTGGCACCACTTATTTCTCCTAGGTAAACTAGACATTGGAAACCTGCCCTGTTTATATTTGTTTTGAAGCAAATGTCATGCCGCATTATAACATGAATGTTAGCAGTCTGTAAAGTCTGTAAACTGTAGAGATGCAGAGATATGAATATTTATCACAAACTATACCTTTGACTTGGTCATGAATGTAGAGACCTCCCAGCAACCAACCCCTAGACAAGATGACCAGACGATTGGTCAGGGGCATCTGTCAACACCCCTTCGATCCCAAAGAAAAGGGAGATGCCAGGACAGTTTGAGAGTTTTCCTTTACCATCAAATCAGGAACATCTGTCAAGTTTGAGAACCGATCTCACCTGGCTCATTGACCGAACTCAAATCAACCCAAGGACATTGATTGCAAGTATCCTTCCTCCTCAATTCTACTTTTTTCTCTGTTGCTGTATTATGTCTTTATTTCTTTAAAACACCTTTTTTCTGTAAATATTTTATGTGCACCAATTTTGACCTTTTCATTATTAAAACCTTATTTTGAAAAGTGTTTCCTGAAGAGTGCTACTGTATAGGATAAATCCTGTTAACATTCCTGTCTGTGGTGGTAGTGTGTGTTGCAGACAATTATTCTAAAATCATAATTGTAATGCTAAATTGGTGGAAGTTCTGACTCTTCAGTAAACAAAAGTCAGTGGTGGCAGTTAAAGGGTTCATTTCTTAATTAGCCCAGTGGCAATCGCTCTCAGGCTGCTGGCACCTAGATTGTGGTCCCGCAAGCTGGAAAATCTTTGTGTCGGGTGCCGTTGAGAGTGTCATTGTCACGTAAGTGACAGCACGATGTGAGATTAACCGGTCATTTGTCATGAGTTAGTGAGGAGGGCAGGGATTCGCTATCCGCGTTCCTCACACATACTACAAGCATAAAAACATGGAATAGGCATGTCAGATGAAGGTCTGTTCCTGCTTCATATTGCTTTCCAAAGAATGGAGTCATTTTTTTTCAAGTTATTGATCGGAGACTTTTGTATCAGTGCTACATTATTGTTATATCATTGACAAATGCATCAAACTTTTGACGACTATTAGTTATATTATCATTAGATTATAATTTTACCAGCACTTGTTTGTTCTTTTTCCTGCTTCGTGCCTTGCCTTGGGCTGTGTTCTCTAGGTGGAGTAGCAGTTGTGAGTGATGATGTGGGGCGTTACCTGGCTCACCCATCTGGCCTGAAGGCTTACCCTGTAGGCCCATATTGTTCTATTCTACTAGTGCAACATGCGAGAAGGACTAATGATAAGCTGTCTGCTTTCAAACTTTGTCTAAGTGAACGTCAGTAGTTTTTTTGTGAACAGAACTGGAGCTTTGCTATGCACGCATGTGCGGGTAAACGTCAATGCACAGAAGAATGAGCGTTTACACAACTACGGCCACGTAGAGGCCCAGTGAATATCTGTGTGCGTGTCACCGGCGCAAAAACAACCCTTAGTTCCTCAAACAATGTTACATACTAAATGTTAGGGATGCTGCATTCAGAAAAAACCCTTCACTTAGATGGGTAAGAAATACTAGTTGGTATATGTGAATGCGCTACTCCCGTAATATACCCCCGGAAGCTTCCTGATGACGCATTTGATGATGCGAAACGCGTAGAGGCTGCTGGGAGAATTTTATGCATCACGTGACCGGACGAGAACGGGAACGAGGCTTGGAGCGCAAGCCGAGCGTGGAGGCCGCACATTAACACCAGGCGGACCATGCTAATAGCCACCCGTCCGTAACTGCTGGATAAGCTTCGTGCCGGCTCGAGGGCACTTTTAAATGTGAGTGATTTTAACCTTTGAAACTTTTTTAAAATAAACGGTTCAAACATATTGCGCTATGATCGCCTTTTGTCCCTATGCTTTCCTATGAGGAGCATTAGAACCCAAGTTTTAACCGGTGAGAAGTGGTACCTAGGTGGAGTGGTTATCCCTTGAATGAACCAAAGGCGTACCCCTAGTGAAGTATCTGGTGAGTGGCCAATCTGAATGGTGGAGGGTCCCACTCAGTCACATATGAATATTGAAGCAACATAGGAGCACGTCAGTCACATTAATGGTTACAAGACTTTGCAACACATTTGAAGGACTTTTTGTTATATGTATATGCATTGAATGGATATATGATTTATTAATCAAAAATTTTTTAAATCTATGCACATGAAACATTTATGATTAGTAGTTGATAAGTATTACAGGTGGTGGTATATTACGGGAGTAGCGCATTCACATATACCAGCTAATACGTAGAGGTCCAGTGCTGGGAATTTTAGCCCACATTCACTTTTGGCTCATTTCCATATGCCTGATTATGCTCAACATGCAACATCTTATTATTTGTCTAATTGTCTCAGTTCACAGTTGTACACCTAGGGGTGGATTTACTAAAGTCAAATAAACTGTGCAAGTGCAGTTTCTCCAGAGCTTAGTAATGAGGAAAATATTCAATTTGCAAAGAATACCCAATCACACGCAAAGAAAATTTAAAAAAAAACAGCTGTAACTGTCATCCCTGCAATGCCTCATGGGACTTGTAGTTTTGCAACAGCTGGAGGGCCACCAGTTTGAGACCCCTGCTCTAGATCCTATGCTCGAAAATGTACATGAGCTTTTTTGGGGACATATTCGGGTGTTTTTGGCCCCATGGATCAAATGGAGTGCCTGTATACACAGAATAAGCATTTTTTGTGCCAGAAGCATCCTTCTCCCCCTCAAAGACTGCCCTCCTCCCCTTGCCTAGCCCAGGAAACAAATGTCTGAAGCCAGATAAACATTGCAAAAAAATGCCTGTAAAATGCTTGTAGAACAATTGTAAAACCCCTGAGAATGCCTGAAAAAATGCTAAAAAAAAAAAAACAACAGGAATATACTCTGCTCAGGTGTAAATTCAGGTTTACACTAGGCAGGTTTACACTAGGCATAAAAAATGTCTGTATGCATGAGACCTATATGTCTATATGTGTAATTTGAGCATAAACTAATGAGGTCTGTAAGCAACAGGCTTTTTTTTGCAAAGCAGGTAAAGTTAGCCTGGTAAATGTGTAAATAATCACCTGCTGACTGGAAAGGGGTGCATATTAAATTTAAATAGGCAGTGGGGTTGACCTACTAAAATAGTAGAGACGGTACACTTCTAATGCCGCGTACACACGGTCGGACTTTTCGTCTACAAAAGTCAGACAGCCTGTCCGACAGACTTCCGGCAGACTTTCGGCGGACTTGCGGCGGACTTGCGGCGGACTTGCGGCATACTTTCTAACGAACGGACTTGCCTACACACGACCACACAAAAGTCCGACGGATTCGTACGTGATGACGTACACTGGACTAAAATAAGGAAGTTCATAGCCAGTAGCCAATAGGTGCCCTAGCGTGGCTTTTTGTCCGTCGGACTAGCACACAGACGAGCGGATTTCGGGGTCCGTCGTAGTTACGACGTAAAGATTTGAAGCATGTTTCAAATCTAAAGTACGTCGGATTTGAGGCTAAAAAAGTACGTTGAAAGTCCGGAGAAGCCCACACACGATCGGATTACCAGCCAGCTTTAGTCCGTCAGCGTCCGTTGGACTTTTGTAGACGAAAAGTCCGACCGTGTGTACGCGGCATAAAAGTTAATGTTTACCGAATTTAGTATATTAATCATTTCAGTAAATCAATCACTCATATGCTAGCAAAATCCTGTTTTTTTATTTAAATTTCCCTTAAAAAAAAGATTAGGTCATTCATAGCAAATACTGTATATTTATTAACATTCTCTTAGCAAAGTAAACATACAAGTGAATGCAGCCTTTATTTCCATTATAAATAAACTCAATATTTTTACTATTTACCAGACACAAATAATAATATTAATAATCAGGTAAAGATATATTAAATAAGTCAGTTCATCGCAGTAAAATATCAAATTTGCACTATTTATCTAAAAGTGTCACCAAGTAAAGGGAAAGCAATATTGCACACAAAAATAAAGGTCACTTTGACATTATAACCTCATAAAAGTAACACCAAGTGAAGAGAACTTCCTCTACTTTACCATTTATTATCCAAGTTGAAAAACTGGAGAAAATAAGTAGAACTGTTGCCTACACAAGCTAGTTATATTTCTTGTCATCTCTTTAATTTCATAATGCTGGCTACAGAATTAAAACTTTTACCAGTTAGTTGCTTATTTTCCTTGTAGTTCAGTTTTTCATTAATCATGCTTTAAATGCTTTGATTAAATGACCTTGTAGCCTTTCCAAACTAAGGAAAAATTATACACAACAATTATTTACAAAGTATTTATATAGTGGGTGTGTATATATATATATATATATATATATATATATATATATATATATATATATATATATATATATATATATATTAGAAGGCCAGTATGCTGGCCTGAGTTTATGGGAGGGGCCCGGAGGGTATTTAAGCTGACCACTTCCCCTTCCTCTTTGTCAGTTCCAGTGCATGATACCCTCCCTCCCATTCCCCTTTTTACAGCACTTCTCAGCAAATTCTCCTCCACACTCATCCATTACTTTTCTTGGGTATGGCCCCTTTTCTTGCCATACCTACCAGACAACCAAAAGCCACACCTCAGGTCTATTTATGTTGTAAGTCTTGTCGCGTGTTTATGTGATCCATATTTATCTCAGTCTTAGGGCCACGACCATAAATATATATATACATATATAGATATAGATATATATATATATATATATATATCTATATCTATATATAGATATAGATATATATATATATCTATATATATATATATAGATATATATATAGATAGATAGATAGATAGATAGATAGATAGATAGATAGATAGATAGATAGATAGATAGATAGATAGATAGATAGATAGATAGATATATCTATATAGATAGATATATCTATATAGATAGATATATCTATATAGATATCTATATCTATATATATATATATATAGATATATATATCTATCTAGATATATCTAGATATATATATATATCTATATATATATAGATATATATATAGATATATATAGATGTATATATATATCCATTAGGAGCCTTCCCCAGGTATGACAAGAATGCTTTGACCTGAAGGATTGTATTTCTTGCCAGGTGAGTGTTGAAGGATTAGAACCTTTGTCAGCATTTACTGTAGCTGTCGTCTGTGTCCCCGTTGAGTAAGTTCACCCTTTCTGTATGTCTTGGTACCCTCTGTCACTGAGACAGGTGAGATCCAATGATGGTAAATGAGGACATCTGTTTAGGCAGCAACTGTCTCTTTCACATGGGCAGTCTGTCCATTTTTTAGACGGACCTGACCAGACCCTCCATTTTCCATAACCTCCTTAGCGGTATTCCCGAGTGTGGCTCGGGGTTAACTTTCAGTACCAAAAGCGGTAACCCCGAGCCACACTTGGGATTACACCGCAGTATCTAGGTACAGGCACTTACCTTGTCCCTGCAATGTCCTTCCGCTGTATCCTCTGGCCGATGTATCACTGTTCTGGGCTCCGTTCCCTGCAAGTGTCGCAACGCATGGGAGCGGAGCCCGGCAGCAAATTCAAAAAAGTACAAAAAACATAACACACACAATACATTGTAATCTGTTAGGATTACATTACTGTATCAAATCATGTCACCTCAGTTTTGTCCCTAGTGCTTTGTCCAGTGACCTGCCTGCACTTTTACCATTCTTTCTGCCTGGAAACTTGAGAACATCCATGGCATCCAAAAAAGTGTCCCTCTACGTCAAAAGTGGTTTTAGACCAGCTAGAAAACAGCGATAGTAAATTAGAATGCAGAATTGAGCGATAGTGATTTGTGGGGAAATTCGTCATTAGACACTGAAAGTGACAACAGCGACGATTCTGCGACTGAGCTCAGCGATGTGCGAACTTGGTGTGTGGGTATGTTTCATACCTGGGATGTTTATTAAACCCATATGCAGTGTCTAGTATTACAGTGACTAGTAATATTGCACCCTTGTTTGGACAAATGTCAGTGTTTTTGATTTGATTACATTATTTAATAAAATGTATTATTATTATATTATTATTTTTTATAATTATTTATAGTTATTTATTATATTATAATTTATGATTTAGTGTTTCAAACTTTATCATACCCGGGATGTTACAATTACAGATACCCACTCAATTTGTCCTACTGACCATTGCCACTAAGACAAAAGCGATGGTAAGTCCAAAATGTATAGCTGCCATCAGAACAGAAAATGGATAGAAATAAGGATACCTTCAGTGACAATGATCTAAGAAGGGAATTCCCTTTACCCAGTAGAGATTTCTACTCTGTTGAGTCTCTGGGACAGGAAATGAAAGAGAAATGAAGATGAAATGAAGAGAAATCCCCCAAACAGGAAAGCAAAAGATAAACTGACAGGGGTTTTTAAATATTCTTTTAAATCTAAAATATGACTAAAGCTAAAAGAACAACGTTGGGCAATATATTGCAAACCAACATGGATACAAAAAGCTCACCTGAAAAAAGCTAATGAGGGATATTCAATAAAATTTATTCGGAGACTGTGATGAAACACAATTTTAGTTTAAGATTTTCTCATTTGATGAACAGATGTTTTTGAATGTTAATTATGAAGCTATCACTATTCTTAGTTCCCAAAGAATAAACAGGAAGGTGGGAATACATTTCAAGCAGGCGGACTATTTCCTCTCATTTGTAAGCTACAATAAGTAGATATCCTATAATCCAGAGTAGGCTGGAAGGTATTACAATTATTTTACTAAGGCCCCTTTCACACAAGGCGGGCTCCGTTTCTACGGAGCCCGCCTCGGTCCGCCGGCTCAGCGAGAGATCTGTCCGTTGATCTCCGCTGAGCCGGCGGATGACAGGTCCCTCTCTGCTCACTGAGCGGGGAGGGGCTTGTCAGGCGCCGCTGCCGCCTATGGAGGGATCGGACGAAAACGGACAGCGTGTCCGTTTTCGTCAGATCTCACCCGATCCGATCCGCCAGCGACGGATCTGGACGTAGAGCCATACGTCTGCTTTTAGCGGATCGGACGGGGTCGGATGTCAGCGGACATGTCTCCGCTGACATCCGACGCTCCATAGGCTAACATGGATCGCCCGTTCAGATCCGCCATCAAAACTGACAGGCGGACCTGAACGGTCCGATCGTGTGAAAGGGGCCTTATATTACTTTATACATACCCTAAGATAACTTTATGGATTGCAAAGGGTCACACATAATAATATAACTGAACACTAATTTGAGAATTGTCTGTTTGAAACAGCAATCATTGCTATATACTGTGGATATATAAAGTGAACTTGTCATTCATTTTTACATTTTGGAGCCAAATTCCTGCAGGCAACACAAGATTACTGTTGTTTCATCGTTCTTCTCTGTTTGAAACTTGTTTCATTTGCACTTCTTCCGTATTTCTGCATGAATGATAGTAATAAAAATTATTGGGAACAAAACTAGTTTCATTTAATTACTGGGATCTGGCATCCATACAGGACTGCCATTGGCCATGGTCTTAATTGATGAGAATGCCTTAAAGTGGTTGTAGACTCTCTAACATGAAGTTTATCCCTCTGTAGTGTGTACTTGTTTCAGTCCAGAACACAAATGTCATTTCTGTCTGCTGTTTCATTTCTCTGCTATCAGCATGAGTCACTTCTGTTCAGTTTCAAGTTTTTCTGACACCAAGAGATGAAAAGTTGACAGGGGAGGGGGCTCCACCACACAGCCTCTGAGTGACAGCCTCAGCTTTGTTTCTGTGTGCTGTGTGAAGGGGGGGGGGGGTTCCCTCTCTTCAATCAGCTCTCCTTACTGAGCTCTGCAGAGTGTTACTCTAGCTCCCTGCCCCCTGCTTCCTGAAAGCTCAGGCAAGCTGTAAAAATTTTGGACTTTGAAAGGTTGTAGAGAAGACTGCAGAAAAACAGGTACAACTTATGTGGCAGATTTGTTGCATCTCTGTGTATTACCTGAGTACAGTCACTTCACTGGGTATATGTAAGGGTTTACAACCACTTTAAAATTAAACTATGTACTCATCTACCCTCTAGTCTAGCATTATTAGGTCCGCAAGCTCCCCCACTGGCCCTGGCATCTTTGTTCAGTCTTCCTCCAGGTTTAGGATCTTGGGCCATCTTGATTGGCTCTGCTGGGATGACATATCTCCTGCGCATGTCTCTTCTGCAATAAAAAGCATGCCTGCGTGCACTTTTTAATATTTTATGTAAAGTTCTACTTCAAAGGACAGTAAGACCTCTCCCTCTCTTGGACAAGGGGAGGACAACTGGTGGGGCATCTTGTGTTGTCTTTACTTGTGGCTTTAAACCAGGGGTCTCCAAACTTTCTAAACAAAGGGCTAGTTTACAGCTTTTCAGGCTTTGGGGGGTTGGTCTGTCAGTGTGGGTAGAAAATGCCATGGTGTCAATAGGGGTAAACCATGCCCCATTACTGGTGTCAGTGGGAGGAATAGTGCCCCATCACTGGTGTCAGTGGGAGGAATAGTGCACCATTGTTGGTGTCAGTGGGAGAAATAGTGCCCCATCATTTGTGCCAGCGGGAGGAATAGTGCCCCCCTTACTGGTGTCAGTGGGAGGAATAGTTCCTCCTTCATTGGTATCCGGGGAAGGAATAGTGCCCCATCATTGGTGTCAATGGGAGGAATGGTGTTCCATTGTTGGTATCAGTGGGAGGAATGGTGCCCCATTGTTGGTATCAGTGGGAGGAATAGTTCCCCAATCATTGGTGTCAGTGGAAGGAATAGTGCCCCAATTTTTTTCAATAACAACGCAACCTTTAAGAAACATGTTAGACTATTGCTTACTGAATCTATCTCTAGGTTCAAACGAAATTCTAAAGCTGATTATGTTCATGCCTCAGTTGAAGATGCCAGAGGACCGTTACGCCTCATCAACGTCATCTGACTCCTTGGCACAATTGAAACTGCAGACCAGGGTGGTGGACCATCTGTGTCGGGAATGGGCTAAACATAAATTGTTTTTTAGCAAACAAAAGATCTTTAAGCAGGGCGAGCCCTCGGGTAAATTACTGGCCTATCTGGCGCATCTGGACTCCAGACCCCCAGTGGTAAATTACCTTAAGTGCATTATCCCCCACAAGATCTCCTGAACCTTCTTGAGACACTGGATCTCCCCAAACTAACTGCCGAACAGGTGGATTTTTTGGAGCCCCCGATCTCAGAGGATGACATTACCCTTGCTCTAGCTCAGTTTGCAAAGGCTAAAGCTCCTGGCTCCGATGGCCTATCCATTGAATTCATAGCCCTCTATCGGGCTATATTTGAAGCCGCAACCGTTCCTGAATCTATGAGGGAAGCAATCATAGTCCTTATCCCTCAACCGGGTAAGGACCCCTATCGCACAGAATCTTACAGACCTATTTTCCTACTACAAACAGACATCAAAATTTTGGCCAAAATCCTGTCTCTACGCTTAAACAAAGTAATTCTCTCATTGATACATTCAGATCAAAACACGGCATTCAATACTAGACATCTCTTTCTGAACCTTCAGGCCTCCATAACCAAATCTGCTCTAGTGTGGTAGACTCCCTTAATGCGGCCAAGGCATTTGATTCGGTTAAATAGCAGTACTTGTGACAGTGTCTTTGCTGCTTTGGATTCGGCCCCCAACTTTGTCAAATGGCTCACCATACTCTATGATACATCATAGGCTAGGGTGGTAGATAATGGCTTAACGTCTGACGCTTTCCCGCTTTCAAGGGGTACACTGCGGGGTGCCCCATTTCGCCCCTTATATACGCACTGGCTGTAGAACCCTTAGTGGTGGCCCTTAGGGAACACCCTGATATTAGAGGGTTAACATCTGGATCTGTGGGGGAAAAGGTGGGGCTATATGCAGATCCCATGATCCTTTACCTGGCTGACTCTGGCCTCTCCCTTTCAAATGCATTACAGATCATAGACAATTTCAGTAGATTTTCAGGCCTTAAAATAAAGGCCTGAGAAGTCCCAGATTCTCCCCATATATGTTTTCCCCATCTGAAGACCAGGCTAATGTGCCCTTACTAAGAGTTAGCACTTTTAAACACTTGGGAGTCAAGGTTTCTAGAGATGTAGCTGACTATATCTCACTGAATGTAGAGCCTCTTCTCCCGCTGATTAAAGCCAAAACACAGACG
The DNA here is from genome assembly GCA_037952835.1 of Lithobates septentrionalis. NCBI lineage: Eukaryota > Metazoa > Chordata > Amphibia > Anura > Ranidae > Lithobates > Lithobates septentrionalis. The sequence continues at coordinate 1,189,176 of JBBDGP010002324.1, read as the reverse complement.
TGGGCCAAATTGCCATTGGGAGTTATGGGCCGCATGGGACTAGTCAAAATTATACTTTTACCTAAAATTCTCTATGTACTATGGCACTCTCCAGTCTACATTCCACTTAGAAACTTTAAAACTATGGACACTTTGCTACAATCTTCATATGGGGTCCTAGCAGACAGAAACTGTCCTGGAATCTCCTGCAGATTCCAACTTTCCTAGTGGGCCTTGCAGTTCCGGAATTCGGATCATATTACTTGGCGGCACAGCTCTCGCATTTTTATCATATTGCTAAGACTGACAAATGTATATACCTGGCCTTGGCATGTCACTCAGTGGACTCACGAATTCCACATCCATTCTGTGATCTGCTGCGTGGCCTACATGGCTCATTTGTGCTCCTAAACCGCTCGGGCCTTATATTTCAACACAAGCGAATCTGGGGTCTGGCAATGTCCAAGATGGGAACAACTGGGTTTCATATTAATACTCCCTTGTGGTACAACAAACTTCTCCCAGAACTCCTTCAGATACCCAATCCCACTATATGGATATCTAGTGGAGTTTACTTACTGTCCCACATTCTCATAAATGGAGCACTTAAAACCTTTGATCATTTAAAGGCAGAATTTAACCTCCCCAACTATATGTTCTTTTGTTTTCTCCAGGTATGCCATGCCCTATATACCCAGTTCACAGGTTTTTACCCCAACCTACCATCCCTGAATGCACTTGACATAATCTGTAGTAATGAACCACGTCAACTCATATCTATTTTTTACAACATGCTCATTACTTCAGCTGCCACTAAACTTACCTACACTATTAAGATCAAATGGGTTGATGATGTTGGGGAGTTGGATGATAAGGACTGGGACGAGGCTCTGGAGACCTTACACAAGTCAACATAACACATAGGGCATACTTGACTCCACATGGGTTAGCCAAATTCTGTCCTTTGAATAGTTCCACGTGTCTCAGATGTTTGATATCAGTTGGCACCGTGGGCCAGCTCCTCTGGCATTGCCCCATATTCAAGGATACTGGTCACAGATTGTCCAATTCCTACATGATCAGATGGGCTCCCTGGTGTCCCTTGATCCTAAGCAATGCCTGTTGGGAATCTTTCCTGACTCTGATATAGATAATCACACTCTCAGATTCCTACATGAAACCTTGTTTGTAGCTAGAAAGATTATAGCTCGGAATTGGATCCAGGCTGTGGCTCCTACGGTGGCTGCCTGGATTGCTTGAAATAATAATACCCTACCATTCAAAAAGATTATTTACATAATGTCCGGGCAAATATAATAAAGATTATTTACATAATGTGTCCGGGCAAATATATTTATTATATATTTATTATATATATAATATAAGTGGTTCATTATTTACTATATTTATTATATTTCAAATATATTTATTATATTTGCCCGGGTGTCCGGGCAAATATAATAAAATCTGGGACAGATGGCTCCAGTCCTCGTCAACCTGTGTCTCCTGAATCCACAATATGTATTACTAGCTGATTACAACTGGCCTTGTGTAACTCATGTGAATTATGTCCATCATTTGGTCTATACTGTAAATGGAAAACAATCATCACCAGTATTGTTACCTTTTATTGGTTTATTTATTTATGTATGCATATATTTGTTTGTCTTTATTGGGTTATGCCTCGTAATGCTTGAGTACCCTGTATACTTTTGCATAAAACTCAATAAAGTTTGTTTCCAAATAAAAAAAAATTAAACATGCTTATTTTCCTACTACGAGTCACATATCCCAGAGGAGCCCCTCACCATGTGTAGGAACGCTTGGTGACACCAATATCTTTCATGACCCATGAGATACACTCCCACCTCTGGTTGCACCTGCCATCAACTGTTTTTTTACACTGTAACATCTTGGTAGCCTGTACCAATACATACACATTTCCACAAAAAAAAATCATGAAGTACTAAAATTATTTTTTAACCAGCCCTAAACTCAATATGTAAAGAGTGTACTTTCAATAGTAAGGGAGGCATTAGGAAGGACATGTTGATGTAATAAAATCAGTATAAACATACCTTGTTACAGCCATAACAAGTCATTTGTTTCCACGACAGTTGACTTAATGCCATGAAGCCTGTGAGCGAAGGTCCTAATATCAGCAGAGGCTACAGTATAGGGCTCAATCTCCTTGCACTGTCACCCAAGCAAAAAACAGGTGTAGCTGGCAATGAGGAAAACTGCATGCCCTCAATGGGCTCAATATGATGACTGCAGAAAAAAGCATAGGAGACAAAAACCATGCTTAACTTGCTAATATTTATTGTAGTGACAGAGTAAAAATTTTTACTGGGTATTTTCACAAGAAACTTTTTATATGGTATCTGGGGTGGGCATTGTAATGAGAACAACCTTAAAGTCCTCGTATAGGCATTGAATAAGAGCTTGGCTGAAAATATGGGAATAAAGGAATAGGAATAAAGTGAACCGAAGTGCAAATGCCAACTAATAGGAAAGGAGGGAAAAATAGTTGTCAGCATTATGGTGTGCTCCCACACCCCACCCCACACACACACACACACACATACATACACAACTTCCCTTACAGTGACGGAACAATCACGGTCGCAGAAGTCGCACTTGTGACTGGGCCCTGCCGTTCCACCACTGTTATCTACGTGACAGTTCGAGAAAACAGTTATGTCCGTAGGGACATAACTATCTAACTGTGTAACTATGTCCACAAGCTGTCAGAAAAGCATTTTCCTTTTTTGTACACCTGGCATCTATCACACTGCCTGAAAAAGCAAATTGTCTCTAATATTTTCTCTGGAAGAATAAACTTGATGTACTCCTTCATCACCAATCAAAGTATAACTAAACGCAAAACTTTATTTTATATTAGATGTGGGTAGAGTGGCAAGCATTTTATGCTGTTTGTGGTCCTGCTAGGAAAATTCAGTTGCACTTAATTGTTCTGATCACCAATGTCGCCGGGAATGAAAGTGAGGGTAAATTCAAAATTCCAATCTACCGCCAGAACAGTTGCCACCAGAAATCTCTATCTTCCAATGGGAACTCCTGTTCCAGTGACAACTGTGTAAGAGGACACAGGATATAACCCTACCAAGCCCCCAGTGTCATAAATCATAAAGAATTAAATTCAAAAGTATTTTCTTCCTCTATTTTTCAAAATATCAAAATAAAAAACAAAGTATAGGTTAGATTAAAGTTTTAGTGTAGTATAGTATAATAATTTTGGAAGGTAAATACAACAATTATTTATAGAGGTCTATGCATATCACATCAAAAATGGGCCAACTGAGAAAGAGAGACAGAGTGATTTTGTTCCAGAAGATGGATTGCATTTGCAAGATATGAAAAATTATCAAATTAAGACTGAAATAATGAAATTACTCACATTATAAACACATGGAAAATAATTTGTGTTGCAAAGTAATGTCTATATTACGTACCTGAAAGTACTTTCATAGTAATAATTTAGATGCAGCAATGCAGATATGATCAAGAATAGTAAAATTATTAGTCAATACGATGTTTCTGTCATATTGATGGATAATGGGATAACACAGCATACAGTTGACATCCCGTGGCAGCTTAATGTATACTCCATGCATTTTTCATCTTTCATAATCCATCAGCCCAGCCATCAAACTATTCACATAGACTGCCTGCCACACAGCTGTCTTTGGATACAAACATCCCTAATTATTCAAAGTGAATTTTCTGGAATCCTCAGGGAATAAAATATTACATGATTTTGACCTAATTATATCTAGGTCTTCTGTGATGTTTCCCTACTATATATTATGAACGGTAATGTCCCAAGGTTATTTGCTAGGACAGAACTCTTCCTAGCTGACGATGAAGAATTTAATTGTTCATTTTTTACAGGCTTTTATTCAAGTTACATTAGAAAACAGGGTTTTCTATCTGATCTGTGAAAAATGATTTTGTTCATAGAATTAAAAAAAAAAAGATTCCCTGCAAACTTAAATTGACTCTGTAACGAGAAGCATGGAGGCAGCCATTGCTAGACTTCTTTATATAATGCTAGTTGCCTGGCTGTGTTTGACTGAAAGTGGACCTTCACCCTAAAATATAAGTCATGTTTCCCTGCCTCCTCCCCACTCCCTCTCTTACAGTTGGACATGAGGCAAAGACGCCTATTAGGGGAAGTCAGGAGACTTTGTCATCTTTGCCCATGCGCAAGAATTCACCTGCACATGTGCAGATGTGCCGAAGGGTTCTGCCAGGACCCAAAGGCTGGGAAGAGCCCTTTGACACATTTGCACATGCATTACGATTGCATTAAAGAAGGAGTGGGGGGTGAAGCTGGTACAGAGCAGGAATTTCACTAAGCACTTTTGGAGTCAGAGATGGAACAAATATGCTGTAAATGGGTGTTGGGAAAAGTCTGATTTACTTTTCTCTATAATCACAAAATAAACAGAGGGTGCACAGACCTGGTGCATTATCCTCAATAATATATTTAATGAATAAAAGAGGTAAGTATTATACTCACAAATACACACGTGTCACAGCTTTAAAAAAAAAAAAAAAGGTTTAGGTACACAATGCAGCTTATCACATAACAGATCAAATATCCAGCAGTACAGGCTAACGCATTTTTAGGCCTTGCCTTTCCTCAGAGCCAACCCTATCAGTATACCTATTCCAGGTTAGCAGCTTAGACAGCATTATAGCCAAAGCATAAGCATTAAAGCCAGAGAACTAACATTCCCAAAAAAAGAGTTTGCAAAGGACCTGTCATATGCAATCAATGATCTATGAATTGAGGTCAGGTGGATAATATATGATAGCTCGTTTCTCATTCATTGAAGCTATAGTGCAGTTTCTGTGAATAGAGGAGGGGGAGCAGGAAGGGCGGGCATAGTCGGCACTTTTGTTTTTGTATTCTTTTGCTTTTGGCTAAACTTTAAAGGAGAAACAGCCAAGGCTATACTTCTCCTATGCATCACAGGAATGCAGTTTGTTCTAAAACTGACTGTTGGCTGGCATCACTCAACCGGTCCAGGCTTGGAAAAGATCACAACTTTAAAGTCGGGATCCACCCAGATGCCTCGTTCGGCAGCTGCCATTGTTTTTTTTTTTTAGACGTTCCCAGGTCAATAACCCTATAAAAGAATAGATTGGGCCTTCTGTCTTTCCTGGCTTCAAGGTCATTTTGGGTTATTAAATTACAAAGTAATGAAAGTATATATTGAGCATAACAGCCAGGGAACTAGTCACTCCTCACAAAAGTCAACAACAGGCTCCCTCATCTCTCTCATTCAAGGTTCACTATAGAGTTTTACACCAGAAAGTCCACGATGATGTGAACTTCATTGACACGCATTTCAGATGCATTGAATGTTTGGAGGACTCGAATTGAATGGACTTGTTTGGACCTGAATATTCAGGTCAACCCACCAGACTGGGGCATGCAAGATTTTTTTTCCCAACTAATTGATCAAGAACCTTTAAAGTCACATTAGACACAGACAGGGAAAAACATAATTGATTTAAGTTCGTTATATATTCATTACCAATCATCAAATTGATTTTACATACAAGCAATAAACCCAAATCCTTTTTGATTATCAGTCTCCTTTATAATTTGTAGCATTTGCACTGGCAGAGGGAGGGTCAGAAATCTAAACCAATCAGCACTATTTTGCTTTTTAGAACACAGAAATTACCGCATCAGAGTGCTGCTGTGCCTTCTTGGTCCAATCAGAGTCTGTTGGTGATGCTAGACCTTTACTAATCAACTGCAGTGTTGTCTACAGAGGTCTCAAGGAATGGTAGACCTGGCTGTGCTCTTTGGAAGGGGTTCCTGAGTTTTTAGACTGGCTGAATTGAAGTAAAAAAACTTTGGAGGGTAAATCATTATATGTAACTATGCATATAGATGAGTCTAGCTTTAAAGATAATCTGCCAAAAAGCTAACATTCACAGATTTTTTAGGCTAGAAACTGATACCAGGGTAGTAAAGCTATGAACCTATTTGACTTTACTGCAAGTAATGTCTCTGTTCCAAATTTACCCTGAACAGGAGGGAATAACAGTTTTCATCCAAATCTTCTCCTGCAGATATTTTGATACATTACCGATACATATAAGTGCTAGATTGGATATCGTTCTTCTGATGACTTATAAATGGCCCTTGGCCACAAAAAGGCCTCATATCATCCTCTAAGAGTGACACCACATTGAATTATAAGATCAGATAATGAAGCTGTTTTAGATGATAAAATCTGTATACAAAAAGAAAGGTCAACGCTAGTTTGATGACATCCCAAATTCATGTGACCTCTACAAGGCCTACATGTGCTTAGAGTGTTATATATTAGTATAGTAAGGTTCAAAGGTATATTATGATTTTACTAGCCTATCACCAAAGGCAATTACCTTTTACGGCACATAATTTCCTGCAGCTGATGATATTGATAGGACATAAGAGCTTTTCACTTTTTTAAATGCGTATGTGAAACCTGGGCCCGACACAGCATAACTTCAGCATTGTCATTAGGAATCCAGAGCAGATCATTCCCAATTACTGAAGTCTCACAAGAGTCACTAATACATGAGGCATGCTTCTATCATTGTGTCTGTCAAAAATGAAGTGGCTGTAACTGCAGTTTCTAAAAATATGTCCTTCAAGTACCCTCCGTGGACTTGGAATGTGAGCATTAAAGCTTCCATCAATAAACCTCATGTTCAGGACATGGATGACCCTGCGGCTATTGATGATGCCTTGCTTTACACAGCATGAACTAAATGATGTACAGATCAAGTAAGTCACCTGCATAATTTTACTACACAAAAGCAGTACTTCTCAGCTTTTTCTGCTGCTGGAGACTTATTAGCCCTAGCCCATGCTATCATCTGCTTTCAGATAGGATATCCTGAAACTTGTAGTACTTCATTAGTTAACCTTGCCAGTACTTAACATAGTATAGTATAGTATCTATATTACAATCTCCAAATATGTAAAAACTAAATATAAGGTATGGGTAATTAAGTAACGAGTTAAATTCTACAAAATTCATCCTATACATACATCCTTTAAATCAACGATCAATGATTTAAGTTCTTAGCACTAAGTTCTCAAAATGCCAATATAATTTTAAGCACATTACCATAAGTAGCAATGTATTTTCTATTTATTCTTGCCATGATTTTATTTTAGAAATGATGCCTTGTCCTTAGATGTCATTGCATCCCAAAAGCCATCCTGAGTCAGTAGTCTAGTTTTGGTAGAAGCTGCAGAGTCTGCAGGATGACTGCTGCATTCTGTTAAAAGTACCGTACCTTAGTCCTCAATGTGTCCGCTAGATCCAGTTGGATGCTTTATCTCCCCCCGATATCTTTTATAACATCTCAAGGATTTCCTATTAGAGGGATCAGACAGCAGCTGACGAACAAGAGCAGCGGTAGCAGGCAGCTTTCACTTAATGTTGTATAAACTCCTCCAGTCAGAGAGTTATTTGGTTGCAGCCCATCATCAGTGGGTGTGGATGTTGTTGAGGACAGTATGTGTGGGCATAGACAGCAGCAGTGTCACTGCGATGACATTGAGCTCCCCTGTCTCTTGCCTACCTCCCTGCCGCTCTCACTGACTAATAAATAAATGAATGGGCTGGCTAGAGCTTTCTCACTCATTCCAGTGCAATCAAGCTGTGTGTTCCGAACTAGAAAGGGTGTATGTATGGCTGTGGGATAAGATCCAAGGCTGCTCACATTACTAGCAGCTTTCCAGTCAAAGTATTGCTGCATTGTACAGCTATTAGAACCAGAAAACAATCAGATAGTGCAAAGCAAGAGATATTAACATTCAGCAAGCTTCCCAGCTGCATGATTTTAACATTTTGCACAGTGCAGAATATGTAGGTCTTTATTCTCTTCTAATTTCCCTTGTGGTAACTTTATATTTGCTTGCTCCACATGAAGAAGACCGTTGTTTAGTAATCACAGGAGGAAGGCAGTTACAAACACTTTAAAGGAGATCTATGGTCACAGAATACACTTTCATTTTTATAACATCAGCATTGTAATAAGAATACAAACAATAGCTATATTTGACAATCCAATATAAGCTTACTTGAAAAATTCTCCTTTCATGTTGTGAGTTCTGCCTGTCTGCTGATCATCTCTTTCCACAACTTCCTGGATTCCCAGCATGCTTTGTTTCCTCTGCTAATTCCCACACTTTCAATTTCTAAGAACTACATATCCCATGGTACCTTGCTGCATACAACCTGTGATTCCTGTACTGTTTCCACCTCCTGAAACTCCTCCTCTCATCACCTCTGTAGTTCAGAAGGCAGGCTCTGTGAAATGTGTGACACAGCAGTGTCTGCTCACTGGGCATTTTGAATACACAAGGAAGTAAATGTGTGGGGATGTTCACAAAGTTTACAGACTTCAAGGCCATTCACATTAATAGGAGTAGACTAGAAGTAATTGAATTACAATGTGGAAATAAATATATAACATTTACATTTCTGCGAGTGTCGGGCGATCCTGGGCCTATCCTGGACGGCAGTGGGGTATCATCCCCAAATAAAAGAAATAAAAGAAAAAAAGGCGCCTCTAAGTGCAGAGTTAAAACTTTTAATATCCCCAAACAAGATTAAAAACACTTACAGAATCAAGGATAAGAAGAGGCATAACATGGATGTATGAAGCAGATGATCTGGCATCAGGAGGTCCCAGTGTATCACAGCTCTCCAGTTGTCCCCTCCCGCTGACATCATTTCTGGGATTCATGCTCCATGCTGACTCAGACTACGCGATTGCTTCACCAGTGTTCCCAGAGCCTGGGGTTTTCACCTGCTGGTTATCCTGGGACCTTCTGCTGCTGCATATCGTTATCCCTGGAGAGCTGTGATACACTGGGACCTCCTGATGCCGGATCACCTGCTTCATATACCCATGATATGCCTCTTCCTATCCTTGATTTTGTAAGTGTTTTTAATCTTGTTTGGGGATATTAAAAGTTTTAATTCTGCACTTAGAAGAGCCTTTTTTTCTTCTATTTGTTTTCTATTAGAGATTGCTTCCCTCTTTGAGTGCAGCCCTAAGTGTTTGAAGACCACTTCATCCATCCAACAAAGACACTAACTGCCTGTTCCTGACATTCTGAGCACCCTTGACATATGTTTTATCTGGGTATCATCCCCACCCTGCACACATGGAATGCTCTCCAGCTTAACAGCCGGGGGTGATCGATGTGGCAGAGTTCAGCTGTGAGCACCGTTGTCCCTGTATAGCTTTTCAGCTGACAGCATCATCGTCTCCCCTCCCTCCCACGGCTACACAGGGAGATCGGTGCTCACAGCTATCCCTCCCGATCATTACTGGCTGTTTCATGTCCTTCTCCGGCCCCCGTGTCCTACTCCTCCACTCCATGTCCTCCTCCTCTGGCTCTATGCCCTCCACCCCCGTTTCCTCCTCCTCCTCCGGCTCCATGTCCTCCACCCCCCCTCCTCCCCCGCAGCCAGCTCCCTCCTCTCCGCTCTCGCCGGCTGCTGTGGGGGATGTCAGGATGGAGAGCAGAGAAAGAGACCAGTAGATCTGTCATTTACTGGTCCCTTCCTTTTCTGAATGGAACACAGTGAGCGAGATCCGGTGTTTACTCTGCTCAGATTATGAATGGAGAGGAGACTATGTCTCCTCTCCATTCATCTTCAGTGCTGGAAGAGACTGGGGAATATGTGTCCTCAGTCCCTTTCTCTGCGACAAATGGGAGATGTCAGGGGTCTGTTTAGACCCCTGATTTCTCACCAAAGAGCTCCCTAACAGATACAAAAAATGCAATAAATATGAAATAATTAAACTGTAAAAAAATTATAAAAAATAAAATTGTAAAAAAATATATAAAATTAAAAAATTACTGACACCACCTCACCCTGCCCTACCTACACTGCCCCAACCCCCCCAACCATAAAGCATTGGGAAAAAAATTAAAAACAAATTAAATTGTAAAAAAAATAAGACACTACTGATACCATCCACAGCTGTACTAGACACTACTGATACCATCCACTGCTGTACTGACACCATCCGCTACCCCCCAACCCCAAAAATAAAATTGTAAAAAATAATTAAAAAAATAAAATTGTAAAAAATAAAATAAATTCTGACACTGTACACTGCCCCACTGACACCATCCACTGGCCCCTAAAAAGCATTTTGAAAAAATGAAAAAAAAAAAAAATACAAAAAAATAAAATTGTAAAAAAATAATAATAAAAATAAAGAACTACTGACACTTTTCACTACCCTACTGACACCATCCTGCACATACTACCCACCGCTGTACACTCCACACTCCCCATCTGCACATTATACCCACTTACATACACTCTGCACTCATCTCCTGCACATACTACACTCCTCCATACACGCCACACACCTCCCCTACATATACTACTTACTGTCGTACACTCCGCAGATTCCCTTTTTAACATTACTGCATTCGGCACTATGTAAGTCATCTCAGACTATTAAACCACACCCCTTTAAGCCACGCCCAATATGTAGCGCAATTTAAACCATGCCCACATTTTGCCATGGGGGGGGGGGGTTGCCACCTCCCTGAAATGAGCTTGCCACCTCCCTGAAATTCGTTTTTGCAGGTTGGGATGTCTGGAAATGCAACAAGCCACCTAGCTATTCAGTCCACCGAGCTGTATATAAAACTAAAGTATCTTTTAAGTAGACTAACCCTCCTAATAGACAACATCAAGTTGCAAGCGAAAAGATAATGAGGGGAATTTATTAAAACTGGAGCATCCAGAATTTAGAGTAAGTATACTTACCTAGGGAAAACTCTCATACCCAATCTTTCTGACATTTTTACTGCCAATTATCCTCCAATTTTGCATCAAATATCTAATCTTCTGACCCAATGATCCTCTCTACCATTATCTCGGATAGGTAAAATTAACGTAATAAAGATGGCTATACTGCCAAAAATTCTTTATCTTTTTCGAGTTTTACCTATCCCTGTTCCAGCATACTTTCTCAGAATACTACAACGTAAAGCATTAACTTTAGTTTGGGGCTCCTTGAAACCCCGTCTGCCCAAACACACTCTTTACCTTCCAAAGCCCAAAGGGGGACCAGGGTTTCCTAATTTTACAACCTATTACCATGCAGCTCAATTAGCCCATATCCCTAAATATCACGTGAATAAAACGAAATTCCGCCTTGGGTTGCACTGGAATCAATAAATTGCGACCCACTTTCAATAACCAAGCTTGTATGGTCTAATTCCTCTGACCGTAAAAAACTAATCCTATAACATACACTAGCCATTTGGGATACATTTAAATTAGTAAATGGACTATAATCTCCCCATATACCTCTTTTATCATTTCTTAAAAATCCACTTTTCTATCCTGCTTGGTCTTGCCCTAAATCTTTTAAAGCATGGACCTCCACTAATTTAACTCAACTCTGTGAACTAGCATCCTCTACTTCATTCAAAACTTTCCCTGACTTATGCGAAAGTCACAAAATTCCTAATTCAGAGCTCTTTCGATATCTTCAGATTAAATTTTTTTTTTATGTCCTACATACAAGAAAGAATTCATTTAGATAAATTAACGTGCTTTGAAAATATATGTAAACGTGACCCACACACCAAGGGACTTAATTCAACTCTTTACACTCATCTTATTACTTATCCCAACTCAGACCCACCATCATATGTGACTAAGTAGGAGATGGATCTTGGGTTTTCGTTGGAAGCAGCTGATTGGGGTAAGATTTGGATCACAACTTATTCATCCTCACAAAACATAGCTGCCTTAAGACAAATTACAAAGTACTCACACTGTGGTATTTGGTCCCTGTCAGAATTGCGAAATATGCTTCAAATTATTCCCCATCTTGTTTTCGTGGCTGTGGTGATCTTGGATCACATCTTCATACTTGGTGGGATTGCCGGTAGCAAAAAATTTCTGGAAAGATGTGTTTCTTATGATTTCAACACTGTTTGAAATCCCTATCAATCCTGATTCTACAATAGCACTTTTAAACTTAAAACCGGCCACTCTCTCCTACCGCCAATTTAAACTCCTATTACAGATCACTACAGCCACGAAACAAACAATTGCCATAGCTTGGAAATCCCCGTTCCTTAATAATTGCTGAAACTAAAAATAGAGTCAATCAAGCAATGATCCATGCCAAAGAGAGGCTATAACTCAAGATAAAATATCCAACTTTGAGAATATATGGAATCCCTGTGTGACTCACTTTTTGCCTTCCAATTTTGATACTTCCCTACTAAGACCTTGGTAATCTCGATTTATACTTCCATTCTCTGCATTCATGGTATGTGTTTATTACCATGTACTACCCTGGGGACCCCTACTACCTCTCATTTCTTTCTTCATTTCTTTCTCCCCTATCCTACCTAAGATACTTTTATCTTCTTTCTCTCTTCTACTTTTTCCCCCTATTCTCTCTCTCATCTTTCAATTTACTCTTTATATAGTCCTGGTAGCAGAACTTTTATTTCCTTGGTTATCATTATACCAATTGTACATTACAATATGTAGTATAATGGGGCGTACACACGGTTGAACTTTTCGACCGGACTGGTCTGGCGGACGCCAACGGACCAAATCCGGCAGACAATCCGATCGTGTGTGGGCTTCACCGGACCTTCATCTGACTTTTCCAGTCGCAAATCTGACAGACTGTAGATTTGGAACAGGCGTCAAATCTTTACGTCGTAACTCTGCCGGACCCAGAAATCCGCTCGTCTGTATGCTAGTCCGACGAACAAAAACCGACGCTAGGGCAGCTATTGGCTACTGGCTACCAACTTCCTTATTTTAGTCCGGTGTACGTCATCACGTACGAATCCATTGGACTTTGGTGTGATTGTGTGTAGGCAAGTCCATTCGTTAGAAAGTCCGTCGGAAGTCCGTCAAAAGTCAGTCGAAAGTCCGCTGGAAAGTTTGTCGGAGCAGTCCGGTCGAAAAGTCCACCCTTGTGTGCGCTGCATAAGATTTTAGATTCTATAATAAATTATTTATTTTTTTTTTTATTTAACCACTTGAGCCCCGGACCATTATGCTGCCTAAGGACCAGAGGTCTTTTTCCAATTTGGCACTGCGTCGCTTTAACTGCTAATTGCGCGGTCATGCAATGCTGTACCCAAACGAAATTTGCGTCCTTTTCTTCCCACAAATAGAGCTTTCTTTTGATGGTATTTGATCACCTCTGCGGTTTTTATTTTTTGCGCTATAAATGGAAAAAGACCGAAAATTTTGAAAAAAAATGATATTTTCTACTTTTTGTTATAAAAAAAATCCAATAAACTCAATTTTAGTCATACATTTAGGCCAAAATGTATTCGGCCACATGTTTTTAGTAAAAAAAATGTCAATAAGCGTATATTTATTGGTTTGCGCAAAAGTTATAGCGTCTACAAACTAGGGTACATTTTCTGTAATTTACACAGCTTTTAGTTTATGACTGCCTATGTCATTTCTTGAGGTGCTAAAATGGCAGGGCAGTACAAAACCCCCCCAAATGACCCCATTGTGGAAAGTAGACACCCCAAGGAAATTGCTGAGAGGCATGTTGAACCCATTGAATATTTATTTTTTTTGTCCCAAGTGATTGAATAATGACAAAAAAAAAAAAATATTTACAAAAAGTTGTCACTAAATGATATATTGCTCACACAGGCCATGGGCCTATGTGGAATTGCACCCCAAAATACATTCTGCTGCTTCTCCTGAATATGGGGATACCACATGTGTGGGACTTTTTGGGAGCCTAGCCGCGTACGGGGCCCCGAAATCCAATCACCGCCTTCAGGATTTCTAAGGGCGTAAATTTATGATTTCACTCTTTACTGCCTATCACAGTTTCGGAGGCCATGGAATGCCCAGGTGGCACAAAACCCCCCCAAATGACCCCATTTTGGAAAGTAGACACCCCAAGCTATTTCCAGAGAGGCATATTGAGTCCATGGAATATTTTATATTTTGACACAAGTTGCGGGAAAGTGACACATTTTTTTTTTTTTTTTTTTTTTTGCACAAAGTTGTCACTAAATGATATATTGCTCACACAGGCCATGGGCATATGTGGAATTGCACCCCAAAATACATTTAGCTACTTCTCCTGAGTACGGGGATACCACATGTGTGGGGCTTTTTGTGAGCCTAGCCGTGTACGGGACCCCGAAAACCAATCACCGCCTTCAGGATTTCTAAGGGTGAAAATTTTTGATTTCACTCTTCACTGCCTATCACAGTTTCGGAGGCCATGGAATGCCCAGGTGGCACAAAACCCCCCCAAATGACCCCATTTTGGAAAGTAGACACCCCAAGCTATTTGCTGAGAGGCATGGTGAGTATTTTGCAGCTCTCATTTGTTTTTGAAAATGAAGAAAGACAAGAAAAAACTTTTTTATTTTTCTTTTTTCAATTTTCAAAACTTTGTGACAAAAAGTGAGGTCTGCAAAATACTCACTATACCTCTCATCAAATAGCTTGGGGTGTCTACTTTCCAAAATGGGGTCATTTGGGGGGGGGTTTGTGCCACCTGGGCATTCCATGGTCTCCGAAACTGTGATAAGCAGTCAAGAGAGAAATCAAAAATTCACGCCCTTAGAAAGCCTGAAGGCGGTGCTTGGTTTTCGGGGTTCCGTACGCGGCTAGGCTCCCAAAAAGTCTCACACATGTGGTATCCCCGTACTCAGGAGAAGCAGCAGAATGTATTTTGGGGTATAATTTCACATATTCCCATGGCATGTTTGAGCAATATATCATTTAGTGACAATTTTGTGCAAAAAAAAAAAAAAATTGTCTCTTTCCCGCAACTTGTGTCGCAATATAAAATATTCCATGGACTCGACATGCCTCTCAGCAAATAGCTTGGGGTGTCTACTTTCCAAAATGGAGTCATTTGGGGGGGTTTTGAACTGTCCTGGCATTTTATGCACAACATTTAGAAGCTTATGTCACACATCACCCACTCTTCTAACCACTTGAAGACAAAGCCCTTTCTGACACTTATTGTTTACATGAAAAAGTTTTTTTTTTTTGCAAGAAAATTACTTTGAACCCCCAAACATTATATATTTTTTTAAAGCAAATGCCCTACAGATTAAAATGGTGGGTGTTTCATTTTTTTTTTTCACACAGTATTTGCGCAGCGATTTTTCAAACGCATTTTTTGGGGAAAAAACACACTTTTTAAAATTTTAATGCACTAAAACACACTATATTGCCCAAATGTTTGATGAAATAAAATAGATGATCTTAGGCCGAGTACATGGATACCAAACATGACATGCTTTGCAATTGCGCACAAACGTGCAGTGGCAACAAAATAAATACATTTTTAAAAGCCTTTAAAAGCCTTTACAGGTTACCACTTTAGATTTACAGAGGAGGTCTACTGCAAAAATTACTTCACTCGATCTATCCTTCGCGGTGATACCTCACATGCATGGTGTAATTGCTGTTTACGTTTGACGACAGACCGCCGCTTGCGTTCGCCTTAGTGCGAGAGCAGGGGGCGACAGGGGTGCTTTTTTTTTTTTTTTTTTTTTCTTTATTATTTTTTTGCTTTTTTATCTTATTTTTAAACTGTTCCTTTCATTTTTATTTTTTTTTAATCATTTTTATTGTTATCTCGGGGAATGTAAATATCCCCTATGATAGCAATAGGTAGTGACAGGTACTCTTTTTTGAAAAAATTGGGGTCTATTAGACCCTAGATCTCTCCTCTGCCCTCAAAGCATCTGACCACACCAAGATCGGTGTGATAAAATGCTTCCCCAATTTCCCAATGGCGCTATTTACATCCAGCGAAATCTAAGTCAAAAAATGCTCGTAGCTTCCGGTTTCTTAGGCCATAGAGATGTTTGGAGCCACTCTGGTCTCTGATCAGCTCTATGGTCAGCTGGCTGAATCACCGGCTGCATTTTCAGGTTCCCTGTTGAGACAGGAGAGCCAGAGAAAAACACGGAAGACGGTGGGGGGGGGGGCATTCCCTCCCACGGCTTGTAAAAGCAGTCTAGAGGCTAATTAGCCGCTAGGATTGCTTTTACATGAAAGCCGACCGCTGGCTGAAAAGAATGATACCAAGATGATACCTAAACCTGCAGGCATCATTCTGGTATAACCACTCAAAGTTGTGAATGGCGTACCTGAAGACAAAAAAATGGTTAACAATAAAGCACAGTAAACGGTAAAGTATAAAAAATTGCATACCTGAAAAGCAAACATGATAAAACATAATAACAATAAAATATTGCAGAATAGAATACAGTAAAAAAAGAGCAGAACAATAGAGAGAATAGAGAGAGAGAGAACAATAAAACGACAACTATTTTTTTTTATTTTATATATACACTACCGTTCAAAAGTTTGGGGTCACATTGAAATGTCCTTATTTTTGACGGAAAAGCACTGTACTTTTAAATGAAGCTAACTTTAAACTAGTCCTAACTTTAAACAAATATACTCTATACATTGCTAATGTGGTAAATGACTATTCTAACTGCAAATGTCTAGTTTTTGGTGCAATATCTACATAGGTGTATAGAGGCCCATTTCCAGCAACTATCACTCCAGTGTTCTAATGGTACAATGTGTTTGCTCATTGGCTCAGAAGGCTAATTGATGATTTGCAAACCCTTGTGCAATCATGTTCACACATCTAAAAACAGTCTAGCTCCTTCCAGAAGCTACAAAACTGACCTTCCTGTGAGCAGATTGAGTTTCTGGAGCATCACATTTGTGGGGTCAATTAAACGCTCAAAATGGCCAGAAAAAGAGAACTTTCATCTGAAACTCGACAGTCTATTCTTGTTCTCAGAAATGAAGGCTATTCCATGTGAGAAATTGCAAAGAAATTGAAGATTTCCTACAACGGTGTGTACTACTCCCTTCAGAGGACAGCACAAACAGGCTCTAACCAGAGTAGAAAAAGAAGTGGGAGGCCGCGTTGCACAACTAAGCAAGAAGATAAGCACATTAGAGTCTCTAGTTTGAGAAACAGACGCCTCACAGGTCCCCAACTGGCATCTTCATTAAATAGTACCCGCAAAACACCAGTGTCAACATCTACAGTGAAGAGGCGGCTGCGGAATTTTGGGCTTCAGGGCAGAGTGGCAAAGAAAAAGCCATATCTGAGACTGGCCAATAAAAGAAAAAGATTAAGATGGGCAAAAGAACACAGACATTGGACAGAGGAAGACTGGAAAAAAGTGTTGTGGATGGATGAATCCAAGTTTGAGGTGTTTGGATCACAAAGAAGAACGTTTGTGAGACGCAGAACAAATGAAAAGATGCTGGAAGAATGCCTGACGCCATCTGTTAAGCATGGTGGACTTAATGTGGTGGTCTGGGGTTGCTTTGGTGCTGGTAAGGTGGGAGCTTTGTACAGGGTAAAAGGGATTCTGAATAAGGAAGGCTATCACTCCATTTTGCAACGCCATGCCATACCCAGTGGACAGCGCTTGATTGGAGCCAATTTCATCCTACAACAGGACAATGACCCTAAACACACCTCCAAATTGTGCAAGAACTATTTACAGCAGAAGCAGGCAGCTGGTATTCTATCGGTAATGGAGTGGCCAGCACAGTCACCAGATCTGAACCCCATTGAGCTGTTGTGGGAGCAGCTTGACCGTATGGTACGCCAGAAGTGCCCATCCAACCAATCCAACTTGTGGGAGCTGCTTCTAGAAGCGTGGGGTGCAATTTCTCCAGCTTACCTCAATAAATTAACAGCTAGAATGCCAAAGGTGTGCAATGCTGTAATTGCTGCAAAAGGAGGATTCTTTGATGAAAGCAAAGTTTGATGTAAAAACAATGTTATTTCAAATACAAATCATTATTTCTAACCTTGTCAATGTCTTGACTCTATTTTCTATTCATTTCACAACGTATGGTGGTGAATAAGTGTGACTTTTCATGGAAAACACAAAATTGTTTGGGTGACCCCAAACTTTTGAACGGTAGTGTATATATATATTTTTTTTTTTTTTTTACACTTTTTTTGTAACTAACTTTTATAACTGTAACCGGTTCCAGGTTCGGGTCTCTCAAAATGCGATGGCATCTTGGGAGACCCTGTGAAAGTGTGCCTAGTCTGTGCAATGCTGTACCCTACGCTAATACTCAACTAGTGCATGGTAGCGTTCAAAACATTCACCAATGCAAAGACCAGGATTGTCAGGACAGGAGGGACAATAATAGCGGGTGTCACACCTATATCCGCGCTTGCTGCAGACACAACATCTTTTTTGGGGGGGTTTGTTGGGTAGGGGTACTCGGGAGGACATAAAGAAAATGCCTCTCATGCAGCCGACTGCATTTGGTTGGGGATGTGAATGGGGGAAGTACGGGCGCTGCAGAAGCGGTGGGTTCCCAATTAGGATTGGCGAATGCAGTAGGAAGGGCACTATGGGCACGACGGGCCTGTGTTTGTCTTTTTGGTGGCAGCGGGACACTACTTGTGCTTGCCACCTCACCAGCTTGAACTGCACTTATGGGACTCGCCACGTCACCAAGTGTTACTGCAGTGCTGGTTTGACTACGACCGGGGTGTACTAGGCCGCTGGCGCTTGCCAGTTCACCAAAACGCTACCAAAAAATCTGTTGGCGATCGCAGGGATCAGGCCTGACTCTGCGAACGCTGCAGTTATGCGTTTTAGTCTTTTGTAAGTGACAGTGATCGATCGATACTGCACTTGGGTGGGCTGGGCTGGGCCGGGCGGAGGGGCAAAACGCAGGTGCTAGCAGGTATCTGGGCTGATCCCACTAACACTGCGTTTGTGAGAACCCTAAACTGCTGGGGATGCTAGTATAGATCTGATCGGATCAGATATTGATCCGTTCAGATACTATACCACTAAGGGAGGTGTACAGTGCGTGCGTGGGTGTTAGCGGTACTGGCGCTAACCTGACGCTGCCTGGGGCTGGTGCTTGCCAGTTCACCAAAATACTACCAAAAAAACTGTTAGCGATCTCAGGGATCAGGCCTGACTCTGCGAACGCTGCAGTTATGCATTTAGTGTTTTGTAAGTGTCAGTGATCGATCGATACTGCACTTGGGTGGGCTGGGCCGGGCGGAGGGGCAAAACGCAGGTGCTAGCGGGTATCTGGGCTGATTCCGCTAACACTGCGTTTTTGGGAACCCTAAACTGCTGGGGACACTAGTATAGATCTGATCGGATCAGATATTGATCCGTTCAGATACTATACCACTAAGGGAGGCGTATGCTGCGTGCGTGGGTGTTAGCGGTACTGGCGCTAACCTGACCCTGCCTGGGGCTGGTGCTTGCCAGTTCACCAAAATACTACCAAAAAAACTGTTAGCGATCGCAGGGATCAGGCCTGACTCTGCGAACGCTGCAGTTATGTGTTTAGTCTTTTGTAAGTGACAGTGATCGATCGATACTGCACTTGGGTGGGCTGGGCTGGGCCGGGCGGAGGGGCAAAACGCAGGTGCTAGCAGGTATCTGGGCTGATCCCGCTAACACTGCGTTTTTGGGAACCCTAAACTGCTGGGGACGCTAGTATAGATCTGATCGGATCAGATATTGATGCGTTCAGATACTATACCACTAAGGGAGGCGTATGCTGCGTGCGTGGGTGTTAGCGGTACTGGCGCTAATCTGACGCTGCCTGGGGCGACGCATATCACCGCCGGGCGATCAGGGGGCTAAACCTTTATTCGGCGGGTGCCCTGACACTATAAAAAATAAACAAACTAACCAGCGTCAACCGTAACGGTTATACGGTGATCAGTGGTGAAAGGGTTAACTAGGGGGCAATCAAGGGGTTAAAACATTTATTCGGTAGTATATGGGGGTCCCTGACGCTATAAAACGCTGACGGCGAACCTAAATATTTATGTCCCTAACTAGCGTCACCAGCGACACTAATACAGCGATCAGAAAAATGATCGCTTAGTGACACTGGTGACAGGGGGTGATCAAGGGGTTAAAACTTTATTAGGGGGGGTTAGGGAGGTACCCTAGACCTAAAGGGGGGTAACAGTATCTGTCCCAACACTGTAACTGTCACAAACTGACACTATGCAGTAATCAGAAAAAAAAAAAAAACTGCTGGTGTCAGTTTGTGACAGGGGGGGGATCGGGGGGCGATCGGGGGGGGGATCGGGGTGTTTTGTGTGCCTGGCATGTTCTACTGTGTGTGTGTGTGTGTGTTGGTGCACTCACATTGATGTCTTCTCTCCTCGGGCCGGAACGGAAATTACCGAGCCGAGGAGAGATGACATCATTTCCTTTGCTGCTGTTTAGCATACAGCAGCAAAGGAATGATTCGATTGGCCGGCGGCGATCGCGAGGGGGGGGCCACGAACGGATGGTCTCCCCCTCACCACCGATCGCCGCTGGACAAACGACGACCGCCTCGGGCACCGGGGGGGGGTCCGATCGGACCCCCCACCCGCGGAAGGCAAATCACGTACCCTGTACGTGATTTTGCCTGTCCGTGCCACTTTGCCGACGTACATCGGCGTGAGGCGGTCGTCAAGTGGTTAAAAACTATACTCTTGATAATAATTAAGACCTTTTTTTTTATCTGAGATCATCTTATATTAACCTGGTCTAAGTTGGTTTTATCCTCTCTTATACTATGTATGACGCAATCTTTTGAGTAGTTAGATCCATGCTAAAATTGTTTTAGTTAAACTATTTTTAGTTTATGTTGGAACTACAACTCAATATTATTACCATATATGTGATCTTTTCTTTTGCTGCCACCATATGTACTTATGTATACTAATTGTTAAAATTTAATAAACAAATTTGACAAGAAAACTTACCTCCTGCCAGTTTGAGGTCATGTCCCCATGTTCTTGATCTTGGCTTCATAATGAAAATACTGGCCTCCTAAACCTTATTTACACCCTTGATGTATTTAAAGGTTTTAATCATGTTTCCTCTTTCCTTTCTTTCCACCAGACTTTACATAATAAGTTCCTGATGTTTCTTCTGATGTGTTTTATCTTCCCAGACCTTTCACTAATTTTGTTGCCCATCTCTGGACCCGTTCTGGTTTATCAATCTCTCCTCGGAACACCTCTAGTGATGCACCATAGAATTCTGTTTGCTTTTCCCACTGCCTGGCCACACTGTTTGTTCATTTTGCAGTCATTTGGAATAAGGACTCCCATGACTTTTTCCTCTATAGTGCTGGCCAACACTGTACCCCCAATAGTGTAGTCTATCAAGATATTCTTTTTTCCTAGGTGCATTAATTTTACATTTAGAAACATTGAACTCCAGTTTCCACTGCTTTGACTAATCTTCCAGCAATTCCAAATCATATTCCATGTTACAGACACCTCCAGGGATTACACACCTTTATATAATCATCTAAAAGACAAACCTTACCCACAAAACTTTTATTTATATCACTTACACATAGATTAAATAGAACAGGACCTAGTACAGAGCCTTGTGGTACACTACTAGTGACTGCTCTCTGTTCTGAGTGAACCCCATTTACAGCCACGCTCTGGTATCTCTCCTTTAGCCAACTGCATATCCACTGAACCACCCAAAGATTGTACAACTATGTGAAATTGTATCGAATTCTTTACTGGAATCAAACATTAGCGATAAACTAAAAAATCCAATCAGATTAGTCTGACATGATCTTCCCTCAATAAAGCCATGCTGCTTTGGGTCTAGTCTTGTGTGTTTTTAGGTGATACATTTTCCTTCTTTTTACTTGTGATTCCATTAACTTGACTACTTGATTTATAGATTTAGCCATTTTCTCCTTTTTTTGTGTTTTGGTAGCATTGATGATGTATTTGGCCTTGTTTTTTTTTTTTTTTTTTATATTCTTCTCTGTCAGCTACACTTCATGTTTCCTTGAATCTCCTATATGCTGATTTTTCTCCTTTACTATCCTACTTACCTCTATAGTGAACCATATTGTTTTTTTCTTCAATTACTCAATTAATAATTTTTCTGACATACAGTAGAAGAAAAAGAAGTCCTCACCGGGGATACCATTGCACAGAACATGATAGATATACAAACATTCACATCTTACATTATGTTATTGGACAATCAACATCTGCCTTGACGCATTCCCTGGTGACTGAGTACCTGTGTGCCTCTAAATGCTAGGGTATGTTACTAACACTCAATACAGTTGTGGAGACTGCAGGAAAATGTGTTCAACATTATAGAACAAGTCCAGTTGAATGTGACAAACGAGTAGTACTTATACTATGACCTCAATAAATTAAAATATTTGGTGATTGCTTTTTCCTTTTTAAAAGGAAAACATTCAATGATTCCCAAGAATGATTTTAGCATCAATGAAATCTCTTAGAAGACCCACAGGTAAGGATTCATATCTCATACAGCAATCGGCTGTGTAAGCATTGCTTAAATTGGTTTCATTGTTTCCAGGTATTGCATACTCTATGGGCAGGGCTATAGCACATCTTACTGAAGAAAGGGTGAGCCTACTGAATATCATTGGATTAAAGGAGGACTGAAAAAGTGGGGTTGCAAAAACTATAAAAAACATAGAACTGAAAATGGCACACTTGTCTATCTACTAACAATCCGTCTTTCATGTTTTGTTTGAACAGGCCATCCCAAGATGAATGTAAACTGTACACTTACTGTTAATTGCACAACACTTGTCTCTTGTTCTTCGGGTTCGGGTTCAACATCCCTAAATTGCACAATCTTTTTCTTTGAGCCTAGAAGTAAAAATAATTGTGTTTATAAATTGTTGAGCCTACTGAAAATCCTCTGTAAAATTAAAACATATACACAACCAATCTGATCAAATAATGCCTGTATACCTCCAGGCCAAATAGTTTACATGAATTTTGGATATAGATGAGATTCAGAAGCCCACAAATGACTAGGCTTGAAGGAGATTTTGCAGTCTCCTTGTTAGATGAACTGCTTTGTATGTGTGTTGCAGTAAAAAATGCTAGCATTAAACAAGTTAATGGAAAAGGTATTCTCCTTAAAAATACACTAGGGACACAGTGGGGTTGATTTACTAAAACTGTGCAAAATCCAGTGCAGCTGTGCATGGTAGCCAATCAGCTTCTAACTTCAGCTAGTTCAATTAAGCTTCAACAATAAAACCGTTAGGCTTCTATGCACAGCTGTACCAGATTTTGCACACTCTAGTTTTAGTAAATCTTCCCTCTTTGTGTGCATAGTACCTCTATTGTTCATTATTGATTCTATCAAGCAAGCTGCTCATTTTACATAACATTGTTTGGCCTCAACTTAGCCTCCAGGACTACCTCTTTACCTATGAATAGGCCAGCCAGTGAGCTCCACCCATAGGGAAAAATATAGAGCTGGAAAATATTAAGCAATCCAAGTGTGCATTCCCCGAAATGTAATAAATAAAGCTTACAAAACAATTACATATGTTTAAAATAAATAAAATACTCATCATCTGTAAATTTTTTTGAACAGCGGCAGTACTGTATACCTTGAAGCTGCCCCCTAGGGTCTAACCATATCAAGAAACTTTGTTAGAGACTATGGAATTGACTTACTAAAAGCGAAGAGTGCAAAATCTGATGCAGCTCTGCATGGAATCAATCAACTTCCAGTTTTCTTTTTTGTCAAAGCTTAAGTGAACTTACTGCTTGAAGTCATCTTTTTTAAACTAATTTTTTCCACCTTTGCACCCTCCTCATATCGCCTACAGCATTCATATAGTATGGTGCATTAAACTGTCCTCCATATCAAGGCTGGCTTGCATCACACGTTTTTATTTCCTTTTTCATACATCTCAAGAATTTGTTGGCTTCTGCAGCTGCTATTTGCTTTGAGTGAGGCAACATTGCTTACTGTTAAACAAGATTCCCAAGTCTTCCAGCAGCCTGTTTTATCACTTACTGTAAATTCCATTTATTGCAGGGGTAGGCAACCTTAAAGAGGCAGAAATCTACCTGAACAACATGGGAAAAGTCAAAGATCACTGGGCACAGTGTCGCATCCTCAATTCCATACTACCTCTAAAAGTCTAATTGCCATACTACCGTGTCGCAATTGCGTGCATTACACGGCACTTATGGGTTTAAATCAGGTGGTGAAGAGGCAACATATCGCCTCCTCACCACCTGTCAAACACACTTGGGTCCCTTTTCAGAGGAGCAGCAGTGCAGTGCCTGCTGCACTTGTAAATGGGCCCTTAGTTGCATTCGACAGTGGCACCCTAAGGGGTTGTTTACACATAAAGTTGGGGGGGTGTTAAAACCCTGAGGTTGAGTCACGGTTTTACCGCCCCAAGTCTCTACCCCCTTTAGCTGCTGAGGCAGCATTCAAAGGTGTACACATGCTGCAGCAGGAATTAAGCCCCCTGTTGCTTTTGGTGGGTGCTACTGCCTGCCCATCGCAACCCTTTCAAGTAAATGGGGCCACTCTGCAAGTGCCTCCCAACTGCATGCTCCTGCGACTCAAGGGCTTAAAGCAGGTGGTGAGAAAGCAACACAATGCTGCCTGCTTTAACCCCTTTTTTACTGTACTGCACAAGGTTGCAGGGCACGTACAGAGTGGCCTCATTCACTTGAATGGGTCATGCTTGGCAGGTTCTACACCCACCAACCATGACACCCTGTGCGATAATGCCCAGTGTATTGCTTCACACTGACCTGAAGATCTCTTCTTTCCTGCTTCTGGTACCACTCTGGAGACCGCTAGCAGGGATATAAGGTAGAGAGCAGATGGGATCACTCCGCATGCGACAGGATCCAGCACTACAGAGGCATCGACTTATGTGGCTCTTGCTCCCTACTACAGCTTCAACTTTACAAGTAGTCCCTCTGCATTGCACTGTGATGCTCTGGGACGGTGGATCAGCAAGCCCTATTGCATAGGGTTGCTTTTATTAGTACACCCACGGTGCAATGCATTGGTTACATTTTTGCTTTTTTTCCCTTTTTAAAAATTATAGTTATACACTTAATTTATTCCTATGCACAGCAGCTTGTTGCATTGTGTTATAATGCGTGGAAGGCTCTGCATGGTGATAAAACATGACCTATTTGTCCTAACACACTCCAAGCAATAGCACATAAGGCATATTGACTTTTCAATGCAGTTACGCTTGCTTTTGTCTGGTGTGAATCAGCCCTTATGGACCAGAGCAATTTTTATATTTTTGTTATGGGGCTAGTGATTCAGCAATTCTTTTGTCTATATTTTGTAGAACAAGTGAGACTTTTTTCAGGTTAAGTAAGGCTTTCTTTTGGTGATTGCCTAGCAAAAATAGCAAAAAATATTTTCTTTTCTTTGTAAACTATAGACAAAAAAAATAACACATCTTAAAAAAATTCTAGTTGATCTACGTTGTGTTTGTTTTGAAACAACTAGTGTCACTGTAAAAAAAAGTATACATTTTATTTAATAAATTGTCGTTATTATAATGACATATTTTACACATTTTTAAAGTGGCACCAAAAATTCATAACCCACAGTTTAAATAATAATGGTTAAAATATATAACTAAGAAACAGAAAGTCAAAGGCAATATAATAGCTAAGAGGAGAACGGGAAGAACGTGTTATCTAGGACTAATTTAAATTAAAGTGATACTAAAGTCTTCTTTAAAAATAAACATGTTATACTTACCTGCTCTGTAAAATGGTTTTGCACAGAGAAGCATGGATCCTCCTCTTCTCGGGTCCCTCTTCGGTGCTCCTGGCCCCTCCCTCCTGTCGAGTGCCCCCACAGCAAGCAGCTTGCTATGGGGGCATTTAGACATGGAGCTGCGGTTCGACCCCGCCCCCTTCCTCTACTGATTGTCCAACTGACCTCAGCCAATCAGGAAGGAGAGTCCCGGACAGTGGAGGCACTCATGCACATCGCTGGATAGAGAAGGGGCTCTGGTAAGTATTAGGGGGGCTGAGGAGGGCTGCTGCACGCAGAAGGTTTTTTATCTTAATGCATTATAATGCATTAAGATAAAAAAAAAACCTTCTGCCTTTTTCAACCACTTTAACCACTTGCCGACCACCTAACGCAGATATACTGTGGCAGAATGGCACGGGCAGGCAAAATCACGTACCTGGTACGTGATCTGCTTCCCACGGGCGGGTTCGTTAGGGGAGCGATCCAGGCTGAGGGGGAGACCACTCATTCGTGGCCACCCCCTCGCGATTGCTCCCAACGAATGACAATCTTCCTCTGCTGCTGTAATGTAAACAGCGGCAGAGGAAGTGATGTCATCTCTCCTCGAGTCGGTATTTTCCGTTCCGGCGCCAAGGAGAGAAGACATCTGAGTAAGTGCACAACACAACACATACAGTAAAACACACTAGGCACACATTTTACCCCCCATCACCCCCCGATCACCCTCTGATCACCCCCCCCCCCCCGTCACAGTGACACCAATAGCAGTTTTTTTTTCTGATTACTGCATTGGTGTCAGTTTGTGACAGTTATAAGTGGTAGGGCAGTTAGTGTTAGCCCACTTTAGGTCTAGGGTACCCCTCTAACCCCCCCTAATAAAGTTTTAACCCCTTGATCACCCCCTGTCGCCAGTGTCACTAAGCGATCGTTTTTCTGATTGCTGTATTAGTGTCACTGGTGACACTAGTTAGGAAGGTAAATATATAGGTTCGCCATCAGCGTTTTATAGCATCAGGGACCCCCATATACTACCTAATAAAGGTTTTAACCCCTTGATTGCCCCCTAGTTAATCCTTTCACCAGTGATCACCTTATAACTGTTACGGGTGACGCTGGTTAGTTAGTTTATTTTTTATAGTGTCAGGGCACCCGCTGTTTATTACCTAATAAAGGTTTAACCCCCTGATTGCCCGGCGGTGATATGAGTTAAGTTTTAGGTTCAGATAGGGTCTGCATCGCCACAGGCAGCGTAAGGCTAGTGCCAGTAGCGCTAACACCCACGCACGCACCATACACCTCCCTTAGTGGTATAGTATCTGAACGGATCAATATCTGATCCGATCAGATCTATACTAGGGTCCCCAGCAGTTTAGTGTTCCCAAAAACGCAGTGTTAGGGGGATCAGCCCAGATACCTGCTAGCACCAGCGTTTTGCCCCTCCGCCCAGCCCAGCCCAGCCCACCCAAGCGAAGTATCGATTGATCACTGTCACTTACAAAACACTAAACACATAACTGCAGCGTTCGCAGTGTCAGGCCTCATCCCTGCAATCGCTAACAGTTTTTTTGGTAGTGTTTTGGTGAACTGGCAAGCACCAGCAGCCTAGTACACCCCGGTCGTAGTCAAACCAGCACTGCAGTAACACTTGGTGACGTGGCGAGTCCCATAAGTGCAGTTCAAGCTGGTGGTGTGGCAAGCACAAGTAGTGTCCCGCTGCCACCAAGAAGAAGACAAACACAGGCCCGTCGTGCCCATAATGCCCTTCCTGCTGCATTTGTCAATCCTAATTGGGAACCCACCACTTCTGCAGCACCCGTACTTCCCCCATTCACATCCCCAACCAAATGCAGTCGGCTGCATGAGAGGCATTTCTTTATGTCCTCCCAAGTACCCCTACCCAACGAACCCCCCCAAAAAAGATGTTGTGTCTGCAGCAAGCGCGGATATAGGTGTGACACCCTCTATTATTGTCCCTCCTGTCCTGACAATCCTGGTCTTTGCATTGGTGAATGTTTTGAATGCTACCATACACTAGTTGAGTATTAGCGTAGGGTACAGCATTGCACAGACTAGGCACACTTTCACAGGGTCTCCCAAGATGCTATTGCATTTTGAGAGACCGGAACCTGGAACCGGTTACAGTTATAAAAGTTACAGTTACAAAAAAAAAGTGTAAAAAAAAAAAACACACACACAAAAAAATATATAAAATAAAAAAAACAAAAATACTGTATTTATCGGCGTATAATACGCACCGGCGTATAATACGCACCGGCGTATAACACGCACCCCAAGTTTAGGAGGGAATTTTAAGGAAAAAAAAACTTTTAGGAGGGAAGTTGAAGGGAAAAAAACTTACATTTAAATGCCCATCATTGCAGCCTTCTCAGTGCAGCCTTGCCCCAGTGCAGCCATGTCAGTGCAGCCATGTCAGTGCAGCCTTGTCAGTGCAGCCTTGTCAGTGCAGCCTTGTCAGTGCAGCCTTCCCCAGTGTCCATTGCAGCCTTATCCCAGTGCAGCCTTGCCCCAGTGCAGCCTTGCAGCTCGCAGTTTGAAAATGGCACCGCTCCCCTGCGATCCTGTGATCCCCTGCGATCCTGAGCTTCAAAATCGCCGACCGCGATTTGAAAATGGCGCCGCCGGCGCCGAAATACACAGAGCCGGTCCTCGGCTCTTCTCGGCGGCTCTCGTTCACTTTCGGCTCCACTCGTAGTCCCGCCCGGGATCGGCGTGACTGTGAGCGAAGCTATTCGAATCTAGCCGAGTACACTCGGCTAGGTTCAGGCGGCGCTCGAGTGAAGCCAAAAGTGGCAGAGAAGAGCCGAGGACCGGCTCTGTGTATTTCGGCGCCGGCGGCGCCATTTTCAAATTGCGGTTGGCGATTTTGAAGCTCAGGATCGCAGGGGATCGGCGTATAACACGCACCCGCGATTTTCCCCTGATTTTAAGGGGAAAAAAGTGCGTGTTATACGCCGATAAATACGGTAGTTGTCGTTTTATTGTTCTCTCTCTCTCTCTTTTCTCTCTCTATTGTTCTGCTCTTTTTTACTGTATTCTATTCTGAAATGTTTTATTGTTATTATGTTTTATCATGTTTGCTTTTCAGGTATGCAATTTTTTATACTTTACTGTTTACTGTGTTTTATTGTTAACCATTTTTTTGTTTTCAGGTATGCCATTCAGCTGCAGCGCGGATTTATTTATCTTGACAGCAACAGCGTTTGCTCCCACAATACATAAAGCCGTGACTCCAGCGCTGTCGGAGGTGATATATGCCGAAGCATGGGGGCAGGGAGTGATTTGCTCCTAACTTTTGGGGCGGATGCCCCCATGCTTCGGCATATATTAATGGTGCATGTATGCCGATCATTAAAAGTGGGTGGATGAAGGTATTCTAATGGTGGGTATACCCAGCAATCTATCTCTTTTTTTCATGCAGCCCGCAGGCTGCATGAAAAAAAGATTACAATATATGACCAACAAGGACCAGCAACGTACTGGTATGTTGCTGGACTTTGAGTGGTTATACCAGAATGATGCCTGCAGGTTTAGGTATCATCTTGGTATCATTCTTTTCAGCCAGCGGTCGGCTTTCATGTAAAAGCAATCCTAGTGGCTAATTAGCCTCTAGACTGCTTTTACAAGCAGTGGGAGGGAATGTTCCCCCCTCCCACCTTCTTCTATGTTTTTCTCTGGCTCTCCTGTCCCAACAGGGAACCTGAGAATGCAGCCAGTGATTCGGTCAGCTAACCATAGAGCTGATCAGAGACCAGAATGGCTCCAATCATCTCTATGGCCTAAGAAACCGGAAGCTACGAGCATTTCATGACTTAGATTTCACCGGATGAAAACAGCGCCATTGGGAAATTGGGAAAGCATTTTTATCACACTGATCTTGGTGTGGTCAGATGCTTTGAGGGCAGAGGAGAGATCTAGGGTCTAATAGACCCCATTTTTTTCAAAAAAGAGTACCTGTCACTAACTATTGCTATCATAGGGGATATTTACATTCCCTGACATAACAATAAAAATGATAAAAAAAAAAAAATGAAAGGAACAGTTTAAAAATAAGATAAAAAAGTTGATCGGGCCAGGGAACTGTGCTTTGTTCCACCACCAGTTGAGGAATTGAACCCAGGGGAAGGACTTATGTCCTCTGCCTGCTATTCAGTAGTACAGTAACAAGTGCTGTTGCCCATAGCAACTAGCGGGAGCCGTTTGCCAACTATTGCTATCTGCTTACCCAGTTGCTCCAACTGGTGCTGGGAGGGACACTTGTGCCAATCCTGCAACTTAGGAACTGTTTACTATGTGCTGTCACCCGTGGCAACCACGCTGGGTAACCGCACCCATGGATTACAAATACATCCAGCGTTCTGCTATTACTGGACGTCCCTACATGGATTACAAATATGTCCAGCGTTCTGCTAATGCTGGACATTCTGAACTTTTGCTCCAAACTCCTGCTTTAAACAGTAAAGTGTGCCTGGAAGTGTCTACTGTTGCCTGGGTGATCGGGGTCAGCCTGCGGGTGCCTGGGGGCAGGACTGTGCTACAAATGTTCCCTTCAGTGAGGCATGGGCTACAAACGTTATTGTTGCTACCGGCAACCACCGGAAAAGTCAACAGTCATCTACTCCCAGTTGCTCGGGCACAGTTGGTTGCCGAGCGACATGCCTGGACAAGTCCTGCTAGTCTTAGCATGCCTGCAAACTTCAGTTAATCTAACAAGGGGTTACAGCAGCATACCAGGGGAGGTGCCTGCCTATCAGTTTCACAGACGCCAGCCTGTCTGGAAGCGAGGGGGCGGTGCCACATCCTAGAGGAGACCCAGCGTTCCTTGTTAGCAGACAACACGAGGTGGAGGAGCAAGATGGCGGAAGGTGCTCGTGTATACCCAGCGCTGACCTGGTTGCCTGATCTGCAGGAGCAGACACTGGTGGACACTGGTGCCGGATTCGCCCTCGGGATGATTGATGGGATGGAGCGACTGTCCCTGCTGTGTCCAGAATGCCGGATACCAACCGTGGTGGTCAGTACCTGGATCTGGTGCGGTCATTGTGGTGAATTGCTCACCCGGCTTGCATCCAGCCAGCAGGAGCCACAATACTACAATGTTGACCTGCACTCAGGACCGTGTCGCGTGCAGGCTGGAAGGCTGGAGTGGGCCTGGAGTCATCGCCGAAAGGCCGGGTAGAGTCTGAGCCTGGTAAATCCCCTGCAAAGGCAAGTGACATAGGAGAAGAGGAGTCTGTCTTGGCCTGCAGCCTGGTCGGAGACCTGGTAACTGTAAGTACTGCCATGCAGGAGCCAGATAATGTCGCTGAAATGCCGGCTGTTTCTATGTCCCCTGCTATCCCTATCTGGAAGGAGCCAGTGCTGGAGGGAAGTGCGCCCTCAGGTGAGTCAGAAGGGGAAGGCAAGGGCAGGGCCATAGATTGGGGTTCCCCCAGATTGCAAGCGGAGTTTGGGTCCGAGCAGAAGAAGTTGCAGGAACCCCCATCAGTACAGACAACTTTTCCTGAACAGACCCTCCACCACCCAGACCAGAGCAGCTGAATACAGGCAGTGGGTCAAGAGGTCCCCGGATGCTTGTGTCCTCCCTAGAAAAGGAAAGGCCAGAGAACTGCCCAGGTTTTCCCAGTACCAGAGGGAGGTTCAACGCAGAGTTGCTCTGGAGTGGGGTCTGGACTATCATGGATCATGGATGTCATCGAGAGCTCCAGTGGAGAGTGGGAGGATGATTTGGTCTGGTGCCAGAGTGTGAGGAGACCTGGGCTCGCTTTGAAGACATTCGGGTGAATGGCGGCTGGGGAGAGCAATCCATAAAGACCGGGTGCTTATCGTGAAGGCAGGACAGCCTGCGAGGAGCCACTCTGTCTCCATCAGGGAGGATGGGGGAGGTAGGAAGAGACTGCCTGACCCACATTTCTATGCGTAAGAGGACTGTTGCAGAGAACAGCCTACCATGGAAATTTGCCATATGAACTGCTGGAGGGTAGCAGAATGTGTCCTTCTCCCTGACTTTTTGCAGGATCAGACCGGCCTGCCACCCTACATTGTACCCGATGGATGGACCCTTTCCTGTTGCAAGGACACCAAGGGTAAGGTCTGATCCTTGAAACTAACTCTTTAAGGAATCTGTTTGTCCGAGGAGGGACCCCTCCCAATTTTATCCGCGCTTTGTATTGGCGTCAATGTGCGTTTAGCTGTGCTAGCTTTAGCTGTGCTAGCTTTAGCTGCGTTTCTCTATCTCTATTCAAAATCAATGGTTCCCTATGGGAGCCCATTGATTTGAATAGAAGTCGCACCAGAAGTCAGATCAAGATGATCCGACTTACCGTGCGACTTGTGTGCTGGGAACCCCGCCAAAATGTAAAAAAAAAATTTCACGTGAGGTTCCCCCCAAGATCCATACCAGACCCTTATCCGAGCACGCAACCCAGAAGGTCAGGAAAGGGGGGAAACGAGTGAGCCCCCCCTCCTGCACCATACCAGGCCACATGCCCTTAACATGGGGGGGGTTAGTGCTTTGGGGCAGGGGGGGCCCTGCGCCTCCCACCCCAAAGCACCTTGCCCCCATGTTGATGAGGACAAAGGCCTCTTCCCGACAACCCTTGCCCGGTGGTTGTCAGCATCTGCGGGCGGGGGCTTATCGGAATCTGGAAGCCCCCTTTAACAAGGGGGCCCCCAGATCCCGGCCCCCACCCTAGGTGAATGAGTATGGAGTACATCTTACCCCATACTCATTCACCGGGAGATCGCGTCAAGTCAACATAGGAAGAAGAACAGAGGGAGAAGACCCAGGAAAAGAGCGAGAAGACCCTGCAAAAGAGCAAGAAGATAGCGGAGAGAGAGGACATTGCAGAGAGGAGAAGAACCGGAGAGGGGAGAAGGACCGGCAGAGGGAGAAGAAGTCACCATAAGAGAGAGAAGAGCTGGAGCTGCCTTAATAAAATGCTTTAAAAACCTGTGTAGTGTGTTTATTTTTGACACTTTTTTTTTAGGTGAATGGATAGGAGTACCATGTACCACATACACATTCACCTAGGGTGGAGGGCCGGGATCTGTCGGCTCCTAGATTCCGATAAGCCCCCGCCCGCAGATCCTGACAACCACCTGGTAAGGGTTGTCGGGAAGAGGCCCTTGTCCTCATCAACATCAAAAAACAACATCAAAAAACTTTTTTTGCATGGGGGGTTCCCCGTAAGATAAATACTAGACCAAAGGGTCTGGTATCGCCTTGGGGGAACCTCACGCAAATTTTTTTTTACATTTTGGCGGGGTTCCCTTTCAAGATTCTCAACACACTAGTGGCACCGCAAGTTGGATCATCTTGATCCGACTTCTGGTGCGACTTCTATTCAAATCAATGGGGAACCATCATATACAGCGTTAAGCCTCGTTAAATTGCGTTTGACACCTTTTACCAGCATCTGGCGTTTTTACAGCTCTAGCGCTGGAGCCCTCGAACACGCTGGTCCTGGGTTTTTTTTGGAGCTTAAAAATGTCTATGCCACTTACAGCTCCTAAACGCCTTGGTGGGCATGAGGCCATAGGCTAACATGGAAAGGCGTTTTTAAGCTGTGAAAAACGCTCCTAAAAGCGGCTGTAAAAACGTTCTCAGGCATGAGGCCTTAATGTTCTGCCAACAGGTTATAACCCCTTCCTGACAGAACCACAGGTGGAAATGTATTTTGAAGTGACCCATGTGCTATAGTTGTTGTTATTTCTGTCAGTAGGTTAATAACCCCCTCCTGACAGAAATTTTGTAAAGTGTACAGGTAACTGGTAGAATAGGATGTTGCTGTGTTTGTTTTACAGGACTCTTTTGGATGGGACTGCTGTCTATCTACCTCTGGCTGGAGCTGCAGATCCTGTGGACAGAGGATTTCCGTTGAGGGGGAGATGCTCTGGTCCAATGTATATTGTGTAATTGTTTTAGTGGTAGGGAAGTTGTAGTTAGGTGTGTAATGTATTGTACATGCGGTAAATACTGAAAAGAAATACCTTTTTCTACGTATTTATTTGTACATATTTCCCGTCCAAGTTTGTTCCATCTTCCCCCTTCAATTTATCTTATGGGATGCCCTTGCTCCTGGGCCCAGGAACCATTTTTCCAGATTTTACCAGCCAAGGGACTGGCTGGATTTTGGTGGGGGGTGAGTGTAGCACCCTATAGGTAGGTAGGTAGGTGCTAGAGATAGATTTTTGTAGGATAGGTAAATTTAGGCAGGCCTGGCTGCAGGGCCAGGCTCCCTTCTTGAGTTCCTGAGTCACCCCCCCCAGATCGGAGCTGGTACAGTCTCAGCGACAATACATGTGGGCGGGGCAGGAAGAACCTCACACTGCAGCATCGATCATTAGGTACCGCCCAGCACACAGCAGAGACCTCCTCCAGGGCAGAGTGAAGATGTGTACAGCACTGATGGGAGGCTGGATCCTCTGCTACTGTAAGTCTCCACTGCCCTGCATACTGTGATGTGAACCTCCTCTGTACTTTTCAGTGCAGGTTTATTGAAAGTGAAAGTACAATTCTTGAAAAGGTTAGGAATTATTGTGACATTTCAGGTGCTACATAGATGTAATCCACATACACATTATATCTTCGAAAAATAATGATTTTTTTAAGAAGATATAATGTGTATGTGGATTACATCTATGTAGCATCTGATGTCACACTAATTCCTAACCTGTTCAAGAATATAAGAATACACAGCAAAGGATGTGATGATATCCCAGCCCAACTCCAAGAAAGTACAGAAGTCCACTCTTGCAGTGTGGGGGAGGGGGGGGGGTATAGCCTTTTTTTACTTACCTGATTCTATGCTTCAGCCAGCTCCAGTGTTCTCCTCCTCCCTAGACCTCCCTAGACATCATCACATATAAAGGAAGATTAACCCCGTATGGTATAAGGTGGAGGCTGGCGTGTGACCAATGTCAGTCCTAACATACACAGGAGCTGCAGGGGACCAGTAAAAGAACTGCAGAGAGCCCGCTGAAGCAAAGGATAAGGTAAAGCTGGGTACACACAGATCTGTATTCATCGGTTTCAGCAGGGGCTGAATTTTGATTGGTGTGTAACCCTCTCTGTTAGGCAGAAACCCATTGTTATATCATCTTCTGCTGGAAATCCTTGCTTGATTACCTGCTTGCAGCCAAACAGCACCAGTGTTGACAAGTGTATTCTGACAGGGGACCGTCCCTACTGTCAGGATACAATGTCCCAGTGAGGGGGGATTCCCACATCCACCCACTTGTGTGGAGGGAGGAATATGTCAGCCACTTGCTTGAGCCCCATCTTCATCCAGCAATGTGCACAAGAGCACTTGCTCTCTGGTGGATTGTTTGTTTTAGGTGTATTGCTTTGCACTGTACATTTGATTTGCAGCACTGGAAGTTTGGTAGTAACTCCAATGGGCTGTGGGTCCTGCTGGGAGCTGGCCATGGCCTGTGGGTCCTGCTGGCCATGGCCTATGGGTCCTGCTGGCCGTGGCTGGCCTGTAGGTCCTGCTGGGAGATGACCATGGCATGTAGGTCCTGCTGGGAGCAAGCCACTGGCCTGTGGGTCCTGCTGGCCATTGGCCTGTGGGTCCTGCTGGCCATTGGCCTGTGGGTCCTGCTGGCCACTGACCTGTGGGTCCTGCTGGCCACTGACCTGTGGGTCCTGCTGGCCTGTGGGTCAGTGGCCCACTTTCCTGGACTTGCCTCCTAGGCCTAAGGCTGCCAGCCCTCCCCTGCCTAGCTGGCAGCCAGGCCTCTTTGTTTTAAACTGATCTGGGCTGGGAGTGGTTCAGGGTAGCAGCTGGTGACTCACAGGCAGCATCACTGAGACCTCCCTCTTCTTTCTAGAAAGTTCTGGAAAGAGAGGACGAGAGGAGAGGTGGAGTTTTAGGGAGCCCTGACCAATCCCCAAGCTGGATTGGCAGGGGGCAGGCCTCTTTAAATACCTAGGGTCAGCCCAGCTGGGGAGGAGTAGTTTAGGTGGAAGAGCTGGCGATGGAGTGCTAGGCTGTCGGGGCCTTTGAGGGAGCTCCCCAGTCTGGGAGGGTAACCTTGGGCTTGGGTGCGGACGGGACCCTTGTACAAACCACAGGGGTGTCCTGGATAGGAGGCACAGGAGAGAGCACTGCCAGGCAAGTCTCCAGGGAGAGGAACAACCGGTCACAGCCAGGAGGGCTTGAGTGACATGCACAAGCCTGAGTGGACTGGAGAGGCACTCCTGAGAGGACTGGGAGGATGCAGTCTGGGATGGGTGCAGAACCAGCGTTGTGGACTGTGGTGTCATGGGCAGTGGAGAACGGCAGCTGCAGCCAGGAGGGCTGGCAGGGCCTAAAGATGGGTTACTGGGCTCAGTAGCCGCATGTAGGACAGCTAGCACCAGGAACTTTCTACTATCTGCTACACTGTAGGGGCCAGCGGTCCCTGCCTGCAAAAGGCAATTGCTAAGGCCCGGCTGAGTCAGTGTCAGGCCTAATCACTTTGTGCTAGCTGTGCAGCTGTGAAGATTAGAGAGGAAGCGATGTGCAGGAGGAGAAAGACATGAAGATTACAGCGGAAGCGATGTGCAAGAGGGGAAATGGAGTGTATATACAGGACTGTATATAGTTGTCTCAAGCAAGTTTTACAAATTCTAATGGGCATCCCATACTTTCCTTACACCATCCAAGTTTAGTCCCCTCAATAAAACAAAAAAAATACAAAGGGCATGGACTGTTCTATGTCTCTGACTGTCTGAGAGGTGAATGCTGGGCTGGGCAGGGTGACAGGTGGTCTACAATTTTCAGCAGCTCCTACGGTGGTACCGCTACATAACCACAGAGGATTCCATTCTGTCAACATCATTCTGTAATGCAAAATGTTGCTATCCTTTGTTACCATTTTTTTTAATAATACTAATTAGGTTTGTGTCATTAACAAACATGGCGACCTTAAGCTGGCCATACAAGTATAGAATTTCAGCCGTTTGCAGTGCAGTAGTGCACTGATAGAATAAAATAGTTTTTTTTGTTTCTAATATAACATATACAATTTGGTTGAAACAATAAAAGTTTTCGCTATGGATCCATCGAAATTAGCCAGGCCTACTGTCAAAATCGACAGTAAAGTTGAGTTCACTAACGGCACAAATGTCAGACGATCTTTCCGAAAATGACCAGATTCGGCCGAAGTTCTATACGTGCATGGCAAGCTTTACTCTCATCAACTACATCACAAACAAAAAAGCCTGAACAGAACTGGGCCAGGGGCTATTCCTTGTGGAACATCACTGCAAGCTTTGACTTTTTAAAATATATTGAGGTCAAAACCATGTCTTTTGTCTTTTTCAATATCAGTGGCGGCTGGTGCTAAACCTTTTGGGGGTGGGTGGCAAACAAAACCCTTCAGGTCCGCACTCACCGCTCCACAGTTCCCCCGCACTCACCCCTCCACAGTACGGTCCCCCCGCACTCACCCCACCACAGTCCCCCCCCCCCCCCCCCGCACTCAGCTCCTCCACAGCTTCTTCGGCTGCTCCTCCCAGCCAACCCAATCCGCCTCCTGTCCTGATTGGCCGGGAGGAGAAGCCGAAAGACAGTAGCAAATATTGATCGCTATTGTCACTAGTGGGTGGGTTGGGGACGCGGTGCTCTGCGCCCCGAGCCCAACCTTTTTTAAGCCAATTAGAGCCTCGGCTCTAATCATGTGGCTTGAAAACAAAAAAACTCAAACAAACGTTTGAGTCCGATGCCCTGCATGCATCCCCGCATGCAAATTAGGTGGGCGGCACTCCTGCACCCCTAATGGACCAGCTGCTCCTGTTCAATATCCAAATTTGATCTTTCCTATTCCTATAAACTGATCGTGTTAGGCATCACCAATCTTTCATGAGCCCTTGCTAAATCTTTGTACAGTTCTCTTTCAATATACAGTATATTTGTTGATCATCTGTCAAAATGCCCTCAAATAATTTGCACAGCATAGTTATCTGGTTTACTTATCTATAGTTTCCCAGATCTAGTGTTTTAGCTTTTTTTACGTAATGGTGCCGTATAAGCTTTATGTCAGTTTTATTGAACTGACCAGTTAAAATATAGTCCAAAACAACAGCAGCTTATCAACAACTGTCTTAAATTCCTTCAGCACTTCAGGAATGAAAGTCATTTTGCCAGGATCCTTAAATAATAGTTTATGAACAATTAAAACAGGTATAAAAATAACTCTTCCTTTGCTAGGTAAGTATGATTCAAAGTATCTAGAGAGATGCTTTATTGAGCTACTGAAGACTGCTTTCTCACAGATACTCATACCCTATTTTTGAACCGTTTAACCTTTTCATGTTTGACATTACTCTAGTCCAGTTTTTACCAGTATATTGAGTACTAATGAAGAGGATCCCTTAGAACATCCAAAATGCTTCTTCATATATACTATGATACAATACAAACATTTAGAGTCAGCCATTGGTGTCATGCTCTTTTCTTTCCTACATTTCTAAGAACCTCCCTAAGTACCTTACATACCTACATTTCAAAGTACCTCTCAGATATGGTGACCAGACATCCCCGGTTTCTGGGGACAGTCCCCGGATTGAGGACACTGTCCCCGGACCAAGTCTGTCCCCAGTTTTGTCCCTGGATTGGATTTGAACAGGGGCTGGGGCAATTTAAAAGACAGCCCGTGCAGAATAAAAAGAAAAAAATCTGAATTGCACCCCCCCCTCCTCTGCCGCTCCTACTAGCTTATGGGGATTTATTTTTTTTCCATTACTTGTGCCCCTTTCTGATGATCATGTGCTGGTCGGAGCAGAGGGACAATTTCTTCAGTTTCGGGCGCATGCCCATTCAGCTCCACTCGCATGTTCTTCTGCCTTGGCTCAAGTCCAGGCCCTCCGCCTACCTGATTATCTCCTTGCCTTTCCTGGTGGAGTGATCTTCCTCTGCTCCCCACCCAGTAGTAGCCGGGGCCCGAAGAGTAAAGCCCCATACACACTATCAGATTTTCTGCTGATTTTTGTCTTTAGATTTACCAAAACCATGTAGTGCGAGGACCTGCCTGATTGCGTACAAATTGAAACTCCTAAGGTTTGACCTCATATTATATGGTTTTGGTAAATCAGATTGGTAAATCTGAAGGAAAAAATCAGCAGAAAATCTGATAGTGTGTATGGGGCTTTAGACTTGACAGGCTGTGAGACGGGCAAAGAGTCGTCGATTGCTGCTATTACAAGTAAAAAAAAAAATATGTCCCCGGATTTCATTTTAAAAATCTGGTCACCTTACTCTCAGAGGCTTCTCCATGCAAGAAAGACATCTAGAAATCTAACAAATCTAGTTAATGCATTCTGCTTCAAATATTTTACTCCACAATATAAGAGTGAGTTCACTTTTGACCCAGCACTTCCAAACCTTTTCTTCTTAAATTTTTATTGTTGTCTGTGTGGCCACTGGAGAGATTTACACCTACTCCTCGTACTGCTAATCACACAGGGAGTTAGGATTATCTTGCTACAAACCCCTCATACAGTACATATAAAATGTGTGTCTTTTTCCCAGCACTATTCAGGGTCTTTGTGTGGATAAGAGAGGGCAAATTGGGAGATCGAACCCTTGTGGCAGGCTCAGGGATATACTGTTATGGACTATTGACAGGTCCCTGACCAGCGTGCATTAGAGACTCATAAGGGATGATTGGCTGAATCCTGTAGGTAGTGTTAATTACCAAACAGCAAACACTTTATAGGTGGTGTCCCTCAGGTTCAAATAAACCTTTTTGCAAACAATCTAGTGGGTGTAGATAACAATGGATAAGTCACTGTGGATTAGAGCATCTTCTTTCATCCCTCCTGCCCCCCTCCCAAGGGAAGGCCCTTTAGCCCTGACATTAAAACATCATTATAATACCTCTATGTTCCTCAAGCTAATTGTGAAATGCTTAGAACTGCGCCACTCCCACTTTGTGGCTTCAACTCATCATTGATTTGGATATTTGGATGGTACCTCAATTAACCTTATGGTCAAATTGTACCAGCTTTGAAAGATTTGGCTAAGAGTGTATTGACAGGGGGTCGTTGTTTGGAATTGATGTACATGTGCATACAAATGAATATATATATCTATATATATATATCTGTATATATATATATATATATATATATATATATATATATATATATATATATATATATATAGATATATATATATATATATATACAGATATATATATATAGATATATATACATCCAATTTTATGTATGAAACATGGATTTTTTTAAAAGTATTGTACAGAATAAACAAATTAACTTGAATTGGGGGTGGCACCTTTAAAGTCCCATTGCTTATTTATTTTTATTTCAGGTGCACAGTGGTTTCTTCATTAGTGTCAGCCACCATCTCACAGTGAAGACATGTAAAAAGCAGCAGAGGACGGAAATCAAAGCTTTCTGCTCTTAGCTGAAGGTGGTGTCGGCCTGCTACACAGCCCTGGTCAGATGGACAGAAGGTGATCATAGGGCCCTGCAAACTGTCAGTCCCTCCCTACTTCTGAAATAGAAGCGCCAGCGTGCGTTCCTCACGGCAGTGGAACACACGCAGACCTTCGAGCGTGAGCCTGGCAGTATGTGGTTCCTTCCAGCATTACATGCGGGCTATCCTCAATGCCAGAAAAAGGCACCTACACATGGAAGCAGGCACTCTGTTTTTGCTTTTCATAAGTTTAACAAAACAATATTACGCTATTGGTTCCCTCCCTCTCTTTTTTTCAATGGGTCACCATGGTGGAGAGGAGGACGCATAAATACTAATCTCCTGATATATCCCTAAGAACATCCAAGCAAGCCCCAAGATTACATCAATTAAGCACCATTTGACCTTCTTTTTAAGTAAAGAGGTCATGGTTGCCTGGTCAGTAGGACATTCTAATTGAGCACATTGGGTGTGTGGTTTGGATACACTGCCAAGTGGTGATGTTTTTTTTTCACAACACGTTCTATTGAAGATACATCACTGAACATTATATGGACTGTTTAAAGGACTTTTACTTTCTTTTTACTTACTTTTATTATTGGTTTACAATTCAAATTTTTTTAGCGCTTTTTTTTCGTTTTTTTATGATATTACTGGTACTCTAATATAGTTGGTAACACATTTGTATCACCTAGTGCCCCCTTTCAGGGGAGAGGCTATCCAATTTTATTCATTTATATTAGAATTTATTTTTGGCGCAAGGTTTTTTGTTTTCACTGTTAGTGAACTGCTTAAATAAAATAAATAAAAAACAACACTTTCCATTGCAATTATTTTGATTTAATGGTTGAAATGCCAAATTGCTTTGTGCAATATGGGCCAAGTCACACCATTGTATTGACACATGTTATGCCTTGTGTTTGGGCAGCTCATTTAAAATGAATGGGCTGCTAATGTGCCACAGGGTGCATTGCTGAGCGGTAGACTCACAAAGCATGTACTACATCAAGACAGCGAAGAGAAATTTTCCTGGAATGTTTGGGAGCAGGATAAAGACAAAGAAAGTCAATGTCCTGTTAAAGCTGGAAGTAAGAAACCACCAAGGGAAAAAAGGATATCTTAGGCCTTAATACAATCTAATACCTTCT
This sequence comes from Lithobates septentrionalis, assembly GCA_037952835.1. Classification (NCBI taxonomy): domain Eukaryota; kingdom Metazoa; phylum Chordata; class Amphibia; order Anura; family Ranidae; genus Lithobates; species Lithobates septentrionalis. The sequence continues at coordinate 1,147,927 of JBBDGP010002324.1, read as the reverse complement.
GTGTAACACTAAGAAGGGCTCTTTATAGGATAAAGCCGCCAACCCAGAAACTCGCCTTGCAGAGGTGATAGCAACGAGTAAGGCAACCATATGAGCGAGGGAATACATGGTGATATCTCCTATAGACTTGAATGGTAGTGTCTGAAGAACTGTTAAAACCAGGTTGTGATCCTATTGTGTCACTAAGGAGTGTGCGAGGGAAGTAGGGGTGAGCCAAACTTCTCTGGGTTCAAGCGGAGTTTGGCAAACTTCAAAGATGTTTGGATGCTGAATCCAAACCCCGTTGAAATCAATGGGAGCCAAATCTGTCAAAATGGGAATTTTCTGAGCTAATAGACAAGGGAGTGTAAAAAAATAGCTTGTTGGGTGGGCAATGACCTGGGGAACATGTACCACAGCAAAAAACAAAAACAAAAACAAAATTCCATTCAGCCGGAAGCAGTGATTTTTAAAAAGACAATAAAAAATCCCAAATCCTTTAAATGACATGTCTCAGGTGTGCCCTAGTCCTTCATGTGAAGGGGTGCATCTCTGTAATGCACAAAAAATGGTGCTGCGCTGATATTCACAAAGTGAAAAAGTGTTTAAAATTGCCGCTGAAAGACATTATTTAACAACTTTTTTTTTTTTTTAAACAGTACACAGACCCCTCCAATGGTCTGCTATGTATTTTGGGGAACCTGTGCAGCTTTGGACCTTTGGACTTTGGACCTTTTGGCCCCTGGGACAGAAGATCTGGATGATCTGGTAAAGCCCAGAGAGCGTCCACAAGGACTGAGAACCATGTCCATCAGAACAATCTCCATCTCTATCCTGCAAAACAGACACGGAAGAAGTTTCAGAGATGAAAAAAGAGGAGATTAGACTAAACTGATCCTAAAGAGTCGCCAGGGCAAAATCCTGAAGATTCCTGGTCCTGGCAACAAACTTTTCCAGCCTACCTGAAAACCTCCCTCCAGCCTAGGTGGATGTGTGGTTGCAGGTATATCCCCCCAAACATGGCTTCAGCTGCATGAACAAACCACTCAGTTATGTGGCCAGAGTGCCTCTGTAAATGAGTACCTAATTATGTTATTTTTTTGTTATTTAAAAAAAAAAATGTAATAGCCTTGGGAATATTTGGTGAAATATCAGGGGTCTAAAGACATTTGAGACACATAAAGAGACTAAGGATGCAGATCGGCAAACCTTTCTCTGCAGCAACAGTTGCACTGCAGAATGAATGCACAAGAAACGCGCAGTACAGAGGCTCCCTGTTCATTCACAAACTGAACCATAGTAAACACAGTTTACTATGTTTCAGTTATGGATGTACACAGGAGTGATTGGTACCAATCACTCACTGTGTTAATTCAGGGAAGGAAGGAGCTTGTAAACATGACATGCTTACTGACACCCTGCTTCCCATCCTAAAATGGATCCCCTTGTATGCTTGCAGCTGACAGCCGGCAGGAGGGAGAGGAGGAGAAGCCGGGAATGCAGCAAGGACACACACAAAGGCATCAGAGCTACAGAGGAAGGGGTTTGTGGAAAGGAGTGGAAGTGATTGGAGTGGCAGGGAAGGGGGGGGGGGAACTGCCTGCACCATAAAGCTACCCGGGCCCAGGCCCCGTACTGGAGGGCCTGTGCTACCCACTTATCAGTGGCCCTACCTGTAGTGTACAACTACGAAAAATAGGATTTTTATAACAGCTTACCTATAAAATCCTTTTCTTGGAGTATATCACGGGATACAGAGCCACAGTAAATACTGTATGGGTTATATGGCACCTTTAGGTGATGGACACTGGCACACCCTAGACAGGAAGTTTAACTCCCCATATAATCCCTCCCCTTACCGGGAGTACCTCAGTTTTGTAGCAAAGCAATACACGTGTAACCAGAAAGGGGAGGGACCTCTGTGTTCCGTGATGTACTCCAAGAAAAGGATTTTACAGGTAAGCTGGTATAAAAATCCTATTTTCTTTATCGTACATCATGGGCAGTGCCGGGACAAGGTCATTTGGTGCCCAGGGCGAAGATGGCAAACTGCGCCCCCCCCCAAACACACACAACACAATATTTTCGAGCCAGCAGCACAGCATTGGAGCTAATTGTGGCAGTCAGTAATTGCTTAACCTGCTATCCTCTAGCCTGCAGAGGCAGTATTAGGGCTAGAGGATAGCAGGTTAGGCAGTTCCTAATAGCTCAGTCCCTAGGATCAGTAAAGGATAATGGCCGACAGGCCCTGTTACCAGACCCAGGGAAACTGCCGCAGTGATCCCTCCAGCTAGATGTTTGCTCACTCTGTGTTGCCCAGGGCGACTCTGGTCAGTAGTGTAGCACGTCTGTACCCTGGTAGTGGCTCAGCGTGGCTCTCTCTGGTGGTTCTGGTTAGCAGCGTGGCTCTCTCTGGTGGTTCTGGTTAGCCGCAGTGATCCCTCCAGCTAGATGTTTGCTCACTCTGTGTTGCCCAGGGCGACTCTGGTCAGTAGTGTAGCACGTCTGTACCCTGGTAGTGGCTCAGCGTGGCTCTCTCTGGTGGTTCTGGTTAGCAGCGTGGCTCTCTCTGGTGGTTCTGGTTAGCAGCGTTGCTCTCTCTGGTGGTGCTGGTTAGCAGCGTGGCTCTCTCTGGTGGTGCTGGTTGGCAGCGTGGCTCTCTCTGGTGGCGCTGGTTAGCAGCGTGGCTCTCTCTGGTGGCGCTGGTTGGCAGCGTGGCTCTCTTTGGTGGCGCTGGTTAGCAGCGTGGCTCTCTCTGGTGGCGCTGGTTGACAGCGTGGCTCTCTCTGGTGGTGCTGGTTAGCAGCGTGGCTCTCTCTGGTGGCGTTGGTTAGCAGCGTGGCTCTCTGGTGGTGCTGGTTTGCAACGTGGCTCTCTCTGGTGGTGCTGGTTAGCAGCGTGGCTCTCTCTGGTGATGCTGGTTAGCAGCGTGGCTCACTCTGGTGGCGCTGGTTGGCAGCGTGGCTCTCTCTGGTTAGCAGCATGGCTCTCTGTTAGGCTTCACCAGGTACACTCCTCTCTCTCTGTTTCTGTTTTTTGGAGCAGTTAAAGTATAGCACTCATTCCCCCAGCTTGTTTCTGGGTTCCGGGCTCTCTCTCTCTTTTTCCCCCCAGCTGAGTGCATGCTGGGAGATGTAGTCTCTTCCCTGTGGAGAGCAATGGGTCGCTGTGATTGGCCCTGTGTTGTGGCCAATGGGGAGGGGAAAGGAGCGGGCAGGAAGCTGGGCGGCAAACCTAATGAGAGAGCCGCTATCTCTTCTCCCGCACTGCTGACAGGAGAAAGGGGGGGGGGGCGAGTGGGGAAAACATTCTGACATCCCGCAGCTCGCCTCTCCCCTGTCACACCGCTGTTATCAGAGCTTCACTGATGGGGGAGGGAGGGGGGCTTGACAGCACCCACTACACCTGCCAGCTTTCTTTATGGCGTCACCCAGGTGCGGTCGCCCCCCCACCCCCATCCCTATAGCAACGCCACGCCACTGCTCCCATCCCGCCTCCGGCCAGCCTCTCAGTGGGTGACGCTGGGCAGGGAATACCAAGTGCCATGGGAGGGACGTGCTGACGTCGCCACGTTTGTCCTGTGAGGACGGGAGTGTGTATGAATGCCGGCCGGCTTCATTTTATGCTGTTTTATCTTTTTTTTTGATGTAAGTGTTACTCTTTTATTTATTAAACCGGACTATACAGTGTTACACTATTGGTGTTTTTCTACCTCTCATGTTTTGCTGAGCTTGGGCACGATTGGCCAGGACGTATCTACATCGTTCCAGATTGGAGCCCATCGGTGCTCCAACCGATCTGCCTGTATATGAGGATGTCTGGTAAGCAGAACATCCCCTAAATCCGCTGGTGTGATTTCAACATATTTACACGCTGGGTGTGTTATCTTATCTATATGAATTGCTATTTGGTAAGCAGCCTGTGCATGTGGTGTGCTGCATACAAGGGTTTTTCTGGCTCTTCCCTTTTTTTCTATTAGTGTGTTTAGATCACAAAAATAATTTTCCTGTTAGTAATTAATTTTCGGTGATTGGGCAAAGTTTCTTCTTTTTTCCTTTTTTTCACCCAAACTTGCCCAACTAGAGGGGTGTTATTAAGTGTCACCGTTCCTCACTCACTTTGCTCTATTGATGTGTATGATTATATGACACCTATTATCATCCGTGGTTGTAATATTACTTTTGGGTGATTCATGATTTTATATGATCACATTATATTGAGTGTCACATCTTCTTTTCACTTTTCCTCACAAATTGGGTGTTTTGTGTGGCATTAATTAGCAGTATTACACTATATGTGTACTTTTCTTTTTGGATAAATATTCCCATGAACCGGCACACGTGACGAGTATGAAAATTTCGATCTGTCCAGGAGCATCAGTTTAGAGGCCCAGGCTGGGTTTAAGCCATCTGCCTATAATAGGCTTACATCTGGTAAGCGCAATCACCTGGTGTTTTTTCTTCGGTTCTATTGCCATTCTCTATTGGATGAACCTTAAAGAAACATACACAACAGTTTACCATCTTTATTGTGATATGGACAGTGTGTTTGGATCTTAAAGACTATATCAACATTAGGCAATATTTATATTTTAGGATCAAAAGACTTTATCAACAATTCTTCCTTTATCTATTTAGCGCGGTTTTTTGTATGTTGTTTTGTTTTGGTGTGCTTCACTTATAACCGCAGCTTTATATATTTGTTTCTAAGCGCAGTTTTTTCTTTAAAATACCAAGTGCCTGTCAGGGGGACTATCTCCACTGACAGGGTAGTGAATAGGTGAAGCGCTGATCTGTTCTAGGCTTGTGCTGGGTGCAGGAGCGCACTCAGCACATCTTTGCAAGTGTAGGTATTAGCAGCTGGTGTGTCCAGACATTTTTAGAAGCACACAGCCAGCACTTTACATGCGCCCCCTTTCCTCCAGTAAATAGTTCCGCCCAGGGCATCCGTCCCTTCCGCCCCCCCTTGTAACGGCCCTGATCATGGGACACAGAGCCACAGTAATTACTGTATGGGATGTCCCAGAGCAATGCTATCTGAGGGGAGGGAGACACAAACAAAAGTAAGGTGCAATCAGACCTGAGGACCTATACTGCTGCCTGCAGCACACTGCGCCCAAAGGTGATATTCTCATGTCTTCTTACATCCACCTGAATCTGGTGAATGTATGGACTGAAGACCAAGTTGCGTCCTTGCAGATTTGAGCCATGGAGGCCTGGTGATGCATTGCCCACGAAGCACTAACAGCTCTGGTGGAGTGCGCTTTGATTTGAAAAGGTGGAGCTTTCCTCTTCAAACCATGAGCTTGAATAATTACCTGCCGAATCCATTTAGCAATAGTAGATTTCGACGCTGCCTATCCTTTTCTAGGACCTTCAGGCAATACAAACAAAACATCTGTTTTCCGAATCTAAGCAGTCACCTTAAAATAGATTTTGACTGCTCTCACTACATCCAAAAAATGTAGTTGACTTTTCTTCTGTAGAACAGGGTTCTGGAAAAAATGAAGTATAACAATATCCTGGTTTAGATGAAAACCTGAAACCACCTTTGGCAGAAAGCTAGGATGAGGACGTAACACTACTCTATCCTTGAGAATGAGTAAATATGGCTCTTTACAAGAAAGAGCAGCCAATTCTGATACCCGTCTTGCAGAAGATATGGCTACCAGAAAAACTAGCTTCCTTGTCAACAGGACCAAGGGAATATGTCGTATCGGCTCAAAAGGCTGTTTCTGTAATGCCACACAGAACTAAATTCAAGTCCCAAGGGTCCAGGGGTGCTCTAACCAGTGGGTCAAGCCGCGTTACCCCCTGTATAAAGCTTCAGACCAAAGAATGCGTTTTGTTGAAACAAAATCGATAAGGCCGAGACCTGGCATTTGATGGTACTCAAGGCCAGCTTCTCTAACCCCATTTGCAGAAAGGCAAGGATTCTACCTACAACATACTTTCTAGGAGGCCAACCCCTGGATTCACACCAGGAAACATATGCCTTCCAGACTCTATAATAAATGACTCTGTAAGCTGGCTTCCTTGCATTAATCAAAGTAGATATCACTGAGCCTATAAGTCCACGATTCTTCAGAATGTGGATTTCAATAGCCAAACCATTAAATTTAGCATTTGTAAGGCAGGATGGAATACTGGTCCCTGCGATAGCAGGTCTGGATGTGGTGGTAGTGTCCATGGGGCCCCTACCGCCATCTTTATTATTTCTTCATACCAAGATCTTCTGGGCCACGCTGGGGCCACAAGAACTACCAACTTACTTTCCTGCTTGATCCTGCCAAGAAGTTGAGGTAGCAGCAGAATAAGAGGGAATGCATAAATCAGTGAGAACTGATCCCACGGAGTCACCAACACATCTGTTCCGCATGCGAGTGGATCCCTTGTTCTTGACACAAAGTTGTCGACTTTGTTGTTGAACCAGGACGCAAACAGATCTACGTCCAGGATCCCCCATCTTTGGCATATGGCCAGGAAGATGTCGGGTTGAAGGGACTAATCCCCCGGGAACAACTGCTGGTGACTTAAGTAATCCGCCTGCCAGTTCTCTACCCCTGGAATGAAGATTGCCAATATGCACAGCACATGCATTTCTGCCCAGGTTAGGATATGGTTTACCTCTCCCTGGGCTGCATGACTTCTGGTGCCTCCTTGGTGATTGATATAAACCACTGCTGTGGCATTAGAAGGTGGAATAATACTGCGCAAAAATATGAACCAAGTGAGACAGCTGCTACACTAAATGTGACAAAATTCAACAGGAGGTATGGGAAAAAAATGTAGTGCTAACACAATGATAAGTGCAATAAAAGAAAACATTGCGTAAAGTCCAAAATATGAATATGGATATGTGCAAACAAATGAGTGCAATAAATACAAAAATATGTGTGAAGTCAAACACAAACAATGATGTGACTTTGAGCCTTTGGCCCCAAATCCTGGCTAAGAAATGGGAAAACAAAAGGGTGGAAATCTTCAAACAATGAAGTGTAAATCCTCTTGGGGTGCAAGGAGTGTGTAACATCCACAATGGTGAATCCGGAAAGTAAAACAAATGGGTACTCTTACCAGAGCGGGTGGACCCGGATGTCAGCGAAACTGAATCGTAAAGGCTTACTGCTCCCCACATTGCTTTTTATGTACTGTGATCACTTTTATTTGTTATTGTGGTTTGAATAAACCTACCTCTTCTTTGTTATACACTGCTTTTTTGATGAGATTTGTTGTGGAGGTTCCTTTCATGATGACAATTTCCTGGTCGAGTCGAGGTCATTGAGATCCTTTGGAGCCACCCATAGGAGATTCCGGACCCCTACCTCCATTTGAGAGAGCCACGAATTCCATCCTTAAGCCTTTACGATTCGGTGTCGCTGACATCCGGGTCCATATTTATCCAAATCATCCCCAAACAGCCTTTCACCGCAAAAAGGAAAACCAGCCAGGAGCTTTTTGCATGGCGCTTCGGCTGACCAACTTTTCAAGTCATAAGATTCTACGGATATGAACAAACCCAAGCGTAAGGTGAGAGGTTTGAATAATAGAATCTCTGATTGTGGCAATTGCAAAACACAAAGGGGTTGATTTACTAAAGGCCAATAGACTGTGCACCTTGGAAAGTGCAGCTGCTCCAGAGATTAGTAAATGAGGTAAAGCTTCACTTTGCAAAGAATACCCAATCACATGCAAGGAAAATAAAAAAAACAGCATTTTTGCTTGCACATGAGTGGTTGATGAAAGTCAGCAGCAGAGCTTCTGCTCATTTACTAAGCTCTGGAGCAACTGCTCTTGCAGTGTGCAACTGCACTTTCCAAAGTGCACAGTCTTTTTGTCTTTAGTAAATCAACCCCAAAGCCTCTGGCAGCTCAGCTAAATCCTGGGCCTGCTGTTCAGGGAAAACCTTGAGCACCTGTTTCAAATGGTCTCTCAAGGATTGACATACCCCAATTGCCGCCACTGCAGGTTGAGCCACTGAACCTGCTAAGGAGAAAATGTTTTCTTAACAGGAATTCCAATTTCTTATCAGTTGAATCCCTAAGCATTTGTGCATTGTCAACCGGACAAGTCAAGCTTTTATTCACAGAGGATATAGCAGCATCAATTGCTGGTATACTCCACATCTTAGTAAATTTTTCCTCCATAGGATAAAGTGTTGAAAACTTTTTAAGTGGAAAAAATGCTTATCTGGGTGATCCCACTCAGAATACATAAGCTTTTCCAGCAACGAATGCACAGGAAAGGCACACAAAGCCTAAGGAGGTTTTAGTGAACCCAAACAAGAAGTTGAACCGACTCAGTTAAGGGTAGCTTAAATGTGGAGCGGACAATTTTAGTAAGAGAATACACCAGCAATTTCTCAGCTTGTCAAGCTGAAGAAGGTCCTTCCCCACTTGATCCCTCGGAAGAGGAGACATCAGTCTCTTCACAGTCCCCTGAGGGGGATTCATCTTCCCTCTCCCATTGTTCCTCTGTGTGAGGATCATGGGTGGTAGAAGGGGACCTAATGCGTTTTCTTCCACTATGTGAAAATGTGATTAAAGCCGCTAATCTTTCCTCCAATCCAATCATGGCTGAGGAAAAAACCTCTTCAGTAATATAGACAAGGGCGGAACTGTCGGAAGCAATTGCAACCCCTGACAACCCTGAGGACTCACTCTGACCAACCTCTCTAGGCCTTTCAGGGGGGGTGGTGTTGCAGAGGGACTATCCTTAGAGCCTGAGGGCAACCCCTTTGTGCCCTTGTTTTTTGAGGTATTTGTACCTCCCCCTCTGGTCATAGTGCCAAACACAAATGCAGAGGTACTACCAAAATGCACCCACTGCAGAGAAAATAGTCCAGCAACTGCCGCTGTTAATGCTCAGCCTGATACTAAGTAAATGTGCCCTGGGAATGCCTGTGTCACCAACACTCACATGCCCCCATCTACTCTGTGTCCCTCCGACAGCTGAATGCACCTGAAAAAAGGTGCACTCTATAGCTTACACAGCCCCGCGTTTGTGAACGTCTGAGGCACATCAACGCTGCGCTAAGCTCTGCCCCCCCTTTCTCCATCTTCCCACCACCCCCACCCCCCCACTACTCTTTTAAAAAAAATATTGTTTTCCCGCGCGAGCGGGCCTCTGATCCGACCGGATCGCATGTGGAGGGGGGGCTGGGGTGGAGGAGAGGAGGAAAGCTGATGGACGAAAAAAAAAACCCTTCCCACGTCTTACCTGGGCTTGGGCTGGAGGAAGTGTGCAGCTTGTATTGACACAGAGTGAGACTGACAAGCATGGAATCAGGTACTTGCTCTTGACAGCCCCTGGTGGTGACTTTAGGCATGACAACATTTACTTTAAAGGGGAAAACTAACAAGAATTAGAAAAATTCCTTAGGAATCTTCACTTACCTTATCCAGCTGCAGGGTTCTGTGGTAAACCAGACAGACCCATTCTTCACCACTCACAGTGGGCTCCGTTTAAAAAAACCTTCAGGGACCGGGGCTCCTTTTTATGGGGGGTTCCACACCACTGGACCTGTAAAGCACCCAGGAAATATGGCTGAAAAAACCAAAGCACTGGATGCAGGGGCCAGCTCTCTAAAAAGAGAAGCGTTACAGGCAAAACCTTGTTTCTTCCGCCACGAAGCCCAGGTACCATTCAATTCGGCCTGAAAAGACACTTTGAATGGATCCGGTTGCATGGCTTGCCCCAGCAAGGATTTCTCCAGCGGAGCTCAGCACAGCACATCTTTACTCGTGACCAACACCTAAGACACTGGCGAAAAAACAGGTACTCCTGGTAAGGGGAGGGATTATATGGGAAGTTGAACTTCCTGTATAGGGTGTGCCAGCGTCCATCACCTGAAGGTGCCATATAACCCATGCAGTAATTACTGTGGCTCTTTGCCCCATGATGTACGATAAAGAAATGTATTTTCCATAAAATTACCATATTACAGCATATTACAAGGGTATCCCTGTTGCATAAATGTTACATAATGTTACGAGTCATTCGACTGTAGCCTTATGAATAAACATAATATCTAAGCAAAAAATAGTTTTTTTCTATATTTTTTATGTGTCTGATAAACTGTATAATTTGAATACTGATATATTAATCTTCTCTTCCAAATGCAGCAGAGGTAAAGATGAAAAGCAAAATCTGTAATCTGTCACTTTGTAAGTGACCTAAAATTGCAGCCACAGCTAAAAGAGAAAAGGAGGGATGCCATGCAATTGAGTACAGGTTTTCTAAAATGCCATACCCTGCCTGGAAACTTAAGAAGAATATGCTGCAATAATTTCAGCTACAGTATGTGCAAAGCACTCACTAAAGCTTTTAAACAATCAGCTGCCTAGAAAATCACATCAGCAGTTGTGGGCAGAGCTTTTGATGTGCTTCAGCTTCCAGCTTTTGTCAACATTGTGCTGATTTTTCGTTTTCATTTGAGTTGCTTTTTAATTATGCCACTGGAATAGCAGAGCAGGACAAACAATATGTGTACAAACAGGAAAAGCCAAAACATCATACCTGCAATACACATTTTTTTTAGAAGAACGCATATAGTAAAAGAATATCAGTATGCTTTGAAATACATATGAGTTACATATGTCATTTGCATTAAGGGTTGCCACCTGTTCGGGATTCACCCGGACAGTCCTGGTTTGGAACCATGCGTCCAGGTTTCAGACTGTCTGAGACCCGGACACATTATTCAGACCGGACTAAGTCTCTCCCCTCCCCCCTTCTCTCTCCTGCCTCTAAGTGAGTATGTTAAGGTAAATCAGGGTTCTCACAGCACTCATTACATCAGAGTTCACCTTTACACCAGAGGCCACAGTGTCCCTCCTTACATCAGAGTCCTCTCCATACACCAGAGCATCCCTTATGTTAGAGTCCCCAGAGTTTACCCTTACATCAGAGTCTGCAGAGTGCCCCCTAATGCCCCGTACACACGGTCGGATTTTTCGACAGAAAATGTTCGATGGAGCTTGCTGTCGGAAATTCCGACCGTGTGTAGGCTCCATCGGACATTTTCCATCGGAATTTCCGTCACACAAAATTTGAGATCTGGGTCTCAAATTTTCCGACAACAAAATCCGTTGTCGTAAATTCTGATCGTGTGTACACAATTCCGATGCACAAAGTTCCATGCATGCTCAGAATCAAGCAGAGGAGCCTCACTGGCTATTGAACTTTTTCTGGGCTCATTGTACGTGTTGTACGTCACCGCGTTCTTGACGTTCGGAATTTCCGACAAGATTTGTGTGACCGTGTATATGCAAGACAAGTTTGAGCCAACATTCGTCTGAAAAAAATCCATGAATTTTGTTGTCGGAATGTCCGATCATGTGTATGGGGCATTACAGTGAAAAGGAAATTTTCGAGTTCAGATGTAAAAGAGGAACTCTGCGGGTTCAGTTGTAAAAGGGGAACTCTGTGGACTCTGATGAAAAGGGGGAACTCAGTGGACTCTGATGTAAAGGGGGAACTCTGTGGACTCTGATGTAAAGGGGGAACTCTGGTGATTAACTTTATATGTTATTTAATAGCAACATCTATGCATAGTTTATCTATGCATACTATGAAAAAAAATTGCTGTGCGACGCTGAAGTGTTTAGGTTTGACTTGAAGAAAAGGTGGCAACCCTATTCGCATATCTATACAGACACAACTTAATATATACTAATATTTTGTCAAAATCTATATATTAAAACATACCTTTAATTACCTTGCAAACAGTTTTAAATATGTGTTCTTGTCATTTATATTAAGGAGCATTTTACAAAAGACCCTCCATCCTGTTTTTACTCAGAGGACCCATGCACATGGATGTTTTTAGGTCCTGTGTCCTCAAGCATGAAATCTCCAGTGCCCAGGGGGCTTGGTTGCTGTGGGGTTCCCACTTGGTTGCTTGGGGTTCCGGCTTGTCCCACTCTTACACCTGCTTGCTCGTTACTCAATGATCTGTTCAGGGTATTTGTGTTTTTGTATTTTATTTTGGAACTTGGATGGGAGAATGGATTAATGGGATATTCCAACTGGAACTATTCACAATGGATAAGGACAACTCTCACTTGACCTCACCGGATTACTTGCGGAAGCAGTCACACTGCTTTAAACATACAGCCACAGGTATGGAGGAATTAAGTCTTCTTGCTCTCACTAGAAGCAGACTTGATGCACTACATTATCTTCAGGATACTCTAGAGCAGTGATGGCGAACCTTGGCACCCCAGATGTTTTGGAACCACATTTCCCATGATGCTCATCTACACTGCAGAGTGCATGAGCATCATGGGAAATGTAGTTCCAAAACATCTGGGGTGCCAAGGTTCGCCATCACAGCTCTGTAGCATCCCCTTTACTGACATCCGTCCACTGACTCTTCTAGCTGAAGGGGGTGGCCCTCACTTGACAGGCCCCCAAAGACACATATCGGTACTCACAGTAGGCAGAATCAGATCCCTCCTGGTGTCTCCCTTCCAGTCAGCTCTGCAGGACCTCTGGGTTCAGCCTCTCTCTCTCTCTAGGTCCCTGGGTCAACCACCCAGGACCGCACAACCACCTCTGCGGAGGAGAGGGCAGCAGCCCCCTCCCTCCTGGATTCTGTTCCCTGGCTCAATTCTGTGCCCAGGCTTTAAATACAATTTTCCAGCATGAAATTCAGCACTTTTCCTATGCCAATGGCCAGGACTGTAACATAGCCTGTGCACTCACTTGTCAGGTCCTCTCCCACTGTCCCTTATGCCTCCCTATTGGACCAGTGAGGGACAGTCAAACAAGCTGAGCTGCACTTGAGCACAATGAGCAGACCTAACCAATAGGTCCTGTTCCCTGGTAGGCAGAGAGCACTCTAACTTTTACCTGACCATCTTCCTGGTAAGCAGAAAGATCAAAAACTATATTCTCTTCTAGCACCTACCTAGGAGGGTGCTACACATGTAAAAATTTGTATTTTTTGCTAGAAAGTTACTTAGAACCCCAAAACATTATATGATTTGTTATTAACAGAGGCCCAGAGAATAAAATGGTGGTCAATTTTTTATGTTGCGTTGTATTTTCGTATAGGTTTTCCAAATGCAATTTTGTTTGAAAAAAATAAATTTTATTGCAAAAAACACAATATATAACCCATTTTTTTGCACAATATAAAAGATGATGTTATGCTAAGTAAATAGATACCTAACATGTCATGCTTTAAAATTGTCCATGCTCGTGGAATGGCGACAAACTACAATACTTCAAAATCAACACAGGCGATAATTTAAAGATTTTTACTGGTTACCAATTTAGAGTTACAAAGGAGGTCTAGCCGTAGAATTATTGCTCTCGCTATAACGTTTGTAGCAATACCTCACATGTGTAATGGGAACACCATTTACATATGCATGTGCGACCTACGTATGAGTTTGCCTCTGCGCGCAAGCATGTGAGGCGGGGGCGCTTTATTTTTATTATTTATTTTATTTATTTATGTTTTACGCTGATTCTTTAAAAAAAAAAAAAATTGTGATCACTTTTATTGCTGTCACAAGGAATTCAAACATACCTTGTGAAAGAAATAGGCAGTGACAGGTACTATTAGACCCTAGATGTCTCCTCTGCCCTTAAAAGCATCTGATCACACCAAGATCAGGTGTGATCAGATGCTTTCATAATTTAAACGTTGTGCTGTTTACACCTGGGGAAACCAGTAAGTTACAAAAATGCTTGTCGCTTCTGGTCTCCTAGACCACGGATCTCCAAAGTACGGCCCGCGGGCCACATCCGGCCCCCTAGGACGTTTTTTCCAGCCCGCAGCTTGAGTCTTCAGACTCACTGCAGTAAATAGTCTCTGCTCAGGCTTTTTGGAGTTGCGGGTCTTCCGCTGCATACTCATCCAACAAAGCTCACCCCTCCCGGCGCCACTATTGATTGCTAGGACAGCTGCACCTTTCGGCTCCTGCCTGCTGTTAATATAAGTGTCTTTTACAGTGCCTGTTCAACAGGAGGATCAGAGCTGGAAGGTGCAGCATTTCTGCACTAAAGACGTTGGTTGGATGCTGTCTTTTTTTGATAGGGAGGCAAATGTACATTGGCGGAGCTCTGAGGGGGACACAATAAATAAGCAGGGGGAGGCTTAGACGGGGACATAAATGTGCATGAGGGGGCTCTAAGGTGGAACACAAAAAAGTGAGTGGGGGCTCTGAGGGGACATAAATATATGTGGGGGACCCTGAGGGGACATAAATGTGTGTAAGGAGGGCTTTGATGGGGACACAAATGTGCAGAAGGGGGCTCTGAGGGGGAGCACAAATGTGCATAGGGGCTCTGAGGGGAGCACAAATGTGTATCAGGGGCTCTGAGGGGTACACAAATGTGCATAGGGGCTCTGAGGGGAGCACAAATGTGTATCAAGGGGCTCTGAGGGGTACACAAATGGGCAGAAGGGGGCTCTGAGGGGGGGCACAATTGTGCATAGGGGCTCTGAGGGGAGCACAAATGTGTATCAGGGGCTCTGAGGGGTACACAAATGTACATAGGGGCTCTGAGGGGAGCACAAATGTGTATCAAGGGGCTCTGAGGGGTACACAAATGTGCAGAGGGGGGCTCTGGGGGGTTCACAAATGTGCATGTCGGGGCTCTGAAGGGGGGCACAAATGTGTATCGGGGGCTCTGAGGGGTATGCAAATGTGGATGTCGGGGCTCTGAGGGGTACACAAATGTGCATGGAGGAATCTGAGGGGTAGACAGATGTGCATCAGGGGGCTCTATGGGGGACACAAATGTGCGTGGGGGAATCTAAGGAGGACACAAATGTGCATAGGGGAATCTAAGGAGGATACAAATGTATGTGTGTGTGGGGGGGGGGGGGCTCTGTAAGGACACAAATGTCCATGGGGTGGGGGCTCTGAGGGGGACATAAATATGCATGGGGCTGTGATGGGGACACATATATGTATGAGGAGGTCTATGAAGGGGACAAAAATAAGTGGGGGGCTCCGAGAAAGACACAGATGTGCAGGGGGCTCCAAAGCAGACACAAATAAGCGGGGAGGCTCCAATAGGGACACAAGTGTGCACTGCACTGGAAGTTTAGTCCCAGTGCATGAGGCTCTGGCATTTAGGTGGGGGCGGAGTATAAAGGAGCACCATCCAGCAGCACTGCCAGCTGCCTGTCAAAATCTATCATATTCTGCTGCTGCGGATCATTTATAATTAACAGAATTTTTTAGCCCGCAAATTTGTGTAAAATATACAATGTGGCCCTCAGAGTGAAAAGTTTGAAGACCCCTGTCCTAGACTATAGACTCGATCTGATCTCCAGTCACGTATATTGTAAGCCGTCTTAACAATTGGATTGGATGCACCCCCTTCCGTCACCTGTAAAAGCAATCCTGCGTCTCTAAAAACAATGCCGGGGTTATGGCTGCAGCTGTCACTATAACCACTTGAAGTCAATCACTTACATGTATGTGATTTGCCTGTGTTCCGTCAGAATCTGTGACCCATCAGATTAGGTAATGGAAGTGATGTTCTGCCAGCTGCGCGTGCGTCCACCACTACCAGGTTTGCGAAACTGACAGAACACCTGCAGTCAGAAGAAGGCGGCAGCGAACATTTTACTACACCCAGCTACATATTAAATTTTTTAGTAATTTTAGCAATAAAGTGAGTGTATATAAATAAATATAGTATGCTGACATCTGTGATGCTGCTTGGATGTTACATTTCAAAATAAGCTGGACGCTAGCTGTAGGAAGGTGGCGGACTTCATGTTGGAACACCCCGCACAGCGCTAAACCTTAATGCCGCGTACACACAACAAATGTTCGATATGAGCTTGTTGTTGGAAATTCCGACCATGTGTAGGCTCCATCGGACATTTGCTGTCGGAATTTCCGACAACAAAAATTTGAGAGCTGGATCTCAAATTTTCCGACAACAAAATCCGTTCTCGGAAATTCCGATCGTGTGTACACAATTCCGACTCACAAAGTTCCATGCATGCTCAGAACCAAGCAGAAGAGCCACACTGGCTATTGAACTTCATTTTTCTCGGCTCGTCATACGTGTTGTACGTCACCACGTTCTTGACGTTCGGAATTTCCGAAAATATTTGTGTGACCGTGTGTATGCAAGACAAGTTTGAGCCAACATCCGTCGGAAATAAATCCACGGTTTTGTTGTCGGAATATCCGATGGTGTGTACGCGGCATTAGGCTTTCAAAGCTAAATATGCAAACAGTATCACAGATATCAATATACTATATTTATTTATATATGCTCACTTTATTGCTAAAATCACTGTGAAATTCAAGATGTAGCTGGGTGTACTAAGATGTCCGCTGCCTTCTTCTGACTGCAGATGTTCTGTCAGATGAGCAAACCTGGTAGTGGTGGATCGCATGTTCAGCTGACAGAACGTCACTTGACTTCCTGGTGGCCACAGGACGTGCTACAGACCTCTCTCTACCCCAGCAGCCCATGGATGCATTTTGGAAGAAACCAGGAGAGACCAGAGTGACACTTTACATCAGATGAGCACCTTTTAACTTCAATCCTAGGGTCCACTCCTCCACAATTATCCACTGTGGACCAGATTTCGGCGGCACCTGCAGGACACAGGATCTTCAGCTGACATCCTCAACCTCAATGATGTAAAAAGACGATCTACCCTGTTTTTATCCTGTGAGTGCTTTTATTCTTTTATATTAAGATCGCTCTGTGACACTGCACTTGGCGCTTCCCTTCCTTCTCCCTTCTTTGGATGCGCCAGACTGTGGTCAGTGGAAAAAAGCAATGCTCCATCATTGGTTGTAATGGGAGGAATAGTGCCCCTTTTTGGTATCAGTGGGAGGAATAGTGCCCCATTGATGCTGTCAGTGAGAGGAATGGTGTGCCAACATTGGAATTAGTTGAAGGAGTAGTGCACCAAGGACTTGATAAAGGCAAGCAAAGGGCCACATCTGGCCCCAGGGCTGCAGTTTGGAGTCCACTGTTATAAGGGGATATCTAGAAATGGTAATTGTGCCTAAGCAGTACCCTTAAAAATGTACCTTTTTCTAGAATTACTCTTCCTGTGCCTAGGCTCTTGAACCTATACTGTATATATGTAGTGTGAGACAATTACTACACCATTTACTGTTCTCTTCACTGGAAAGAAAGCTGCAATACAAGGATCCCCTTGCTTTTGCTTCATTCATTCTGTTGCTTTGTGCTTTTTGCATGTCAGGGAGTAGCTCTGACATGAGAAAACAATCTATCAACATGGCCACCTGCACACAGAGACCAAAGAGACCACAGGCAATACCAATGACTAGTAGGCAGATTGCCCTCTGCTTGCCTTTTTTGGGAACATATTCACAGTTCAGGCTATATTTATCGTCACAAACATAGGTGTGCACAGCCTATTGCAATAGTGTGTGCACCATATATTACAGACACACACTCTTATAAATAAGTGAAACATTTTAACCACTTAAGGACTGAGCCTCTTTCTGAGATTTGTTGTTTAGAAGTTAAAAACATTTTTTTTTGCTAGAAAATCACTTAGAACCCCCAAACATTACACATTTTTTTCCAACACCCAAGAGAATAAAATGGCGGTCATTGCAATACTTTCTGTTACACCGTATTTGCGCAGCGGTCTTATAAGCGCACTTATTTTTGGAAGAAATACACTTTTTTGAATTAAAAAATAAGACAACAGTAAAGTTAACCCAATTTTTTTTATATTGTAAAAGATAATGTTACGCCGATTAAATTGATACCCAACATGTCACGCTTCAAAATTCAAAATTGCGCTTGCTCGTGAAATGGCGACAAACTTTTACCCTTAAAAATCTCCATAGGCGACGTTTAAAAAATTGTAAAGGTTGCAGGTCTAAGTTACAGAGGGAGTCTAGGGCTAGAGTTATTGCTCTCACTCTACTGATCGCGACAATACCTCACATGTGTGGTTTGAACACCGGTTTCATATGCGGGTGCTACTCACGTATGGGTTCGCTTCTGCACGCGAGCTCGGCAGGACAGGGCGCGTTTACATTTTTTTTTCTTATTTGTTTTACCTATTATTTTTTTTTTTTACACTGTTCTTTTTTTTAAAAAAAATGTCACCCTTTATTTCTATTACAAGGAATGTAAACATCCCTTGTAATAGAAAAAAAGCATGACAGGATCTCTTAATTATGAAATCTGGGGTAAAAAAAACCTCAGATCTCATATTTACACTGTAATGCAATAAAAAAAAAAATGGCCCTTTAAGAGCTATGGGCGGAAGTGACGTTTTGACTTACGTGAGAGGATCTGATCACCTCCGCAGCTGCAGAGGGCACCGGAGCATGGCAGGAAGCAGGGGGTCCCTCTCCCAACGCCGACAAAAGCGATTCTCGGGGCGAATCCGCCGCAGAGACCACTATTATCGGAAACCGGACTGCTGGCCGAAGAAGAGAATACCAGGGTTATGGCAGCTAGCTGCTGCCATAACAAAGATATCCCTCTTCAAAGCTTGGACGTATATCAGCGTGCGGCGGTCCGGAAGTGGTTAGAATGTATTAAAACATGGACAGTGTCAGTAGGGCAGTGGACGTCTCAGAAGTTCTTTTTTATTTTACATTTTTTTTAGCAGCCCTGTTGGGGGGGGGGGGGGGGATATCACTTTTGAAACAGAGAGAGCGACTGTGGACAGAGTTCTCCCAGTCCTGCTCAGTGAATGAATGGGAAGTGCTCTGTGTTGAGTAGCTTTCTGGGCAGCAGGGCAAGTCTGCGCCACACGGGGTGATAAGGGTATGGCCAGGCACACCCGGCATGCCCCCTGGGTATGCCTATGGTCACAAAGTACATGCGGTGCGAGAGTAGATAGATGGTAGGAACACCAATGTTTTCCCATGTATTTTCTTCCATAAAGAAATGGATAACTGTTTTAAATTAAACCTTGGCTTAGTGAGAGCACTGTATATAAATGGTGGACATTGATGGGATTTCAATTCACCCAAATTAAACAAAGATCTTCACAAGCCACTTCTCTCTGAACTTTAATATAAATGAAGATAGCAATAGGAATACAGGGCTTTCAGGAAAACATGCAGACCAAAAATGTCATATAGGATGATATTAAGACTGCAAATGAATTCTTCCAGTATTTAATTAAAAGTTGACAGCGAATAGTACCAGTATATAGACTTTACATTTTCTTATGTTCTCCAACAATGTGTGGCTGGAAGACAGTTTATTTTATCTTACTTTGCTTTATCTCCAGCTATAAACAACACATTATAAATCCCCATGGAAAAAAGGTCATGGCATCTGTTCCTGTTTAAATGTCCTTTCATTTGTGTTGTGTACAGATACTGCACAGATAATACAGGTACAGATAATGTTTTATGAAGGAAATGGCATTTAAATGATATTTCGGAATTACAAACTGACAAACTATTTGTTAAGACTTTGAGAAGTGCTGGCATTTCCAGGGGTTTATTTTGGCTAAATTATCTGCTCTATCCTTAGTACATATATTTGTTATCTCCTACAGTTTCTGTTTACTTGCATGATGCATTTGTTCATTGCTTGGTTATTAAAGACTGCATTCAAGCTTATTAAAGTGTTTGTAAACCTCAGACATGAAATATGAACAAAGCATGTCCCTCTATAGAGTGTCTCAATCCAGAGCACTAAGCGCCATTTCTGTCTGCTGCCCCTTTCCTCTGCTATAAGCATGAGTCACTTCTGACAAGTTTTCCTGACACCAAGAGAAAAAAGGTGACAGGGGAGGGAGCTCCAACACACAAACTAGCGTATCAAAAATGTAACTTCCTGCGCTCAGGTGTGGTGCCTAAACACAAAAGTACTCTCTTCTTGGCTACTCGTATAGGTGTATTGCACAGCCATCTTGCTGCCCTCTCAGAAATGCAGGTATTCTTATACCGCGTACACACGAGCGGAATGTCCATGAGAAAAAGTCCAATGGGAGCTTTTCATCGTATATTCCGACCTTGTGTATGCCTCATCGGACTTTTTCCATCAAAAATTCAGACAGACTTAGATAGAGAACATGTTCTAAATTTTTCCGACTGAACTAATTACTATAGGGAAACCCGCTCCTCTGTATGCTGTTCCGATGTACCAAAAACGACGCATGCTCTGAAGCAAGTACCAGACGGAAGCTATTAGCTACTGGCTATTAAACTTCCTTTTTCTAGTCCTGTCGTACGTGCTGTACGTCACCACGTTCTGGACGGTCGGACTTTGGTGTGACCGTGTGTATGCAAGACCGCTTGAGCGGAATTCGGTCAGAACTCCGTCGGAAAAACCTTTAGAGTTTATTCCGACGGCAAAACCGGTCGTGTGTACAGGGCATAAGGCAAACTACAAAACAACAAAAGAGAGGGCGCTCTGACCTAGTGCATTACCATAACTCAAATTATATTAAAACAATAAATAACAAGCAAATGCATGTCATGCACAAGCATATCCAGACAAACTGATGAGACCGCCTCCAATGGGAAGACCTCATAGCGTCCAAGAACGGCAGACACGTTTCGAGGGATAAACCCTCTTATTCAGACCATTTTTTGGCTCTGAAGAAGAGGGTTTGACCCTTGAAACATGTCAGCCATTCTTTGATGCTATGAGTTCTTTCCATGCCATCAACTGAATGCAAGGGAATTGGAGGCAGTCTCATCAGTTTGCCTAGATATGCTTGTGCATGACATGCGTTTATGAGTATTTACTTGTTATTTATTGCTTTAATAAAATTTTAGTTATGGTAATGCTGTAAGGTAAACCAGACCTCCACCACTAAAAGGCTAGTGCGGATACTTGCTCATGCTCGTACACATTGCACTCGTGCTAATATTCATAAGCAAAGGACCAACATAATTCCCGCAATGCTAGTTTATCGCGCACGGATATGTGCGCGATCGCGAGCGCACACGCTCGTGCACACAGTAGTTAGCACTTGGGGCCCAGTGGCCTATTTAAACTGCTCTGTCACTGTAAACAGTGCTGGATGATCTTCAGCTTCTTCCTGACCTACCAAGACCTGATCTGCTGCTCCTGTTTGTTCGTGTATGACCCGGCTGACCTTTGGACTTCGCCTCTGCTTGTTCCTTTACTCTGTTACCTGGTATCCTGACTCTGGCTTGTTTACTGGACTTGATCTGCCTACTGATATGGTACCACATTGCCTGGCTGTTCCCGACCTTGGCCTGCCTTCTGGACTTGCTTTGCCTGCTGATTCGGTACCCTGCTGCCTGGTTGTTGCTGACTGCTGCTCTTCTCCTGGTTCCGCTCCTGTCCATGCTCTGGTGCCTAGCTGCTTCTACTTCCTTCTCCAAGGACCGTGACTGCCAGCTCTACCCACCTACAGAGGGGACATCACCAGCCAGCTACCCAGCACTCGTGCCACTCCTTGCCTTTACCTGAGTACCTAGTAACACCTGAGACTAGTCACTGCACTGGGTATATGTAGGGGTTTACAATCACTTTAAAAGGCCTAGGCTGAGATAATATCATCATTCTGCTGCAGGCAGGAAAAAGCATTTCCTCATTCTCCTCTCCCCCCAGTGGCTGGACTCCAACATCACAAGGGGTCAGAGGTTGCAGCAAGGGGTTGATCAGGCATATGTAAAGATAAAGAAGAACTTCGCAGGCATTGGAGTTTAGATGAACATGTCATCTCGAAGATTGAGCCAACTGTAGAGAAAAAGCAACGGCATTGTGAGGGGTGTACTGTGATCATTATAGTATATCAAACTCCTGTAATCTAATCACCTCAACCTTCGGATATTCTGATTACTTCTAGCTAACAAATTCCTTTGCATTTGGTATTAAAGATGAAACATATTCACACTTGTACAATTCCAAAGTTGCGCCGACTTTGGAGTGCAACTTTGATACAACTTTGACGCAACCTTGGGTGGGTGCAACTTAGATACGACTTTGGCTTTGACCAGTGATAATGGACAACTGTTGCACACAAGTTACATTGTATAACATTCAGATATGACTTTCATGCAACTGTTGAGGGTTAACATTGAAGTCTATGGCCCTCAAGTTGCATGAAAGTCAGACCAAAGTAGTGCATGAACTACTTTAAAGTTGCTGCAACTTTAAGTCACACATATATGAACGGTTATCATTGGAAAACATGGGGAATGATTTGTCATGTGACTTTGATGTCCAAAGTTTCATGACAAGTTGCGCAAATGTGAATGGAACCTAGGGCCAATTTACTGAAAACAGTTGCTTTGTTTTTGGTAAATGAGGGAGAGATAAACCACATGACAGTTTCTCATATCTCTGGGACTTTTTTGCCCCTGGGTCTACACACCTGTAGCTATGATGAGGGAATTCCCACTCTGCCTGCTGATTTTTTAATATACATTATATAATATTGAGGCTGTAAATGTTTTGAATGGCGTGGTCCTTACCGTAGAGGACAAAAGCAAACCGATGTAACGAAAGCTAATTCTAATATTAAATACAAATGCAAACATATTTGCCAACTTTTTTTTATTTCATTTTTTTTTCTTATATCATTTACTCATGACTACAAGTCACTGTCTCTCACTTCCCTGTATGTCATGGCCTTTCTCTTCTATAGGCACCATTCATGCCCACAGCCATCCACACAGTTTTTGCTTGGATATTTTCCCTTACACATCTGCTCTTCTGTCTCATTCATAGATTCTTGAGGGAGCACTGATTACACTTGGCTGCTGTCTGGATTACATCACATTTTGTTTTGCCCTTTGTCAGACATTTACTACTGTACACTTAAACAATATTGAGAGTGGCCCTGTCACAACTGCTATGTCGGATATTATGCACATAGCTAGTTTCTTCTACAATTAGTGTAGAGACGTGACATCTGGCATTGCTATGCATCATCATTTGAGTTGCATTAGAATTCCAGAAAAGCATTAAAATGCATATGCTACCATGGCTGACATCTCCTTTTAAAAATACTAGGTTATTATCTATCATTCTGGTCTTAAGGCTGCAATACTTTATAATTCTGACCTAACAGGTATGCATACTCATAAATCTGCAAAACCAACATAGAATGTGGCCTAGGGCAGAAAGCTGCGAATGCCTGCACCCAGCCAGCTACTGATAATGTTGCTGAGTGAGCTGGATCCTGTCTGGATCCTCTTTCTGGGGCATAGAGACAGAAGGTAAATAAGGGAGTCCAAACCTCTTCAGAGGGTCAGGACCAAGACTGGTGAGCTGTTCATGGACTGCTAGGGCTTCTATCCAGGGAACACTTCCTCCTGTGGGGGGCCCGCCCCCTTTCTCTCCTCATTGGCTCAGGCAGCTGAGACACTCCTGCAACATCGCTGGATCGAGATAGGGCTCAGGTAAGTATTAGGAGGGCTGCTGCACAGAAGGTTTTTTTTTATTTTAATGCATGCATTAGGATAAAAAAACCTTCTGACTTTGCAATCACTTTAAGGATGGGCTGCCAGTGGGTTACAGTAGATTAAAAAAGCACATGCCCTTTTTTACAAAGCATAGTGCTCCACAACATGGTATACGCCATGCGATTGCATCGAATATTGCTGCATAGTGCATTGGGGTGGCATTCACTATGAATGGTACCACCATTCATAGTGAATGCCACCCCAATGCACCACAGCATGGTACGAATGTTACAGTAACATACAGTAAGGGCCCATTAACGCCAGTCTACTGAGGTAATGTGTGTGCACTGATGCACTATGGTACTATTGTGAATGGAACCCCAATACACCTTCCCGATGCACTTATGTTGTAGCGCACACCAGGTTCACAGTAATACACTATTTTGTGATAAGCTGTTCTGACCAAATCAGGTGCATGTCCAGTTTTTGTTCTGCTGAAGTGTGTTGGCAGCCTATTTATTTGAACTGGCTGCCTCCAGTAGATATTAATGCACAACAAACGGTAATGCAATTTAACACACCACAATGGACCACCTTGGTGAGAAAGGGGCACCTTACATTTTCTCATCTAGTGGCTACAATGAAGGGACGCATTCTACAGTACTTCACACTGGCCACCAATATAAGGGGACATTCCTCGTACCCAGGGCTTTTTTTCTCAGAGAATAGGTGCAGGAACTCTGCCTTTCGGAGTTAGCCATTGTCTCTGCTCCTACCCACCTCCGAGCACCAATACTTGGTTCTACCCCCTATTCACCTCCCAATACTGCCCCTTTTAGAAAATACAGAACCAAGTAACATTTGTGGTACTAAGTAATTTGTGTGAAATTTGTTAATGATAACAAGAATAACAGTATAAAAAAGATCCCCTGCAGCCACCAATAGACCCCTTCTCCCCCCACCCCTAGCAACAATGGACCACCTGCAAAAAATACCCCCCTCCAGCAATAATAGACCCCCCGGCAGCAACAACAGATCCCCCCCCCCCCCACAGACAGCATCAATAGACCCTCCAGCAGCCAGCTACAATAGACTGCTCCCTCAACAGTAAATCCCATCAAGAACAACTAACCCCCCAGCAACAATAGACCCCCAGCCAGCAACAATAGATCCCCTGCCAGCAACAACAGACCTCCCCCCTGCAAAAATAGATTGCTTCCAGACACAATAGGTCCCCCAGCAGCAACAATAGACCTCCCCAGCAACAATAAACCCCTGCAAAAAATAGTACCTCCAGTAACAATAGATACCCCAGCAGCCAGCATCAATAGACACTGTAACACAATCCAGAACCATTACATACATTCAGTGCTGAAAGTGCTGGAACTGCGTTCCCCCGCGTTCCCGCTGAAAAAAAGCCCTGCTCATACCAATGACTACCAGTGTAAGGACGCATTCTTCATCACAACCACAAACACGGAATGGGGGAGTACATTGCTCCAAAGTAATCATTTCTCCTGAGAAGGAAGGGGGGTTGGGGTATAGATACCCCTGGGATTTTTATGGTGCTTTTCAAAATTTTAATAGGTCAGTAGGAAAATAGATCAACCTCAAAAAGAGAAAAAGACACTGTATGCAAATTGCCAAACTGACTAATAATAATCTTCTTATTCAAAATCTTTAATAGTTAAGAATAATAACAAAACAATCATCTAAAAACAAGCACAATCTTGAACAAACATAGTCAATTAGTGAAGTATTTTAAAATTAGAAACCACTTTGCGATACCAATCTCAACATGTTTCGCTCAACAACTGAGCTTCATCAGGAGTTTTTTGGTACAGATGTGGCATACTATAAATAAAAAGAAGAGAAAGAAAGAACAAAACAAAATATAAATAAAATGCTTACAAAACACTTAAAGATATAGTTTATCAAAAACGTAGAATACATTAAGTAGTGCTGAAAAAACAACAACTGGTGTATATACATTTGCATACAGACAATATATATGGGTGAAACTCCCATATTTCTACAGGTCTATAATAATAACAATCTGAAACAATATGGACAAAAGGTTATAATTTTGGTCGACCAATTTGAATTGATCAAAGATATCAATCTCTTTTCACGAAGGCTGATGTTTAAGATAATTTTTGACAAACCAAGTCCATCTTCAAATGACCAGTCCCTTGGGGACCCTGCTTGGCGCGATATGACCATTGCAGATATTAAAGCCCTAGAGGAGTTGATGGAGCTGTGGGAGGAGGGTGGTCTGGAGGAGAGTGATTTATTGGAGGCGGACTCTCTCCTGACTGGCACAGACCCCCCCCCTCCCCCACCTCCATCCTCCTCACCCTCCCTTTTGCCACGTTTTCCATCTAGACCTAGGGAATACAAGCCTAAATCTCGCATTTTCCCGACCCTTCAGGGCAACCCCAATGTGTGGGCATTCACCAGACAGGTTACTAATGAAATCTCTCAAACTAAATGGAAGAATATATCCAGATCTAACCTATCTGCTTCCCAACTAGAAGCCCTTAAACTCCTACAGAACAACAAGGACATAGTGATCAAACCTTCTGATAAGGGAGGGAATCTGGTCATTATGGACAAAGTCCACTATGAGACCATGGTTGCGGCCATAGTCAGGAACAGCCAGTGGTACCGGAAGGTCTCCCCTAGCCATCTAGCCCTTGTAACCACCCGATATAAGCATCTGATAGGTTCGGCCTACCATAAAGGTTTAATAACAAAAAACACTTACGAATTCCTTAATGTAAATGCACCACGTACCCCAACTCTGTACGCCCTTCCAAAAATACATAAAAACCCTAAGATGCCTCCAGGTAGACCCATTGTGTCGGGAAATGGGTCCCTTACGGAGATGGCAAGCAAATTAGTGGATGACTTTCTGAGGCCCCATGTGGAGGGTCTGACGTCTTACCTTCAGGACACGGGGGACCTCCTCCGCGTATTGGATGGGGTCGCCATACCTCCTGGCTCTTGGCTAGTGGCTCTAGATGTGGAAGCCCTCTACAATTCTATCCCTCATGAACTGGGGGTGGAAGTTGTGGGGGGCTTCCTATCTGAGGATCCGGATGCCTCGGTGAGCTACAACCGATTCATCTTGGATCTTCTGTTTTTTATTTTGTCCAATAATGTTTTCTTGTTCGGGGGCTCCCACTACCTCCAGATACAGGGAGTGGCTATGGGGACGAAATGTGCCCCAGCTTATGCTAACCTGTATCTGGGGGGGTGGGAGCGTGAGCTGTTTTTCAGGGAGGACATGCAGGCATTTTTTGAGCATGTCCTGACATGGAAGCGATTCATCGATGACGTTTTTTTTTTTTGGCAGGGTAGCAAATCCAACCTTCTTGCCTTCCTTGAGAGTCTGAAGGTCAACAGATACAATTTGAAATTTACTTTTGAAATGAACCAACATCAGTTGACCTTTTTAGATGTTCAAATACTAGTAGACGATGAAGGCAACATTGGAACCACCCTATACCGAAAACCCTCGGCGGGTAATTCGGTACTACATGCCACAAGCTCACATCCCGCCCCCCTGATTAATAATTTACCTTATGGGCAATATCTCAGGATAAGACGCAATTGCAGCACTGAATCAGATTTTGAATACCAAGCGAAACTATTGCAGTCTCGTTTGAGCCAACGAGGCTATAGCAAAAAGTGTCTGAAAAGGGCCTATTTAAAAGCCAAGAGCCAAAAGAGATCCCTACTTATACATCAAGCTAGACCTAACAAGACAGATTCCAGTGTCAGACTAATCACCAGATTTTCAGGCCAACAAAAGCAAGTTCGTGAGATCATTCAAAAACATTGGTACCTCCTAATGGGAGACGAGAAAGTATCCAAGCATTTAAAATCTTACCCGGAGATCACTTTTAGAAGATCTAGATCTCTGAAGGATACTTTGGTACATAGCCATTATGACAGCACTGTACAATCAAGAACAGAATCCCGCAAGGGGTGTAGACCTTGCCATAAATGCCCCTTTTGCAGATTTATTCATTCTGCGAGAGGCATTATGCTCCCCAATGGCCGCCACTTTAAACCTAATTTTTCCGTTACGTGTCAATCCATTGGGATTGTATACATTATGATGTGTGAATGCCATGGATTCTATATAGGCAAAACTAAACGTCCCTTTTTCTGCAGGATCAGGGACCATGTATCCCTGGTTCTAAAAAAGAAAATGGAGACGCCTATTAGCAGACATATGGGCCTGCACCATGATTTTGACAGTAACAAAATGCATTTTTTTGCGTTGGAATATGTCCCCCCAGGGGAGCGTGGGGGGGACTATGATAAAATACTCTTGCAACGCGAGACCCGGTGGATACACACCTTGTCCGCTTTAAAACCTCCAGGCCTCAATGATGCGTTGAGTTTCAAACCATTTCTTTAGTCCATCAGATTTAACTGTCCTTGTCTATTTCAATTTATTTTGTTTGGTTTTGTTTATTAAACTTGTTAAGATTGTATGATACACAATTTCATTACACATTTTTTGTATACTCTATATGTTTTTTGTCTATTCTATGTGGTTATTTCCGGGTTGTTTTCATATATAGTGGGGTCTCCCCTCCAAGCCAACACAGATGTAGATGTTTTTATTCTCTTCAAAACAATTATATTTTTGGACAAAACGATGTTAAATATTCATCGTCTCCCCGCCAATGGAGGTCCTCTCTCGGTTCCGTTTCTTGTTTTGGTCCGCACGGACGCCACGGGCACTTAGGGTGTGGAGTGAGTAATCAATCACCCCCCCCTGGGGGCCCTAGAGGTATTAAACTCCCTCTTAGGATACATGTGCCCGGTGGCCAAATTAGCGAGATACTCCCTGCCTATTCTAATTTCTCATTCTTTACTCCTATTTTTATTTATTTCATTTTTTTGATCCTGTGAATTGGGGCATATATATCTATATGTGGCAATTCATTGGCATAAAATATCAGACAGGTTTGGGTAACCTGCTGGTTATTTGTTAAACATTTATTACTGTTAAATGTTTATTTTCATACACATATATTTTCTTTCCCATCTTTTTTCCCTCAGTCAACATGGCTGACCGTTACCCAATGATTGACCCGCCTTTCTTGCTCTGCCCCTGACAGATATCGTTTAACTTCCAGGGCTGTGACCGCTCAGCTTCTCTTCCGGTTTGTAGTGCGCCTGCGCGGCAATAGGGCTCGAATGACGTTCGCTCCCGGCTTGCGCATGCGCCTACCTACACCGTCGAAACAATTACCGGAAGCACGGACGTCCGTTTAGGATAGGACAGAGCCCGGATGGCATCCGGCCTCGCCCTCTTGCTACCCATTGGCCACATGTAACCTGGGGGAGGTGCCTCACGACACGTCCGCATCCTGATGGTGACGTCAGACGCCACCGGGATGGAGGGGCCTATATAGTTCGGCTTATTAGCCGCTATCTCCTGACAGTGGCTCTGAGGCTGCAAGGGGAGGTATATGCCGCTCTCCCCTTCCGTACACATCCACCCCACCTCTCAGGTAAGCGAAGCGGTTCATCCAAGAAGGGTTATACTCTTTTTGATGATCGAATTAATGACATTGTTAACAAGACAAGGTTCTCCAGAGTAATTGGTTGCTTTATTGTATTGTTTCTTGTAGTTTATTGGGGCAGTATATACTTGGATCTCGTGATCTGACTCTTAAGGGTTGTCAATTTGGATTGCCACCTTGTGGTGAAACTGGAGCATTGCTCTCCTTTATGCTTTTGTTCATATGGCTATTTAAGCCCTGAACATTTACCCTTGATTCAACCTAGAAGGTAATTTTTAAACTTTTCACTACTCTACTTCACTAACTGCCCTGTTTCCCCGTTATTAGTCTAATTACTCAGAAGCAATTCATTACTTCTTTGCAATATTTAATTTCAGTTACTCTACACTTGGGCCCCTCTGTGGACCAAAAAACGGTTTTGGGAGGTCCTAGACGGGTGAGACGCATCCTTCTGATTGGCATTTGAGCCACGGAACTTTATATACGTTCACAATCTATGTTGTCTACCATTCATCTTTGAATCTGTTTTGGCTTGGTAAGCAAATCCCTACTTTTTTCATCCACTTTTTTCATGTCGTTTATGCTTTTCCTATGTCCACATTGGTGTTTTTTCCTTTTGTGGACCTGGAAACTAAAATACACATCGTATAAAAATTATAACCTTTTGTCCATATTGTTTCAGATTGTTATTATTATAGACCTGTAGAAATATGGGAGTTTCACCCATATATATTGTCTGTATGCAAATGTATATACACCAGTTGTTGTTTTTTCAGCACTACTTAATGTATTCTACGTTTTTGATAAACTATATCTTTAAGTGTTTTGTAAGCATTTTATTTATATTTTGTTTTGTTCTTTCTTTCTCTTCTTTTTATTTATAGTATGCCACATCTGTACCAAAAAACTCCTGATGAAGCTCAGTTGTTGAGCGAAACATGTTGAGATTGGTATCGCAAAGTGGTTTCTAATTTTAAAATACTTCACTAATTGACTATGTTTGTTCAAGATTGTGCTTGTTTTTAGATGATTGTTTTGTTATTATTCTTAACTATTAAAGATTTTGAATAAGAAGATTATTATTAGTCAGTTTGGCAATTTGCATACAGTGTCTTTTTCTCTTTTTGAGGTTGATCTATTTTCCTACTGACCTATTAAAATTTTGAAAAGCACCATAAAAATCCCAGGGGTATCTATACCCCAACCCCCCTTCCTTCTTTGTATTTATTTAATAGGGATGCGGTGCTAAGGGTTAACTGTCCCTGCCCTCTAACAAATAATCATTTCTCCTGAGAACAGCTGTCTCCGCAATTAGACAGGTTGCTGGCTCTGTTTGCAACAGAGATAATGGAAAAATAAAGCGATGGATAGCCGCACTCCAAAAAAATGCACCTTTATTTATAAACATTGAATATCAAAGCATCACAGATCGATACAGACTAACTGATAGTCTATATCGATCTGTAATGCTTTGATATTCAATCTTTATAAATAAAGGTGCATTTTTTTGGAGTGCGGCTATCCAGCGCTCTATTTTTCCAATCACAAACATGGGGTATAAAGTTCGCTGCCAATTGGGATTGGAAAGTGGAGGTTCAAGACAGCTGGTTTAGGGGGACAAGAAGTATATTTAGGTTTTAAGCTCTAACGAGCAGGGCCCTCTGATTCCTCTTGTATTGAATTGTATTGTAACTGTACTGTTTACCCTAACGTTGTAAAGCGCTGTACAAACTGTTGGCGCTATATAAATCCTGTATAATAATAATAATAATAAATCCAGCCCTAGGTAACTATGCAGATCAGAAATTCTATCTTTCCACTGACTTTACTAACTGCATGCTTGTACGTAGTTAGTGAGCTTTTTCAGATGGAGGCCAGAAGTGGCATTTTTCTCCATACAGGTTACTTTTCCAAACTGTTGTTACACAGAGACCCTTTGTCCACCACTGCGGAGAAGAATTTTATTGCAGGATGTAAAGGAAAATCCTGGATGACTGCTGAAAAAAAAGATGGTGTGGGCCTACAGAGAACATGAAGATGTCAGAAGCAGTACTGTGGTGAAAGGTAAAAATATATGAAATATATGCAAGTGTTACACTTACACATTATTCCTGCATAAACGTAACATGAAAAAAATAAAAATGAGGTTCCTCATAACTTCTTTATTAGCAAACTATAGTGCAAAACATTGCAAGTATTCATAAACCTCTTTGCCAGATGAAAGATCAAGGGACTTTTTGGCTTGAAAACTCTTAATGACTTCAAGTATACAGTATATAGCTATTAAAGATTTCATCTAGCTTAAAGTGCACTAGAAAGAGCAAATGTATGTAATATGAATGAGTTATATTAAAGTATTTTTCGAAGCAACACTCCCATGCTCCTACATTTAACCTCAACCTACAGATTCTCAGTTTGGTTGCAAAAGAATTTTGATTGTGTAGGAAGCAGTTCATTAAAAATTCTTAATAAATTATATTGTGAAATTATTTCCTGCCTCAAGAAACGGGAAAACTAAGACAGAAAGGCTGATGTCACGGAATAAAAAATAAACTAATATAGTAACCACATGTTTTGTTACTTGGCTGCTCTGAAGTAAATGTATAAAAAACGGGATTCTGTTACAGTGCCTTGAAAAAGTATTCATACCCCTTGAAATTTTCGAAATTTTGTCATGTTACAACCAAAAACGTAAATGTATTTTATTGGGATTTTATGGGATAGACCAACACAAAGTGGCAAATAATTGTGAAGTGGAAGGAAAATGATAAATGGTTTTCCAAATTCTTACAATTAAATATGTGAAATGTGTGACGTGCATTTGTAATCAGCCCCCCTGAGTCAATACTTTGTAGAATCACCTTTCACTGCAATTACAGCTGCAAGTCTTTTTGGGTGTGTCTCTACCAGCTTTGCACATCTAGAGAGTGAAATTTTTGTCCATTCTTCTTTGCAAAATAGCTCAAGCTCTGTCTAATTGGATGGAGAGCATCTGTGAACAGCAATTTTCAAGTCTTGCCACAGATTCTCAATTGGATTTAGGTCTGGACTTTGACTGGGCCATTCTAACACATGAATTTGCTTTGATCTAAACCATTCCATTGTAGCTCTGGCTGTATGTTTAGGGTCGTTGTTCTGCTGTAAAGTGAACCTCCACCCCAATCTCAAATCTTTGCAGACTCTAACAGGTTTTCTTCTAAGATTGCCCTGTATTTGGCTCCATCCATCTTCCCATCAACTCTGACCAGCTTCCCTGTCCCTGCTGTAGAAAAGCATCCCCACAACATGATGCTGCCACCACCAAGTTTCACGGTGGGATGGTGTTCAGGGTGATGTGCAGTGTTAGTTTTCTGCCACACATAGCTTTTTGCTATTTGGGCCAAAAAGTTTGATTTTGGTCTCATCTGACCAGAGCACCTTCTTCCACATGTTTGATGTGTCCCCCACATGGCTTCTCACAAACTGCAAACAAGATTTCTTATGGCTTTCTTTCAACAATGTCTTTCTTCTTTCCACTCTTCCATTAAGGGCAGATTTGTGGAGTGCACGACTAATAGTTGTACTGTGGACAGATTCTCCCACCTGAGCTGTGGATCTCTGCAGCTCCTCCAGAGTTACCATGGGCCTCTTGGCTGCGTCTCTGATTAATGCTCTCTTTACCCAGCCTGTCAATTTAGGTGGACGGCCATGTCTTAGTAGGTTTGCAGTTGTGCCATACTCTTTCCATTTTTGGATGAGGGATTGAACAGTGCTCTGGGAGATGTGCAAAGGTTGGTATATTTTTTTATAACCTAACCCTGCTTTAAACTTCCCCACAACTTTATCCCTGACCTGTCTGGTGTGTTCCTTGGCCTTCATGATGCTGTTTGTTCACTAAGGTTCTCTAACAAACCTCCTTAGGGCTTCACAGAACAGCTGTATTTATACTGAGATTACATTACACACAGGTGGACTTTATTTACTAATTAGGTGACTTCTGAAGGCAATTGGTTCCACTAGATTTTAGTTAGGGGTATCAGAGTAAAGGGGGCTGAATACAAATGCCCGCCACACTTTTCACATATTTATTTGTAACAAATGTTGAAAACCATTTATAATTTTCCCTCCACTTAACAATTATGTGCCACTTTGTGTTGGTCGATCACATAAAATCCCAATAAAATAAATTTACGATTTTGGATGTAACATGAAAAAAATGTGAAAAATGTCAAGGGGTATGAATACTTTATCAAGGCACTGTAAGTGTAGATTCCCTTGGATCTGGCATTAATGTTATACTGTATTTTGTAAATAAAAATAAATAGAAATTATTATATCATTTATTTAGGGTTCAGTATTTATGTGACATAATATGAATATATTACAAACAAGATTAGCTAGTCATGGATTGTATGTAGACATATAGACAAATCAACAACACTGGCATAAAATTAAGAAATTTATATCAACAAGTATTACAATTACATAAGCATACTCCACAACAGAAATTATGACTATCTTTGTGTCACTGAAAAAGAAAAGATTTTATGAAACTCCCAATGCAAACTCAATGCGTTTCGAACATTCTTCAGGTGAATAAGATCATAATGATGAAACCCCCAGCACCTGTTCTTAAAAATACACCAACAGATAATATGCTGAAGTCATCACCCAATAGAACACGTTTATCCCATAGGGAGAACCCCATAAGGAGCAGCAGGGTAGAATATTTAATCAATTATATGGTCTCCAACAGAGTGATCGTACAACCACTTAGTGGTGTGTGCAAGATCTCATAGTACAGGAGATCAGTAATCCCCCCAAAAATCTTCAAACAGCAATTATACTGCTGGATCTAAAACAATGCTTGTGATGTCCCAATGATCTTGTTACTAACTTTCCAGAAAAGTCTGTGATAAACAGGAGATAAATGGTAGACCTCTTCTGTTTCTTATGTCTGGAAGGACCCCTGGGGATGCACGCTTTGATACTTATAGTTGCTGTTTGAATACTTTTGGGGGCATTATTGCTAAGTGATTTGTGTTGTACAATCACTCTGTTGGAGACCATATAATTGATGAAATATTCTACCCTGTTCCTCCTTGTGGGTTTCTACCTATGGGATAAAGGTGTTCTATTGGATGATGATTTCAACGTATTATCTGTTGGTGTATTTTTAAGAACAAGCGTTGGGGGTTTCACCATTCTGAACTTATTCACATTTACTCCTGAAGAAGAATGTTCGAAACGCATCGAGCTTGTATGTGGAGTTTCAGAAAATCTTTTCATCTAATGTGAACCTACGATAGACATATTTCATGCTGTGCAGTATTTTCTGCTTTTTTAATTTCAATAAATGTTAACCACTTCAGCCCGGAAGGTTTAACACTCTTACTAACCAGGCCATTTTTTGTGATACAGCACTGCGGTATTTTAACTGACAATTGCAGGGTCGTGCGACATTGTAGCCAAATAAAATGAATGTCCTTTTTTTTCCCCCACAAATAGAGCTTTCTTTTGGTGGTATTTGATCACCTCTGCGGTTTTATTTTTTGCGCTATAAACAAAAAAAATACTAACAATTTTGAAAAAGAAACAATATTTTTTACTTTTTACTATAAAAACATATCCAATAAAAAAATTCTGCTACATATTTTTGGTAAAGAAAATATATTGATTGGTTTGCGCAAAAGTTATCACGTCTACAAACTATGTAAGTACAAACTATATAAGTATTCATACGTGACAGGACAGCAATCCGCCTTGTTTACATCGGTAGACCGCCGTCCTGTCTCTCTGGAGAGTGATCGCGAGTGGCCGGTGGACACTTTGTCAGTCTGGTAACAATACCTGATATTAGTTTGAAATATAACGCAGCGATTCTGTTAATCCTAATTTGATTTGATTTTTTTTGTTTGTTTTTGTTATTTGCTATTTAATTAGTCAATTTGTTAGCCGCAGGGTTTTCCCTTCCCTTTTTCTATTATCCTCTCCCCCCCCCCCCCCCCCATTTTTTTTTTTTTTGGCTACCTCTTACCTCTTCCCTCCTAACAGAAGAGAGAGGGTAGGAGGCAAAAAAAGGTGGTGTCTTAAAGATGAAGAGGACCCTGATGGGTTTTACTTCCTCTTTTTCCCCCTGCTTTCCCCTGCATAGTAAAAGCTTAATGGGCTAGTATGCATCGCATACTAGCCTATTATGTGGCACTTACCTGCAAACAAAGCCTGCGTTGTCTCTGCTGGTGGCCGCATCCATATTTCCTTCCAGGGCCGCGGACTCTGGCTCTGTGACGGACCGGAGTCGAATGACGTCACTCCCGCGCATGCGTGCGGAAGCTGTCAGTCAAGGCACTTTCCAGTGAAGAAAAAGCACGGAGGGCCGTTTCTTCACAGCGCATGCGCCAATGACGTCAGCACGAGTGTATATGGTAAATATCTCCTAAACCGTGCAGTTTTAGGAGATATTTACATTACCTACAGGTAAGCCTTATTATAGGCTTACCTGTAGGTACAAGTGGTGTAACTAGGTTTACAACCACTTTAAAGAGAAGATAACACACGTAGGTTAGATATATATTTGAAATATGCAGATATTTAAACTAGATGTTATCTGGTGAGCTGTATGGCTAAGAGAAATAGGATTTATTAGTTGCTATGGCAGTATTAATGCATTTTTCGAATATTATACATTGAATATAATATATACATTGAATATTATACATTGTACTATATTCTTATTTGAATTTGAAATAAAAAATTATTAAACCAATTTGATGATTATGTAAGACTATCAGACTATAGTGCAATAATTATATAAGATATAGGATTTAAAGCTTCTGGTAAAGAAAACAGCTTTACTCTCTATCAGTGGTTGTCAGCTTGTCAAATGAGGCCCTTGACACCACCAGGGGCCAAATCAAAAATTCAGCTTATGAAAAGCTGTAGAAGACTCTAAAATGTGGACATATTACAGAAGATGGCCAGAGATTGCAGATATGGTACAGGTGTGATTGGAGACTGCGGATATGCTGTAGGAAACATAAACCGGAGACTGTTTCATGAGACTGCTAGAGATTACAAATCAATGCTTCTACACGTGTGCTTCCTAAAGCTCCCTTTAAAAAACTACTGTCACAGTATTTGATTTTTCTCCTTAGAAAGATCCATTGTAAACACTTAGAGAAACATATACAATAAAAAATAAAAAAAAAGTAAAGGGCAGCGCATAAAAACAAAGAAAAAGAAACCAAAACATTTATAATGATTTAAAAAAATGTTAGGCTTAGGTTTGTGTGTGTTTTTGTATTACTATAGATACAAGGATTGCTTTACAAATAAGCATTTAATTCAGGGGTCTCTAAACTTTCTAAACAGATGGCCCGTTTACTGTCCTTCAGATGACAGGAGGGCCATAAGATGAGGAATAATGCCCCATTTTTGTTATCAGTGGAAGGGATAGATCCCAATCTATGGTGTCAATGAAAGAAACAACACCCCATCCTAGGTATCAGTAGAAGGAATAGTGCCCTATCATCGGAATCAGTTGAAGGAATAGTGCCCCATCATTGGTATTGATAGTAGAAATAGTTCCTCATTGTTGGTATCAGTGAGAGGAATAGTGCCCCATTGTTGCTGTCAGTAGCAGGAATTATGACCGTTTGTGTCCAAGGGGAGAAATAGTGTCCTATCGTTGGTGTTAGTTGGAGGAATAGTGCCATAATGTTGATGTCATTGGGAGGGAGAATGACCCATAATTAGTGTCAGTAGGAGGAATAGTCCCCCATCATTGGTGTCAGTTGGAGGAATAGTGCCCCAATGTTGATGTCATTGGGAGGGAGAATGACCCATAATTAGTGTCAGTAGGAGGAATAGTCCCCCATCGTTGGTGTCAGCTGGAGGAAAGGTGTCCCACTGTTGTTGTCATCAGGGGAATAGGTTTGGATAAAGACAAGCAAAGGGCCGCATTTGGCCCCCAGGCCTCAGTTTGAAGAACACTGATTTAAATAACGTTCCCAGAGCACTATGGGTTAGCTAAATAAGCAGTACTGCAAAAGATGCCTAAATTACTATTGCCACATCTCTAGACGGACCCATCAAAAAGGGAAGAGTCACTTTTCTGCTGATTTATTTAGCTAGAGGAATTGTAATCAACATGCTTTTTACAACCCTATGGTTACATAGAGCAGTGAAAAGGAGCATAGATTTCCACCATCTGGCTGGATTTACTTGACTAAAACAGATTTTTTTTTGTTTACCTGACAATAATAAATAATATGTACAAAACCAATATAAATTCTTTATACTAGCAACCAGCCAAATAAAATATTGTCTCAACTATGATTTTGGCAGTGTATGTACTGCAGTATTCTGTGGCAATTCTTAGAATGTAGTACAATGTGGCAGTACTTGTAGCACTGATCTCCTCATTAGCATGAAACCACGAACATAGTGACCCAGTTGCCCAAGCTTTCTTAGTATAACAGTTCTCTTGCTGCAGAGTCACATCTCTTCTTACCGTAGCAGGTCGCATGTTGACCTATGAAGGTAAGACACTGACTACTGGCTGCTGAGGCCTGAGGACTGCAGAAAAGGTACCTGATTACTAAACAGCTGCATACAGACAACAAGGCAAAAGAATATACAAAAGAAGAGACATAAAAGAAAATAAAGGCGACTCAGGTATGCCTATTGCCTACAAATAAAATGGACAGACTGATAAATGAGGTGCTATAAACAAATGTGGGGTCAAATATTATTTCATATTTCTCCTATACCAGTACCCACTGAAGAGAAATAGGACTGGGAATTAAAACAACGCTGGAGCTATTCTCGATGAAGTCTTTTTTTTCAGTCCAACAGAAACAACATTTTTGAAACAAGAATCAATCCTCCACTCAATAATGTTAGAAGAAAGTTAGAAGCTTGATGCAGGATGAATAGTTGTTTTAGCCTGTTATGGCGCGTACACACGAGCGGACTTTTCGACCGGACTGGTCCGGCGGACCGAGTCCGGCGGACAATTCGACCGTGTGTGGGCTTCATCGGACCTGCAGCAGACTTTTTCGGTCGAAAATCTGACGTACTTTAGATTTGGAACATGTTTCAAATCTTTATGTCGGAACTCCGCCGGACCCAGTTCCTATCGAAAAGTCCGCTTGTCTATATGCTAGTCCGATGGATGAAAACCGACGCTAGGGCAGCTATTGGCTACTGGCTATCAACTTCCTTATTTTAGTCCGGTCGTACGTCATCACGAACAGCGAACAATTTGGGGTGTTCATGGCAAATTCGAAAGCCGCGGAACACCCTTTAAAAGTCTATGGGAGAAATCAAAAGTGCTAATTTTAAAGGCTTATATGCATGGTATTGTCATAAAAAGTGTTTGGGGACCTGGGTCCTCCCCCAGGGGACATGTATTAATGCAAAAAGAATTTTTGAAAACGGCCGTTTTTTCGGGAGCAGTGATTTTAATAATGCTTAAAGTGAAACAATAAAAGTGTAATGTTCCTTTAAATATCGTACCTGGGGGGTGTCTATAGTATGCCTGTAAAGGGGCGCATGTTTCCCGTGTTTAGAACAATATGACAGCAAAATGACATTTCAAAGGAAAAAAAGTAATTTAAAACTACTTATTGATAAAAACGGCATGGGATTTCCCCACAGGGGAACCCCGAACCAAAAAAAAAAAAAAAAAGGGGGTCCCCCTAAATTCCATACCAGGCCCTTCAGGTCTGGTATGGATATTAAGGGGAACCCTGTGCTAAAATTTAAAAAAAATGGCGTGGGGTCCCCCTAAATTCCATACCAGGCCCTTCAGGTCTGGTATGGATATTAAGGGGAACCCTGTGCCAAAATTTTTAGAACAATCTGACAGCAAAATGACATTTCAAAGGAAAAAAAGTCATTTAAAACTACTTATTGATAAAAAACGGCATGGGATTTCCCCACAGGGGAACCCCGAACCAAAATTAAAAAAAAGATGCGTGGGGGTCCCCCTAAATTCCATACCAGGCCTTTCAGGTCTGGTATGGATATTAAGCGGAACCCCGTGCTAAAATTTTTTAAAAAATGGCATGGGGTCCCCCTAAATTCCATACCAGGCCCTTCAGGTCTGGTATGGATATTAAGGGGAACTCCGTGCCAAATTTTTTTTAAAAATGGCTTGGGGATCCCTCTCAAAATCCCCCATGTTGTCAGAGGGGGGCGGGGTCACCGTTTACGTAAACGGGTGACCCTGCCCCTCTGACAACACGGGGAAAGTCACAGGGAAGTCCCTGTGCGTCAGAGGAGGGCGGGGTCATCGGGTGGCCCCACCCTCCATTATATAAGAAATGTCAGAAGAACCGAAGCGTCACACAGCGGAAGACTCCCACTGAGGCGGATCGTGCGGACGGAGCGGAGAAGATGCCTGGAGGAAGATGCGGTACGAGAAGAGCGGAGGAAGAAGAAGATAGAGAAGAAGAAGATAAAGAAGAAGATGGAGGAAGAAGAAGAACACTGAAGGAAGACCAGAAGAAAGAACATGAAAGAAGAAGAAATTAATAAAGGACTTGTCAAAAACCGTCTCTTGTGTTTTTTAACCTTTTTGACACTTTTTTTGTGAAATGGTAGGGGTACATTTGTACCCCATTACCAATTCACACAGGGGGGGCGGGATCTTGGGGTCCCCTTGTTAAAGGGGGCTTCCAGATTCCGATAAGCCCCTCGCCCGCAGACTCCCACAACCACCGGCCAAGGGTTGTGGGGATGAGGCTACCTCAAAGCACCCTCCCAATGTTGAGGGCATGTGATCTGGCACGGTTCAGGCAGCCTGCCAGGTTGCGTGCTCGGATAAGGGTCTGGTATGGATTTTTGGGGGGGACCCCACGCCATTTTTTTTTATTTTGGCGCAGGGTTCCCCTTAATATCCATACCAGACCTGAAGGGCCTGGTATGGAATTTAGGGGGACCCCCACGCATTTTTTTAAAAATTTTGGTTCAGGGTTCCCCTGTGGGGAAATCCCATGCCGTTTTTATCAATGAACTTTTATGTGTATTGTCGGACTGACAATTCATTAATAGCCGCGAGTGGTTTTAAATGACTTTTTTTCCTTTAAAATGTCATTTTGCTGTCTGACTGTTCTAAACACGGGAAACATGCGCCCCTTTACAGGCATACTATAGACACCCCCCAGGTACGAAATTTAAAGGAATATTACACTTTTATTGTTTTTGACAATAACTTGCATATAAGCCTTTAAAATGAGCACTTTTGATTATTCATGTTCGTGTCCCATAGACTTTAACGGTGTTCGCGTGTTCGAACAATTTTTTTGCCTGTTCGCAAGTTCTGCTGTGAACTGAACCGGGGGGTGTTCGGCTCCTCCCTAGTCCTGACTTTAGCCCAAAACACTGCAAGGAGACATTTGTTAGCAACACCTTTCTTTTTCTCAGTCTCTTTTTTCCACAATCTTTTTTGCTTCCAAAGTTAATGAGCTTCAGCAACAGCAGAAGAAAGTGCCGCACCAATAGTTCTTCTAATGACAAAGCCCCTTTTTTGAAACCCAGTAGTGTTCCTTTCTTTACCCATTATGTCACCTCCCATCTAAATTAGAAGCTCCCCCAGGATGGCCTCTCTCAACCTAGGGTTCCTCCAAAGGTTGCTAGGTGTTCCTTAAGTAATAAACAATTTCTGTATCTCAGTAACCATTAACTTCAATGATCTTTAGGCTGTTTTAAAAGGGGAAGGAGGGGGCAGTCCTCCCACTGATCAACAATGTTGTAAGGGAGTTCTTTTACTACTCATTTAGCGACCACTACACTGAGCAACCAATGTATGGGAGGACTTTCCACTCAACACCAATATAAGGGAGCACTACATTTTTAAGTGTCTGTTTATTTTTTAGCCATTATTGTTACTCTTTTCATTTCATGATTATTACTGTAAATAATTTAGTCTTATAGAGCAGGGGAGTTACAAATGATCTGCACTATCCACATTCTGTACTCTTTTATTTATGCTTATGTGCTATGAGCTACAGATGTGATTATTTAGCAGGGGTTCTCAGAGACACAACATTTTTTTGAAGGGATACTCTGTTAAAAATTTATTGAGAAAGGAACCTCTGGGGTCTCTCTTTCTGTATGTTTTAATGCATTTTCAATAAGAATACGTGTATGACCAAAAGTACACTACCGTGACACCAAAACTGGGATTAAAAATCTAACAAGGTTGGTCAGAGCCATGCTCTGGAAGTTGAGATACAGTGGGGAAGGAAAGTATTCAGACCCCCTTAAATGTTTCACTCTTTCTTATATTGCAGCCATTTGCTAAAATTATTTAAGTTCATTTTTTTCCTCATTAATGTACACACAGCTCCCCATATCGATAGAAAAACACAGAATTGTTGACATTTTTGCAGATTTATTAAAAAAGAAAAACTGAAATATCACATGGTCCTTTGCTAGGTGGCACCTGACCTACATACACTGACAGTAGTGACCTACCTACACTGACCTACATACACTGATGGTAGTGACCTACCTACACTGACCTACATACACTGACCTACCTACACTGACCTACATACACTGATGGTAGTGACCTACCTACACTGACCTACATACACTGACCTACATACACTGACGGTAGTGACCTTCCTACACTGACCTACATACACTGATGGCAGTGACCTACCTACACTGACCTACCTACACTGACCTACATACACTGATGGTAGTGACCTACCTACACTGACCTACCTACACGGACCTACATACACTGACCTACCTACACTGACCTACATACACTGATGGTAGTGACCTACCTACACTGACCTACCTACACTGACCTACATACACTGACCTACCTACACTGACCTACATACACTGATGGTAGTGACCTACCTACACTGACCTACATACACTGATGGTAGTGACCTACTTACACTGACCTACATACACTGACCTACATACACTGACGGTAGTGACCTACATACACTGACCTACCTACACTGACCTACATACACTGATGGTAGTGACCTACCTACACTGACCTACATACACTGACCTACCTACACTGACCTACCTACACTGAACTACATGCACTGACCTACATACACTGAAATTTACATACAGTGACCTACCTGACCCCCATACACTGTCATTTACATACACTGTCTAACCTACCTCAGCTTTGGTGTGCGGTGTCACAGCAGCCAGGCAGTCAGTCAGAGGAGGAGGAGGACCCAAGGAGGAGAGGAGAGCGGCCCGCCCGAGCGCAGCGCATGTGGCGCAGTGGCCGCATTCTAATTCCCGCCTTCTGGAGCCTGCAGAGCCTATGATGCACGTCACACATCCCGCGGTCCCAGCATTGGACCAGGGGGATGTCCATCATAGGCGTTGCAGGCTCCAGAAGGCGGGACCTGCTATGGCACTCGGCCAAACTCGGCGGCG
This sequence comes from Lithobates septentrionalis, assembly GCA_037952835.1. Lineage (NCBI taxonomy): Eukaryota > Metazoa > Chordata > Amphibia > Anura > Ranidae > Lithobates > Lithobates septentrionalis. The sequence goes on along the minus strand of JBBDGP010002324.1, from coordinate 1,105,654 downwards.
CTCGGGATCAGATCGGTCCCGGCGCTCGCCACTCGGGGCTTTCAATTGTGAGCTGCATGCCTGAGGCTCGGTGCTTTTCGGGGGCACATTTGGGGCTTCAGCCACATCTAGCCACCCCCTCCCGACGCCCCTGATTCAGACCCTTTGCTCAGTATTTAGTAAAAGCACCCTTTTGATCTAATACAGCCATGAGTCTTTTTGGGAAAGATGCAACAAGTTTTTCACACCTGGATTTGGGGATCCTCTGCCATTCCTCCTTGCAGATCCTCTCCAGTTCTGTCAGGTTGGATGGTAAACGTTGGTGGACAGCCATTTTTAGGTCTCTCCAGAGATGCTCAATTGGGTGTCAGGGCTTTGGCTAGGCCATTCAAGAACCGTCACAGAGTTGTTGTGAAGCCACTTCTTCATTATTTTAGCTGTGGGCTTAGGGTCATTGTCTTGTTGGAAGGTAAACCTTCAGCCCAGTCTAAGGTCCTGAGCACTCTGGAGAAGGTTTTCGTGCAGGATATCCCTGTACTTGGCCGCATTCATCTTTCCCTCGATTGCAACCAGTGGTCCTGTCCCTGCAGCTGAAAAACACCCCCACAGCATGATTCTGCCATCACCATGCTTCACTGTTGGGACTGTATTGGACAGGTGATGAGCAGTGCCTGGTTTTCTCCACACATACCGCTTAGAATTAAGGCCAAAAAGTTCTATCTTGGTCTCATCAGACCAGAGGATCTTATTTCTCACCATCTTGGAGTCCTTCAGGTGTTTTTTAGCAAACTCCATGCGGGCTTTCATGTGTCTTGCACTGAGGAGAGGCTTCCGTCGGGCCACTCTGCCATAAATCCCCAACTGGTGGAGGGCTGCAGTGATGGTTGACTTTCTACAACTTTCTTCCATCTCCCGACTGCATCTCTGGTGCTCAGCCATAGTGATCTTTGGATTCTTCTTTACCTCTCTCACCAAGGCTCTTTTCCCCCAATAGCTCAGTTTAGCCGGACGGCCAGCTCTAGGAAGGGTTCTGGTGGTCCCAAACGTCTTCCATTTAAGGATTATGGAGGCCACTGTGCTCTTAGGAACCTTAAGTGCAGCAGAAATTTTTTGTAACCTTGGCCAGATCTGTGCCTTGCCACAATTCTGTCTCTGAGCTCTTCAGGCAGTTCCTTTGAGCTCATGATTCTCATTTGCTCTGACATGCACTGTGAGCTGTAAGGTCTTATATAGACAGGCATGTGGCTTTCCTAATCAAGTCCAATCAGTATAATCAAATTACAACCAAAAAACTGCGCTAGCAACTTCTAGAAAAAAAATGTGTATATATATATAAGTATGGTAAGTGATGTGCAAAAAAATGTTGGTGTCGCTGCTCAAATGCGACTGTTCAAAATCGAAATAAATTGTAGATTTTTGATTTATGCTACTCCTGAGCATTCATCAATGTGAACATAAAACTCTTAAATTATATATGATAAGTGTAACCATATAGAAAAATGCAATAAACATTAATATCAATAGATACCAAATATCAAAGATGGATGGAAATAGTCCTTCACAAAAAACAACAGCAGACTTCAAACTTCCAATCCAAGAGATCCATGACAGTCAGCCATAGTGCTGTATTGGATATAGCGTTGAAATGAGGCTGGTGCTGCTGGTTTTAAGATCAGACCTTGGGAGCCGCGGACCTCACATTCCACCCAGAAAGTGAAAGAAAAAAGATATAGTGTAATGCTGTATGACACTAGATCAATTGCGCATAGCAGCGCTACTCACGGAACGAACTGCAGAGCAGGCATTCAGATTCTAGTCAGTGATCGTGGCTGAGCGGCGTGCGCTCCACTGACTACAGGAAGTGATGTCACTGGTTCTCAGGCGTAAGCCGGATGTTGCGTCGACGCGTTTCGCCCCTCCCCCCTAAAACCAGCAGCACCAGCCTCCTTTCAACGCTATATCCAATACAGCACTATGGCTGACTGTCATGGATCTCTTGGATTGGAAGTTTGAAGTCTGCTGTTGTTTTTTGTGAAGGACTATTTACATCCATCTTTGATATTTGGTATCTATTAATATTAATGTTTATTGCATTTTTCTATATGGTTACACTTATCATATATAATTTAAGAGTTTTATGTTCACATTGATGAATGCTCGGGAGTAGCATAAATCAAAAATCTACAATTTATTTCGATTTTGAACAGTCGCATTTGAGCAGCGACACCAACATTTTTTTGCACATCACTTACCATACTTATATATATACACATTTTTTTCTAGAAGTTGCCAACGCAGTTTTTTGGTTGTAATTTCTTTAACCACTTGACGACCGCCTCACGCCGATGTACGTCGGCAAGGCGGCACGGGCAGGCAAAATCACATACATGGTACGTGATTTGCCTTCCGCGGGTGGGGGGTCCGATCGGACCCCCCCCCCGCCGCCCGAGGCGGTCCCGTTTTGTCCCCCGGCGATCGGAGACGAGGGGGAGGCCATCCGTTCGTGGCCCCCCCCTCGCGATCGCCGCCGGCCAATGGGAACACTCCTTTGCTGCTGTATGCTAAACAGCAGCAAAGGAAATGATGTCATCTCCCCTCGGGTCGGTAGTTTCCGTTCCGGCCCGAGGAGAGAAGACAGGTATGTGAGTGCACCAACACACACACAACACAGTAGAACATGCCAGGCACACATTACACCCCGATCCCCCCCCCCCGATCGCCCCCCGATCACCCCCCCCCCCTGTCACAAACTGACACCAGCAGTTTGTTTTTGTTTTTTTCTGATTACTGCATAGTGTCAGTTTGTGACAGTTACTGTGTTAGCACAGTTACTGTTACCCCCCTGTAGGTCTAGGGTACCCCCCTAACCCCCCCTAATAAAGTTTTAACCCCTTGATCACCCCCCGTCACCAGTGTCACTAAGCGATCATTTTTCTGATCGCTGTATTAGTGTCGCTGGTGACGCTAGTTAGTGAGGTAAATATTTAGGTTCGCCGTCAGCGTTTTATAGCGTCAGGGACCCCCATATACTACCTAATAAATGTTTTAACCCCTTGATTGCCCCCTAGTTAACCCTTTCACCACTGATCACCGTATAACCGTTACGGTTGACGCTGGTTAGTTTGTTTATTTTTTATAGTGTCAGGGCACCCGCCGTTTATTACCGAATAAAGGTTTAGCCCCCTAATCGCCCGGCGGTGATATGCGTCGCCCCAGGCAGCGTCAGATTAGCGCCAGTACCGCTAACACCCACGCACGCAGCATGCGCCTCCCTTAGTGGTATAGTATCTGATCGGATCAATATCTGATCCGATCAGATCTATACTAGCGTCCCCAGCAGTTTAGGGTTCCCAAAAACGCAGTGTTAGCGGGATCAGCCCAGATACCTGCTAGCACCTGCGTTTTGCCCCTCCGCCCAGCCCACCCAAGTGCAGTGTCGATCGATCACTATCACTTACAAAACACTAAACGCATAACTGCAGCGTTCGCAGAGTCAGGCCTGATCCCTGCGATCGCTAACAGTTTTTTTGGTAGCATTTTGGTGAACTGGCAAGCACCAGCCCCAGGCAGCGTCAGGTTAGCGCCAGTACCGCTAACACCCACGCACGCACCGTACACCTCCCTTAGTGGTATAGTATCTGAACGGATCAATATCTGATCCGATCAGATCTATACTAGCGTCCCCAGCAGTTTAGGGTTCCCAAAAACGCAGTGTTAGCGGGATCAGCCCAGATACCCGCTAGCACCTGCGTTTTGCCCCTCCGCCCGGCCTAGCCCAGCCCACCCAAGTGCAGTATCGATCGATCACTGACACTTACAAAACACTAAATGCATAACTGCAGCGTTCGCAGAGTCAGGCCTGATCCCTGCGATCGCTAACAGTTTTTTTGGTAGCGTTTTGGTGAACTGGCAAGCACCAGCTCCAGGCAGCGTCAGGTTAGCGCCAGTACCGCTAACACCCACGCACGCACCGTACACCTCCCTTAGTGGTATAGTATCTGATCGGATCAATATCTGATCCGATCAGATCTATACTAGCGTCACCAGCAGTTTAGGGTTCCCAAAAACGCAGTGTTAGCGGGATCAGCCCAGATACCTGCTAGCACCTGCGTTTTGCCCCTCCGCCCGGCCCGGCCCAGCCCACCCAAGTGCAGTATCGATCGATCACTGTCACTTACAAAACTCTAAACGCATAACTGCAGCGTTCGCAGAGTCAGGCCTGATCCCTGCGATCGCTAACAGTTTTTTTGGTAGCGTTTTGGGGAACTGGCAAGCGCCAGCGGCGTAGTACACCCCGGTCGTAGCCAAACCAGCACTGCAGTAACACTTGGTGCCGTGGCGAGTCCCATAAGTGCAGTTCAAGCTGGTGAGGTGGCAAGCACAAGTAGTGTCCCGCTGCCACCAAGAAGACAAACACAGGCCCGTCGTGCCCATAGCGCCCTTCCTGCTGCATTCGCCAATCCTAATTGGGAACCCACCGCTTCTGCAGAGCCCGTACTTCCCCCATTCACATCCCCAACCAAATGCAGTCGGCTGCATGAGAGGCATTTTTATGTCCTCCCGAGTACCCCTACCCAGCGAACCCCCCAAAAAAGATGTTGTGTCTGCAGCTAGCGCGGATATAGGCGTGACACTCGCTATTATTGTCCCTCCTGTCCTGACAATCCTGGTCTTTGCATTGGTGAATGTTTTGAACGCTACCATTCACTAGTTGACTATTAGCGTAGGGTACAGCATTGCACAGACTAGGACACACTTTCACAGGGTCTCCCAAGATGCCATCGCATTTTGAGAGACCCGAACCTGGAACCGGTTACAGTTATAAAAGTTAGTTACAAAAAAAGTGTAAAAAAAAAAAAATATATAAAATAAAAAAAAATAGTTGTTGTTTTATTGTTCTCTCTCTCTCTATTCTCTCTCTCTATTGTTCTGCTCTTTTTTTACTGTATTCTATTCTGCAATGTTTTATTGTTATTGTTATTGTTATTATGTTTTATCATGTTTGTTTTTCAGGTATGTAATTATTTATACTTTATTGTTTACTGTGCTTTATTGTTAACCATTTTTTTGTCTTCAGGTACGCCATTCACGACTTTGAGTGGTTATACCAGAATGATGCCTGCAGGTTTAGGTATCGTCTTGGTATCATTCTTTTCAGCCAGCGGTCGGCTTTCATGTAAAAGCAATCCTAGCGGCTAATTAGCCTCTAGACTGCTTTTACAAGCCGTGGGAGGGAATGCCCCCCCCCCACCGTCTTTCGTGTTTTTCTCTGGCTCTCCTGTCTCAACAGGGAACCTGAGAATGCAGCCGGTGATTCAGCCAGCTGACCATAGAGCTGATCAGAGACCAGAGTGGCTCCAAACATCTCTATCGCCTAAGAAACCGGAAGCTACGAGCATTTCATGACTTAGATTTCGCCGGATGTAAATAGCGCCATTGGGAAATTGGGGAAGCCTTTTATCACACCGATCTTGGTGTGGTCAGATGCTTTGAGGGCAGAGGAGAGATCTAGGGTCTAATAGACCCCAATTTTTTCAAAAAAGAGTACCTGTCACTCCCTATTGCTATCATAGGGGATATTTACATTCCCCGAGATAACAATAAAAATGATTAAAAAAAAAAAATATGAAAGGAACAGTTTAAAAGTAAGATTAAAAAAGCAAAAAAATAATAAAGAAAAAAAAAAAAAAAAAAGCACCCCTGTCGCCCCCTGCTCTCGCGCTAAGGCGAACGCAAGCGGCGGTCTGTCGTCAAATGTAAACAGCAATTGCACCATGCATGTGAGGTATCACCGCGAAGGCCAGATCGAGTGCAGTAATTTTTCCAGTAGACCTCCTCTGTAAATCTAAAGTGGTAACCTGTAAAGGCTTTTAAAGGCTTTTAAACATGTATTTATTTTGTTGCCACTGCACGTTTGTGCGCAATTTTAAAGCATGTCATGTTTGGTATCCATGTACTCGGCCTAAGATCATCTTTTTTATTTCATCAAACATTTGGGCAATATAGTGTGTTTTAGTGCATTAAAATTTAAAAAAGTGTGTTTTTTCCCCAAAAAATGCGTTTGAAAAATCGCTGCGCAATTACTGTGTGAAAAAAAAAAATGAAACACCCACCATTTTAATCTGTAGGGCATTTGCTTTAAAAAAATATATAATGTTTGGGGGTTCAAAGTAATTTTTTTGCAAAAAAAAATAACTTTTTCATGTAAACAATAAGTGTCAGAAAGGGCTTTGTCTTCAAGTGGTTAGGAGAGTGGGTGATGTGTGACATAAGCTTCTAAATGTTGTGCATAAAATGCCAGGACAGTTCAAAACCCCCCCAAATGACCCCATTTTGGAAAGTAGACACCCCAAGCTATTTGCTGAGAGTCATGTCGAGTCCATGGAATATTTTATATTGCGACACAAGTTGCGGGAAAGAGACAAATTTTTTTTTTTTTTTTTTGCACAAAGTTGTCACTAAATGATATATTGCTCAAACATGCCATGGAAATATGTGAAATGACACCCCAAAATACATTCTGCTGCTTCTCCTGAGTACGGGGATACCACATGTGTGAGACTTTTTGGGAGCCTAGCCGCGTACGGGACCCCGAAAACCAAGCACCGCCTTCAGGCTTTCTAAGGGCGTGAATTTTTGATTTCACTCTTCACTGCCTATCACAGTTTCGGAGGCCATGGAATGCCCAGGTGGCACAAACCCCCCCCAAATGACCCCATTTTGGAAAGTAGACACCCCAAGCTATTTGCTGAGAGGTATAGTGAGTATTTTGCAGACCTCACTTTTTGTCACAAAGTTTTGAAAATTGAAAAAAGAAAAAAAAAATGTTTTTTCTTGCCTTTCTTCATTTTCAAAAACAAATGAGAGCTGCAAAATACTCACCATGCCTCTCAGCAAATAGCTTGGGGTGTCTACTTTCCAAAATGGGGTCATTTGGGGGGGGGTTGTGCCACCTGGGCATTCCATGGCCTCCGAACCTGTGATAGGCAGTAAAGAGTGAAATCAAAAATTTTCACCCTCAGAAATCCTGAAGGCAGTGATTGGTTTTCGGGGTCCCGTACGCGGCTAGGCTCCCAAAAAGTCCCACACATGTGGTATCCCCATACTCAGGAGAAGCAGCTAAATGTATTTTGGGGTGCAATTCCACATATGCCCATGGCCTGTGTGAGCAATATATCATTTAGTGACAACTTTATGAAAAAAAAAAAGTGTCACTTTCCCGCAACTTGTGTCAAAATATAAAATATTCCATGGACTCAATATGCCTCTCAGCAAATAGCTTGGGGTGTCTACTTTCCAAAATGGGGTCATTTTGGGGGGTTTTGTGCCACCTGGGCATTCCATGGCCTCCGAAACTGTGATAGACAGTGAAGAGTGAAATCAAAAATTTACACTCTTAGAAATCCTGAAGGCGGTGATTGGTTTTCGGGGGCCCCGTACGCGGCTAGGCTCCCAAAAAGTCCCACATATGTGGTATCCCCATACTCAGGAGAAGCAGCTGAATGTATTTCGGGGTGCAATTCCACATAGGCCCATGGCCTGTGCTAGCAATATATCATTTAGTGACAACTTTTTGTAAATATTTTTTTTTTTTTTTTTGTCATTTTTCAATCACTTGGGACAAAAAAAATAAATATTCAATGGGTTCAACATGCCTCTCAGCAATTTTCTTGGGGTGTCTACTTTCCAAAATGGGGTCATTTGGGGGGGGGTTTGTACTGCCCTGCCATTTTAGCACCTCAAGAAATGACATAGGCAGTCATAAACTAAAAGCTGTGTAAATTACAGAAAATGTACCCTAGTTTGTAGACGCTATAACTTTTGCGCAAACCAATAAATATACGCTTATTGACATTTTTTTTACCAAAGACATGTGGCCGAATACATTTTGGCCTAAATGTATGACTAAAATTTAGTTTATTGGATTTTTTTTATAACAAAAAGTAGAAAATATAATTTTTTTTCAAAATTTTCGGTCTTTTTCCGTTTATAGCGCAAAAAATAAAAACCGCAGAGGTGATCAAATACCATCAAAAGAAAGCTCTATTTGTGGGAAGAAAAGGACGCAAATTTCGTTTGGGTACAGCATTGCATGACCGCGCAATTAGCAGTTAAAGCGACGCAGTGCCAAATTGGAAAAAGACCTCTGGTCCTTAGGCAGCATAATGGTCCGGGGCTCAAGTGGTTAAAGTCACAGTACTTGTATCTAGCAGCTGCAACACAATTAATGGTACATGTATTTAATTAGTGTTTTTTTGTGAGCGCTGTTTTTTCTTTACATAAATCAGTATAATCAAACACAGCTGGACTCAAATGAAGGTGTAGAACCATCTCAAGGATGATCAGAAGAAATGGACAGCACCTGAGTTAAATATATGAGTGTCACAGCAAAGGGTCTGAATACTTAGGATCATGTGATATTTCAGTTTTTGTTTTTTAATAAATGTGCAAAAATGTTAACAATTCTGTGTTTTTCTGTCTATATGGGGTGCTGTGTGTACATTAATGAGGAAAAAAATGAACGTAAATGATTTTAGCAAATGGCTGCAATATAACAAAGAGTGAAAAATTTAAGGGGATCTGAATACTTTCCGTCCCTACTGTATGTCTGCTGGGACAATAAAACACCTAACCCCTTTGTGTCAGGCTGCAATTTCAAATAATGCCTCAGTACATTCTCAAACATTTTCCCTGGCACTATTACAAAATGTTACAAATGTTACAAAATGTTATCGGATGATGGCTGGCTCATTCTGCCATGAGAGCAGTGATTAGTTTACTTTCTTCAACACATGTATTATTGCAGGTTGGATTATCAATAGGGCTAGGTTTGCTTTTGGATTCAAGTTTTGCTAAATGTTGGCTAGGGTTGGGGCTAGAATTAAATGTAGAGTTAAGGTTAGCTTTAGTGCAAGAGTAACTAAAGTAAGTAAGGTGCTAAGGCTAGGTTTTGAATTAGGTGATGACTAGTGTTAGAAGTAGTGTTAGAGCTCCTTTGTTATATTACCCACAGGTGCCCAGAGATGATAAGTCTTTGAAAATATTAATAACACTAGTACTCAGGCTCGGTTCACACTAGGACGACTTGGGATCCGACTTGTAAGCCCGCAAGTCGCCCCAAGTCGCCCCAGAAAGAGATTCACATTACAGTCAATGGGAGCGTCTTAATAGACACTACTGAAGTCGCTCCGACTTCAGAGCGTACTCCCTGTACTACTTGGATCCGACTTGGTAGGCGACCTGTACCATAGAAATCAATGGAAGTCGCCTCCAAGTCGGATCTCTCTCTACAGTCAAGCGACTTTGCAGGGAAAAAAATTAGTTTGCCCAGGCAAACCCCTCCCTCCCAGAGAGCTGATTATCCTGTGATTGGCCACAGCCAAAGTCGCCTGTCCTGGAGGCGACTTGAAGTCGCGTTGTAATTTGCTGAAGTCGCGCTGAAGTCGCGTTGAAGCTGCGTTGAAGTCGCCGTACAAAGTCGCGCTGAAATCGTGTTGCCCCTGTGTGAACCGAGCAGTGTTTCTATTTTGGTTACTTTTTTGGATCTGGCAACAAGGCCCTAACTGTACCTGTAGTAAGACAGCACTGATTTTGGTTTAACCAATATTGTAATGCAAAGTGTTCATATTATTGCTATGGGGTTGATTTACTAAATGTAAATAGGCTGTTTACTTTGAACTGAAAGTTGCACTTTGCAGGGGAATCTGTGCCAGAGCTTAGTGAAGGAGGTGAAGTTCTAGTGACTTCCATCATCCAATCATGTGAAAGCAAACATACTTTTTTTTTTATTTTCCTTGTGCAAGATTGGATATTATTTGCAAACTGAAACTTCATCACATTCACTAAGCTCTGGGGCAAATTTCCTTGCAACGTGCAACTTTTCCTTGCACAGTAAACAGTAATTTTGCTGTTAGTAAATCAACCCCTATGTGTTTTCTTTCTGCCATTTTACTCTTAAATAGGATTTAAAGTGGAACTTTACCCATAACAACTCGATAAAAAAGAATGTTCTTTAGCAAGGAACATATATTTCACATTATTAATTATGCTACCAAAATTAGTGTGCAGAGATGGTTGAGATAGTGTATTACTGGATTTTAAACAGTACAGGCACTTATTTTTAATGTTTTACATAGCTATACCCAGGGCCATCTTTACTATTGATTGGGCCCTGGGCAAAAAAAATTCTTGGGCCCCCCCATGCAAATTGTCTCTCCACCCCAACATTCGAAAAAACAAAACACACACGTAAACGTATGTATTGCATTGTATTATAACTGTACTGTCTGCCCTTATGTTGTAAAGCGCTGCACAAACTGTTCGTGCTATATAAATCCTGTATAGTAATAATAATGCTGGGGGGAAGAGATAGAGAAGTCCAGGATGATGGGTGGGGGGGGGGGGATATGGGAGTCCAGGATGATTGGGGGGGGAGATGGGGGAGTACATCTGTACATCCCCATGTCCACCTTTGTACCCCCGTCCACCTCTGGGCTAATCTCTGTAACCCCCCTCCACCTCTGTATCCCCCCAATCCCCCCATGTCCACCTCTGTACCCCCCCATGTCCACCTCTGTACCCCCCCATGTCCACCTCTGTACCCCCCCATGTCCACCTTTGTACCCCCTCATTTCCACCTCTGTACCCCCCCTCCACCTTTGTACCCCCCCTCCACCACTGTGTACACCTCTGTACCCCCCCATCCACAGCTCACTTCTGTATCCCCCATCCACCTCTGTATCTCCCCCATCCACCTTCACCTCTATATCCTTCTGTCCACCTTTGTACCCCCGTCCACCTCTGTGTTCACCTCTGTACCCCCCCACCACCTCTGTTCCCCCCCGTCCACCTGTGTTCACCTCTGTACCCCCCATGTCCACCTCTGTACCCCCCATGTCCACCTCTGTACCCCCCTCCACCTTTGTACCCCCCCTCCACCACTGTGTACACCTCTGTACCCCCCCCATCCACAGCTCACTTCTGTATCCCCCATGTACCTCTGTATCTCCCCCATACACGTTCACCTCTATATCCTTCTGTCCACCTTTGTACCCCCATCCACCTCTGTGTTCACCTCTGTACCCCCCCCACCACCTCTGTTCCCCCCGTCCACCTGTGTTCACCTCTGTACCCCCCATGTCCACCTCTGTACCACCCATGTCCATCTCTGTACCCCCCATGTCCATCTCTGTACCCCCCATGTCCATCTCTGTACCCCCTCCACCTCTGTACCCCCCATGTCCACCTCTGTACCCCCCCATGTCTTCTCACTTCTGAACCTCCCCCCCCCATGTCCACCTCTGTACCAGCAATTCTCTGCAGTCTGCACATATGAATCCTCTTCCCCTTCTCTCCACCCTGTTCTTCCTTACCTGATCACACGGCGGTGCAACACAGTCCCAGCCTATCAGACCCAGCACACAGCCAGAAAACTTCACTCGGCTGTGTGCTACACAGGTCTGCCAGGTGGGGGTGGGAGGAACATGGAGCGCCGCTCTCGCTCTGTCATTGACTCCGGTCCGCAGCTCCTGACAGAGGGAGAAGCGGGACGAGAGGGCTCAAACACATGAAGCCCGCAGCTGTCCCGCTCTCCTGTATAATTAATGTGGCCGCCGCTTGGGAGAGCAGGGGGGATCGGCTCCCCCCGCTACTCTGGAAAAACTGCGGGCAGCGCAGAGCTTAAATGGCAGCTGCTTTGGGCCCCACAGCAATGACAGGGCCCAGGGCAGCTGCCCCTTTTGCCCTGCGTTAAAGACGGCCCTGGCTATACCCAGTGGTGTATTTAGGTTTTGTGCTGCCCTAGGCCTGACTAAACTCATGCACCCCCCTAATTTAAATACGACCCACCCCTTGCTGCCGAGGCCACACCCCTTCCTGTTTAAGACCCACCCTATCATCTGTAAACCACACCCCTTCCTCTTTAGGCTAATTTGGCACCTTTCAGGGGGGAGGGGGGAACAGGTACCTGTTTTTGACAGGTACCCTTCCCCACTCCCTGGAGACTGCGCTGCCCCCTCTGAAGTTCGGCCCCCCTCCTCCTTCCTCCACTGGGGCATTCAGAAAGTGCAACCCGCTTCGCACACGTGAAGTAGTGAACCGTCCGGTTTCTCTTACCATGAATGATGGTGGCAAAACCCGAGAACCAATCCGAAAATCGGCTGAGGTGTCGACATCGCGGGATCCCTGGACAGGTAAATGTCCTAATATTAAAAGTCAGCTGCTACAGTATTTGTAGCTGCTGAGTTTTAATGTTTTCACAGGGTGGGGGCGGGACTCCTCTTTAATGAGTTTCCATTGATTTCAGCAATGATGGAGCACTTTATTGCAATATCATGATCTACATATTAATGCACTTTCACTAAATGTGGACTGTTTAAAGGGTTTGCATTGATTTTAGCATGCATGGAGCACTTTACACATGCCAGCGGCGGCTGGTGCTCAAAATTTTTTTTTGGGGGGGGGGGGGGGGTGCAAACAAACTAAAAAATTCAGAAAAAAAGACATCAATTGCAGCCTCACTGTTCCATCAAACGCAGCCCTGTTCCATCAATTGTAGCCACTGGGCCATCAAACGCAGCCACTGTGCCCATCAAACGCAGCCACTGTGCCCATCAAACGCAGCCACTGTGCCCACCAAATGCAGCCACTGTGCCCACCAAACGCAGCCACTGTGCCCACCAAACGCAGCCACTGTGCCCATCAAATGCAGCCACTGTGCCCCATCAAACGCAGCCACTGTGCCCATCAATTGCAGCCACTGTGCCATCAAACCTAGACACTGAGCCCCATCAAATGCTGCCACTGTGCCCCATCAATTGTAGCCACTGTGCCCCATCAATTGTAGCCACTGTGCCCTCAAATGCAGCCACTGTGCCCTCAAACGCTGTCACTGTGCCCCATCAATTGTAGCCACTGTGCCCTCAAACACAGCCACTGTGCCCATCAAATGCCAACACTGTTCCCATAACACTGATATAATTTATTAAATGACTTTACCTGCTGTCCTGGGGTTTCCCTTGTGCTTCTCTCTCTCTCCTCCTGACGTCACTGCCAGACTTCGCCCCAGTGCCGAGTAGAAGCAGTGTGGAGGAGAGTAGGCGGAGCATAAGGCTCCACCTCCACCAGTCACCGGCCGCTTATGGGGGCGTGAGTCACACGCCGCCCCCCGCATGAGAGAAAGTCCCCCCACCGATTCCTGGCTCCCGCTCCCCGCACACATGCAGCCCACGGCGGCCGCCTTGCTGTAGCGGGCGGCGCTGCTGTGTATGGGCGTGCTTGGCAGAGGGTGGAGGGGCGTGAGCTCTGCTAAGCACGCCCATAGACACGCCCCTTCACCCTCTGCCAAGCACGCCCATACACAGCAGCGCCGCTACAGCAAGGCGGCCGCCGTGGGCTGCATGTGTGTGGGGGGTGGCCGCGGGAGCCGGGAATTGGGTGGGGGGACTTTCTCTCATGCGGGGCGGCTTTTTTTGCTGCCCCCGTCAAAGTGCTGCCCTAGGCCTAGGCATTGCCGGCCTAGGCCAAAACACATCCCTGGCTATACCTGCAAAAGGGGCCGGCAGGACTTAATTTTCTGAATAAAGTTTCACTTTAAGTTCTCATTGACCATGCTTGGCAAAATTCATTATTTTCCTTGTGTGTCTCCACTTTTCAGCAATAATTAAGAAATGGTTTGAACTGTGGTTGAGTGATAGTTAAGATTAAGGCTATCACGAAAAGTGTAAAAATCTTTTTGTAGTAACTTTTACCTTTAATCATAAATCATGTTACGTGATTATTACTGGAAGAGTTAAAACCAGAAAGTGCTGTTACATGCAGCATTATTTTTCCCAACATTAGTTCCTAGGGTCCAACATAAATAACCAGCAGAGAAGCAAAAGACTGCCACATGATATTAGTGCTACAGTCTTGTATAATATTTTAGGAGATTCAATACCCACTTCCTCCTTTGTTATATTACTGAATTTACCCACAGGTGCCCAGAGATGATAAACTGTAAATATAATTCACCTTCATATTTGTTATACTTGAAATGCCATTTCAATTTTTTATTCCTTTCTATCCTGCAGGCAAATGATCTAATACGGTGCTCACCATGGGTTATTTATACCATCAACTTAGTAGTATTTATACAGCATGTAAGAGGCAGAAAGGTTTGATGACAGCCTTGTCTGCCCTGTGTAAAGTATAAAATAAAGTTTCATGCCAACTATATTGGGAATGCCTGTGTCAAGTATACGCCTGTCTATGCATAGTAGCACTAATTAATACTCTTCATAAATGTAAATAATTGTTTTATTCATAAGGATACCTGAAGGGTATGAATTTGATGTACTGTGCATTCAATATGACAGTGGCATTACAAATAAAGATAGATAATAGGTAATATGTCAGCTTTGTTCATAGCATCCAGGAAGCTCTGAATCCCAAGACACTCTGTTATACAAATGTTATACAAATACTGGCTTTATGGCATTTAAAATTGAATATGATTCTTCCATCCTCACCACACTAGTGGTTGGTTATGCTCCCTATTACAATGATAGGCCAATAGTTATGCAAGAGAAGTGTAGAAGGGGTTGAATAAGCTGAAGTCAATATTTGCATAATAGAGTGATCTGGTCATCAAAGCTTTAGGGACGCTATGAAAAGAAGCTGACATGACCTATAAGTTCCTGGAGGTGCCTGCTATTCCATTGAAGAATTTATGTAAGTGAAATTTGGTTCAAATTTTCTTTTAACAGGCTTCAGTATTGACACCTGAAAAAGTCAGAGGTGGATCATACATTATGATTTTGTAGTAAATATGTTCAAAGCACCTACATCCCAACTTGATTGATATATAACTCATATAATTGCAGTAAAGGGACTTTTTATAGTACTGCAATAGAATAAACCCAAATGCAGTAGTAAAAACTGTAGTATTTATTACCAGTATACATCTTGTTAAAAAAGTACAATAAAAAATACTACATGATTGTGTAGTATTACATAAATATTGAGGTACGAATACCCAATTGCCTCCAACAAGATCCTGCTCCTCAAGCATCTGTGCATATATATCATCGGTGAAAAAATTGTTTGCATTAAAATCATCAATCAAATACATTCATAGACGCTGTTAGAAATAATACGGAATCCTCACTACATCAAGCTGCCTGATTGTCCTCCCACGATGCAGCCACCCGAGTGCCATAGCTCAGGAAGCTCATCTACACTCTATGCAATACATGCCGCTGGGAAGAAAGCGGCCACACTTTGATGATGTCACAAAAGTTCAACAGTTTTATTAATAGCACACATCACATCTTTCCACCCTAGGTCCACTCCTCTAACGTGTCTCACTGATCACGGCTTAATCATAGAGATTGTGAAATTGTTAAAGGGGTGGCCCCTTACGGAATGATGTAGTGTGTGCTGCCTATCAATAAAACTGTCAAATGTTTGTGAAAACATGGAAGTGTGGTCAATTTCTTTGTAATGGCTAATAGGAATAGTTGCCTTTTATACAGTATGTAAACTTATTGAGGTAGGATTTGTGCGTTCTGGACAATTCCCCTGAGACATTTCTTCAGGAAATAGACATTTCTTCAGAAAATAAATGGAGATGATATTAGATAATGTATGCATAACACTCCTTTACATATCAACTGAAGCCTTGACTTTGTCCAACAAAAGCTAAGGAATTGGGACTTTTAAGGTGCAAGACACACAAAAAAATATATCAAAAATAATTTTATTTTATAAAAGTTAAAATCAGTAAAATACAATCCATCAAAATAGGAAACAGTTACAGAATGTGCATAGTGACAAAATTCTCTACATGTTTCACCACTGATTAGTAGCTTCCTCAGAAGATTTACATTTGTCAAGCACTGTCTACTGAAAAAAAAACAACACAGGTAATTACAATGATTGATATACAATGTGCACAGATTCATAAAATTATACACAAACACATTTATGCAATCCCAAAATTGCCTGGGGCCATAGGGACCAAACAAACGCAGGGAGCAAATATTTACCTATATAAGAGTGGATTGGTAGAAAAATGTACGATATATATACCAGGATGAAAAAAGAAAAAAGGAGAAAACACCCGCGCAATGGGATACATGCAATGGAATAAAGTATTGTTGGAACTGCTGCCACTACCGATTACTTCCACTAGGTGGAGTATGATATGAGAAAAGGAGGCTCCAGATGATGTCAGAGTGACGAAACGCGTAGGGCGGAGTCAACATACGTACTTGCATCCCTTCCTGCTCCAGAGGCTTGTGTCAGCAATATAGGCTTTTTTACCTTTTACCGAATGTGAGTACCTTTAAACGTTTTTACACCAATAAACGAATTTTCATACAGTATCACGCTATGTGGGCTCCCTCTTTCTCTTTCATTATGGAATTCCCTTTATAATCCACACTAAGGACGGAGTTACCCTGTGTTATCCCACGTTGCTACACAGTGGCATATACTGTGGATGTGTGAGACCCCAAGAGGGGGTGAAGGATCTGGTGAGTGCAGTCACTATAAGAGCACGGAGTAAGGCACGCACTGAATGTTTATTCATTGGAATATCCACCAGAATCAGGGGGATTTTTCTCACCGCCACTGAAAGCACCTTACTACTTAACTGTATATATTAATTAATAAGTTCATCTGTTTATTCACATCAGCACTTTATATTTATACCATTGATTTGTGTTATTGATCATATAAATATTGCACTTTATTTATATTAATTTATTTTACATCTTTATGGATATATATATATATATATAGATATTTTTATGGATAAAGTTAGTGCACACACTGCACTTTATTAAGTCAGGTAGCCAATTTGACTTTATGCACATTTAGGATTTTTATGCACAACTGCACTGTACAGTACTTGAAGACACTCACTGAATAGGCAATATCTTCATATTTTCCCCACTCAATACCTTCCTCCCACAAAGGGAATAGTATACACCTGAATCCATCAGGTCTGGAACAGCGCCATATCTACTTCTTTTCCTTTTTTCATATGCCAGAATGAGGCAGAGAGGTAAAAAGTCAGGAGGAAACCCAGAGGAAAGGATCATTTGGTGTCCCATATTGATGTTGAGGCCCTCTACAACTCCCTTCCGATGATTGGGGGGTTTGAGTTGTGGAGGGCTTCATTTCCGAACGAGGTCCCAGGGCCTCAGCCTACAACAGATTTATCCTGGATCTGCTTTTGTTTATTTTGACAAATAACATTTTTATTTTTGACCGCTCCCACTACCTCCAGGTGCAGGGTGTTGCGATGGGGACCAAGTGTACCCCTTCGTACACCAATCTGTACCGGGGGGGGGTGGGAGCCTGAGATTTTTTCTTCTGATGACTTTCAAGAATTTTTTGACCAAGTTCTCATCTGGCGTCGTTTCATTGATAATATTTTTGTCGTCTGGACCGGCTCCAGAGAGGACCTGTTGTCTTTCCTAGCTAAATTGGAAAAGAATAGCTACAACTTAAAGTTCACCATGACTTGTGACCAACAAACCATAAATTTTTGGGACATCTCTCTATATCTAAATCCTGATGGCACGATTAGTTCCTCCTTATTCCGAAAAGCATCAGCTGGCAATACCATTTTGCATGCCACTAGTTCTCATCCTAAACCCTTGGTACAAAGTATACCATATAGTCAGTACTTAAGAATAGGGATGAGCTTCGAGTTCGAGTCGAACTCATGTTCTACTCGAACATTGGCTGTTCGCAAGTTCGCCGAACAGCGAACAATTTGGGGTGTTCGCGGCAAATTCGAATGCCGCGGAACACCCTTTAAAAGTCTATGGGAGAAATCAAAAGTGCTAATTTTAAAGGCTTATATGCAAGTTATTGTCATAAAAAGTGTTTGGGGACCTGGGTCCTGCTCCAGGGGACATGGATCAATGCAAAAAAAAGTTTTAAAAACGGACGTTTTTTCAGGAGCAGTGATTTTATTAATGCTTAAAGTCAAACAATAAAAGTGTAATATCCCTTTAAATTTCGTACCTGGGGGGTGTCTATAGTATGCCTGTAAAGGGGCGCATGTTTCCTGTGTTTAGAACAGTCTGACAGCAAAATGACATTTGGAAGGAAAAAACTAATTTAAAACTACCCGCGGCTATTGCATTGCCGACAATACACATAGAAGTTCATTGATAAAAACGGCATGGGAATTCCCCACAGGGGAACCCCGAACCAAAAAAAAAAAAAAAAATGATGTGGGGGTCCCCCTAAATTCCATACAAGGCCCTTCAGGTCTGGTATGGATATTAAGGGGAACCCCAGCCAAAATTTAAAAAAAAAATTGACGTGGGGTTCCCCCTAAATTCCATACCAGACCCTTCAGGTCTGGTATGGATTTTAAGGGGAACCCCGCGCCAAAAAAAAAAAAAAAACGGCGTGGGGTCCCCCTAAAAATCCATACCAGACCCTTATCCGAGCACGCAACCTGGCAGGCCGCAGGAAACGAGGGGGGGACGAGAGTGCGGCCCCCCCCCCTCCTGAACCGTACCAGGCCACATGCCCTCAACATTGGGAGGGTGCTTTGGGGTAGCCCCCCAAAACACCTTGTCCCCATGTTGATGAGGACAAGGGCCTCATCCTCACAACCGTGGCCGGTGGTTGTGGGGGTCTGCGGGCGGGGGGCTTATCGGAATCTGGAAGCCCCCTTTAACAAGGGGACCCCCAGATCCCGGCCCCCCCCCCTGTGTGAAATGGTAAGGGGGTACTTACCCCTACCATTTCACTAAAAAACTGTCAAAAATGTTAAAAATGACAAGAGACAGTTTTTGACAATTCCTTTATTTAAATGCTTCTTCTTTCTTCCTTCATCTTCTTCGCCTTCTGGTTCTTCTGGCTCTTCTGGTTCTTCCTCCGGCGTTCTCGTCCAGCATCTTCTCCGCGGCGTCTTCTATCTTCTTCTCCTCGGGCCGCTCCGCACCCACGGCATGAGGGGGGAGGCTCCCGCTCTTCTCTTCATCTTCTTCTCTTCTTCATCTTCTTCTTCATCTTCTTCTTCCTTCTTCTCTTCTTCATGTCTTCTCCGGGCCGCTCCGCAGCCATGCTGTGGCATGGAGGGAGGCTCCCGCTGTGTGACGGCGTCTCTTCGTCTGACGGTTCTTAAATAACGGGGGGCGGGGCCACCCGGTGACCCCGCCCCCCTCTGACGCACGGTGACATGACGGAACTTCCCTGTGGCATTCCCCGTGACGTCACAGGGAAGTCCCGTCAAGTCACCGTGCGTCAGAGGGGGGCGGGGTCACCGGGTGGCCCCGCCCCCCGTTATTTAAGAACCGTCAGACGAAGAGACGCCGTCACACAGCGGGAGCCTCCCTCCATGCCACAGCATGGCTGCGGAGCGGCCCGGAGAAGACATGAAGAAGAGAAGAAGGAAGAAGAAGATGAAGAAGAAGATGAAGAAGAGAAGAAGATGAAGAGAAGAGCGGGAGCCTCCCCTCATGCCATGGGTGCGGAGCGGCCCGAGGAGAAGAAGATAGAAGACGCCGCGGAGAAGATGCTGGACGAGAACGCCGGAGGAAGAACCAGAAGAGCCAGAAGAACCAGAAGAAGAAGAAGATGAAGGAAGAAAGAAGAAGCATTTAAATAAAGGAATTGTCAAAAAC
Organism: Lithobates septentrionalis; assembly: GCA_037952835.1. Taxonomy (NCBI): domain Eukaryota; kingdom Metazoa; phylum Chordata; class Amphibia; order Anura; family Ranidae; genus Lithobates; species Lithobates septentrionalis. Next base: position 1,086,041 of record JBBDGP010002324.1, on the reverse strand, counting down.
TGTCTCTTGTCATTTTTAACATTTTTGACAGTTTTTTAGTGAAATGGTAGGGGTAAGTACCCCCTTACCATTTCACACAGGGGGGGGGCCGGGATCTGGGGGTCCCCTTGTTAAAGGGGGCTTCCAGATTCCGATAAGCCCCCCGCCCGCAGACCCCCACAACCACCGGCCACGGTTGTGAGGATGAGGCCCTTGTCCTCATCAACATGGGGACAAGGTGTTTTGGGGGGCTACCCCAAAGCACCCTCCCAATGTTGAGGGCATGTGGCCTGGTACGGTTCAGGAGGGGGGGGCCGCACTCTCGTCCCCCCCTCTTTTCCTGCGGCCTGCCAGGTTGCGTGCTCGGATAAGGGTCTGGTATGGATTTTTAGGGGGACCCCACGCCATTTTTTTTTTTTTTTTTGGCGCGGGGTTCCCCTTAAAATCCATACCAGACCTGAAGGGTCTGGTATGGAATTTAGGGGGAACCCCACGTCAATTTTATTTTTAAATTTTGGCTGGGGTTCCCCTTAATATCCATACCAGACCTGAAGGGCCTTGTATGGAATTTAGGGGGACTCCCACATCATTTTTTTTTTTTAATTTTGGTTCGGGGTTGCCCTGTGGGGAATTCCCATGCCGTTTTTATCAATGAACTTCTATGTGTATTGTCGGCAATGCAATAGCCGCGGGTAGTTTTAAATGTGTTTTTTCCTTCAAAATGTCATTTTGCTGTCAGACTGTTCTAAACACGGGAAACATGCGCCCCTTTACAGGCATACTATAGACACCCCCCAGGTATGAAATTTAAAGGGATATTACACTTTTATTGTTTGACTTTAAGCATTATTAAAATCACTGCTCCTGAAAAAACGGCCGTTTTTAAAACTTTTTTTTGCATTGATTCATGTCTCCTGGGGCAGGACCCAGGTCCCCAAACACTTTTATTGACAATAACTTGCATATTAGCCTTTAAAATTAGCACTTTTGATTATTCATGTTCGTGTCCCATAGACTTTAACGGTGTTCGCGTGTTCGAACGAATTTTTTTCCTGTTCGCATGTTCTGGTGCGAACCGAACAGGGGGGTGTTCGGCTCATCCCTACTTAAGAATAAGGAGAAATTGTAATCGTGACCAAGACTTTGAACATGAGGCCCAAGCACTGCAGTTTCGACTTTTGAAACGGGGCTACAGTCGCTCAGTTCTAAAAAAAAGCCTATATTAGAGCTAAAAATAGAAACAGAGCTGATTTAATCCACTCAAAGAAAACTGTCAAATCAGCACAGCAGGTACGTTTGATAACCAGATACTCGGGTAAACACAGGAAAGTTTATCAAATTATTCAAAAATATTGGCCTCTGTATTCCACTGAGGAGGTCATTTCTAAATATGTTCAACCTTTTCCCCAGATCACCTACAGGAAGTCTAGGTCATTAGGGGATCAACTAGTTCACAGTCACCTCATCCCAAAAAAAGGTGGTCAGGTTCGTAGAGGTATTGCCCCTTGTGGCCAATGTGAGTTTTGCAGATTTGTACCAAACTCCATTGATTTTATTTTCCCTAATGGGAATCTCTATAAACCGATTTTCTTTGTAGAAGGTCAATCTATTGGGGTTGTATACCTCATGAAGTGCGACTGTAAAGCTTTCTATGTGGGTAAGACAAAGAGGCCATTTTTTCATAGGATAGGGGATCATGTGTCCCTTATTCAAAAGAAAACAGATGGAAACCCGACATAGTGGCTTATATCATTCCTTTGATCTATCCAAAATGAAATTCTTTGTATTAGAATACTTACTAGACATGTGCATTACGTTTCATTCCGAATCGAAATTCGGACTAATTTTTCATTATTCGGAAATTCGGATGCATCCGAATTTCCGAATTACAAAAGTGATGAATTTAAACGAATCCGAAAAAAACGAACGAATTCGAATCGAATTCGAAAACAAATTCGAAAACAAATTCGAATCGAATTCGAAAACATATTCGAATCGAAGTCGAAAACATAATTGAATCGAATTCGAAAACATAATCGAATTCGAAAACAAATTTGAATCGAATTTGAAAACAAAAGAAATCGATTTTCTAAAAAACAAAATAAAATAGAATATAAAATCATAAAGCAATAGAATACATATATATAATATTTTTTTTATTCTGTTGTATTGTTTTTCTATGCTTTTCTTTTCTTTTCTATTATTTTCTATTCTTTAATAGTCTTTTCTATTCAAATTCGAATTAATTCTATACGAAATTCGAATTTCGGAACATGGCTTTTGAAAATCGAATTTCGTATAGAATGAATTTGAATTTGAATAGAAAAGATTAGAATAGAAAAGAAAATAATAGAAAAGAATAAACTAGAAAAACATATATTGTATTTTATTCTATTCTGTTCTATTGTTATTCTATTCTTTTTTATTATTTTCTATTCTATTCTAATCTTTTCTATTCAAATCCAAAATCATTCTCTACGAAATTTGAATTTCGGAAAATGGTTATATATATATATATATATATATATATATCAAACCATTTTCAGAAATTCTAATTTTGAAAATCGAATTAGAATAAAAGTAAAGAATAGAAAAGCATAGACTAGAAAAACAATAGAATTATATATATATATATATATTATATATATATATTATATATAGTTTACTTTTTCAAATTCGGTCAAATTTTTCTCGAATGCGGTAGAATTTTTTCGAATTTGATATTTTTTTTTCGAATGCGGTAGAATTTTTTCGAATTTGATAGTTTTTTTTCGAATGCGGTAGAATTTTTTCGAATTTGATAGTTTTTTTTCGAAATCGGTAGAATTTTTTTCGAATTTGATAGTTTTTTCGAATGCGGTCGAATTTTTTCGAATTCGAATACGAAACTAAACGATTCCCGAAAATGAATGTAATGAATGCAACTAATTTAACTAAACGAATTTAGTTAAATAACGAACCGAAACTAAACTAAACTAAACAATTTTTTTCATCCTGCACATGTCTAATACTTACCTCTCAATGAAAGAGGAGGGGATGTTGATAAGAGTTTGTTGCAAAGAGAAACGAGATGGATCCACTCCCTGGCAGCTACACCCTATGCAGATTTAAATGAGTCCATCAGTTTCAAACCGTTTCTGTAGAGAACTAAATTTTCCATTTGTACAGTTATTTTGGCTTTTGACCACTTTTTATTGGTCTCTCTTTAGGCATGTGTATGTACTGATTTGTGACCCTTATTTGGCTGGGCTCAATATGTTCCAACACAGAGAGTTTTTGATAGAGTTTCACATATCAACAATTACCCTCCATATGTTTACCAATATATTTTTTTGAGGGTTTTTATTAACAGAGGAACCCCTTTAAGGATCAGGTGACCATACGGACGCCCAGGGTGTCCATTCCAAATGCTGTCTTTCCTTGACTCCACTGGGTGGCGCCGTATGTCTGGATTACATTCTCGTCTTCCTTCCATTTTGGGTTCTTTTTCCCCACTTTGGATTTGGAATATCTTTACCATCTGACCTGGTTGACACTGTTCCTGTCAATGGGTTGTAAAATGGCGATGGCTTTTCCACCTACCATTTCCGCATGTGTTAGCTGACTGTGCTTCCGGTCTGCATAGAACTGACGTGATTGTGTCACTTCCGGTGAGCCGGTTCACTTATCAGCATCACTTCCGTTTTTTTCTGACGCGACTGATGTCACTTCCGGTGCGACCGGATGTTTTCCAAGGCATCTCTGAAGCATCCGCTCCTCCCCTATGCTTTGGCGCCAAAGCCAGGCATCCAATGGGAAGGAGGAGGGGGGTATTTATAGAGGCCAATGGAGGATTTCAGAGTAGGGCCACCACGAGAGAGGGAGGATTATGTCGGTAATCTGCCGTTCCAGGTATCTTGCTTATTCAACTTATGGGAGCTTCTTTAAAATAGCTGCTCGTTTATCTGACTTGATACTGACTCCTTATAGGTCCCGTGAGTCCATACAGGGGCTTTTGGATGGTCAGTCGTTTCTTTAAAGGAAGTGGTGGATGGTGATGTTGCCAACTAAACTAACCACTTAGCTGACTACAGGTAGATTAGCCATTTATATATTCAACTCATGGGGGCCTCTTTAAAATAGTTTCTCATTTCTCTGACTTGATACTGACTCCTTATAGGTCCCGTGAGTCCATACGGGGGCTTTTGGAAGGTCAGTCGTTTCTTTAAAGGAAGTCGTGGATGGTGATGTTGCCAACTAAACTAACTACTCAGCTGACTAGAGGTAGATTTGCCATTTATATATTTATATATTTATTTTTATTTTTCTTACTTACTTGGGCCACTCTATACAAATTATCTGGGCTTATTTATAAAGCTCTCCCCACTTTCCTCTGCATATAGGTCTGGATTCCCTATTATCCTTCAGTGCTTGACTATGCTCTGACGTATACCCCACCCTCTATGGGACACCAAATGATCCTTTCCTCTGGGTTTCCTCCTGACTTTTTACCTCTCGGCCTCATCCTGGCATATATATCGTACATTTTGCTACCAATCCACTCTCATATAGGTAAATATTTGCTCCCTGCGTTTGTTTGGTCCCTATGACCCCCGCCAATTTTGGGATTGCATAGATGTGTTTGTGTATAATTTTATGAATCTGTGCACATTGTATATCAATCATTGTAATTACCTGTGTTGTTTTTTTTCAGTAGACAGTGCTTGACAAATATAAATCTCCTGAGGAAGCTACTAATCAGTGGTGAAACATGTAGAGGATTTTGTCACTGTGCACATACTGTAACTGTTTCCTATTCTGATGGATTATATTTTGTTGATTTTAAATTTTATAAAATAAAATTATTTTTTATATATTTTTTTGTGTGTCTTGCACCTTAAAAGTCCCAATTCCTTCGCTTTTGTTGTTACCAAAATAAAGGGATGTGGTGCAAATAACTTTCAGATGATAAGCAATCAAAATGTTTCTCCTTGACTTTGTCCAACCAGCAGAGGCCAACCCAGCACCAATATAATCAGCCCAGGAGCTCAATACAATACTGTCTTTCTACTTCTAGGTGTCCAGGATCAACCTCCACCAATCAAACACTGTGCATAGATGCTTGAGGGACAGGATGTTATTGGAGGTAATTAGAAATTTGTACCTCAATATAATAAATATTACAATTTTTAACTAGTACCTTTCGCTTTATACTATTGTAGTACCATTAAAAAATCCCTTTACAACAACTTGTTGAGTTTTTAAACATACTTATAAATATTAATGGTTGCATACAGTATTTTTCTATGAAGGTAAATTAAGGTATCAGCAGACAATTCATGGGTGGGGAATAAAGTGTATTGGCCATAATTAATTATGCACCAATGACCCATTTGTTATCTGTATCTTCATTTGTAGAACACACAGCTCTAGGCCACATTATCTTATGATCTCTCTTCTAGTGGCATGAGATATTCAAGAGCTACTATCATCCATTCATTACTAGTTTATGAGTTTTTACAGCTTATTGAAATATATTACTGTGCATAGTTTTGCTATTTATTAGCTTTTCAAGCTCTTGGGAAGCAGTGAAAAGTTTTAAACATTTTGTGAGTGTTATTACTAATACCTGAAGTTGTATGCAGAATATATGAAATATAACATAATAAAGACAAACATGAAAAGAATATACAGGAATAACAGAATGGTGGATGGACAGAATTGTATTCATTCAATGAGATTATGTGAAATATTGACAGAGATGCTTGGTTAGTTTAAGTGTGTAAGTGCCAAGTCTGTGTAGGCAAAAAGTTTTGAAGCAATAACAGGCTGTATAATAAAGGCAAGAGAAGCAGAAAAGAGACACAAAGCAAAGAAAAGCAAGTTTATTTGCTATAGTAATGCTATACAGAGAAAATAGATAAGCCACAATTGCAGCACCAGGTGCTCTCGGCAGTGTCATTGTTTTATATTTTTTATAGAAGTGAATGTAACAAAAAATCCCAAAATATTTACTTAATAGTACTAGTAATAGTAATCTTTACCTAAGAGTACAAATGACATCACATGTAATCATACATAAGTTAAATGCTTACATTCACAATTCTCACCCGTGACCATACATTCACTACACAGCAGTGATAACACACAACATTCTCTTTGGCCTCTAATTGAAAATGCATGTTGAATATCAATTTCATGTAGGTTTCCAAAATAGAAATAATAAAAGAAGTAATCCATGTGTGCAGAAAACAAGGTCTAGCCCCCCTGATATTTAGAGTATTTTGTTGGAACTGTCACAATTAATGATCAATATGACTTAGTTTGTTATGCTTAAAAAGATATAGTAACCAATTTGGATAAAAATATGCGTGGACACGCATTTCTACTTACCAAATATTTGGTATACCATGTCACCCAAAGCCATATGATTTTCTCAACTTTTTAATTGGGTGTCAAATACATACCTTAGACTAGATTTCTTTTTTTTGTGCACTCTTACTGGGAATATTAGAGTATAGTATATTCCAAAGAGAATTACATACAGCTCAGAAACGTAAATGCAATTACTAGCATTTCTAAAACATGCTTAATAGGTAAAATGTGTTAGGTTTACTGTCTACTTAGATTTCTATAGGTTTACCTTTGTGTAACCAATGATGCAGGTGCTAAGGCATGCAGAGGTAAGAAACACCTTCCCACCCATGTTTCTTTAGGGTCTGTAAGACCCCCTTCCTAATACCATATAAAATATGCAGTATTTCCTCGAATAATACAAATCATTTAGCTTCACCTTTGGCTGAGTGAATATAAAAGTGTTTCCCAATGAGCCATGTTGTTGGCTGCTTTTATTATGCCTGCCCCTCACATCCTATCATGTCACCTGTAACGCCAAATACATTTTATTATGTCCCCATGTTTGGATACAGAGCTGTAACTGTATGTGATGAGGCCCCATAATGAAGGCAATTAGGGATTACTTTATCTTCCAACTCAACGATAGTTAGTTTTCCTGGACTATACATTCATTTATCCAAAGTGTGTTTGCCAAATGCTTTTATTACTGGCAAAAAATATCACTGTTTAGCCATACAACTCTGGTCCCCCTGTGCTTCTGGAACCCCATAGCTGTTGCATGGTTAGCTCTGGATTAGGTACACCCTTGTTTGGGTATTTAAGGCTTCCTGGTATAAAATACCATTACAAATATACAATAATGATTTATGATGACTGATCAACAGTTCTACATGTCACCAGCTAATACATTTAAGGATTAATTGCATAGATACTTGCATCCACTATTGATAAACCTGTGCTTCTTGTTTTTTTTTTTTTGTCATATAGGATGCAAAGGCACATGCAAATTAATAAAGCGTAAGCAGCATAGTATAGCTAATAACAACTGTATGTAATGAAAAGAAGAGAGCAGAGTGGGCCCAAGGTTTTATTTAACAATATTCTAAATCCAAGAGGCATGTGTATTCTTATTGAATCTTGATGTTTTGTGTATTTATTCCAGATCCGTGCAGTAATCTAGCATAAAAATTTGCCTTTGTAAAGGAGAATCATAGAATAAAGACCAGTCAATGTTACTCTCTATCCTTGTGCAGGTGATGGGTCTTGTATCTGCCCCACCTCTAGTTTTCTGCAGGCACCCTGTAGTGGATGAGGCCTGCTGGGTCCCCCTTATATCTGTGCTCTCTGCTCAAGCTACATGTGGCACAGTGATAATGTTACTGCTATAGGTTAAAAACTTTGCAAAGGCATTTGGTAAGCACAAAGTGGATTTATATCCCTTGTGGCTATTGAAGAATATATTTCAATTAAATGTTTTTTGTGCCTGGTGTTTAACTTTCACTGATAAGCATCTAAATAAAAAATGTGGTGTGGTACCTGATCACTATTTAAAGTAAAGTGCAATAAAATATTAAGGATAAAATGTATACATGTTCCAAAGTGCCATAGTAATTATGTTTAGAGAGTGAAATAGAAGGCACAATGTTAATCAGATGGGAGCTATTTACATGAAAAGGGATTGTTAGTTCTCACTGTAATGCGACTTTCTTCTTAAAGTGAACCTGCCTTTTTCTCATTTTGGACAAAGCAGCAGGTTCAGTTTTATGGCATCCCAACAGCAGCACATGCTCAGCTTACCTCTTGCTGCTTCCTTCAGCTATTGGGAGCTAAAAAAAAAACAAGCAATGCTTTGGGTGTGGGGAACATCTGGCTCACTCCCTTTCCTTTCATGGGCCAGCACTGGTGTTTGGCGATTGACTTTGCACTGCCACATGGGGGCAGAAAGAGAGTCCTCCATTTTGGAACCTACCTCTCCTTACTCCTATGTGCTGAAAGGAGCGGTGGGGGAGTGAAAGAAAGTTGAACATGTGCAGCTGGTGGGGGTGATGCCTAAATGAACCCCTCCTTGGCCAAAGCCTGTGTTCTCTTCAAATTGCATCTAGTACTAAACTTCATGCTGTTTCTTTTCTACACATTTTTACAATCACACTATATAGTGACATATCAATCACATTACCTTCTCCACCATGCATCATCTCTAATTTTCTCCTATATTTTACATTCCCTAATCCCTTTGTGCTGAGGACCTTTCACTAATGCTGAGAATAATGGGATTGGGGGTCTCCATGTACCCCAAAACAGAAAATGTTCCCACAAAATAAAGATATTGACGAGGGAAGCTTTCATTTACTTAAAAACAGTTTGGGAATAAAAGAAGATATACTCTAGGTGGAAGCTGTTAGTAAGCTTTACATGTGTCACATGGGGCTTTCATCTTGCTGTTTTGTTTTTTACTGAGAAGAAAGTGAAGCAAATTCAGTGACTTCACAGAATATTCTGATTTCCACAGGGAATAGAAAGTAACACATAAAACCTGCATGGTTTGTTTGTGTTTTCCTGTGATGAAATAAAAAACTTAATAGAGACAGACTAAACAGTCCTAGAGGCAGGGAGGATACACAGCCCTAGAACATGGGGGACATCACTATTGCTAATCACCTGTAACTGATTACATATTACTAGGCCAATTTGATAACAATGCATAGTGTAACTATATGCAATAATCCTGGGAAAACCATGGTTAAACAGCTTTCAGCGACTTAAAAAGAGGAGAAATTAAATGTTAATTTCTGATTGGCTGACACAGCTCCAGTACACAAGGGCAGCCGCTAATTAGGTATATATACATTCATTTTGATATACAACTACTGCTTAGGGAAAATACGTTTTAAAAATTTCTGTTTGCGTTCATTTAAGTGGTAACAGTGACAATACGGGCTTCAAAGAGAATGTTGTGTTTGTACAGAGTTTGGAAAAGGGAATACAAGAAGGGAGAGAAGGAAACAGGAAAACAGCATTTAAAAATATTTCAGAACAGTACATCATAAGAATAGCTGCTTATTTATACACATTAAAAATGTAAATCAGAACCTACCAAAACACATTCCAAAAATCATTCACACATATATGTTAATTATATGCCATTGAGATAGAAAGATATTTCTGTTCTGGAAACCCTACAATCTTCTAGATCCATCACGTTTTAGAATAGAGAAGGGTTACAGAATCTTAAAAGTATGTAAAAATATTGTGCACTGAGTAAACAAAAGTACACACAATGCAAACCAAGTGTAAACAGTTCATATCACAAAATATATAAAAAAAACAAAAACTCACTGAGAGTGTATCAAAATATTTTCTCAAACTTTAAAAAGAAAAGCTTATGTCACTGCCACTACAAAGTCATAGGTATTAAAATTCCTATAGGGTTGTACGTGTGTACGTTTGGTTGTGGTTTCCTTCTATGTTTCTAGTATTTCTCAAACAGAAGACCAAAACTCTGTGATGTATTAAAATAACCAAATGTAGAATGTTTAGCAAGCAATTTAGATATTTTAAAAGTTGTAGAAGTAGCAGTTACACTTATATCCCAGATAGCAAGCAATTGAGCTGCAAGTTTGAAAATGACTTGCTAAGCTATTGCTAGACTTGCCAGGCTTCACAAGTTTGTTGTACAATTGCAGCAAGTCTGCATTGCATGACTCCAGATCAACTTTCTTTGCAAACATTCTGCAAGTCTGCTGCAAGTTCTGGTTCCGTTATGTTGTGCAATAGTCATCCCACCACAGGGGTCACTGTGACTTGCAGAGCTCTTGCTGTAGACTCACCAATGCAACTTTGCTCTTGCTAGAGACTTGCCACCCAAATTTGCTACAAATTGTAAAAGTGTCAACTAGAACTTGTGCTTCAAGTGCAAGTGTACAACTTGCCAGTGAAAATGTGCAGCAAGTTAACAGACTTACAATTCAACACTGCCACAAATTCGTGGCAAGTTATCCTTGCTATCTGGGATTGTAGTTTCCCTCAATCCCATGCCGGTGTTATATCCACCAAGATATCACAGGTAAAGCTACAGAGCTGCTTGCCAAAATTTTCTGTGCATGCACTTTGTACTACCATTCATTACCATAGAGAGTTCCCGAAAAACCCACACTCCAGACTAATGTTCAATAGAAGGGAATGGTGATGAGAGCATGTGCAGGCCTGGATCAGAAAATTTTGACAAGTGGCTTTGCGGCCTTATCTGATATTTTCGTGATTCAGGGACAGGTTAACATAAGGCTGGCTGGGAAAGCTGGGGGCTAGGGGGACTACAATATAAGTATAACTACATGGTGCAGTCAAACTTTGAACAATATTTCCAGAATGACATTTATGATTATGTTGATCGATCATTTGCTTTCTAAAAGAATAGCTAACAAGTTAGACAGGCAGAAGCTTCAGAAGCTACAATTGGACCAGGATTCTTTGGGAGGATGAGATCTGTGCTCTATGTTTAATGTTCAAAAAGGAATAATACTAATTGGACTATTGATATTTATTTTCAAATAAAGGCCACTAAATACTCTTTTCTGTGCCCTTTATTGTATTATACAGTAATATGTGTCTAGCTATAAACGTCAATGGTAATTTAAAATGTTTATGCTGGCGCTATATAATTCCTGTATTATAATTATATATATATATATATATATATATATATATATATATATATATATATATATGAATCGTTAGTGTTTCAAGGTCTCAGGTGTGAATGGGTAGCAGGTGTGTTAAATCTGGTGTTATCGCTCTCACTCTCTCATACTGGTCATTGGAAGTTCATCATGGCACCTCATGGTAAATAACTCTCTGAGGGTCTGAAAAAAAGCTGGACTCAAATGAAGGTGTAGAACCATTTCAAGGATGATCAGAAGAAATGGACAGCACCTGAGTTAAATATATGAGTGTCACAGCAAAGGGTCTGAATACTTAGGACCATGTGATATTTCAGTTTTTCTTTTTTAATAAATCTGCAAAAATGTCAACAATTCTGTGTTTTTCTGTCAATATGGGGTGCTGTGTGTACAATAATGAGGAAAAAAATGAACTTAAATGATTTTAGCAAATGGCTGCAATATAACAAAGAGTGAAAAATGTAAGGGGATCTGAATACTTTCCATCCCCACTGTATATATACATACAGGCATACCCCACTTTTAAAAGTACACAATGGGACCAGAGCATGTATTTAAAACAAAAATGTACTTAACGTGAAGCAATACCTTTTTTCACTTTTGGGGTGTCAGGGGCTGTAGTGGGGGGGGGGGGGTCCAGGAGTGTGTTTCCAAGTAGCGGGGAATCTGAACTATCCGTGCACGGATTACTCGCAAGTGTACAAGAGTGTACTTAAAGCGGGGTATGCCTGTACACAAACATGCACACATACATATTGATATATATATATATATATATATATATATATATATATATATATATATATATCCAATCAGAATATTTGTTTCATTTTCAAAATTAGCATGGCAGAAATTAAAGTCGAATGCTAATTGTTTGCTATGAGCTTTAAGAAATGAACCTGTAAGTGCAGGTTTAACTAGCAGGGGGATAAAAGGAAATCTGTATATAAAATACCACCCTCAAAACAAGGAACATCAAATATGTAAAATTGTGATATGAATTTTACAATAATAACTCTAAATGTGTACACAAAAAGTGTTGTGGGCACACATGCTAGGCATTGTTTTGCACTGCAGCTTGGATGCGTTTCCCAGTACTATATTACTATGTTGGGGTGCCATCCAAAATGAAGGGCACAGCAACAAACCATTAAATCTGCATTAACATGTGTTGCAGTAAAATGCACGTTTTACTGATACCACAGTATGTATAACTTTGAATTGGCACCGAGGCATACACTAAGATTACCCATTAAGCCATATTGCTGCAGTAGCTAATAATCCTGGATCATTACATCAGGGTTTGCTGATATTGCATCAATATGCTAATTCCAAAACAACATTACCTTAAAGAAAAAATGCATCTTGCAGTGGAGCTGCTACCACACTGCATGGGTTATATGCCTGTTTAGGTCTAGGGGACTGCAAAACGCACTTAAATGGGCATTGTTGAAGCACTGAATCGTGCAAAAGATGCCATGGAGGTAGGTGTAACTTGTGCTTTAGACTTACCCTACCCAAACATTTAGAATTAACCTTCCTGGAGTTCTTCAATAATAATAATAAGAAAAAAAAGAGTGTGAAGAGAGACAAAATTAGGCCAATGTACATTTATCCTTAGTGAATCAGGTCCAAGCTTTTCTATAGAAACATGTCACAGACATTGGTCCAGATTTACTACAAATTAAAGTGAGCTAAAGTGAATCTATTGCCAGGCCTGTATTTAGTTTCTATGAATAACACTTTTTTGTATATGTTCCACCACTTGTGTTATGTGATTATTCTAGGAAAAGCTACTGCTGCAATAATGTAGGCAACATGTGGTCTGATTCTCTGCAGAGCTACTTTTTGGCTATACAGACCACCAAACAAGAAAAAGGAGAGATAGTTTCATGTTTCCTCAATTGCAGAGAGCCTTCTAACTACTCTCAACATCCCAATGCACCCTAGAGGTCTCTTGCTTAGTCACAAATATTAAGTGGATAGAGGAGGGAAATAATAATAAAAAAAAAAAATATCCTAATTTAATGTGCTGCCTTTATCTTGTTATCCTAGGTACTTACCCACTTATGCCCAATGGTAAATACAGCCCTGCCCATGTGCACCCCAAATAGCAATTTACATCACACCTAAGTCTGCTTTATTGAGGGACATTTAAGGACACTCAAAGCAAAACTGCAACAAAATTTGAAGATTGCTTCTCATTAAGTCTAATGCCCCGTACACACAGTCGGATTTTCCGATGGACAATGTCCGATCGGAGCGTGTTGTCGGAAATTCCGACCGTGTGTGGGCACCATCGGACATTTTCCATCGGATTTTCCGACACACAAAGTTGGACAGCAGGAGATAAAATTTTCCGACAACAAAATCCGTTGTCGGAAATTCCGATCGTGTGTACACAAATCCGATGGACAAAGTGCCACGCATGCTCAGAATAAATAAAGAGATGAAAGCTATTGGCCACTGCCCCGTTTATAGTCCCGACGTACGTGTTTTACGTCACCGCGTTCAGAATGATCGGATTTTCCGACAACTTTGTGTGACCGTGTGTATGCAAGACAAATTTGAGCCAACATCCGTCGGAAAAAATCCTAGGATTTTGTTGTCGGAATGTCCGAACAAAGTCTGACCGTGTGTACGGGGCATAATAGACTTTTTTCTGTGTGTTAGCAAAATTATACAGATTTACAAGGTTTGATACAGATTTACACACATAACTCTTCGAAAAATTCACAGCGTATTTACACTGCCACTGCCCCACATACAGTATATGTCAACCGACTCCATAGAAAGCCGGTTTGGATCACTTGTCATGCAAATCAGATGCAGTTCAAAATGTATCCAATTCGCATATATGTGAACGGAGCTTCACACTAATGATGACACATATTTTAATTCCAAATAGATGCATACTTCAGAAGTAGTCAGGGGCAGGTTTTATTCTGTTGTACTGCTACTTTAAAGGTAAAGAATTTTAAAAAGCTTCATTCTTGTGTAAAGAATTTTATAAAGCTGAATTCAGACTGGGGCCCATTCAGGCTATGCATTACACTGCTTTAGCAACGGGCTGGCAACGGACCTGCACTAATTTTTTAACAGTGCACGTCTTGCCTTGTTTTGTGGTAGAACGTGTATGACGTGACTACCCTTATCTTCTGTTGGTGTCTGACCATGAGACCAACTAAGACTTTAAGATCCTTGAAAATGTAGTAGAAGTCAGTTTGCTATTGCATGCACTAAATCCAGTTTCCTAACTTTGCTACCGTGTGTATTGTTTTATACACAAGAAATATTTAGTAAGGAAGAAAAAAAATTATAATGGTTAGAAAAAAAAAATGTTAATTATGTTACAAGCATAGCTTTCTGAAAATGAATAAGTGCTGTTTAACATTGAGGCAAAGGGAAATTCTTGTGAAGCTCTTAATAGCAACAGCGCTAATTGACTTTCAACGAAACATAATAAGGAAGTGAATCTGTCAGAAAAAAATCCATTGGGTAGTATGGGCAGTTACTATTCTGAGTGGCCCAGTAGTTGCTGAAGTTGTTATTCCAAAGGGCACATTTTTTCACTTGGAACAAATAACACTGGGTTTTGCAGACAAGCAGGGGTGGTGTAGCTGTGCATGACTATTTCACATTTACTGAGGATTCCTAGCTAAATGCCAGTTGCTAATGTGACAGCATGGGACTGGAATGCTTAGTACTGAATATCAAAGCCTCATTGTTTCTTGTATGATCATCACATGAAGAAATTAAATTAGTAAGGTCTTCTTCACATGATTCAGTTTTAATCTGCTATGTGTGGCAAACCTTAAAATCCTTAGCAGTCCAACCTCATGGACTGGAAGGGAAATAGTATATATTCAGTTCTGAGACTCTGTCATAAAGATTTTGCCGTAAACTGTATCCTGCCATACATTTTCAGGTATCATCCTTGGTCTATTAGTGCTGACCCCGGAAATGTCCTTAGTTTTCAGCTTCCTTCACACATGTAATTATCAAAGTATATCTGAACCTAAATTTCAATATATCACAGCTTATCAGTCCTTAGTGGTATTGGATGCATTAGTATTCTTTTCTCTTTTTGTTGTGTTAATTTAACCATGTGATATTGTCAATAAAATACTAAGGGGTCTACAAGAATATGAGAGTCACACTCATAGTCAGCTCCCCTTTATACTTTATTCCAATATCGGGGTGAAACGCATTTAGGAAGTGTGGTTTCCTGGGTGGAGATCATATGTAAACAGCCAGTTACTGCTATTGAAATAAAGTATTAGGCTTCATGTACACTTGAACTACTTTGACCGCCGGCCGCAGCAAAACGCTAAACATGGCAAAGTCGAGCTGCGATTTTTCCACGTTTTTGCGGCCGGCTGTCAAAACGTTCTATCTTGAATGCGATTCTTCTGCGTTCAGGAGAGGGAGGTTAGGGGAGGTTAAACACTCCTAAAAGCCTATGTGTACATGGACACAGGCTTTTATGGAGTTGAGTTTAGGAGCTTTGGCAAAAAAAACGCCAAAAGCTCTTAAACTCAAGTTTAGGACCTGATAGTGTACATGGAGCCTTAAGATGAAGTGACTATAGTGTGCAACTCTCATTTTCTTGTATTCTTATGTTGGATTGGAGACGGACTACAAGAGCCAACACCCATGTGGTCTGTGACTGTTAAGAGGTGGAGGTTTGGAGTGACGCCGTGGATTGTGATATGTTGACACACAGAGGTCTAGTAATTAAAAAAAATTTCTGTGGGAATGTTTTAACATTCACATGAAAGCCACAAATAATCTGCATAATGTTTGTAATACTGTATGTTTGAAATGTCAGTTTCTATTTGTTGTTTTTCACAGGACAAATGTAACATTCCCTAACATTCGCAAAGATAGACTTAAAGCGGGGTTCCACCCAAATTTTGAACAATATCTGTATGTATTCTCTTCCTTGCCTAGATGCTGACATGCCGTTTAAAAAAATTTAAATCGCCGTAATTACCTTTTATTTTTCTATTCTTCTTTGCACTTCCTGGTTCTCCTCCCGTGGGAGTAGGCGTGTTTCTAGCCTCTCCCAGACTCCGCACAGCCTCCTGGGAGATAGTCTCAGGCTTCCCAGGATGCCACTGAGCATGTGCGGGAATGAGCGGTGAATGCTGGGAGCACAGCATTCACCGCATCCAGGAAATAAATGCTTGTTGGCTTCAAATGCCCACAATGAAGATGGAAACCGCCTGCAGTGAATAATATAAGTTATTCTTTCCGACGAAATCTGACACAGGCGGACATATTACACACAATATGTGAGTATGTAATGCTGAGAAGAAAAGTTTTTGTGAATGAACTAAAAAAAAAAAAAAAAAGATAGATAGGTGGACCCCCGCTTTAAGAACTTTTGACCAGAACAGGCTCAGAACATTCAATCAGAAGAGGAAATAATATGAGGAAGATCTCTGTAAGTGTATGGAGCAGGGTTTCTCAACCAGGGTTCCATGGAACCCTAGGATTCCTCCAGAGGTTACCAGGTGTTCCTTGAGCAATGAGCAATTTCTTCCTCTCAGATAAGTTCCAACTAACACAGTTGATCTTTTTAGCTATCTATAAGGGGGAATTCTTCCCAATGATCATAAGTGTAAGGAGCATTCTTATCCCAATGGCCATCATACTAATGTGCAGTATATGGAGGTGTATATATATTATTTTTTAGCAGGGGTTTCCTGAGATTGGAAAGTTATTTCAAGGGTTCCTCTGTGTTGAAAAGGTTCAAAAAGGCTGGTATGGAGGTTCCATGCTCACCACTGTCAGTGTAGTGTAATGCAGCCATTCTCAGCCAGGGTTCCTACAGAGGTTGCTAGGGGTTCCTTGAGCTGTGGCTGATTGACCTACCATCTGATGTGCTTACATAATTCCCAGTCCAACACCACTTGGTAGAACCAGCAGCATGACACTAAAGATCTTTTTAGCTATCTGTAAGGGTGGTGTTCTAATCACCACTGTAAGGGGAGTGTTTTCACCTAAGGTAAATAATGGAATTACATCTCTGCAACATTGTTTAAATTTTTTATAGCAGTTCACTCTTCTGCGGCAGCTGGGTAATTACCCGGAAAAACAAATTTAATATGATCATCAGCTACATCTAGCATCCATCTAGTGGTATTTTCCTGATTTACTCAATGCTTATTAATGAAAGTCATTTAGTTTACAGTGTACCTCATATTATTTCCTCTTCTGGTCAAATATTCTTAGCTTATAGTGTTAGGTTATTCTCTCTTGGTTGAATGCTCTGTAACTTTTCTGGTTAAACTTTCTTATGCCCCGTACACACGGTCGGACTTTGTTCGGACATTCCGACAACAAAATCCTAGGATTTTTTTCCGACGGATGTTGACTCAAACTTGTCTTGCATACACATGGTCACACAAAGTTGTCGGAAAATCCGATCGTTCTAAACGTGGTGACGTAAAACACGTACGTCGGGACTATAAACGGGGCAGTAGCCAATAGCTTTCATCTCTTTATTTATTCTGAGCATGCGTGGCACTTTGTCCGTCGGATTTGTGTACACACGATCGGAATTTCCGACAACGGATTTTGTTGTCTGAAAATTTTATATCCTGCTCTCAAACTTTGTGTGTCGGAAAATCCGATGGAAAATGTGTGATGGAGCCTACACATCGGAATTTACGACAACAAGGTCCTATCACACATTTTCCGTCGGAAAATCCGACCGTGTGTACGGGGCATTAGAATTATTTTTTCTTAGAATTCCCACTGCAATTTTTTTATAAATAGACACCTTACTGTCCTAGGGGGGGAACTCTGTCTCACTGTAGCCTTTTGTTTTATCTCTAGTTGCCATGGGGCTGCATATGTGATCAGTTATGACAGCAGCCATTTGATGGTGTGACAGTTCACTTGAGATCACAAGCAAGTGTGTTGTCGGAAATTCCGACCGTGTGTGGGCTCCATCGGACATTTTCCATCGGATTTTCCGACACACAAAGTTGGAGAGCAGGAGATAAAATTTTCCGACAACAAAATCCGTCGTCGGAAATTCTGATCGTGTGTACACAAATCCGACGGACAAAGTGCCACGCATGCTCAGAATAAATAAAGAGATGAAAGCTATTGGCCACTGCCCGGTTTATAGTCCAGACATACGTGTTTTACGTCACCGCGTTTAGAACGATCATATTTTCCGACAACTTTGTGCGACCGTGTGTAGACAAAACAAGTTTGAGCCAACATCCGTCGGAAAAAATTCTAGGATTTTGTTGTCGGAATGTCCGAACAAAGTCCATCCATGACCTCTTTTATTGTAAAGGTATGCCTTCTGAAAGATCCCCAAAGATCACAACAAAGACTCTAGAGTCGGGTTTAGGTTGTTTTCCAACAGCTTAGAAACACCTGCTGTCTGTTTACGCTAGAGGACTGGCAGACTGCCACATTCTGTTCTCATATAAAAACACAATGCCTCTGTTGTGAATTTTGTAAATCAATTTCCCCACAAGGCTTATTGATACAGAGATAAATGAAGTCTTGTTTTAAAGTGATTTTGCTTCTTGTTCAGAATATTTAAATACTTTAGTGTGCATGAATTAGGCACAGGTTCACATTAATTAAGCTTGAATCTGCACCACTATGGCAAACTTTTAATTATTTGCTCACGGTTGAAAGTATCTACCACTTTGCCAACTTTTACATAATTATTTGTTGAGGATAATGTGATTAACCACCCAAAAGTATTATCCAGCATGTCATAGGCCATTAAACATCCTAAATACAACCCTTTTTTAGCCACATACATTCATGAAAATAAATACAAAAAATATCAAAAATATATAGAAGAAAATATAATTATAAATAATCCTAAGCTGCATCTTATGTTAAATAATAACATTTGAGTTTCTATTTTTTTAATTGTGTAAGACAGAGGATGAAACAGCAGCAAGAAAAATCATTTGGCATAACTGATGTTATATATGCAGACAGTAAGGATATTAAAAGCATGTTCAAACATTCATTAATATTTATACTGAGGATGAGATTTAAAAAGCTGTTTTCTATGCAAATGAGACAGGTCTTAGATGCGTTTGATCAAATGGTGATAGGTAAAACAGAAAGGAGATAACAGGAAACTGCTTTTCCCAACTTTCAAGGTTGTGTTTAAATACATCTGGAAAATGAGGGCTAGAACATTTTAATGAGCATACCATGGTACTAAAATTAAATGAATAATATGAGTTCCCTAAGGCAGGTCATACCTTGCCATACCTGGTACACTAACATTAAATTTCGGTTTGATTCATCACTCAGATGGTTTTGTATGTATGGTTGTATTGTTTTTTCCTATGTTCCTAATGGCACAGAGCTAGTCAAACATACCACAACTATGTATGTGCCTTGGGACCCTGTACAGTAAAAATATTAGAAGGCTATAAGAAGGCTTTTGTGTAATTTTAAACAATCTCCATTTTTTTTACTTCTTCATGCAGATGTACAAAACCACGCAGACACTGTACAACACGGTGCTGCCACAGTACCATTAATCATAAGGCTTAGTTTATAAGGCAAAGAGCAAAGTGCAGTGATCCTCAGCAACCAGTTAGGTTTATCTTGCACTAACATGACTTTGGTTACCCTAAAAACTGACTTGTTTCCATTGCATACTACTGAAAAATTATACTGCTCTTTGTCCCATTAAAAGAATAAACCCAAGTATATCACCCCATTGTGTACTGCAGACAGACAGTAAATTAACACATTAAAGTGCCCTAAAACAACTGTGCATGTGAACTAACTGCCCCAAGGCTTAGTGTTTGAAAAATGGAATTTAATACATGCATTACTATACTCATGAAATATCTATGCATTTTAAAACACATTTAACTATGTTCAAAAATATATTAAAAAATAACAATAAAAACACTCACTTTTTTTCACAGCCATAAAAGTTCCGTCAAATTTCATACATACGTACTGTTAGCCATATATTATACCCCGGCTACAAAAAAATGTTAGATTGGCACTATGTAGATTGCCAGTCTATCAAAGCACAAGTAATTTTTAGGTGAGATGTAAAGTGTTAGATGACCTTAATTAAGTACTTTGCACTATTTTACAACCATAAAACTCTTGCAAATATGCTTGCATGGAGCAAATTTGGGGATTTTCACAAAAATAAGCAAGATACTTCTCCGACTATTACTCTATTGCTACTTATTTTTGAAATACTCACATTTTAGATTCTTAGAAAGATGATACTGTTTGTATCTACTGCTTAAAATCCAGTGTTTTCCTGTTGTCATGATTTATATAATGTATTAGCCTGTGCTGTACAACCAGCTAATTTTAACCACTCCCTTGCATGTATGTCCTAAATGGCTGCCCATTCATACATATAAATATATCATTATCCCAGAATATAAGGCAATCAAGTAAAATCCACATGTATCGTGTGGAAAAAATTGGTTTGATTTTTTTTTAAAGAAATGTACATCCTGAAAAAATATATTTTGCCATAAACTATTTCCTCACCTCCCAGTAACCTTTATCAATATGTTATTTTCAAGTATGGTATTAAAGGTGGTAAGATAATAAATGTAAATGCCTCTGTAGCCTCTAAACAGTGGCTATTCAGAAAATCTGGTTCCTTCTACAGTGCATGTCGCAAGCTTGAAAATGCAGTCAAACCTTATATGCCGATTGTTTAAGCAGATCCAGCAAGCCCAGTTTTATAGTCAAATTTGTACATGTCATGGCATTTTTATTTCAGAGATACTGAAAACATTACAATAAAGGGCAATATTTAGGGCTAGCAGCTACTTCATACCCTTCTAAATATTTTTCAAAAAATTCAGGAAAAGGTCACAAACACCTCAACTGAAATACTGTCCTTTATTTTTTTTTAAATAATTTCAGAAATTTGCAAAGTGCAGTGGAGTAAGTCGCCCAACCCAACTCAGGTTAAATCTTTAGTAGTCCAATTTGCTGACTGGCCAGAGTGTGCAGAGAAGAAAGTAAATGCCATACAACAATGCCATAGATAGATTGATGACATTATTGCAGATCAATATTGGAGCAGGTAAAGATCAAAAATTATTGTTGGGGCTGCAACACAAAGGTTTACAATAGGCACGTTAGGCCTAATAGGACCTTATTTTGCCCTGAACTGGATGTGACTTGCTTCACTTCCAAACAATCAAAATCAGAATACCATTTCTTGATATCTTCTCAAAAAATATGTAAAACCCAAGATTGGTGCTCATAGGCAACTGCGCAACATTGATATGTGGACTACTGTTCCAAACCCAAACCATGATTTCCATCTGATAACCCTCTATTGGTGTTTTTTTATTCTCTGCTATGTTTAATATGAGTGAAAACAATTGTATGAGATCATTATTTGCACTGCATCTACTGTATGATTTAACATGGCCAATCATGTGCCATAATTAAAACAGCTGAATGTATTGTTTTAGAACTAGTCCATTGTTATCTCAATGTTAGATAAGTATGTATATAATTCTATGACAAGGGAGGCTTGGTGTTGTGTTCGTCCTGACATCTGTTGCTTAGAGTCACAGATATACAACTTTGTGATCCTAAACAATGAAGTAGACAGCACATATGGTATACATAGTTAAAATAATATATGTATAAAAAAAACTAAACCAAATTTCAAGGCAATGTAGATATCCACTTCTAGGTCACAGTATTGTACAGCTCATATCATTCTATGCGATACAAAGTTGGCAGTGTCTGTGCTGTTTGGGCTTAAAGGAGAAGGGCAATCACATTACAACACAGCATTTACAGCGAGGTTTCTTTTCTGTACCTGTAATGGGTTCTGTGGCTAGACTCTCCTCCTTGCCATCAGGAGAGGAGGGTTCTGTGGTCTCAGTGAGAAGCTTGCCAGAGACCAGTTCTGCAGCATTTCCATCCATAGTGGACACATCAGTTACTGTCTTCTCCCGCAATGACTTCTCATCATCTTCATCAATGAGAATAAGCTCAGCTTTTATGGTGTCATCATAGCCCAACACTTTTTTAGTCTCATCCTCGTCATCTATATTCTGATAGCCCATGAAGATCATTGTCACTGGTTGCTCCAGCGTAGCTTCGTTCATATCACTTCCACCACGTATATGTTGTTGTCCAGGCTTTAAAGGAAACCCTTTGCTTGGTTTATGCACCATTTCTAGTTTAGCTTCCTTAAAATGCAATTGCTCCTTCATTTGGCTAGAAATTCCTTCATTGGTAAGAGTTCTTTTGGGTAAAATGTCTTGCCCTGCTAATTGTGTGGATTTTTGTATAAGATCATCTACATCCCTTGAACTTAACTTATGGACACCATTTTCTACCACAGCACCTGCATGGTGTAGCTCATAAACTACTTTTTTACCATCATCATAGACTTTTACTCCTCTCTGGTGGAACCCCTCTGAGTCAATGGCAGTTGTAGAGAGAATCTTGGTCTCTCCTGTCTTTCTGTCTTTCTCCACATTAATTTCCATGGCGTACAATGCTTAAACAGAAACAAGAGAGGAGGTGCATGTTACAACACATAAAGCAAGTGAATGGTTAATTGGCAAACATACAGCGTCATGTGTACTAATATCTTACATAAAAAGCACAATGTGTTAACAGTTTGATTGACGGAAAAAATTGTTAAACTATATACTATATGTGAGCAAACATCAGACAGACGTAGGTTGAGACGAATCAGCTGTGAATTGTTACGGTAAAAAGTCCAGATGAAAAGCAGTGTGATATTGCCACATAAGACATATAACATTGTGTAGATCAGTGTGACATGCACTAATGTGAACATAGACACTGAAATCCTACCTGTCACATCTCCAAGTATTCTCTTATTCCAGAGTTGTATACTATTATACTCTATATATTCTAAATAAATTACTGAATACATTTTGTACCTAGTAATATAACATTTAACAGTCCATTACGATTTCAAAAGAAGTCTACCAAATGGTTATGTCTTTGAAGGCTAGCGAGCCAGTAGGGCCAGTTAAAATCAGTTTTAGCCATGTAATGTAAATGCCACCCTCCCCAGAAACATATTCTTTACATTCACCCTACCACCATCACAGACCTTTTCAGGTGCCAGGAGTAAAGAAATGACTTCTGGGCATTGAGGTACATGTTGTCCACTACCCTTCCTGTCGTGTGACTGTGCTGTTGTTGGTGTTTGGCCCAGCAATGTAACTTGGAGGCAGTGAGAGAATCATCATCGCTGTGTAAGCACCAGGGTTTTCTTTCCTCACTTCTGGTGTTTGTTGTGGAAAGGCAAAGTAATAAAAGGAATTGAGTATGTGTAATGGGGGCATTAAAGTGAACCTGTTGCTTTCACTATAGGCAAGCACACTGGCGAAGTATTCAGCAATAAAATGTAAAAAAATTTAAATGGAATGATCACCATTTACTAAAAGTGCATGGTATCTTCATTACTTGCAAGTTGTCCCCGTTAAATACATGACCTGCAGTATTGAAATTTGTGGATGTATCAAAAGCGAATACTTTACAATTGTGACATGAAGCTATGTTTAAACACATATGTCTAATCCAAGTAAGTCAGTGAAATAAGGCACTTTACAATGTGTATCTTCTGACTTATTAATGTCTTAGTTCTGTTTTGCCTAAGATTGACAGTGTAGACATATCTATTACAAGACCAATACCAGCTAAAGTTGCAGTATTGTTATAGGCCAAACTTCACATTTTTCACAATTACCATTAATTCATACTGAGAAGCTTAAGTACAGTACACTTACACAATATTTCCTGTGGTGCTTGGGAGCATAGTCAAGACATAAATGTACTACAGTGACAGCAGAAAATGATGATGAATGTATCTGACATCTTTCGTCTGGAGCAAAGGCAAAAAACCATGTAGAATTTATACAGATTAGGAAAAGTCAGACCGTGTGTTTCAGGTCAACAACTGAAATATGCTTGGGAGGGTAGAACAAATAAAAATAGAACAGATTGCATTAAAAGACTGAGTGGTGGTAGAAATTAGTTTTATTCTGATGTGCTTTAATACTAAATATAAGCTAATGTACTTTATAAAATTAAAGCACTTATGCTCTGAAATATTCAGCAGAATTTAGCAATACACTTATTTTTAAAACAGAGCTACACTTTGTTAATGAATGAATCTGGACCCCATTTAAAAAATAGTTGACTCCATTACTAAGAACCTTTTCAGTGGAAAATAATGACTCCAAAAGTAGGCCTATTTAGAAGTGTTACCTCTAAGAGCAAGGTAATGTGACATTTATGATAGGAACATATTTACAAGCCCCACCTGAAAACTGCAGATTGTTCTTACCAAACACTCTCCTGTAGCTAAGTATGGGAAAGAATACAGAAAAAGTCATACTTGTACTCTTCACCCTTACTGCTGCATTTGACACAGTCCACAACCCACTCCAACTGGATAAACCTTGGCCTCCGTGACTCTGCTCTTTCCTGGTTCTCCTCCTATCTCGTTGTGCCTTCAGTGTCAACTACAATTCTATCTCCTCTGCTCCTCTTCCTCTTTCTTTTGGGGCACCCCAAGGCTCTGTCCTTGAGCCCCTTATATTGTCCCTTTACACCTCTTCCTTGGCCCAACTGATAACCTCCCATTGCTTCCAATACCACCTCTATGCCAATGACACCCAGATCTATTTCTCTACTCCTAGCTCACCCCCATTTGATTTACTTTGTGACGTATCATTATGGATATCACAACACTTGGTCAGACTCAACCTGTCTAAAACTGAGCTTTATTTCCTTTATTTCCTTCTCCATAATCCTACATCCCCTACATCCAATCACTGGCTAAATCTTGCCGCCTTAACCCCCATAACATTTCACCACTTTATAACTAATCACCTCAAAACAACTTACTCACTCTCTGGTTATCGCCCCCCTTGACTACTGTAACTCCCCTCTCACTGACCTGCCTTTACACAGACTGTCCCCCCTTCAGTCTATTATGAATGCTTCTGCTAGACTCATACACCTTATTAACCGACCCGTGGCTGCTGACCCTCTCTGCCAATTTCCCCACTGGCTTCCACTAGCCCAACGTATAAAATTCTAAATACGACCACAACATACAAAGCCATCCACAACAGTGCCCCCAGCTACATCCCCAAACTCTTCTCTACATAACATCCAAATTGTCCACTTCTCCTAGGACCCCTTCTCTAGAACATATACCATCCTCTGGAGCTCTCTACCCCAGTTTGTCTGGTAATCCTCTACTCTGTTGCTCCAGGGAAGCCCACCCAACCTAAAAACTGTACTTGGGCCACCTCTATCAGATCATCTCCAACAGCTATTACCTTTTGCACCACCTCCCCCTCCCTTTAGATTTTAAGCTTTATCAGCAAGGCCCTCCTAATGATTTTGTGTTTGATTTAATCCTGGGGACTACTCGTATGGGAAATGTGATTTGTGATCATAAGCGTTATGCCGCGTACACACGATCGGACTTTCCAGGAGAAAAGGTCAGACGGAATCATTCCATCAGATATTCCGATCGTGTGTGGGCTTCATCTGACTTTTTCTTTCGAAAGTTCTGACGGACCTAGAAATAGAACATGTTTTAAATCTTTCCGATGTAGTCAATTCCTATCGGGAAAACTTTTCGTCTGTATGCTATTCCTACGGACCAAAAACGACGCAAGGGCGGCTATTGGCTACTGGCTATTGAACTTCCTTTTTCTAGTTCCGTCATACGTCATCGCGTTCTAAACTATTGGACTTTGGTGTGATCCTGTGTAGGTAAGTCAGTTTCGTCGGAACTCCGTCGTAAAAACCGTCAGAGTTTATTCTGATGGAAAAAACGCTTGTGTGTGCGCGGCATATGTGTTTCTGAATAAATATGGCTTTTTAGGCCTGGAATCTTACGCTTGTTTAGTGATCCCTTGGCAGCCATGCTTATTCACAAATTGTCAGGCTTGGACAGTTGTTGCCAAATTTTCCCAGTTGCCAGTTTTGGGCCTGCCCTTTGCAGCTATAATAGTTACAACTCTTCTGGGAAGGCTGTCCACAAAGTTTAGGAGTGTGTCAATGGGAATGTATGACCATTATTACAGAAGTGCATTTGTCAGGTCAGGCATTGATGGGGAGGAGAAGGACTGGCTCTCAGTCTCTGCTCTAATTCATCACAAAGGTGTTCTATCAGGTTGAGGTCAGAACTGTGTGCAGGCCAGTCAAGTTCCTCCACCCCAAGCTCTCTCTTCTATGTCTTTATGGACCTTGATTGTGCGCTGGTGTGCAGTCATGTTGGAACAGGAAGGGGCCATACCCAAACTGTTTCCACAAAATTGGGAGCATGTAATTCTCCAAAATGTCTTGGTATGCTGACACCTTAAGAGTTCCCTTCACTGGAACTACGGGGCCAGGCCCAACCCCTGAAAAACAACCCCACACCATAACCCCCCTCCACCAAATGATTTGAACCAGTGCACAAAGCAACTGACTGATTTATTATAATATTTGCCTATTTGCTGCCTGCATATTGTAACTGTTGGCTGTTTGTTGTCTACGTATAGTATATAGTTGCCCATTTGGGGCACATGTATTGTAAAGATAGCCCTTTGTTATCCTAATATTTGAAGTCACAACTGTTTAGGGGGTCATATTACTATAATCTAGTCCTCTGTAGGCCTGTCACTCTCAAAGCATGACACAAATATCCTTATGTTTCACCATGGTGCATCATGTGTGTCTCCATGTCTGTCATGAGCAGGTGTGACCAGAACCGTGTGATCTGCGACAGAGGACACCAAAACGTATGTAAGTGAAAATATATTAATTTATTAAAGAAAGTGAATAATATAAATACAACCAACCAACTCCAATATGCAAATAACAATAGACAGATAAGTGTAATAAATCGGAAATACCAGGTTCATAAACAATAGCCAGGCCAGGGTCATACACAGCAGATCAGCAGATGGACAAGGGATGTTCCAGAGACATAAACGTAAGCCAGGCCAAGGTCATACACAGGGAGAGCAGCAGATGGGGTAAGGAACACAGGACAGGGAGAGGATGGATGGGTCAGACTGCAGGCAGGG
Organism: Lithobates septentrionalis; assembly: GCA_037952835.1. Lineage (NCBI taxonomy): Eukaryota > Metazoa > Chordata > Amphibia > Anura > Ranidae > Lithobates > Lithobates septentrionalis. The sequence goes on along the minus strand of JBBDGP010002324.1, from coordinate 1,058,956 downwards.
ATGCAAGGTAACAGGTGGGACAGGATAGGGTCCGAGACAGGGAGACAGGTTCAGGGCACAGGATCAGATCACAGGTTCAGGTTACAGGATCAGATAGCTTGCGGGTCAGGAGGCAATGACGAAGTCAAGGCAAACATGTAAATGTTTGCCGGGTATTTATAGGCCTACGATTGGCCTCAAGTGACACCTGATTGTAGGAGGTACTGTCTGCTCCACACTGCCAGGATCCATCCGCTGGTGGACGCCAGTACTGCGGCCCAAAGATGATATATTATAAACAGGGAAAAGCTCTCCTGACAGTTCCAAACTGCCAGGAGACACCTGCTGGTGGGCCTCAGTACTGCATGCCAAATAACAGGTCTTACCAGCGGATGGAACATTTCCTGACAGTACCCCCCCTCAAAGGAGCGACCCCCGGGCGCTCCAATTGGTTGTAATTGTCCATAGTCTATGGTATTAAGCAGAACAACAGATGGTGGCACAACAGGCAGAACAGGTGGTGGCACAACAGGCATGGGCACTTCAAGCTGGGCAGCGGGCTCATCAAGCTGAAGGGCAGTCACCGAGACATCAGGCTGGAGGGCAGACACCGGGACATCAGGCTGGGCGGCAGCAGGCACCCGGACATCGAGCTGGGCAGCAGGCTCCGGGTCATCGAGCTGGGCAGCAGGCTCCGGGTCATCGAGCTGGGCAGCAGGCTCCGGGTCATCGAGCTGGGCAGCAGGCTCCGGGTCATCGAGCTGGGCAGCAGGCTCCGGGTCATCGAGCTGGGCAGCAGGCTCCGGGTCATCGAGCTGGGCAGCAGGCTCTGGGTCATCGAGCTATGCAGCAGGCTCCGGGTCATCGAGCTGGGCAGCAGGCTCCGGGTCATCGAGCTGGGCAGCAGGCTCCGGGTCATCGAGCTGGGCAGCAGGCTCCGGGTCATCGAGCTGGGCAGCAGGCTCCGGGTCATCGAGCTGGGCAGCAGGCTCCGGGTCATCGGGCTGGGCAGCAGGCTCTGGAACATTGGGCCGAACAGCGAGCACCGTAAGGGCAGGCCGGATTACAGGCACCGGCTCAGCAAGCTGGGTAACGGACCCCGGCCCAGTGGGCTGGGTAACAGGCCCTGACTCAGCGAGCTGGACACCGGGCACCGGTTCGGCAAGCCGGATAACGGATACTGGCTTGACAGGCAAAGTGATGGACTTCAGTTTAGCAGACTGGGTAACGGGCACCAGTTCAGCAGACCGGGTAACGGGCACCGATTCAACAGGCCGAGAGACGGGCACCGAAACTCCAGGCTGAAACACGGGCACCGAAACTTCAGGCTGAGACACGGGCACCGAAACCTCAGGCTGGGATACCAACATCACGACATCAGGCTGGAAGACAGATACCAGGATATCAGGCTGGAGGATGGACACATCAAACCGGAAAGCAGGCTCATCAGGCTGAACAGTGGGCACATCAGGCAGAACAGCAGGTACATCGGACTGGTCAATAGTCGCTGGAGCGTCAGACTGGAACATGGACACTGGGGTTTCGGGCTGGAAGGCAGGCATATCAGACTGGAGAGCGGGTGCATCAGACTGGCAGGCTGGAACCTCAGACTGCAAAGCTGGAACCTCAGACTGCAAAGCTGGAACATCAGACTGCAAAGCTGGAACATCAGACTGCAAAGCTGGAACATCAGACTGCAAAGCTGGAACATCAGACTGCAAAGCTGGAACCTCAGACTGCAAAGCTGGAACCTCAGACTGCAAAGCTGGAACATCAGACTGCAAAGCTGGAACATCAGACTGCAAAGCTGGAACATCAGACTGCAAAGCTGGAACATCAGACTGCAAAGCTGGAACCTCAGACTGCAAAGCTGGAACCTCAGACTGCAAAGCTGGAACATCAGACTGCAAAGCTGGAACATCAGACTGCAAGGCTGGAACATCAGACTGCAAGGCTAGAACAACAGACTGCAAAGCTGGAACATCAGACTGCAAAGCTGGAACATCAGACTGCAAAGCTGGAACATCAGACTGGAAGGCTGGAACATCAGACTGCAAGGCTGGAACATCAGACTGCAAGGCTGGAACATCAGACTGCAAAGCTGGAACATCAGACTGCAAAGGTGGAACCTCAGACTGCAAAGCTGGAACATCAGACTGCAAATTGTGAGCAGGTTGGGTTACTGGCAGGATTGTGTGAGTGGGGAAGAACTTCCGTTTCTTCTTGGGCTTAACTACTGAAGATCTGTGGGTGAGGGGTGCAGCAGACTGGAGAGGAGGATTGGGATATGGCAGGGAAGAGGTAACAGTGGCTGGAGGAAGTTCGTGTGGGTTTGCAGGCAGCAGGGAAGAGACAGGTGGGTTGAATGCAGGATAGGTACAGGGAGCAGAGACTGGATATGAGTATTTGTTTGGCAGCAGCGTATACTGAGCTGCAACTGTGGTTGACATGGGTGATGGGGAAACATACATTTGGGTAGGCTGGTGTTTGGTGGCAGGGGTGGTTTGTTTAACTGGAGCTGCTTGCATCATGTCAGACCATGCTGAAAGTATAGGTTGTACAAACTGTGCTTTTAAACCTCCCTGTCTAACAAAAGACTGAGCAGACACAATGCACTCAGCAATCACCTGTGAGGGACAGGCTGAATAGTGCTCACAAAAATCGTCTGGATCATCTTCACAAAGCCAAACTAGTGATACAACCTGATTTATATCAAAAGGAGGAGTGAAATCATCACGGCCCTCAGGAATACAGGGCAGGGCCAGCTCAGTACATAGTTTGATCAAAGGCTGCACCTCCCCAAACAAAATATAACCCTGATCGACCAGGGAGTGAGCCAAACGTATAGTGGCAAACAACTGATCACTAGACCATCCTTTCAAAGCCTGGCGGCAATAATCACCACTTTCAGATGCCAGCAGAGAAAGATAAATAACCTCATCGGTATTCATGTTTGCAACCAACTGAATCAAAATGGTTCCCCTGTGCAGCCACTTCTGGTCAGGGATGGCCTTGACTTACTGTCATGAGCAGGTGTGACCAGAACCGTGTGATCTGCGACAGAGGACACCAAAACGTATGTAAGTGAAAATATATTAATTTATTAAAGAAAGTGAATAATATAAATACAACCAACCAACTCCAATATGCAAATAACAATAGACAGATAAGTGTAATAAATCGGAAATACCAGGTTCATAAACAATAGCCAGGCCAGGGTCATACACAGCAGATCAGCAGATGGACAAGGGATGTTCCAGAGACATAAACGTAAGCCAGGCCAAGGTCATACACAGGGAGAGCAGCAGATGGGGTAAGGAACACAGGACAGGGAGAGGATGGATGGGTCAGACTGCAGGCAGGGATGCAAGGTAACAGGTGGGACAGGATAGGGTCCGAGACAGGGAGACAGGTTCAGGGCACAGGATCAGATCACAGGTTCAGGTTACAGGATCAGATAGCTTGCGGGTCAGGAGGCAATGACGAAGTCAAGGCAAACATGTAAATGTTTGCCGGGTATTTATAGGCCTACGATTGGCCTCAAGTGACACCTGATTGTAGGAGGTACTGTCTGCTCCACACTGCCAGGATCCATCCGCTGGTGGACGCCAGTACTGCGGCCCAAAGATGATATATTATAAACAGGGAAAAGCTCTCCTGACAGTTCCAAACTGCCAGGAGACACCTGCTGGTGGGCCTCAGTACTGCATGCCAAATAACAGGTCTTACCAGCGGATGGAACATTTCCTGACAATGTCACAACTGCCCATGTGTTGCCCAAATATTGTCCTGTTGGTATATTTGTTACCTGAATTTAAAGAAAAAAAATCTTAAACCCCTTTTTACTCACCTAAGTTTGCTCTCACATGTCCCTTGCCAGTGCTTTTTCCATAAATGGAGAGCAGCAATCCAGCGCTGCAGTCTGTGCCTATGCTGACTGGTCCCCTTGTCATCATGTCATCAATACTGCTGCAGTATTTAGGACCTGGGAGGCCCCCATGGCTGTGCAGCTATTGGTTCATTACATGACTATATATTTTGGTAAAAATGGCTTTTTAGGTTAGGATTTTTTAAGACATGGCAGTTAGTTACGGTGGTAAAGTGTGAAAGAGTTGGTTCCCAGAGATCATCTTTAAACTGAAGATGTGGTAGTAAACAGTGATATGTAGATACAAAGAAAAGCAGTTCACAATGCCTAGAATTATAGAGATTCTTATTTGTTTGTGCTTTATCAATCTTTCTTGTATTGATTTATCGTACATGATATACAGCATTTATGTGGCGGCGACGACTATGTATTTCCATGAATAATATTTATAAAATGTGCAAAATCAGTGTTACAATACTCATACTCCCCTGATTCTCATGCCCTGTACACACAAGCGGAATTTCTGTCCGAAAAATCTTGGATGGTTTTTCCGACGGAATTCCATTCAAGCTTGGCTTGCATACACATGGTCACACAAAAGTTCTCTGAACTTTTGACCATCAAGAATGCGATGACGTACAACACTACGACGAGCCGAGAAAATGAAGTTCAATGCTTCCGTGCATGCGTTGAATTGTTTCTGAGCATGCGTAGGAATTTTGCGCGTCGGAATTGGTACAGATGATCGGAATTTCCGATCGGAAATTTTTCCTACCGTAAAATAGAGAACCTGCTCTCAATCTTTTGCTGGCAGGAATTTGGGGAATCTTGCCAGCAAAAGTCCGATGGAGCATACACAGGGTCCGAATTTCTGACCAAAAGCTCACATCGGACTTTTGCTGGTGGAATTTCCAATCGTGTGTACGGGGCATAAATCTTACAACAAAATCCTCCTCTTGCAAAGTATCAAAGTTCATGGCACATATTTCTTTTGGCCAGAAAATCATAAGACACATAGAAAATGTCTATTAAGCATTAGCAGCAGATATTTTCACAAAAATGAGAACTGAAATATTTGAACAGAGTAACTAACTGTCCAATAAAATTATGATGCAATAGAAAAAAGAAACCAAGCCTTTTTGAAGCGTTATTCTGAAGTAATGCTTTGTTTTCATTAACCACTTGACGACCGCCTCACGCCGATGTACGTCGGCAAAGTGGCACGGACAGGCAAAATCACGTACAGTGTACGTGATTTGCCTTCCGCGGGTGGGGGGTCCGATCGGACCCCCCCCGGTGCCCGAGGCGGTCGTCCTTTGTCCCCCGGCGATCGGTGGTGAGGGGGAGACCATCCGTTCGTGGCCCCCCCCTCGCGATCGCCGCCGGCCAATCGAATCATTCCTTTGCTGCTGTATGCTAAACAGCAGCAAAGGAAATGATGTCATCTCCCCTCGGGTCGGTAATTTCCGTTCCGGCTCGAGGAGAGAAGACATCAATGTGAGTGCACCAACACACACACACACAGTAGAACATGCCAGGCACACAAAACACCCCGATCCCCCCCCCGATCGCCCCCCGATCCCCCCCCAATCACCCCCCCCCCCCCTGTCACAAACTGACACCAGCAGTTTTTTTTTTTTTTTTCTGATTACTGCATTGGTGTCAGTTTGTGACAGTTAGTGTTGGGACAGTGAGTATTACCCCCCTTTAGGTCTAGGGTACCCCCCTAACCCCCCCTAATAAAGTTTTAACCCCTTGATCACCCCCTGTCACCAGTGTCACTAAGCGATCATTTTTCTGATCGCTGTATTAGTGTCGCTGGTGACGCTAGTTAGGGACATAAATATTTAGGTTCGCCGTCAGCGTTTTATAGCGTCAGGGACCCCCATATACTACCGAATAAATGTTTTAACCCCTTGATTGCCCCCTAGTTAACCCTTTCACCACTGATCACCGTATAACCGTTACGGTTGACGCTGGTTAGTTTGTTTATTTTTTATAGTGTCAGGGCACCCGCCGTTTATTACCGAATAAAGGTTTAGCCCCCTGATCGCCCGGCGGTGATATGCGTCGCCCCAGGCAGCGTCAGATTAGCGCCAGTACCGCTAACACCCACGCACGCAGCATACGCCTCCCTTAGTGGTATAGTATCTGAACGCATCAATATCTGATCCGATCAGATCTATACTAGCGTCCCCAGCAGTTTAGGGTTCCCAAAAACGCAGTGTTAGCGGGATCAGCCCAGATACCTGCTAGCACCTGCGTTTTGCCCCTCCGCCCGGCCCAGCCCAGCCCACCCAAGTGCAGTATCGATCGATCACTGTCACTTACAAAAGACTAAACGCATAACTGCAGCGTTCGCAGAGTCAGGCCTGATCCCTGCGATCGCTAACAGTTTTTTTGGTAGTATTTTGGTGAACTGGCAAGCACCAGCCCCAGGCAGGGTCAGGTTAGCGCCAGTACCGCTAACACCCACGCACGCAGCATACGCCTCCCTTAGTGGTATAGTATCTGAACGGATCAATATCTGATCTGATCAGATCTATACTAGTGTCCCCAGCAGTTTAGGGTTCCCAAAAACGCAGTGTTAGCGGAATCAGCCCAGATACCTGCTAGCACCTGCGTTTTGCCCCTCCGCCCGGCCCAGCCCACCCAAGTGCAGTATCGATCGATCACTGACACTTACAAAACACTAAATGCATAACTGCAGCGTTCACAGAGTCAGGCCTGATCCCTGCGTTCGCTAACAGTTTTTTTGGTAGTATTTTGGTGAACTGGCAAGCACCAGCCCCAGGCAGCGCCAGGTTAGCGCCAGTACCGCTAACACCCACGCACGCACCGTACACCACCCTTAGTGGTATAGTATCTGAACGGATCAATATCTGATCCGATCAGATCTATACTAGCATCCCCAGCAGTTTACGGTTCTCACAAACGCAGTGTTAGTGGGATCAGCCCAGATACCTGCTAGCACCTGCGTTTTGCCCCTCCGCCCGGCCCAGCCCAGCCCACCCAAGTGCAGTATCGATCGATCACTGTCACTTACAAAAGACTAAAACGCATAACTGCAGCGTTCGCAGAGTCAGGCCTGATCCCTGCGATCGCTAACAGATTTTTTGGTAGCGTTTTGGTGAACTGGCAAGCACCAGCGGCCTAGTACACCCCGGTCGTAGTCAAACCAGCACTGCAGTAACACTTGGTGACGTGGCGAGTCCCATAAGTGCAGTTCAAGCTGGTGAGGTGGCAAGCACAAGTAGTGTCCCGCTGCCACCAGAAAGACAAACACAGGCCCGTCGTGCCCATAGTGCCCTTCCTACTGCATTCGCCAATCCTAATTGGGAACCCACCGCTTCTGCAGCGCCCGTACTTCCCCCATTCACATCCCCAACCAAATGCAGTCGGCTGCATGAGAGGCATTTTCTTTATGTCCTCCCGAGTACCCCTACCCAGCGAACGCCCCCAAAAAAGATATTGTGTCTGCAGCTAGCGCGGATATAGGCGTGACACCCGCTATTATTGTCCCTCCTGTCCTGACAATCCTGGTCTTTGCATTGGTGAATGTTTTGAACGCTACCATACACTAGTTGAGTATTAGCGTAGGGTACAGCATTGCACAGACTAGGCACACTTTCACAGGGTCTCCCAAGATGCCATCGCATTTTGAGAGACCCGAACCTGGAACCGGTTACAGTTATAAAAGTTAGTTACAAAAAAAGTGTAAAAAAAAAAAAAAATATATATATATATATATAAAATAAAAAAAAATAGTTGTCGTTTTATTGTTCTCTCTCTCTCTATTCTCTCTATTGTTCTGCTCTTTTTTACTGTATTCTATTCTGCAATGTTTTATTGTTATTATGCTTTATCATGTTTGCTTTTCAGGTATGCAATTTTTTATACTTTACCGTTTACTGTGCTTTATTGTTAACCATTTTTTTGTCTTCAGGTACGCCATTCACAACTTTGAGTGGTTATACCAGAATGATGCCTGCAGGTTTAGGTATCATCTTGGTATCATTCTTTTCAGCCAGCGGTCGGCTTTCATGTAAAAGCAATCCTAGCGGCTAATTAGCCTCTAGACTGCTTTTACAAGCCGTGGGAGGGAATGCCCCCCCCCCCACCGTCTTCCATGTATTTCTCTGGCTCTCCTGTCTCAACAGGGAACCTGAGAATGCAGCCGGTGATTCAGCCAGCTGACCATAGAGCTGATCAGAGACCAGAGTGGCTCCAAACATCTCTATGGCCTAAGAAACCGGAAGCTACGAGCATTTTATGACTTAGATTTCGCTGGATGTAAATAGCGCCATTGGGAAATTGGGGAAGCATTTTATCACACCGATCTTGATGTGGCCAGATGCTTTAAGGGCAGAGGAGAGATCTAGGGTCTAATAGACCCCAATTTTTTCAAAAAAGAGTACCTGTCACTACCTATTGCTATCATAGGGGAGATTTACATTCCCCGAGATAACAATAAAAATGATTAAAAAAAAAATAAAAATGAAAGGAACAGTTTAAAAATAAGATAAAAAAGCAAAAAAATAATAAAGAAAAAAAAAAAAAAAAAAAAAGCACCCCTGTCGCCCCCTGCTCTCGCACTAAGGCGAACGCAAGCGGCGGTCTGGCGTCAAATGTAAACAGCAATTGCACCATGCATGTGAGGTATCACCGCGAAGGTTAGATCGAGGGCAGTAATTTTTGCAGTAGACCTCCTCTGTAAATCTAAAGTGGTAACCTGTAAAGGCTTTTAAAGGCTTTTAAAAATGTATTTATTTTGTTGCCACTGCACGTTTGTGCGCAATTGTAAAGCATGTCATGTTTGGTATCCATGTACTCGGCCTAAGATCATCTTTTTTATTTCATCAAACATTTGGGCAATATAGTGTGTTTTAGTGCATTAAAATTTAAAAAAGTGTGTTTTTTCCCCAAAAAATGCGTTTGAAAAATCGCTGCGCAAATACTGTGTGAAAAAAAAAAATGAAACACCCACCATTTTAATCTGTAGGGCATTTGCTTTAAAAAAATATATAATGTTTGGGGGTTCAAAGTAATTTTCTTGCAAAAAAAAAAAACTTTTTCATGTAAACAATAAGTGTCAGAAAGGGCTTTGTCTTCAAGTGGTTAGAAGAGTGGGTGATGTGTGACATAAGCTTCTAAATGTTGTGCATAAAATGCCAGGACAGTTCAAAACCCCCCCAAATGACCCCATTTTGGAAAGTAGACACCCCAAGCTATTTGCTGAGAGGCATGTCGAGTCCATGGAATATTTTATATTGCGACACAAGTTGCGGGAAAGAGACAATTTTTTTTTTTTTTGCACAAAATTGTCACTAAATGATATATTGCTCAAACATGCTATGGGAATATGTGAAATTATACCCCAAAATACATTCTGCTGCTTCTCCTGAGTACGGGGATACCACATGTGTGAGACTTTTTGGGAGCCTAGCCGCGTACGGAACCCCGAAAACCAAGCACCGCCTTCAGGCTTTCTAAGGGCGTGAATTTTTGATTTCTCTCTTGACTGCTTATCACAGTTTCGGAGACCATGGAATGCCCAGGTGGCACAATACCCCCCCAAATGACCCCATTTTGGAAAGTAGACACCCCAAGCTATTTGATGAGAGGTATAGTGAGTATTTTGCAGACCTCACTTTTTGTCACAAAGTTTTGAAAATTGAAAAAAGAAAAAAAAAAAAGTTTTTTCTTGTCTTTCTTCATTTTCAAAAACAAATGAGAGCTGCAAAATACTCACCATGCCTCTCAGCAAATAGCTTGGGGTGTCTACTTTCCAAAATGGGGTCATTTGGGGGGGTTTTGTGCCACCTGGGCATTCCATGGCCTCCGAAACTGTGATAGGCAGTAAAGAGTGAAATCATAAATTTACGCCCTTAGAAATCCTGAAGGCGGTGATTGGATTTCGGGGCCCCGTACGCGGCTAGGCTCCCAAAAAGTCCCACACATGTGGTATCCCCATATTCAGGAGAAGCAGCAGAATGTATTTTGGGGTGCAATTCCACATAGGCCCATGGCCTGTGTGAGCAATATATCATTTAGTGACAACTTTTTGTAAATATTTTTTTTTTTTTTTTTTTTTGTCATTATTCAATCACTTGGGACAAAAAAAATAAATATTCAATGGGTTCAACATGCCTCTCAGCAATTTCCTTGGGGTGTCTACTTTCCACAATGGGGTCATTTGGGGGAGTTTTGTACTGCCCTGCCATTTTAGCACCTCAAGAAATGACATAGGCAGTCATAAACTAAAAGCTGTGTAAATTACAGAAAATGTACCCTAGTTTGTAGACGCTATAACTTTTGCGCAAACCAATAAATATGCGCTTATTGACATTTTTTTTACCAAAAACATGTGGCCGAATACATTTTGGCCTAAATGTATGACTAAAATTGAGTTTATTGGATTTTTTTTATAACAAAAAGTAGAAAATATCATTTTTTTTCAAAATTTTCGGTCTTTTTCCATTTATAGCGCAAAAAATAAAAACCGCAGAGGTGATCAAATACCATCAAAAGAAAGCTCTATTTGTGGGAAGAAAAGGACGCAAATTTCGTTTGGGTACAGCATTGCATGACTGCGCAATTAGCAGTTAAAGCGACGCAGTGCCAAATTGGAAAAAGACCTCTGGTCCTTAGGCAGCATAATGGTCCGGGGCTCAAGTGGTTAAAACAATTCCACGTCTATATTTTTGACACAATAATGCTATCGCCATATATTCTGCTATTACTACTATACATTTATGGAAGTATACTGAAATAAACCATAAAGGCTCATAACAAATGTCACAGATTTAGAAAGATCCCCTGAATGTGACTAGATGTATAAAATGAACAAAAGTTCATTAGGCCAACATTAAAATGACTCCTTTGATACACTGGGGTTTATTTACTAAATCTGGAGAGTGCAAAATCTGGGGCAACACTGCATATAAAGCAAATCAGTTTCCAGGTTTTATTGTCAAAGCTTAATTGCACAAGCTGAAGTTAGAAGTTGCCATGCACAGCTGCACCAGATTTTACATTGCCTACTAACTATTCTACCAATTCTGCAAGCCTAGGCTCACATCTAACTCCCAAACCTATGTAAACACAATCACTAAAATCTCATAAAAGCATTAATATGTTAATGTAATTTCAAAATTGATTTTCAATGATCCTATATCTGCAGCATTGATTAATATAATGCCAGTGATCCTGTCATGATGGTCCCTGTTCAAGTACTTCTTGTTATAGGGTGACAACTTTCCAGCTGTGCTGCTGTGTTGCCTGCCTAACATATGGGCTGCCAATGGAGACTACGGGTGACTGTTCCAACACACACTATGCAGACACGGTCTACTGTTGTCCCCATCAGAAAATCCACCATGCAAAAAAAAACATGCAGGAAAGGCACTTCCTGGTATAGGTCGACGACTTTCTGTCCCTGTCTCCCAGCTGTGCTCCTACGTTGTACATTCTCCTAACATATAGGCTGTCAATAGAAACTACAAGTGACCGTATGAACACAAACTTTACAGACATGGTCTACTGTTGTTGCCATCAGAAAATCCACCATGCAAAATGCAATACAGTCAAAACTGCAGTGCATTCATGTAGAAAGGAAGTGGCTGCAAAAAAACTGCATGAAATCAGAAGCACTAAGAACAAAGAATTTTAAAAGTGAAAACAAGTATTTTATTTAAAACAGAAACAACAGTTATTTCTAATACACCTGGCTTTAGCCATCTAAATGTTATTCAGTTGAGGTTTACATCTACTTTTAGAGCAAATCACTTTTTACATACCCTTAAGCCAGCCATAGATGGTTCGAATCTCGGTCGGTTCAGCAGGCGAGAGTTGAACCATGTATGGGCAGGCTGAATGTACCCAAGTTGATCGATCGATCAACTTGGGTACAACCAGCCTGTTGGATTTTAGATGCAATTTCTGCTAGCGGCTGTGATAGCTACTAGCAATAATCACTTTGTTCTTCTGGCGGGGGTGGCTCACACCCCCTCAGGAGAATACAATGGCTCAGCTGGAGGGATTCCCCCATCAATACTGACTGTGGTTGCAGGAAGTAAAATTGCTCCATCTATGACTGGCCTTAATCTGAACAGGCATAAAAGTAAACACAGCATAGCAGCAATTGAGTAAAGTCTAGAAAATCACCTTATCAATGTACCAGTGTTTAGTTCACATAAAAAGGAGGTTATTGAAACTGTTTCTCTTGTTTCTCCCATCACAGATTTTGAAAAGGTAGGTCAGAAGTAGTAGAACAGTGATGACAAGCAAAGTAGGACTAAATATTGTTCACTTGTCTTTAGTACATAAACCCATTTCCTATACATACAGGCTTGAATGAAGCAGACCATTTTTTTATATAATCCTGTGGGTCCAAGAAAAAAAATCTATATACATAAAGAAATGAACTGTTCTTTCTGTGTTCCTCTGGTCTTTGTTTGGATTTTTATGCAGAGAACCAACATTTGTTTGGCTGGTATAACGAAAATCAGTTTGTTTGGTGGTAAACATTTAATAAATAATCAAAAATGTGCACACAGAGGCCACATAGCCTTTTTCTTTCAACACACTATAGAATACAGACTGTTGCTATCGCACACTAGATACCACAATTACTTTGGGACTGCTGGCAGAATCAGCTATCTTGAGCTCTTATAATTCTGCCAAGGGTGCTTACCCTGCAGGATATTCCATCATTTAGAAGGAATAAATAGACAGCCCAAAAGAAAGAACATGAAATCTTTCATGTAATCTCTACGCGAAGGGCGGAGACAAGAACCACAGTGAGATTTTTATCAACACAGTAACCAAACAATATGCATAGAAACTTTCCATGAGAATGACTTCTGTCCACTGAAAACTTGAAGGAAACCTTTCCCGTGAGGTTGTCATTTTTGGCTGTTCATTCTGCAAATGCTAGTTGCTTGGCTCACCCTCTTCCTTCAATACATTGACTCACTGACTTGGAACAAGTGTACAATTAAAGACTTCTGACTTCTTTTGGAATTTCCTGATCTGTATACTTGTTCCAGGTTTGTGAATGAACTACTAATGATCATTTTCAGGAGGAAGTCAACAATTTAGTTCTTTCAGGAAAATTTCTTTGAACTATTAGATTGGTGTTGAATAACCCTTTAAACGCAGTAAAATGTATTTTCTACTTCATTTGACTTGGAAGATATACTGCATATAAAGCTTATTAAGACCAATAATCTCTCACAGTACTACTAGCATCATAATATTAGAATAGTTATTAAATAATGAGGTTTAAAACACAGCAGTCCGACATGTATAATTTTGGCTAACTGAGCATAGATGATTTAATTGCACAGGTTATTATTTAGAGAATAATTGACTTTTTTTACATAACGCACACTACAGTCCTCACTGTGTATCAATATGATCTGTTACCTATTTAGTACAAGGTGGAATATACTTACCAGGTACCTTTGTGGTCCCGTCACAAATTAGTGAAGATTCTTGATGAGAGTAAATGTTGGTGAGGTCAGGGATCTGGGAGTAGATATAGTTCACTGCATCTGGTAGAGGAGAAAGCAAACAAGATTAAGTTAGAAGCATTGTGGAGCTCTGCAGCCAGAGCTGTGCTTAGACAGCAGTAGAGTGTTAACTTATCAGAGGGCACAATGGGCATGAGAGCGTTCTACTAAACAGCTGGATCAGAGGACAAAAAGTGGACATTCATTGCCTTGTGACTAGACTTCAATAGACTAGCTGAGGTAGGAGGGAATGGGTCCAGATCCCTCAATCTTTGTAATTGGTTCATGTGGTTTTGTGGAAGTTCTGGATCTAATATGGCTGGTAAAATAATATTTAACTGTTTTATATTGAATCTAATTAAACTATAATTACCTACATTTTTATCTGCTACAGAAGAGTAAAATCTGTACAAAAGCACTGGTAAACCTAAATTACCACTTAGCTTATACAGAAGCTAAATATCTAAGCTGAATTTATTACAACTTTCTAAGTTAAACGTATTACAACTACAGCATAGATTTTTTTTTTTTAATTGCTTATTCTTTGGCAAATATTTTTTGCACATAGTTGCCCTTCTGCTCTATGCTGTATAGTATAGTAATGCAGACAGCTTAATTTAAAACCTAAAATCATGTAACCCATTATTCAGTGAAGAAATCTGTGGATTGTTTATGTAGATAAGTAAAGTACTACCTTACGCTGACTCCTACAATGTATCAGAAGTATTCTGTCAACACAATGGAGTGGATTTAATTAAAGTGGATGTAAACCCGAAATGTTTTTTTTTTTAATCGTACTGTAGAGTATAAGATTTCCTATCATTTGAGCCCAGTCTTGCCACACAGAGTTAATCCATCTCTGAGCAATCCCCTTTTATTGTTCAGTGAGAAAAATCTTGACAAACTGAGAAAAACTTTGTCAAATCCTCCCCCTTGCTGTGAGTGACAGGTGATTTACATCTCGTGCACTAGCCTAAGACATGCATTATTTTTTAATTCCCTCCCACTCCTTTCTTCAGCAGCTCTGCAAGGATTGGCTGTTCCACACCTCAGCTTGATTTGGCATGCTGAAGTCATGTGGTTACTTTCCTGTCTTTTCACTGGATGTTAGAGATCATAGCAGAAGTTCAGTGTTAGAAACACGCAGGAGAAAATGCATATTGACAAGGGGAGTGTAGAGGTGGGCGGGGAGTCTACTGACATCACGACTCCACCCACCGAGCTCCAGACAACAGACACACCCACAGAATATGCAGTTTTTTGGCTCTCATAACAGACAGAAGGGAGACAATTGGCAGGAGGCATGTATATCCTTATAGATAACCCATATGGCAGTAGTTTAGAAAGGATGACATTGGGTTTACATCCACTTTAAGGTGTGTACAAAGTGAACAGGCAAAGTGCACATGTAGATCATGTGCACTTTGCCTGTTCACTTTGTAGTTGTAGATGACAACCCAACTATTACTTTTGTAGTGCAATGCCTGTTTACTATCCATGCTCAGATGTAGGTGCAGGCCCCTTTAGCCACTTGACCTCCTAAAGATTTAACCCCCCCCCCCCCTCATTACCAGGCATTGTTTTGCAGTACGGCACTGCGTTACTTTAACTGACAATTGCGTGGTTATGCGATGCTGTAACCAAACAAAATTGACGTAATTTTTCCCACAAATACAGCTTTCTGGTATTTGATCACCACTGCATTTTTTATTTTTTGCGCCATAAACAAAAAAAGATGGACAATTCTGAAAAAATTATATCCAATATCCAATATCCATATCCAATAAAAAAATGTAAAAAAAATTGAATTTCTTGATTTAGGCCAATATGTATTCTGCCAAATGTTTTTGGTAAAAAAAAAATCTTATTACGCGTATATTGATTGGTTTGCACAAAAGTTATAGCATCTACAAACTATGGGATATATACTGGAATTTGTATTCATTTATGAATTCATTTTTCTTACTACTAATGGCAGAGATCAGCGACTTATAGTGGGACTGGGGATATTGCGGGAGACATTCGGACACTAACTGCCATTTTTGACACTTTTTGGGAACCAGTGACACTAATACAGTGATCAGTGCTAAAAATATGCACTGTCACTGTTCATTCCACAGCAAACCCCCCTCCCTCCAACACACTGACTAGACAACAATCAAGTGTCTGATTTGGGTAGCATGCTGGGCATGGAATCCCCAGTGGATATTAACGCTTAGCTGATACTCCTGTATCCTGTACATCCTCAAAGTTATATGGGGTCACTATTCTGCACTGGAACAGTTTGTAGATGAATATGTAGGCAGGTGTACAGAGTTTGTGTAATGCCAGGTTAAAGGAATTGTTCATACATGACCCCATAAGTTATAGGGCCATTGCAGCACAGCGACCCCATATTACTTACATGTAGATGCAGATCTCTGTACTGTATACCCCCCTCTAGAGGAATCAGATAACCGTTTTTAAACAAGGGGTAAGGGCAGTGCTAGTACCATGGATCAAGGCATGACCCCTGGATCACTTGATTATAGTCCCTGGGGGAACTTGTACAACAACTATTAGTTTGCTGTGGCCCAAAGTGTGAAGCCTGCAAGACAGAAGAGGAGCTGGGTATCATTTCTCCAAGGGCTGGGGATTCCCCACTTCATGCCCAGTAATTAGATTCAGATGCTGGTCATACTACTAATTAGGTCAGGTGCCAATCAGGGAATCCCTGGCCCCTGGGAAGGATTTATGTTCACCCTAAGCTCACCTGCTGCTGAGTCTTGCAGGCTGCACATGTTGGGCCATGGGTGAAATAATATTATTTAATATTTATATTGACCCAGCAATTCCTAGCACTCTCCAAGTGGCAGTACCCGAGGTTCAGCCAAATAGAGGATTGCTTAATTTAATAAGAGTTTGGGTAATTTTGGCCACATTTAGATACCAGGAAATATGTTGTATATGGCTACATTCATCTAAATAGCCAATAAAAACAAACCTAGTATCTTGTGTTTTTACAGGCATTTGTGTGTGTTACCAGTATTTCTTATACAAACACATTAGTTAGTAGTCTTTCCTGTCTTAGTCTTATTCACAAAGAAATGCATATTCATTGATTACAAATTTGAAGAGTCCTAAAAGGCATGTAAATACTTGAAAAGGTCTTTTAGGTGTGTAAATTAAATTCTTAATATTTTTTTTTCTGTTTTCTGAGTCTTAACTATACAAATGAGCTACTATCCATTTACGAATTCAAAAACCTGCTACATATCAATAAAAGCCCACATCTTTGCGTCATTATAACTGGCCTGAGTTTGGAATGTGTTTATTGAGACAATAAACAATCATAGACTAGTATACAGAGCATTGCTCTTCATTAATACTAATAGTCTCATGGAGAGAGCAGATTTGGTATTGTTTATGTCAATTCATTATAATAACATTATTTAATAATATGCAGTTTGGTCATCCAGGTACAAAGCTGGTCACAGATGGATCGAAATTCAACAAGTTCAGCAGGGATCAGTTGAATTTCTATCAATGCATGGCTGTCCGTGTTCAGAAGAAGTTGATAGTTAGAATTGACTTCTGTCGAATGAACTTCTGTCGAGCAGGAATGTTGGAAAGCTTTTCTTGATCAGTGGCTGCAGTCAATTGGCTGCAGCCATTATTCCATGCATGCCTGACAGTGGAGGATTCCCACTGTTAGAATGCAATATCTCAGCATAGATTTTATTTTTTGCACTGCACGTGTGTGGATAAAGGAATCCATTCATCTTTTTTCAATCAGCTTGCTGGCTGATCAAAAAAGACAAAAACAAGTAATTGATGGCCACAATAAGGTAGGCTTGAATTGTGTGAATGCTTTTTGTAGTTAGCAGGTTTTTATGGCAAAGCCTTAAAGTTGAACAATACACCTATTATACGTATAATTCCAACTATCCAAAAAATCTAAAAACACAATAGAATAGGAAATCTCTTACCTTTATCCTGATTCTTTAGGCTCTGTGAAAATAAGAAACTTCGTTCAGGTCTTTTATACTGATGAATGACTTATATTTACAATTTTACTGTAATACATACACCCCCTCTCTCCCCCAATAGCTTAATATCTTTGTTTGGAACTTTTGTCCAATCCCAACAGCTCCACGCATATTTAGGTAAATCCACACTCTTTTCTACTAAGCCCGCACCTTCAGAGGTCTGAAAAATGTAACCATTTCAATAAAATAGGAAGGAGCACTGAAGTCATTCAAGCTTAAACCCAGCTCTACCTTTAGTCTTGTGCATTTGTACAGGCTCCTCTCGTGTACGAAAATTGCTCACTGTGGGGTTGATTTACTAAAACTGGAGCACTCAGAATCTGATGCAGCTGTGCATGGTAGCCCATCAGCTTATAATTTCATCTTGTTCAATTAAGCTGTGACAAAAAACCTGGAAGCTGATTGTTTTCTATGCAGAGATGCAACAGATTTTGCACGCTCCAGTTATAGGCCTGGTTCATGCCTATGCATTTTGTAGTGCGTTTTCAGTTTCGCAGAACCACACTACAGTCAATTTAACATGGTTTCCTATGGGTCACATTCACATCTGTGCATTTTATGGAAAGAGCCTGGGACTGTTTTATGGTTTTTGGTTTCATAGACTTCAATGGATCAAAAACGTGTATTAAAAAACGCAAAATGCACCTGAAATATGCAAACTGCAACCTGCATAGGTGTGAACCAGGCCTTAGTAAAAAACCCCCTCTGATTTCAACACCTGTGGGCTTTTTACAGTGTGCATTAGAAGCTGTAGCACATCAGACAGCACACACCTTGTTTCTTTTCTGGAGAACATTCAGCATCGTCAAGTCCATTCCTCACAACTTTATTGTTGCTAGTTCACCATTTCTTTCATTGGATTTCAGTTCTGCAATGATTAAGCATTCAGAATCTCATTTGGGCATTACCTGTAGCAGGCGGAATGCAGATGCCTGTTAAGGAATAGGCACACCTCTGGACTGACACCAGCCCATTAAGTAATTTTAATATTTCTATAACTCCTCCCGAGAGCCAGCCTATTGCGGAGTGCACTTTCTCGAGGTTTCATCCGCAAATCCTCGTCTCCTGCTGGCGCTGGTTTCTTCTTTGTGAAGAAGAGTGGTGAACTGAGACCTTGTATTGATTAAAGGGGTCTCAATTGTTTCACGATAAAGAATGCCTATCCGATTCCCTTGATTATGGAGTTATTTGACCGCCTCAAGGGAGCAACGGTTTTCACAAAGCTTGATTTGAGAGGGGCATACAATCTTGTGAGGATTAAGGAGGGAGACGAGTGGAAAACTGCATTTAATACCAGAACAGGCCATTATGAGTACCTCGTAATGCTTTTGGCCTTTGTAACGCCACGGCAGTTTTCCAGGAATTTATTAATGATGTCCTCCGCGATTTGTTGCACTTATATGTGGTGGTTTATCTCGATGATATCCTCATATTTTCTAAGTCCCTGGAGAGCCACCACACAGATGTCTGTTGTGTGCTTCAGAAACTAAGGGAGAACAATCTCTATTGTAAACTGGAGAAGTGCGAGTTCCATCGTAAACAGGTTAAATTCCTGGGTTAAGTCATTTCCACTGCTGGTTTTTCGATGGACCCAGAGAAACTGCCGTGGATTTTTCGTCCACTGCAGCCTTTCCTGGGCTTGACAACTATTATTGGAAGTTTATTCGTAACTTCTCGTCTCTGGTCAAGCCCCTGACTTATATGACCAGAAAGGATGGTAACCCAAAGAATTGGTCTCCAGAGTCCGTTAAGGCCTTTGTGAGTCTCAAGGCTGCCTTTGTTTCTGCTCCTGTGTTGGCACATCCTGATCCTACGTTACCTTTTATCCTTAAGGTTGATGCTTCTGAGACTGGTGTTGGCGCCCTTCTGTCTCAACGTCCTACCTCTGAGAGCTCTATGCATCCTTGTGGCTACTTTACCAAGAAATTGTCACCTGCGGAGTGCAATTACGAGATTGGTGACAGAGAGCTGTTGGCGATCATTTTAGCCCTGAAAGAATGGAGACATCTCCTCGAAGGTACCTCTATGCCGGTTCTCATTCTTACTGACCATAAGAATCTCACATTCTTGTCTGAGGTTAAATGTCTCTCTCCCAGAAGGGCGTGATGGGCTCTTTTCTTGTCAAGTTTCAATTACATTGTCTCATTCTTACCCGGTACTAAGAATGTAAGGGCTGACGCTTTGTCACGACAATTTTCCTCCACTTCCAAGATAGAGTCGGTTCCTGTTCCTGTGATTCCTCCTGATTGTATTCTGGCTACGGTTCGTACCAGTCTCACTTCTCCTTTGGGTGACAAAATTCTTGCTGCTCAGGTCAATGCCCCTCCTGAGAAACCTTGTGACCGCTGCTTTGTCCCAGAGAGTCTCCGTACTGCCGTGCTCCAGACTTACCATTCTCCCAAGGCTGCTGGCCACCCTGAGAAGGGTCATTTCCCAACAATTCTGGTGGCCTAGTCTACATGCTGATGTAACCGCCTTCGTAGCTGCCTGTTCCGTGCGTGCTCAGAGTAGGACTCCACGACATCTTCCAGTGGGCCTCCTACAACCCATACCCAATGGAGAGAGGCCCTGGACCAACCTGTCTATGGATTTAATTGTGGAGTTACCCGGCTCCCAGGGCAACACAGTTATCCTTATGGTGGTTGACAGGTTCTAAAAAATGTCTCATTGTATTCCACTTTAGAAGTTGTCCACTTCTAAGAAACTGGCTTCCATTTTTGTTCGGGAAATCTTTTGCTTACATGGGCTACCCAAGGTGATTGTCTCAGGCAGGGCTAGTCAGTTTGTGTCCCGGTTCTGGCGAGCCTTTTGTGCACAGTTGAGAATTTAGCTTGCTTTTTCCTCTGCGTATCACCAGCAGTCTAATGGGGCCGCAGAACGAGCCAATCAGTCTTTGGAGCAATTCCTACGTTGCTTTATTTCTGACCATCAGAACAACTGGTCAGACCTATTAATGTGGGCAGAGTTTGCTCACAATAGTGCCTTGAATTCTGCTTCCCGATTGTGCCCGTTTATGGCAAACTATGGTTTCCAACCTTCCATGTTGCCTGACTCATTTGTCACGCAGAGTATTCCTGCGTTAGAGGAGCATCTCCGTGGTCTTCGTTTTCCACTTGGACACAAGTCCAGGAGGCTTTACGACATGCTAATGATAGGTACAGACTCCATGCTGACCGCAGACGCCTGCCTGCGCCTTCCTACTAGTTTGGGGACAGGGTCTGGCTGTCATCTCGCAACCTCCGACTTCGTGTTCCCTCACTGAAGTTCGCACCTCGGTTTATTGGGCCTTTCCGTATTCTTCGCAGGATTAACCCAGTGGCTTACGCATTAGACCTTCCTTCTAATATGCATAATTCAAATATATTTCATGTCTCCTTATTAAAACCTTTGGTCTGCAACTGCTTTACCACCTCGGTGCCACGTTCTCACCCTGTACAGGTTGAGAACCATGAGGAGTATGAAGTACAGTCCATTGTTGACTCCCGTAGGTTCCGTGGGCGCATACAGTACCTGGTGCATTGGAAGGGGCACGGTCCGGAGGAACACTCTTGGGTCATCCTCGGACGTACATGCCCCTGTCCTCCTTCGTGATTTCCATAGACGTTTTCCCCACAAGCCTGGTGATCCTTTGAGGGGGAGGGGTCGTTGAGGAGGGGGTACTGTCAGGGCTGGGCTCAGCCCTTCCTTCTCAGAGCTGGCAGCTCAGCTGTCGGCTAATTGCCAGCTTCTATCTCTCCACAGTTACTCAGCAGGTAATGATATTCTGCTGGTCAGTCCTGCCTATTTAAGCCGTCCAGCCCAGAGGATTTCTGCCTTCGCCTTGGTCAACATCACAGAAACTCTCCTGCGTTCCTGTTTAAAGACTTGCTTGGCTGACATCCCTTCTGGCTCCAGATCCTGCTTGCTGTTCCACTACATTGACACCTGACTTTCTGGCTTGGCTGACTATCCGTTCTGGTTACCGAACTTTGGCTATGTTTTGACTACGTTTGTTTTATTTACTTTTATTATTAAACAAGTGTGATTTAACTGTACTTCTGTCTCGGTCTGATTTCATGGTTTCTGACAGTTAGCCATGAGGGTGCTTCCTGTGATGTGTCATGAGGACAAACACTGCAGTCTTGGTTACTGAAGCCCCCCGATTCCCTTGTGAAGACTGAGGAGAAGAATAAAGTCAATACCTTCACCTTCTCCCCATCCTTTGTAACCAGATGTCCTTCCTCATTCTTTATGGGGCCAATATGGTCTGTCCTCCCTTTTTTACTGTTTATATACTTAAAGAATTTGTTGGGATTTTTTTTGCTCTCCTTCGCTATGTGTCTTTTTTGTTCCATCCTAGCTGCCCTAATTGTACCCTTACATATCTTGTTGCATTCTTTGTAAAGTCTGAATGCTGATGATGATCTCTCAGCTTTTTTAAAGGCCTTCTCCTTTGCTTTTATATGCCATAGACCTGTGATTGCTGTTTCCTAAATTGCCCCCTGTATTTCCACATCCGTGATCAGGTCTGTATTGTTGGTAATCAGTAGATCTAGTAACGCCTTGTTTCTAGTTGGTGCGTCTACCATCTGATCCATGAAATTGTCATGACCCATGAAAACATGGCACCTTGTGGCAAATAACTCTCTGAGGATCGGAAAAAAAGAATTGTTGCTCTACATAAAGATGGCCTAGGCCAGTGATGGCGAACCTTGGCACTCCAGATGTTTTGGAACTACATTTCCCATGATGCTTAACTACACTGCAGAGTGCATGAGCATCAAGGGAAATGTAGTTCCAAAACATCTGGGGTGCCGAGGTTCGCCACCACTGGCCTAGGCTATAAGAAGATTGCCAAGACCCTGAAACTGAGCTACAGCATGGTGGCCAAGACCATACAGTGGTTTAACAGGACAGGTTCCACTCAGAACAGGTCTCGCCATGGTCAACCAAAGAAGTTGAGTGCATGTGCTGCCAGGATTGCTGCAGAGGTTGAAGGGGTGGGGGGGTCAGGCTCTTCTAAAGATGATGCACGGGAAAGCCCACAAACAGTTTGCTGAAGACAAGCAGACTAATGACATGGATTACTGGAACCATGTCCTGTGGTCTGATGAGACTAAGATAAACTTATTTGGTTCCAATGGTGTCAAGCGTGTGTGGGGGCAACCAGGTGAGGAGTACAAAGACAAGTGTGTCTTGCCTAGTCAAGCATGGTGGTGGGAGTGTCATGGTCTGGGGCTGCATGAGTGCTGCCAGCACTGGGGAGCTACAGTTCATTGAAGGAACCATAGATTACAACATAAATTACAACATGAACTGTGACATACTGAAGCAGAGCATGATCCCCTCCTTTCGGAGACTGGGCCGCAGGGCAGTATTCCAGCATAGCGACTCCAAGATAACCACTGCCTTGCTAAGAAGCTGAAGGTAAAGGTGATGGACTGGCCAAGCATGTCTCCAGACCTAAACCCTATTGAGCATCTGTGGGGCATCCTCAAACGGAAGATGGAGGAGCGCAATATCTCTAACATCCACCAGCTCCCTGATGTTGTCATGGAAGAGTGGAAGAGGACTCCAGTGGCAACCTGTGAAGCTCTGGTGAACTCCATGCCCAAGAGGGTTAAGGTAGTGCTGGAAAATAATGGTGGCCACACAAAATATTGACACTTTGGGCCCAATTTGGACATTTTCATTGAGGGGTGTACTCACTTTTGTTGCCAGCAGTTTAGACATTAATGGCTGTGTGTTGAGTCATTTTGAGTTATTGAGTTGTGTGTTGAGTTATTTTGAGGGGACAGCAAATTTACACCATCGTACAAGCTGTACGTTCAGTACTTTACATTGTAGCAAAGTGTCATTTCTTTAGTGTTGTCAAATGAAAAGATATATTAAAATATTTACAAAAATGTGAGGGGTATACTCATTTTTGTGAGGTACTGTATAAGCAGATTAAGTTTCAACTTTAAGGTATTCTCTCAGCAGCTCAGCTCACCCCGCTCCCCAGTGCAAGCAGTGATTGGCATACTTCCAGCCGTCCTATCTCTAATGCAGCCTTTCTCAACCAGGGTTCTGTGGAACCCTAGGGTTATTTTGGGGTTGCCATGGGTTCCTTGAGCAGTGAGAAATGTCTGCCTCTCAGATGAGTAACCACCATGAACAATGATCTTTTTAGCTATCTGTAAGGTGGGAGAGTCTTTCCAATGACCACAAATGTAAAAAGCATTCATCTAAGCAACCATTACACTAATGTACTGTGAACTTTTGATATAGTAATTACTCATATTAGTAGGGGTTCCCTGAGCCTGGAAAGTTATTTCAAGAGTTTCTCTGTGTTAAAAAGGTTGAGAAAGGCTGCTGTAATGTAAGCACAGAACAGATGCTTTGGGAGTGGGACAAGAGTGAGCTGAGCTGCTGAGAGTAACTTGGATGACTTTGGTCAACATTCTCTGTGACATCACCAAGGATTTGTGGGACTAGGACCTCTGCTGCAATTATTAACTTACCTTTTATTTTTATTTTAAATGGTCCATTCTGTTATCAGTGTTATGGACAGCACAGGGCATACCACTGTTTTCTGTTCAATTAATATGGATATTTGGTTGAGTCCCAGATACCCTTTTAAAGCTACACCCAGACTTAGCAGTCCTGGCAGCTTCGGCTGATGAAACCGACAGTTGTCAGTGACAGTCAGGGTCCAGCTCTAAGCTCATCTGAAACAATCAGCTTTTAGGCCTCTCATCTAGCTACACAGCACTCCAAAGGAGCGCATTGTGTTTATACTAGGGATGAACCAAAATTTCGGCCGCCGAAAGTCATTGGCCAAAAATAGGATTTTAAGCATTGTGCCAAAAGAAAAGTGCCGATAATGGTTGCCGAAAATGCCAGTGATTTTGCCGTGATTTTACCAGATTTTGATGCGTTTTAACAGCGATTTGGACGAGATTTTGCCTTGCTTATGGTGTGTTTTTCATAGGTCATATAACTCAGAAAAGTCATCACAAACACAACACGGGAGCATTTTTGATGCGTTCTTGCTGCGTTTTCAATGCATTTCAATGGGGAGGTACGTTTGGTGCTGTTTGCCAAATATGCACCAAAAATGCAGCAAGCAGGATTTTAAACACAGCTTCAAAAGCTGCCGATAATGGGCGACAATAAATTCATATTTATTTAAATTAATGATATTAATTAAAAAGTCGAATATAATACAATACTTTATAAATATATATATATATATATTTTTTTTTTTTTTTTTTTAATTTTAAAAACGTCAAAATTTGTTTTTGGCCAAGTGCATCCTGAATTTTTCGATTTTGGTTTCGGCACCAAAATGGTCATTTAGGTGCACCACTAGTTTACACTGGAAGGGATGTGACATCACAGCACTTCTATCATTAAGCCTTACAAGTCACTTTCCTGATGAGTGGAGAGCCAGCTGAATCCATTTTGTGATCATTTATTTTGTGATTTACTTGATGTGCAGGACAGGGAAACATTTATGACCCAGGCAGTGCTGTTGCAGCTATGTCCACCATCACCCTGCAGCAAAACATCACTGCAATAGTGATCTATTGTTGGCTGATCGCAGCCGCTGATTGAAAATGATCTATTGCTGCAGAGCTGCATAAGGCACCTGGATAAGGTCTTTACTGCCTAGATCCCCATTAAAACAAAAGTGTAAAATATATATATATATATATATATATATATATATATATATATACATACAGTGAGTATTTTTATTAAATAAAAATATTCGCTCCTATAATGAGCACCAACAATGATGTTGAATGATACCATCAAAAGTTTGAAATGTAATCGCTGACTTGTGAGAAAGTCATCATTGTGCTAATATTAGCCCTCGTCAACCCAACCCAACTATGCTAACAATTTATGCAAGCCGTTTTTTGTTTTTTTTCCAATGCGTTCCAATGTACTGTCAAGAGTGAAATAAAGCTCTCCTGCAGTAAAATGCATAAGTTCACTTTGAGCTTTACCATTTCTCTGAATTATATTAAAGTTGAACTAAGGTGATATTTTATTCAGCAGGCTTTCTTGATTATATTTTGCAGTAAGTACATTAGGGTGTGCAATTTACGTAAACATTAGGTTAGGCCGTTAGGATAATGTACAAGGAAATGTATTTTTTTGCTAATTTTTTTATTTTTTCCCAATAAAAGCCAAGGAAATTGAAATATAAGAATCCAAATCTGCTACCAAAATAAATCCCTATCTGTCCCCCCAAAAATTATCTACAATACATATGCATAAATAAGACATCACCAAATAAAAAATAAAAAAACACTCTGGGACTAAAGAAGGTTTAGAAAAGAAAAAGCCCGACACTGACTGGGAAGGAATATTAGAAAATGTACGGAAAACCTCACCTAAAGTATGTGAACGTCTGACTCAATTGTACATAATTCATAAATCTTACCTTACGCCTGCCAGAATAGCCAAATTTTCTCCGAACCAAAACCTAAACTGCCCAAGATGCTCAGGCACCCCATGTTCCTTCTCCCATTTAATCTGGTCATGCCCAGTGATACAAGATTACTGGGCACAGATTGTAAAGTTCCTCCATGATCATATGGGTTCGCCAATACAACTAGACCCAAAACCATGCCTACTGGGCTTACTCCCAGACACCATGGATAGACCTATGGCTACACTTCTCAGTGAAACATTATTTAGTGCTAGAAAGTTAATCGCCAAACTCTGGATGAGAACCACCTCCCCTACTGTTCAGGATTGGTTGCGGGATGTAAATGTGTCACTGCCATATACAAAGGTACTATATAGACATAGGGGATGCCCAAAAAAATACCACAAGATATGGGGTAGATGGCTAGACAATACCAACACATGTACTGCATGATTGGCAGAAGATAGCTGCAAGATTGGGGAGGGAGACGTATCCTGTTCACGATATCTGTACCCTAAGAACTCGACCAAGGGGAATATCTAGTCTGGCACAATAATATAATGTAAATGGCTAATCCAGATACAGTAATTCAGTCGTATGTGAGATTACACCTGTCTATATATATAGTCATATTGTCAGAAATGTAAGCTTGTGTACAAACGTTATTTGCCACTTCCTTTGATCAACGTACGATTTGTATTTCATTTGTATGATATTTTTGACAACAATAAACATGTTCTTTGGTTAAAATAAAAAAGAAAAAAAAAAAGAAAAAGCCCAGGGACTCAAGTGGTTAAAATGAGGTATTTGTGGTTTTCACATTCATATAGAAACAAAAGTTTTGCTAGTAAATGTTAAATTGGGTTGGAAGTGAAAATGATGACATGCATTGGTCGGTTTTAATTTCAGAAACGCAACGCACTAGAGCCTTTGTCGCCCATTTGTGCACAAATAAACACCTGAATCTTAAAAAATTTCAGGTTAGATCACTGTCCCAAAGTAACAAGAAATCTGAATTTTACAGTTGTCACCAGAACAGGAGGTAAGGGACATTTTCCAATAGGGCCACCTGTTCCAGTGACAACTGAGGGATTTTTCCTGCTTCTTCTTTATCTCCAGGGAAAGAAGTGAAGGAAGATCTCTAAAACAGAACACATAGGGCATATAAAAGAAAAAAAAGACAGGGATTTCAACGATTTACTAATGCAAAACCCAAAAAAAGAGTCTAGCTTTAGATAGCCTTTAAATTTTGGGCTGATTACAAAACTCTAAAGGAGAGATTTACAAAAATTGGAGAGTGCAAAATCTGGTGCAGCTCTGTAGAGAATCCAATCAGCATCCAGATTTTATTTTTTTTTTTTTTTCAAGCTTTTTTTTAGCTTTTTCTGGTACAATGTTTTTTATTGAAATATAAAAAAAGGGGGAAAAAACCCTGATAATGAGTTCCCACGCAGGGGATATGTACAGAAACATAAGAAGGAGGTTTACATAAAAGCACATAATGAACATTTTTTAAAGTACATTATATCAATCTGACATTGACCCGTCAGCCAGGGCCGGCGGTCAGTGCGCTATGCCCAAGCCGTAAGGCCCAGGGGCTAAGGCGGACAAAAACGAGCGGAGTTGTCCGCAAAACAGGGTAGGGGGAGACAAACAAGCATGAGAAGGGAGGAAGGAAGAGAGAAGAGAGAAAAAAAAAAAAAAAAAAAGGGGGGGGGAGGGGAAGAGTGGAGAAAAAGAACACATGTACAACAACAGAGGGGGAAAGAGGAGGAGATATATGAGTAGAAGAGAGAGCAGCGGGCGAGAGGCCCAGAAAAAGAGAGGAAGAGAGGGGACAAAAGAGGTCCCTCAGGCTGGAGGCTAGTACAAGTTGGACCTACAGACCTAGACTAGTCGGATTTAGATTGGGGAGTGTGTAGGACCACCACGGGGCCCATACCTTAAGGAATTTAGCATGGGAGTCGTGGAGGATGCTGGACATTTTTTCGTGAATCATGAGGGTCGTCAAGGAATTCTTCACCTCTGCGAATGGGACCGAGGGTTTTTTCCAAGCCCTCGCTATTGTTCGTTTAGCGGCAATGAATAAGTATGTAGCTAGTTTTTGTTGATGAGAAAAGAGGCCCGGGAGCGGGCAATGGAGTAATGCAAATTTGGGGTCTTTGCGGAAGGGAGCATGAAATAGGGAGGAGAGTAGACCAAAGACCCTTGACCAGAAGCCTATAAGACGGGGGCAGGACCACCACGTGTGCAGTTCATCTCCTCGTTGACCGCAACCCCTAAAGCATCTGTCGTTGTATGATGGGTTTGATTTGGCGATACGGGCTGGAACCCAATACCAGCGCAGGAGGACCTTATAGGCCGCCTCCAACGTGGCAGTGTTAAAGGAGCATTTTGCTATGCTGGACCAGGCCTTACTCCAATCTGCGAGATCTATGGGGGATAGGTCGCGTTCCCATTTGAGCGTGTAGGAAAGGGAAGTGGAATTGTTGCCGGCAGTTAGTAAGGAGTATATCATGGAAATGGTGCCACGAGCACCTGGGCAATGTTGGCAGGAGTGTTCGAAGGCAGTCATTTGGTATGGAAAGGAGCCCAGGCGTCGAAGGGAAGTTATCCAATGTCGTAGTTGGATATAGCGGAAAAGTTCGGCAGGTGGAGCTTCATGGGTCTCTCGAAATGAGGACCACGTGGGAAAGGCGCGGGTATGAAGGAAGTGGCGAACTAGGGAAAACCCATGGGTGGGCCACCATGAGAAAATGTGGGGTTGTTCTAGGCCAGGTGGAAACATAGGGTTATTCAAGAGGGGAAGCAGTGGCAAAAATGGGGACATAAGCTTGCCCGAGTATCGTATCGAGTCCCATAATTTCAGACTGTGTATCATAAGGGGGCTGGCAGAAGGCGGTCGCATTTTAGGGGGTAGCCACAATAGTGCGGAGATGGGGACAGGCGCGCAATTGGGTACCTCCAGGAGAACCCATAAGGGGATATCAGAAGTGGCGTGGAGCATGGAGAGTTGGGAAATTTGGGCTGCTTGGTAATATTTTGCAACGTTCGGAACGCCCAGCCCACCCTGTAACCTATGAGCATAGAGCGTAGAGCGGGAAACCCTGGGGCGTTTATGTGCCCAGATAAAGGCAAGAAGTCTGTTCTGAAGCAGCCTCAGATAGAAGGCAGGGACCTGGACAGGAAGGGTTCGGAAGAAATAAAGAATCTTCGGAAGGATGGTCATCTTGACCGCATGGATCCGTCCGATCCAGGATAAGGAGGGGAATTGCCAAGATGACATGAGAGTAGTAATTGTACGTAAGAGTGGGTAGTAGTTGGCGGAGAAAAGGGAAGCGTAAGAGGGGGTCAGCTTGACGCCCAGATAGTCTAGGGAAGAGCTTGCCCAGCGGTAAGGAAAGGAAGATTGGAGGTGTAAGATTAGGGGGTCTGGGAGAGTTACATTCAGGGCGGTAGTTTTGTGTGGGTTAATACGGAGGCCGGAGATGGTTGAAAAGCGTGTGAGAAGGGCCTGGAGATTTGGTAGGGTGGTGATGGGATTGGTGAGGGTCAAGAGGGCATCATCAGCGAACATATTCAATTTATAGTTGTCACCTGCATAAGGGATGCCCGTGATATTAGGGTCTGCCCTAAGGGCAATAGCTAGCGGCTCGAGGGCAAGAACAAAAAGGACTGGGGATAGAGGGCAGCCCTGCCTCGTTCCCCTAGAGATAGGGAAAGAGGGTGAGAGGCAACCAGCATAACGAACTGAGGCAGAGGGGGTGGAATAAAGGGCCGACAGCCATGACAGAATTGAGTCGCCAAAGCCCCAACGTTGTAGTACGTAGCGTAGATACTGCCATGAGAGGGTATCGAAAGCTTTATATATGTCAAGAGAGAGGAGAAAGCCTGGGATTTTCCGTTGTTGTAGCCAGATTTTATTTTTAAACCTTAATTGAACAAGCTGACTTTAGAAGCTGATTGGCTATGCACAGCTGCACCTGAGTCGGAGTGCTCTAGTTTTAGTAAACCTCCCCCCCCCCCCCCCCTTACCATCCAAGACAAAAAGTTATTTTACCTTTTGTAAATCTAGAAATGATACTTCAGTCTCTTTTAACTTTTCTCTTAGGATTTGTTCTTTGGCAGATATTAATGACTCCTCACTTTCTAGTTGTTCGATATCCTGCTCCAATCTGTAAACACAGTAGAAAGAATCTATGTTAACAAGATTAGACTATTCACCCATTTAATAGACAGTCAAATATATATTTGTGCATCATTAACAGATATTTTAACACTCAGTGGTTGCATTACCATCACATAAATAAACCAACCTTGGCAGTACTTTACACAGGCAATAAAAGAAACTAAGATAAATCAATGGCAATCAATGCAATCATGTACACAATCTAAATGTAATGTAGTAAGTATTCATTACAAATTGACTCTAACTGTGGTTAAAGAGACACTGGTTTAAAAAAAAGAAAATTCTATTCAAGTATGGGGTTCTTAACTCACATGTGCCTTTTATTACTCCAAGCCTTCTCCAAATCTCCGAATTCCTTTTCTTTTGCTGCTGTGATCGAAATTCTTGTTAGAGGGTGTCTATGTTAATTTACCATGTCATACTGTATGTAGGAAGGTAGCCACCAGTGGTGGCCCATAATGTAGGGCACAGGGGCCCCTATCCATGCATCCAGACCCCTATTTTACATGCGGGGCGCTGGACGCATGGATTTCCATGGGTTTTTTTTTAAGCACATGATTAGAGCCAGAGGCTCTAATGGGTGGCAAAAAAGGGTGGGCTTGGGGCGCAGAGCACTGCTCCCTAAAACCACCCAGTTGTGTGACAGTGGTGAATAAATATTCGCTATTGTCACACTAATTCTCCTCCTGGCCAATCAGGAAGTGTTTTCTGAGACCTATTTCCCGATTGGCCAAAAGGAGAAGCGATTCTATTGGCCTAGGAGGAGGAGGGGGGAGGAAGAGGGAGGAGACGCATGACCGCCGTGATGCAGAAGAGGAGACGCAGGAGAAGCCACCGCCCGTCGCCCAGAGGGAATCGCTGCCCGCGCCATAGATGGGGTAAGTGCAGGGCTGGTGGCTGTGGGTGCATTGTTTGCCATTGTTTGCTATAGAGCAGTGAACATGACTACCACTAACTTGCAGCACCTGGTTTTCAAAATACAAGGAAGTGAGAAGGAAAAGAAAAGTTTCAGAAGCTCATAGAGAACTTTACAAGGAGGCAGAAAAACACAGTAAGAAAAAAATTCATGAAAAATAGATTACAGGGTCATTACAGGTTCAAGTAGAACTAAATGCTTTTATTCATTTTTTTGACAGATGAAAGGAGGGTCATAACTCCTGTCAGTTTTATGTTATCATCTGTGTTCCATTGGGGAGATTTACCTGCATTTCCTGTCCCATAGCCACAACAGGAAGTGAGAGGAAATTCCTCCAAAGTGAGGGAATCCCTGGTTGTCATCAGAACTAGTGTCCCCATTGGAAGATTTCCCCTTTATTACTGTTCTAGTGTAAACCCACATTTTGGGATTTATGTTACTTTCACTTTTAATGATAATGGTAAACAGGACAAATAGAGAGGGACAATCTCCCTAATGGGGGCAGAAGTAGCAATAAAAACCTGCCAGGTGTTCTAATACCTCTCTACTATGTGGACTTCACTTTTTTTTGATGTTACACTTTATCCACTTCCCGTCCACCATAAAGCAATATGTCATGCATGAAGTGGTTCTATTATCCTGACTGGACGTCATATGACGTAATCAGGATAACCCACGATCCCGCGCCCTCGGTGATCGGTGGTGCAGCGTGTTAGTCTCACACACCGAAACTCTGACAGAGACTCTTTACCATGTGATCAGCTGTGTCCAATCACAGCTGATCAGGGTGTGAACAGGAAAAGCCATGTATCAGCTTTTCCTCCATCGCATCTGACAGAGGCGAGTAGAGGAGAGCCGATCGCTGCTCTTCTGACAGGGGGGTCTGCACTGATTGATTATCATCACAGCCCCCCGAAGATACCCACCCAGGACCACCAGGGATGGCACCAGGAACACCAGAGATACCCACCACTTTTGACCACCAGGTATGCCACTCATGGCCACCAGGGATGCCAATCAGTGCCCACAAATGATGCCAATCAGTGCCCATCACTAATGCCTGCCAGTGCCTCCTCATCAGTGATTCTCATCAGTGCCATCTATCAGTGTCCATCAGTGCCACCAATCAGTGCCACCTATCAGTGCCCATCAGTGCCACCTATCTGTGCCTATCAGTGCTGCCTTACAGTGCCCATCAATGCCACCTATGAGTGCCCATCAGTGCCACCTATTAGTGCCGCATAGTGCCCATCAGTGCCACCTCATCAGTGCCCATCAGTGCCGCCTCATCAGTGCCCATCAATGAAGGAGAAAAGGTACTTATTTACAAAATGTTATAACAGTAACGAAGAAATATAGGGGTGGAGGCGCGGAGGCAATTGCTGCCACTTGCCTGCTTGCGTATGCACACCTAAAGGTTGGATTTTAGGACTATCTCGGCACTTGTTAATAAGTCACAGTTGAAAAAACATAAAATATATACATTTTAATAACTACATTCAATGGAACAGCAGGACCCAAAACAATTCCCCCCACGGCGGACACGGGGGATTGTAAACAGAGTCTGTTTACAATCCCCCGTGTCCGCCGTGGGGGGAATTGTTTTGGGTCCTGCTGTTACATTGAATCCGTCTGAGTGGATGAGCCAGTCTTCAACTTTGCTATTATTTTTGTATTATGCTATTTCACTATCACTTTGCTGTATTTTTTACATTTCTTACTGTGCTAAAAATAAAAGACCATTAATTGTTTTTAAGATCACCCCTCCTGAAGAAGCGGTTTTTACCGCGAAACCGGTTGAGGAACAATTCCTGTATACCCCCCTCTACAGAAACCTGACGGGGTCAACCCGTCAGTAATCTTGTTTATTGTGGTGTATACAATTGTTTTTTATTATTGCTTGTATATATTATTTTGTAATCTTGTAATGTAGTTATTAAAATTTATATATTTTATGTTTTTTCAACTGTGACTTATTAACAAGTGCCGAGATAGTCCTAAAATCCAACCTTTAGGTGTGCATGCGCGAGCAGGCGAGTGGCAGCAATTGCCTCCGCGCCTCCATCCCTATATTTCTTCAATTCTATAAACTTGGATGATGGCACTTATATCTGGTTTTCACTAATGTGTAAATTGAGGCTATACTCACCTTCATGTTATAACAGTAACGAAAATTTTTGGTATTTGATCACCCCAGAGGTGATCAAATACCACCAAAAGAAACCTCTATTTGTGAGAACAAAATGCTAAAAATTCTGTTTGGGTACAGTGTAGCATGACCGCGCAATATCTAATTTAAAAAGCGGCAGCGCTAAAAGCTGAAAATTGGCTTGGGCAGGAAGGGGGGAAAGTGCCTGGTATTGAAGTGGTTAAGTAGTGGATGTGTATGAATAATTTTTCCAGAAGAGGACCTCATTTAGTAAAACTTGAAAGACTAAAGCCCAAAACAGCTTGTTGGTTTTGGATAGAATTAGAAAAAGGAAACCCTGTAATCAGTATTTTTGCAGCATTTTTCTTAATGAGAACAACATTTTTTTCAAACTATTGAACCAAATACGAAAAAAAATGAAAGTTTAATGTGCTTATATTCTGCGCGCCTGGTTCCTCCCCCGCCCCCCCATGCTAATGGAACTTCAAAATAAGACCATTCTGTTTATATTAAATGCCTTTTTTAAAACCAGTGATGGCAGATCATGGCAGGTGACAGGGGACAGCAGGACGCTTCTTGAAAACATCACAGACCCAGCCTCAGCACTCCTTTCAAGAGCCTTCAGCCCTGATGCAAGCTCCTGGGAGGGGGTATGCAAATAACAAAAGGCCTCAACGGGTGGTGTCAGTCGGAGTAATGGGTGTTCCTAGACAGCAGGCCAGGGACAGTAAAGCCTAGTACACACGGGCCGAATGCCGGGCCACATCAGTTGGTTCAATAAAAACCGTCTGACGTTCGGCCCATGTGTATGGCAGCCAGTCTGAGAGAAGCCGGCCATTCGGCCAGCTTCTGTCGGACGTGCATGCTGGAAAACCAGCAGCCAACCGGCTCCCGATCAGCGCTCTCAGCCGGCTGGGGGGCCGTCCCCCTGTCAGAACACAATAGCTCAGCAGGGGAGATCGCTGTACTAAGGTCGTATAGTTAGTACAGTGGTTTCGACCTGAGCTGCCAGCTTTTTTTTTGTTCAACCTCAACTAAATGTGTACTAGACTTTAGGCTGAGGGGTAAAAACCTAGATGATGCTGAACATTCACCCATAGAAAAAAAATGGTTTTCTATGTGCCTCCTTCACAACACAATGTTGTGTTTATATATGCTGCAGTGTGCTGTGTTAAAATGCAACCTGTCTGTCTATTTTAACGCAGCTCAATGCACATGAACGCATGTAAATACAATGCAGCTGAAACTGAAAATAAAAAAAATTCTTTGCCGTTATTACTTTGACCCGTTTAAGGACCCATCACTTCACAACAGAGAACAAGAAAACGCTTCCCAACGTGCACAAAAAATTCAACGTAACACAATGGGTGTCAAATTGCATGTTAAACGCACACGCACATGCATTTTCAGTGCGTTATGGTGAATGCAGTATGTGCAGAATGGTATTCAAGGACCCTAAGGGGTGGATTTACTAAAGGCAAATAGACTGTGCACTTTGCAAAGTGCAGTTGATACAGAGCTTAGTAAATAAGCATATGCTTCGAGTTTATGTTTGTTGGACAGAGTGCAGTAAATCTAGAATGTGTGAGCACTGGGGTATCATCCCGATATAGTTGCAAAAGGACAAAGACTATTTTGGGACTTTAAATATACCCCAGTGTGCACACTTACCATGCAAAAGGAAAAATTATCCTATATCATACAGTTTGTATAAAAATCATTTTTTATTACATACAATATAAAAACACATATTGTCTGTGAAATACCATTCAAAGGTAAGCTCATTAAATCTTCTGAGAAGGTCAACGCGTTTCGCGGATCATCCGCTTCATCAGGACCAACCGAATTGGGTGTATTGAAAACACGGACAGTTAAAAACAAATCTACAATAAAGCAAAAAAGAAGCAAAATGAGCAACAGCAAAAAATACAGCCTATTCATAAGTTGTTGGTACAAATCAGGTTATTACATTTATCTTAGTATATAAATATAAAAATTATACTCAGATAAATGTGATAACCTGATCTGTACCAACAACTTATGAATAGGCTGCATTTTTTGCTGTTGCTCATTTTTCTTCTTTTATGCTTTATTGTAGATTTGTTTTCA
The DNA here is from genome assembly GCA_037952835.1 of Lithobates septentrionalis. Classification (NCBI taxonomy): domain Eukaryota; kingdom Metazoa; phylum Chordata; class Amphibia; order Anura; family Ranidae; genus Lithobates; species Lithobates septentrionalis. The sequence goes on along the minus strand of JBBDGP010002324.1, from coordinate 1,023,799 downwards.
ACTGTCTTTGATTTACGTGTTTTCAATACACCCAATTCTGTTGGTCCTGATGAAGCGGATGATCTACAAAAGGCGTCGACCTTCACAGAAGATTTAATGCGCTTATCTTTGTACTGTATTTCACAGACAGCAATATGTGTTTTTATACTGTATGTAAAAAAAATGATTTTTATACAAACTGTATGATATAGGATAATTTTTCTTTTTGCATGGTAAGTGTGCGCACTGGGGTATATTTAAAGTCCCAAAATACTCTTTGTCCTTTTTTTAGTATATAAGCAGAAGCTCTGCTTACTTCCATCATCCAATCATGTGCAAGTAAAAATGCATTTTTTTTTCCTTGCACGTGATTGGGTATTCTTTGCAAAGTGAAGCCTCTTTTACTAAGCTCTGGAGCAAATGCCCTGGAGCAAATGCACAGTCTATTTGCCTTTAACCACTTGCCGACCGGCTCACGCCGATATACGTGGGCAAATTGGCACGGATGCGCAACACACGTACCCGTACGTCGCTGCGTCATCCGCGGCTAGCAGGCGCGCACGGGCCCACCACGTGCCACGGAAGCGGGCCCGCGGGTACCGTGGGCTCGATGTCTGCCGGTGGCCCGCGATCGTGGCACGGAGAGGCAGAATGGGGAGATGCCTATGTAAACAAGGCATTTCCCTGTTCTGCCTAGCAATATGACAGCAATCTACTGCTCCCAGTAATCGGGAGCAGTGATCTCTGTCATGTTCTAGTAAACCCATCCCACCTACAGTTAGAACATGCAGAGGGAACACAGTTAACCCCTTGATCGCCCCCTAGTGTTTAACCCCGTCCCTACCAGTGACATTTACACAGTAATCAGTGCATTTTTATAGCACTGATCGCTGTATAAATGCCAATGGTCCCAAAATAGTGTCAAAAGTGTCCGATCTGTCCGCCGCAATGTCGCAGTCATGATAAAAATTGCAGATCGCCGCCATTACTAATAAAAACAAATAATTAATAAAAATGCCATAAATCTATCCCCTATTTTGTAGACGCGATAACTTTTGCGCAAAGCAATCTATATACACTTATTGCAATTTTTTTTAGTTTTTTTTATATATTTTTTAGGGATATTTATTTTAGTAAAGTAAAAAATATAGCTTTTTTTCAAAATTGTTGCTCTTTTTTTGTTTATATTGCAAAAATAACCCTGTGTCTTATGAGGTTTTTTTTATTTTTTTTTATAAAAGGAGAGTTACTAACAGTACAATAGAGTACCCAAGATACTGCAGATCAAGGTAAGACAATAACTGTTCCAGCTGTTGATAAGTATGATGTCATTTTTGCTAGATCATTATAAGAGGTTTTTAAATAAGAACAAAGCAGTGTTTTTACAGATAGCAGAAATCTGTTGAACATAGCCTGGAAATAACTTCCTTCCTGATATGTGCAATAACAAATGAAGATATTTTGTTTTCTTCCTTAGATTGAAAATGATATTTTGACAAGGGTTTAGGAAACATTAAAAATTTCCTGACTGCGGTTTTTCAAGATGTTTTAATGGCAAAATACAAATATTGTTGGAAAGCAAAGCTTTTGAACAGGAACATTATTAGGCATGATCTTCTACAAGAGTCACACTAAAGCCTCATACACACAATCGGATCTTCCGACAGGAAATGTGTGATGATAGGCTGTTGGTGGAAAATCCGACTGTTTGTACACTCCATAAGACAATTGTTGTCAGATTTTCCGTGGACATATGTTGGATGGCAGGCGTTAAAATGTCTGTTGTCGGATTTTCCGAGCATGTGTACACAAGTCCGTCGGACAAAAGTCCAAAGTACAAACACGCATGCTCGGAAGCAAGGACGAGCTGGAAGCGGTCGGTCTTGTAAACTAACGTCGTAATGGAGAATTAACATTCGTGATGTGGCAAATTATGAAATCTCGAAATGCAGCGCACATTCTCTTCTTTAATGGGATAATAATCAAGCTGCTTTTGATGGTGATAGTGATGGAGTTACGGCAAATGTATTTTAAAAGGCTTTTATTTTCTTGTGATATCAAGAATAATATTATTATGCTTTTTTTTTTTTTTTTTTTTTTTGGGCAAGTTACCACAACACCATTATCCTGTAGTTTTTATGATCAAACATACTATGTTGGTGTTCCTTGTCAATTTTACATTGTATTTTTTTTTTATATGTAACTGCCTACTCCCAAACTGTAATTTGAAGTAAAACACATAGCCAAGTATTATTCTACACAATTTTTTTATTGTGCATTAAAAAAAGAAAACAAATAAAATTAGACATGCGATCTGCCAACAGAAATTAACCAAAAAGTGCATTCTATGCATCCAAAAATATAGAAAATATACCAAATCAAATCATTAGTCAAACAAAAAATAAAATAAAAGCCTCATGCATGTGTCCTGCTTCTAATAGGGTCAACAATGCCAAGAGATGGTGAAAGCAGGGGTCCGACATCCGGAGATAATTCTGAAAATCATCCGGAATATTCTCCTGGAGCTCCTGCAGCAAAGGCATATGACATAATTGGTCACGATTAATAAAGCAACTTTTTTTTTTTTTTTTGGTCCAAGAAATCCTCCTCCTCCTGTTCCTGGACTGGACTTGGGTCAAAGCAATAACTCCAAGGTCAATAATAAATAACACGTTATCTCCTCCGATTCCGCAACATGGCTGGTTGACAAACGGCCGTTCAGAAATGAACTGAAAAGCACGAAATGAAAAGCACGAAATGAAAAGCGCGAACTGAAAAGCGCTAAATGAAAAGCACGAATCAACACTCACCAAACTTCTACTAACACGAAATTAGCAGAAGGAGCCCAAAGGGTGGCGCTAAAGAACTGAAAAACCACGCAATACGTCACTGCGTTCGTGTTTGTTGGCCGACAATTCCCTGCCGTTTGTATGCAAGACAAGTTCCTGGCCAACGCCCTTCGGACAAAAGTTCAGAGGTTTTGTCTGCAGAAAATCCGATCGTGTGTACGAGGCTTTAGGCTCCATGCACATTGGCATAAAAAACTTTGCTTATACAGGAGTTTTGTGTTCTGCCTGTAGAAGCAGCTCAATGTTATCCTATGTGTCAATGCACATTAGGACGATAAGAGGCATATTTTGAGCTCAACGATTAGAGGCAAGAGAAAAAAACTTCTGCTTTCTGATTGGAGCTCACTGGCAGAAAAAACGTAAAGCACTCCTAAACTCGTCTAGACTTTGTACAAAGAATGTTCTTTACTCCCAAGAGAACAGACGTTTTTTAAGCCCAGTGTGCATGAAGCCTGAGGCTTTTTTATTACACCACACAATGGCCATGCTTTCAGTATTTAAAGTAAAAGTCATTTGCCCCTGCAACCTCCTCAGTACAAACTTGTCCCGTTACACAGAACAGATGTATGTTTAGCTGAAGCTTAGAGTTAATGTCTGCCAGGAGCCTGGTTTAGATCCTGCGCTCCAGGATTTTATTTCCACTGCACATAAAAGAATAATAGGGATGTCTCAAAATATCGGACATGCTCTGATGTTAGACCCATTATTCCCCACAAGAGTTAAATGAACATGCACAGGACAGTTCAACAAAGATCTCCATACCATAGTAGCCAGCTCCAGATACCAGCTTGTACTTTCTGATGTCTTTACAGAACACCATTGGACCTGTGAATTGTTGGGTACTCTGAAGAAAAAGCAGCCAGATTCCATGGTCACTAGTTTTGGTGCAATGCCTCCTATCCCTGATCCCTCTCTATTGGGCCACCATGATGAAGTGTGACCTCATTAACTAAGAGCAAGACATGGCAGAAGGGCAGTGGGGGCTATTCACTGTTCTGTCATCTTATAGAGAAATTGTAAATTCCATATTTCATAATAAAATTGCATATTGTCTCACCATATCTAAGGAAGCAAGCCTTCAAAGTCTAGTTACTTTAGATGACTTCATGCTATAGGAATGTCATTGTAAACTGACTATATGAACAAGCCAGCCCACTAATCTCCTTTCAGGAATTTTCCTTGGAAGGTCATTTGCTCCAATGGGGGTGGGTTGGCCATTCCTTACACACAAGCCCTATATACTACAGTTATGACTTGGAACATTTAGTCTCATATCAGAGCTTTCTATCATGCATGCGTTTGTGATCATCTACCATGCCGTATAAGCAGGTGGGACTCATGGTGAAACAACATCTTTAGTTAAAGCGTAACTCCACTTTTGTTGAGAAAAAAATTCCCCTCTGGGTGATCTATGTACATTGCAAGGATTATAACAACATTTGTTGCAGATTCCTACCTTTTTTTATTCTGAAGAAATCCCTGTTTGTTCCTCTGTGCCTCTGTGCTAAGAGAGTCTAATGGGAGTGGTTTCAAAATTATCTATCAGCTGTGCACCTGCACAGCACTAATGAGGAAATCTGCAGGACCTGCATCCCTTTAGACGTGTTCCTATTGGGAGTATCTCACCAAAAATTACATTTTTGTTGCAGGAGATGTGTACAGAACAACTCCAGGTAGGCATATTGCACTGCATTTACAGTGTCACAATTGTATATGCTATATTATTTTTTCTTTATTTGCTTTTTTTTTCTCCCCACAAAAGTGGAGTTACCTTTTAAGTATTCTTTTTATGTTTTCTAATATTACTTATTTGTATCTGCCCGAGGGCTTTCCGGTGCGCTTGCAGGATGTCAAAAAAGTCCTGAAAGCCGCATCTTTGCAGCGCTATAGGAGCAGTGTATACACCACTCCTAAAGCGCCCCTCCCCATTAAAAACAATGGGACAGTGCTGCAAACCGGCCGGCAAAGCACTGGCAAAGTGCCACTGCAGCGGCGCTTTGCGGGAGGTTTTAACCCTTTTCGGCCGCTTGCGGGGGTTAAAATCGCCCCGTTAGCGGCCGAATAGTGCCGCTAAAACGTCGGTAAATATAGCGCCACTTTACCACCAGCGCCCGCCCCAGTGTGAAAGTAGCCTAAAGGTAAAAAGACTGTGCACTTTCCAAGTGCAGTTGCACTCATTTTACCCAAAATTAGAGAATGTAGTGAAGCTTCACTTTGTAAAGAATAACCAATCCAATGCAAGGAAAAAAAAATAACAGCATTTATGGAGAAATAAGTGCAATTGCACTTGCAAACTGCACAGTCTACTTGCCTTTAGTAAATCAACCCCAATGATACAACTGACACTCATGAGCCCTACTGAAGTGACACATTGGCACTTAGGTTCCTTAAATGGAACTGCAGTGACACACTGACAATTGGACTTCCACAATAGCATGCAGTTACATATGGATTCACTTTATAATAACCAACATTTAAGCTATTTCTGAAACTCCTTTGCCTTGTTTAAGTGGGTCTAGCACAGTGATGGTGAACCTTTTTGAGCCCGAGTGCCCAAACAGCGACACAAAACCAACTTATTTATTTCAAAGTGCCAACATGGAATTAAACCTACTAGCGGCTCTGTACAGAGGATGGGACTGATCATCCCTCTGAATGAGCCCTAAGGGACCAAAAATGTACGATTCTGCCCAGAAAAAATGTTTTCTGCTTTTTAAAAGGAGTGCGTTACATTTACAATACAGGACAGGAATCAGAGATGCGTTGTGCTCAGAATACAGGAATCACACATACGTTGTGCTCAGAATGCAGAGATGCGTTGTGCTCAGAATACAGGGATCAGACATGCGTTGTGCTCAGAATACAGGGATCAGACATGCGTTGTGCTCAGTATACATGGATCGGGGGGGTGATGTGAAGGCCAATAGAGGACACTGCTATGGGGATGACCCTTCCTAAAGCAGTGTCCTCTGGCCCCTTCACATACCCACCACATACACAGCAGTGTCCTCTGCGCCCCCCTTTCCCCCATAGCACTGTCCTACCTGTGTATGTGCAGACAGAGTCCTCCACATTGTCATGCTTTAGCGCCCTTCGCCCGAGCCCCTGCACAGGAAGCCGCTCTCCTATTGGCCTCAAAGTCCAGGAAGGGAGGAGTCATTCTTCTCTTCCTCTGTATCGCGACGCTGCTTACAGAGGCAGACACTCCGTGTCCTTCCCACTGGGCTGCCCTCAGTGCATGCAGGGAGGGTTTTGCTTACATCTGCCGCCCCACTGCCTGTTCGATCGCACTGATGATAGGAAGCGAGCCGACTCCTCCGCGCCTGCACTGCCAGTGCAAGAGGCTACCTTGCTGGGGGATTCCCTCCCCTATCCTGGCAGTGCACTGAGTGCCCACAGAGAGGGCTCGGCGTGCCAGCTGTGGCACGCGTGCCAGCTGTGGCACGCGTGCCATAGGTTCGCCATCACTGGTCTAGCATATATTAACTGCAACTGGGCATGACGGAAAACAACAGTGTCAAAAATCCTTAGATGAATATAGACACGATACTATTCCCTATATAAAAAAGTGATTTTTTTATTTTTTTTTTAACGTCAATGCATCCTTATTCAAAATGGGGCAGTTTACATTGCATATGAGAACCATGTTAAGCATAACATTACAAACAGGAAGAACAACCAGCAGCAAGGAATACAACATAAGGTAAGTATAAATACATCATACAACGATATACAGTATAATAATAGAATTTATCAGCTCGAACTATGACAGCTACAGCTTACAATATTTTTCCTGTCCAATATATATTGCATCACTTATCAGCTAAAAAAAGATCCAGGTAAGGATTTGTAACCACTGGGATAACGTTAGTATGTGAAACCATGCAGGAACACATATGGAATCATGAAAAGGAGTGGGATAGGAAGGAAGAAGGGAAAGCATCAATAAGACTATTGCAAAAGGCTTCAAAGACAACATTATTTATTACCCTTCAGGGAATTCAAGAATAGGGTTAGTCAAACTCTTGAAGAACTAACTTGATAAATTCAACCAAACTTGGTCCCATGGTTAGATAAAATACTACTGCCAATTTTTGTCAGTGAAATGTTTATTGAGGATTGTTGTCTGACAATCAAGAGTTGTAAAGTAGAATACATAAGTTACAATACAGTAGAGCAACTTCCACTAAGGGTGATTTCCATCTTATCAAAATTTCTGTCCTAGCATAAAAGGCAGTATAAAAAAATGAACACTTTCACGTCCCGCGATTCTGCTAGGATATCAGTTATACCCAAGAGGAATATAAGGGGATCTTTAGGGACTGCCACTCTTGCTGTTGTAAATATAGTTGATATGATATGATATCCCTCCTAATAATTCTTAATTTTGGGACAGGACTATAGCACATGGATAAGGGAGCCTTCTTTAATAAAAGCACTTAGGGCAAAGTGCTAATACTTGTGGGTAGATGCGGGACAGTCTTATTGGAGTATAATATACCCTGTGCAATAGTTTAATCTGAGTAAATCTGTCTTTGGCCGATATCATGTTCAACAGAAAATGATTTAGGGAAGCGGTAAAGTGTCTGCAGAAGGCAGGCTCTCCAAGGGATGAGAATATAGTGAGATACGTCTCGGTTATTATGTGTGAAACGCATGACAAAGTTGAAGGAAGCGGAAAAGCTTGTCATTAGGGAGATGAAAAATAACCTTCAACTGGTCAAAAGTAAGGAGTAATGCCGTGTACACACGGATGGACCGAATCCGGCGGACAATCCGACCGTGTGTGGGCTGCATCGGACTTCCGACGGACCATTTCGGTCGGAAATCCGACGGACTTTAGATTTGAAACCTGCTTCAAATCTTTACGTCGTAACTCCGCTGGACTCAGTTCCTAACGGAAAGCCCGTTCGTGTGTATGCTGGTCCGACAGACCAGATACGACGCAAGGGCAGGGTACTATATCTCGCGCTCGCTGCAATAGGAAAAACAAATTTTCCTATTGCGGCGAGTGCGAGGGGGAGGCGACAATGTCCCTTAGGTCTGGTGTGGATTTTAAGGGGAACCCGAAGAAACGGTGTGGGGTCCCCCCAAAATCCATAAGAGACCCCTATCCGAGCACGCAGCCCCGCCGGTCAGGAAAGGGGGTGGGGATGAGCGAGTGGCCCTCCCCACCACAAAGAACCTTGTCCCCATGTTGATGAGGACAAGGGCCTCTTCCCGACAACCCTGGCCGTTGGTTGTCGGTGTCTGCAGGCGGAGGGCTTATCGGAATCCGGGAGCCCCCTTTGATAAGGGGGCCCCCAGATCCCAGCCCCGCACCCTATGTGAATGAGTATGGGGTACATCGTGCCACTACCCATTCACCTAGGGAAAAAGTGTCAATAAAAAAACACACTGCACAGGTTTTATTATTAGACAGCTCCGGGGGTCTTCTTCTGACTTCGGGGGTCTTCTTCCGACTTCACCGCTGTCTCTGGCCTCTTCTCCTGGTGTCGGGTTCTTCTGCCGGCTCCTCTGCTATCTTCTGCCGCTCTTTTGCTAGCGGTGGCCCGGACTTCTGCGTCGCCTTCTTCCCTCTTCTCTTCTTCCGATGTGGACACGATGCTCTCTCCCGCTGTTATAAGGGGGCGTGGTAAACATCACCCAGTGACCACACCCCCTTATGACATCACAGTCCCAGCATGCCCGGGGACTGTGACGTTATAAGGGGGCGGGGTCACTACCTATATAAGTCAATGCGGAGCGCTCACACACCATTACAGCGGGAGAGAGCGTCGTATAAACATCAGAAGAAGAGAAGAGGGAAGAAGACGACGCAGAAGTCCGGGCCACTTCTAGCAAAAGAGCGGCAGAAGATAGCGGAGGACCTGGTAGAAGAACCGGACACCGTGAGAAGAGGTCGAACACCGGGAGAAGAGGCCGGAGAGCGGGAGAAGAACCGGACGCCGGGAGAAGAGGCCGGAGACAGTGGCGAAGTCGGAAGAAGACCCCTGAAGTTGGAAGAAGACCCCCGGAGCTGTCTAATAAATTACTTAAATAACCTGTGTACCCCATACTCATTCACATAGGGTGGGGGGCCGGGATCTGGGGGCCCCCTTATTAAAGGGGGCTTCCGGATTCCGATAAGCCCTCCGCCCGCAGACCGCGTCAACCAACGGCCAGGGTTGTCGGGAAGAGGCCCTTGTCCTCATCAACATGGGTACAAGGTGCTTTGGGGTGGGGGGGCGCAGGGCACCCCCTCCCCCAAAGCACCCACCCCCATGTTGAGGGCATGCGGCCTTGTACGGTTCAGGAGGGGGGGCACTCGCTCATCCCCACCCCCTTTCCTAACCTGCCGGGCTGCGTGCTTGGATAGGGGTCTAGTATGGATTTGGGGGGACTCCCACGACGTTTTTTTGGCATAGGGAGTTCCCCTAAAATCCATACCAGGAAATATGAGGGGGTTTTGGGACTTTAAATGAGGCACAATTAAGTGGCTCCATCCCAGTAATTGGTACAATTAAACAGGAAGTTGGGACTTTAAATGAAGCGCTTGGGTAGTGGAGGTAAAATAAACCATATTTAGAGATGCATTATGAAATGTTTATTCATTATACACAATGGCAAGCAATAAAAAAGTATTCATTTCATATATGTATGCCTTTGCGCCTTTGTGCCCTGTGTGCGGTGATTGGGTGTTTGGGTGGTGCTGGGCTCTCTTCTCTGCGGGAGCTGCGATGCGCCAGTGGGTCCTCCCCTTCTCCCCATCTTTCTATGATTGGGAGATCGGGCGGACGCCCCTCTGCGCATCGGCGCCACGTACCCTACGCCGTGCGCGTGACGTCAGTTCTGGCGTCACCGCGCCAACGTCTAGTGTGTACATCTCGGTGTCTCCAGGGGGGAGCCTGCTCACTCCGACGGCTAAGTGTCAACTTGGTTCAGGTGCGGCGGCTCCTCTTCCTAGTCACCCACGTGGCGTTGGCGGCGTACTTATATTCCCCACTTAGAGCTGGCTGTTCATACGGCCAGTCTCTCTCTGGGGTCCCTGCACACCAGCCCTACGTTTGGCGTTCGACTGTTGGTGCCTCTTGATGCCACATTTGGGTAGGTTTTTTGTCTCCTCTCTCCTCCTTCTCCCTCTACATTGCACCTCTTTTTCCCTTGGGTTCCGTGTCTATTCTCCTGGTGATCTTGCCCCACTTATACTAACTTGTCACTTCTCATCTGTAATTCCTCACGCACTACCCGCTAGCACATTCCTACCTACTTTGGTTACCTTCACACTTATTCCTATGTCATCCACTTATATTACTACCTGTCTTGGAACTCACTGGGTTCATTATTTATTACTTAATTATCTATAAAATACTATTATAAACCATACATACACTCAATGGATTATACTATTCTGTTCCCAGATTTATATGTTCCCACGACAAATACATTCCCGCCTGTGGACACACTCTGCTCCATCTTGTTTCTTTTTCCTGCCCGATGTCGCATCTATATATATTTATGCCGCCTCAGCTCCCGTGGAGAGGCTATGCTCCTGGCCCACCCTGCACCCACCTCCGCGCACTGCACTTGCTGCCTGAGCTGGTGAGTGTGTTTTGTAATAACAGCTATATAGATTTAATGTTCATTTATTACTTTTTATATGGACACTAAGGTTCATTATATTTTCTATATATATTTCATAGGGAATTTTACTCCATCAGCTCCTGATGAGTGGGGGAATACCCACGAAACGCGTCGAGCTTTAATACTTTTTGATGCCCCAGCTACATCTTATATGGAACCTTAGTTATTTATATCTTTTACTCCTTCCAATTATATTAATCGTTCTCATACTTAATAAATGTACATTTACCATGTGGGTGCACGTGTCGCCACCAGGCATGTTGTTGCCAGCAATTATGCTTTATTATTTTTTTCTATCTATACTAGATCATGTGCTGCTATATGTGTATATATTTTTTATTATGCTTATGCTATGTGTACATCTCCTATACATATATGTTATGAATTTTTTACTGTATATGAAATGGATACTTTTTTATTGCTTGCCATTGTGTATAATCAATAAACATTTCATAATGCATCTCTAAATATGGTTTATTTTACCTCCACTACCCAAGCGCTTCATTTAAAGTCCCAACTTCCTGTTTAATTGTTAAAATCCATACCAGACCTAAGGGCCTGATATGCCCCGCAACGGGGCTTGCAAGGTGTCAATCTTGCCGATAAAAGCGGCGAGATTGACTTCCTTTTCTAGTCCCGTCGTACCCGAGTCACGTTCAAAATGAACGGACTTGTTCGTGTGTGGGCAAGTCTGTTCATTTGGAAAGTCCGCCGTAACTCCGTCGGGAACTAGGTTCACCGGAAAAGTCCGGCCGTGTGTAGGCAAGTCCGTCTGTAGTCCGGTCGTGTGTAGGCAAGTCCGTTCGTAAAAAAAGTCAGTCGGAAAGTCAGTCGGACCAGTCCGGTCGGAAAGTCCGCCCGTGTGTACGCTGCATTAGACCTTGAGAGATAATATGACCCAGCGATTTAATAACACAGTTTGCCAATTAAATAAGGAAGGTTAGGGTTTCTCCACCGCAGGGTACGTTGGAAAAGAGTATTGATATTTAGATACCTTGAGGTACTGCCAGTTTTTAACTCCCAATTATTAATTTGAGGCCCACGAAGATGCAGTATGTTTTCTCCAGTCTTTTCCCTTCTGGCTCATCCCTCTCTCCTTAGACCTCTCACACCTGACCCTTTACCTCTCCCCCCCCCCCCCCCCCATATATATACATCTTCCTCAATCACATTTCCCCCACCCCCTTTTCCATATATCCATCCCTTCTTCCCTTACTTCACTGTTTTGTAGTATTAGTGAGAATGACTTCCTACATTAAGAACTGCATTTGGAAAGCAGTTTTGAACACTGCCATGTTCCCAACCAATGCTGATTCTGTGTACAATTACTTGTGATGTCAAAGCAGCCTAAAGTAGCATTACCAGTGGGCGTTAAGGAGACTGATCAACCAGTGGAGAGTGACCAGGCAAGGTGACTGATGTCCTCAACAGGAAATGTACCGCTACACTCTGAAGACAAATGACGTTTAACAAAAGATGAGCTAACTACTACATTTATTTAAAATTTTATGTGTGTTCATAGTTTAATTTTAAAACACATGCACAATAGGAAGTGATCATGGCCATGTTTTATGATAACACAGTGGGGTTGATTTACTAAAACTGGAGAGTGCAAAACCTGGTGCAGCTCTGCATAGAAACCAATCAGCTTCCAGTTTTTTTTTTGGTCAAAGCTTAATTGAACAAACTGAAGTTAGAAGCAGATTGACTACCATGCACAGCTGCACCAGATTTTGCACTCTTAAGTTTTAGTAAATCAACCCCAGTGCTAGGGCACCATGAATCAAGCTGTCATTGTAGTAAATCTGTCTCAAATGGTATCTCTACTTCTGTTTTGTATTGCCTTCCTGTGCAAAAGAAACGTATACATTTTCTTCAGTAGTCTATAATTGTACAATGGGGTTATTTTACTAAAGGCAGATAGACTGTGCACTTTGCAAATGCAGTTGCACTCATTTCCCTTAGTAAATGTAATGTGGTAAGACTTCACTTTGTAAAGAATATCCAATTAGGCACAAGAAAAATATATTTTAAACAAAATACATTTTTGCTTGCACATGATTAGATAAATGTAAATCAGCAGAGCTTTAACACATTTACTAAGTTCTGGGGAAAATGAGTGCATCTGCACTTGCAAAGTGCACCGTCTATTTGACTTTAGTAAATCCATCCCATTGCTTGCAAGTGCCATGGAAAACGTTCCAACAATGTATATATTTTACATAAAGGCGCATTGGCAATTCCATACAAGAAACATTTCATATGTGAATGATCAACTACATCTTTGTTTAGTATAGTATAACATAGATTTTTACAAGTCTGAGGAGCAGATGAATCACATCATGCATTGTTCTAAAGAGCAGGGTTATTGGTCAGTCTAGACATTTACACTTTTTTTTTACCCTGTTTGTTAAGTTTTCCCTAAAGAATTTTCCCTTCACTGCTAGATAACATTTGTTTCCTTTCTAACCACTTTAGGGATTGGCATACTAGTCTCAGTTTTGTGGTGATAAGTGGGTGAAGGTTGTTTCCCACAGGAAGTAATTAGTGATGTAATTAAAGATGTCATCTTTCTAATCTATTTGGGAGTTACCATATTTTTAAAGGGTGGACATTGAAACGGAAATTCAAAATACTAAATGGAAACAATTAGGCATCAGTTGCTCATTTGGCCTCCCTTTAAAATTAATCAGCAAATTAAGAGTACAGAATATGCACAGATGTCATACGTTGTCATTCTGACTACAATTTAGTATAGGAAGCTCAAGGAGGTCAATTAGTAGTAATAATGACACACATTAAAGCGGAGTTCCACCCAAAAGTGGAATTTCCACTCATTGTACTCCTCCCCCCCCTACGGTGCCATATTTGGCACCTTTTGGGGGGGAGGGGGGACAGCATACCTGTCTTTCACAGCCGCGCATATTGACGTTATGGCTGGGGCTCCCTCCTCCTTCTCGCCCTGTCACCAGGCCAGTAGGAGAGAGGAGATGAGCGGAGCCTTGCGCATGCGCAGTAGGGTTCCCGGCGTAAAGACGAAAGGCTACACTGCTGGGTTCCCTTATTCGCAATGGAGGCAGCATGCACCCGACAGCTGATGGAAACATCAGCTGCGGTGCTGACATCGCTGGACTCCAGGACAGGTAAGTGTCTGATTATTAAAAGTCAGCAGCTGCAGTATGTGCAGCTGCTGGCTTTTATTTTTGCAGTGGTGGGTGGACCTCCGCTTTAACTACTCTACAATAAATGAGATATGATCAGTTGTTGCCAAGCCTGTAGTAAAAGGAGAAAATGGATCGAGAAAATATAAACAATTAATAAAATGGCGCCAAGCACTTACATTGTACTTAGACAACTCTGGTCATAACCATACCCAGATGATTGTGCAGTTAGTTATTATATGTTTATTAGAAGGTGTAATTTGTATTGAATAAATAGTAGCACATAACTGACTTTACCCTAACTTGTCAACAATGGATGGTACAATATAGTCTAAACTTTACACATACTGTATATGGACTGAGATGTTCTCAAGTAGGTTATCTCAAAACAAACAAGGATGGTATAACTCCTAACAGTTCAGAATATGATTACTAAATATTTACAACCATTTGGTTTTTCAAAATCTGCGACAACTCTACCAAAACCAGTGTTGTTAGGATCTATGCTTGTTACTTGTACATTTCAGCAGGCAGCAGTTCACCTTCCTCAAGTGACATTTTCTTTGAGGTTGCCCCAGCTGTGTATCGATTATGGCAACTACTGTTTTAAGCAAACCTGCATTTTGCCCACTCATCTTTCCATCAATCCCCGCTGTTCAGACACCAAAATTACCACCACAGATTTGGCTGCACATTTGCTAGGTCAAGTACGATTTACTAAAATGTACAAACATCTGCTCTTCAAAGGGAAAATGTACTTACTGTGCCATTTGCATTATTTAAAACCTGGTGTTTTGCACACATGCCAGGCTGAGGTGCTGTATATGTGTTTCCAAGCCTTGAAATTAGAAAATGTAACCATACCACACTCTTTAGTGATGTGACCTTATTTGGCAGCTGATTTCAACCAATGATTTTGGCTGAACAAATTAAATTTCTTGATTTTTTTATTGGGTTTGTTTTAAATCAGAAAGTAGAAAACATCATTTTTATTTTAAATGTTTTGGTATTTTTTTCATTTACATCGCAAAAAAAAAACAAAAAAAAACCCAGTGGTAATCAAATATCACCAAAAGAAAGCTTTATTTGTGTGAAAAAAAAAGATAAAAATTTAATTTGTGTAGACTAGAGTGTTGCATGGCTACAAAATTGGCAGTTAAAGTATCACAGTGCTGAATAGCAAAAAATGATCTGGTCATGAAAGGGGTACAACCTTCTGAAAGTCAAGTGGTTAAAGAAAATCCCAAATTTTGAGTTGTGCCCAGAACAGGAATAGAGGGAAAATCTTCCAATGGGGGCACTAGTTCTGGTGACCCAGGGGAAAACCAGGGATAGCCTTACGTTGGAGGAATTTTCCTAAATTGGAATTGGCTATGGGACAAGAAGTGAAGGGAAATCCCCCCGATGGGACACAGATGACAAAAAAGAAACTGATTGTCTCTTACTCTATCCAAAATAATAAAAAAGTTTTACATTTAGTTCTATCTCAAGAATGGATTCAATAAATTTGAAGTAGGAAACGGGTCTATGAATAGAGATTGTTTGGACAGGGTAGAAGATGCATGACAGTATGTATTTTTGATGATGTTACATCTACCCATCCAAGAAAAACTAGTAAAGTTGAGAATAAACAGATTTGTAAGATCATTTGGCAACATTAATTGCCTGGGCAACAATAAGCCCAGGTAATTAAAGTGGAGGTCCGCCAAAAAAAAAAAATATTAAAAGCCAGCAGCTACAAATACTGCAGCTTCTGACTTTTAATATATGGACGCTTACCTGTCCAGGGAGCCCGCGATGTCGGCAGCCGAAGCAGATCTGTCCGTCGGCTCTCGGCAGCTACCGCCGCCATCCTCGGTAAGGGAATCAGGAAGTGAAGCCGTGCGACTTCACTTCCTGGTTCCCTACTGCACATGCGCGAGTCGCGCTGCACATGCTCACTGGTCTCTGCTGTCTTCTGTCTCACAGAAGACAGCGGGGGAGGACAGAGTAGGTGCCGGATGTGGCGTAAGTCTCCGCGAACGCCACGGCGATCTATGCCAGGAAGTGGGAGCAAATACCTGTATTAGACAGGTATCTGCTCCCTCCTCCCCCCTGAAAGGTGCCAAATGTGACACCGGAGGGGGGGGGGAGGATTCCAAAAAGTGGATGTTCTATTTTTGGGTGGAACTCCACTTTAATGTGGGAAGGCAATCAATTAAAAGCCAAATTTGTGGGCTGCTAAAGCAGTAGGGTATGCTGTTGAGTGTTGTTAAAGAGAGTTGAAAGTAGTAATGAAATAGGGAGACAGTTAAGTCTGAAGTTTAAGTGGTTGTAAACCCCATTTATGAAATTTGACCTAGGCACATCTGTAGTGTTTACTTATCTCTGTCAGGGCTGGGCTCAGCCCTTTCCTCTCAAAGCTGGCCGCTCAGCTGTCAGCTAGTTGCCAGCTCCTTTCTCTCCACAATGACTCCCCTGTTGATGATATCCTGCTCATCAGTCCTGCCTACTTAAGCCGTCCAGCCCAGATGATCTCTGCCTTCGCCTTGGTCACATCTCTAAAGACGCTCTCCTGTGTTCCTGTTAAAGACTTGCTTGGATGACATTCCTTCTGGCTCCAGATCCAGCTTGCTGTTCTACTACGCTCATCTCTGGCTCCCTGACGTTTTGACTTGTCTGACTATCCGTTCCAGTTCCTGAACTCTGGCTTTGTTTTGACTACGTTTACTCTGTTTACCTTTTTATTATTATTATTATTATTAAACAAGTGTGATTTAACTGTACTTCTGTCTCAGTCTGATTCATGGTTTCTGACAATCTCTCTCTAAAGCTCTAAGTGCTCTTATCTCTCTCTAAAGCTCTAAGTGCCATGTCTTTCTGCTGCTCCGTTCCTGTTATCAGCAGTCACTTCTGACAAGTTCTCTGACACATGACATAACAGCAGCTGAAAATTTGTGTCGGGGAGGGAGCTTAGAGGTAGATAAGCAGAGAGCTGGTCTATTCAGACTGCAGCTCTGCACGTTCCTTTGTTCCTCTGCCTATGTGGAGGGCGGTGTGCTCTCGCCCAGACTTCACACCCACTGCTGAATAAGGAAACAAGATTTGTAACATGATCTGAACTTTCCAAAGAGTGTAGAAAGGGAAAGACAGCAGACATACTAGTAAAATGTATGTAGGAGGATTTGTTTAATCTCTGTGGATCATCTGAGGCTGTTCACTTCACTGTGTATAGGAAAGGGTTTACAACCACTTTAAGGGTGAAAGCCTGGGAGCCCTACCATATTTCGTTTATTTAATTACTTGTGCCAGTTCCAATGGCTCAATTGGATCCTCCGGAAGATCAGACACATGTCTAGGAATGGCATTCCTGCCTCTAAACGGTATGCCCTGATGTCATGCGCTAGAGTTTGGGAGTCTGTGTGATTAAGGGTCAAATTATTTAGAGTAGCATAGTAGCAAAGTAGCCACAATTTCCACTGGGAGCAGGGATCATTGTTCACTCTTAATGATGTGACCAAAGCATTTTATATTCAAAACACAATTTCTGCACAGCTTGGCAATGTTGTCTTAACATGAGGTCAATGAGCCAGAGCAGCAATGGCGCATTAGATATCTATATACTGTGTGCTTAGTGGGGTAGTGAAACAGCAGTCTGAATTGAAATTCCCCTTTAGCAAAACAGGAATGCCTGGTAAAAGCATGATTCACTGTAGCTCTGAATATGATTCAGCGCGGAAAAAAGCACCAAACAACTTCAAGCTGTAAATTCAATTTTGGTCGTTGAAACAACAATCCAAACTTCTTACTTTAAATGGCTTCCTAATGTCAAATTAACTTCAGCAAAATATGACTGGTTGCTGGGAGACACAAATTATGGTCTTGTCCCATCTAAAGATTTCACACTTAAAGCGGAACTTCAGTAATTTTTTCATCTTTCCTTCTATTAAATCTTCTTGATGTTTTAACTTTGGATAGTAAAACATTTTTTTTACCTTATACAGCCCACTTCCTGTTTCTTGTCTGGTAAAAAGCCTAGGCTTATGACATCATACACAGCTCTCTGTCTCACTCTCGTGAGAGTTTGCCAGGAAGGGAGGGAGGATGAGTCATAAGTGGGCAAATGAGAGCTGCAGGGCTGCAGAGCTGGCACGTGCCTCTGTGTGTCTGTGTAAATCCAGGAAGTGAACAGGCTGCACCTTCAGCTGCCCACAGTTAAAATGGCTGCAGCCAGAATCAGTGGAGGGAGATTTCTGCAGCATATTTGGCAAGTACAGAATCACAGTATGTATAAAATAATATGCAAAGTGGTTGGAGGGAAGCTTCAGAATGGCAAAGATGTTTTTATTACAAATTATGTGCAGTTCCTCTTTAATGTTATCCACTCTGTCATCCCGGGCAAGAAATAAGAGAAAATGCAGAAAGGTTGGGCCAGTTATGTCAGAATAAAGCGTGAGGGATGCATCCCTCCTGTGGGATAGATTCAAGGTTAGCTTAAGTGTGTCTGGGAAATTGAGGCTGATCAGGAAACCTTTGCACTGTGTGATGTGTTGGATTTATAGTATCCACCCTCACTTGTTTCCTGTTATTGTTAAATGTAAAATTCACCAGTGTGTGGCTGCATTGTCAAATCATGGACACTCCATCTGTGGATTTTTCATCTGTTCTGATTTCTGCCAAGAAACTGTTAAGCGATTTAACTGTTCAGGATCTGAAAACAAGTGAAATATCAGTTGTGACTGGACTCCAATGAAATATTGATACTCTCTATTAATACAGTGTTTAATTACCACATATTGTAGAAGCATACATTACTTGAATAGGGAGCGGTTAGAAAGGCTAAATTTGTACAGACTAAAGCCAGCCATAGATGGAGCGATTTTCTTTCCTACAACTACTGTTATTGATTCCATTTGTCAGAATATAAATTTACTCTGGCCACTGGAATGAGCACTCAAGTGCTAAATGCACCTAGCGTTTAGAAGCTTTTTTTTCTGGCCAAAAGAACCTCCCCTTAACACGATGGTGGTGTGTGCTTTTTTTCAGCCTCTAAATGCTCCTTTTCTAATACACCTGTAAATAACTATGTATGCAGGTGCGTTTACAGGCTGAAAAAGGAAGTCAAAAACCTGAATAAAAGTGTAAAAGTGTTTTTTATGTCTTGAGTTCAGGGGGCCTTAACCCTTCCGTTGTACGGACCTGAAACACGCCCCCGGGACCGGGGCCTCCCACGCCGCCTTCCCCTGCTATGTTTTGCTCCACTTGCCTATCTGCGACCGACATGGCAGGTGCCGGTGGCTGGGGTCCGCTCTCCTCCCCTTCTTGCTGTAACCCAGAAAGCGACATCTATGACTTCACTTATGGGTCAGCCTCTCTGTGTCCCTGGCTAGCTTAGCCGGGTAGCCATATTTTGCAAAACGTTCTGCATTGTAAAACATACAGTGGAGCCCAAAGAAGACAGGCAGGGTCTTTTAGACCCTGCCTGTCTCATTAAAGAGAACCTGTCACCTAAAAGTCATCTGTCCCCTATGTGATGAATAAAAAAGTTGAAAAAAAAATAAAGTTACACCCAAGCACATTAAATTCCCCCCCCCCCCAAAAAATGTTGAGGCCCCCCCAACCCCACATATACGAATGTACGAACGTAAACACATGGGTCGGGGGTGCTTACATGTGAAAACATTGATTGCGATACACATGTTACATATTGCCACACACGCCGGAGTGAGAGCAATAATTCCTCTCTAAAATTAAACTGATACCTATAGGGGACTTTTGAAGTGTAGCCTAAAGAAAATATAGGGTACTAAAGTTTGTCGCCTTTTCACGGGATTAAAGAGAACCTGTCACCTAAAAATTATCTGTCCCTTATGTGATGAAAAAAAAAGTTGCAAAAAAATAAAGTTACACCCAAGCACATTAAATCCCCCCCCCCCTCAAAAAAATGTTGAGTCCCCCCAACCCCACATATACTAACGTACGAACGTAAACACATGGGTCGGGGGGTGCTTACATGTGAAAACATTGATTGAGTAACACATGTTACATATTGCCACACACGCCGGAGTGAGAGCAATAATTCCTCTGCAAAATTAAACTGATACCTATAGGGGGCTTTTGAAGTGTAGCCTATAGAAAATATAGGGTACTAAAGTTTGGCACCATTTCATGGGCGCACACAGATTTAAGGTTGGACATGTTGGACACATGAAGTGTCCAGTATAGACTGTTTTTGCCAGATACATGAATTGGGCGCAAGCACCTACACTTTCAGAGCTGTGCCCAAGTGTAATTACAACGAGCGTCTATGACACTCTTTATGAATTCCTCAGAGTGTGCCTGTAGTTCAGTAGTCAGCCTGGCTGATATGTCCCTTCAACAAGCCCTACTTAACTTGCAAAGTAGGAAGATAGGGAATGTATTTTCCCTCCTTCCTATTCATCAGTCAATGCAGCTTGGAATGTGTGGATGGGCAGTCAGAGGACTGCTGAATAACACTAAAAAATACAGGTAACAGCTACTTCATTAGGAAAATGCACTATTTTAAAAAAATGAAAACTGATATTTGTGTAGCACCCTCTAGTGTAGATGGCTAGATAGTGTACATAGGGTTTTTTTTGTAGTGTACGTACATTTAGGTTGAATTTGGATCAGGGTGAATGAGTCAGGGAGGCTGGATGACCCATCGCACATCGCTCTGGTACCTCCCCCTATTTGCTGGAACCTTGGAGAAGTTTCCAGAAGAATGGGAGGGAGGTTAGGAGAAGCTGCCTGGATTATTGAGGAGGGCTCCAACCAATCGCCAGCAAATGGGCTGACAGGGGGTAGGGCCCTCTTAAATACTTAGATCAGGCAGCTGGGGCAGTGCGGAGTTCGGGTAGAAGCTGAAGATGGAGTGCTGAGGAGGTTGTTCAAAGATCTTGAGGGTAGCCCCCTAGTCTGGAGGGGGGCTTACTTCGGGCCTGGGGCTCAGGTGCTGGAGGGATCCTCCTAAAACACATGGAAGAATGAGGTGAGGACAGCAGGAGCCAGCTAGATCCTCCGGGAGATCTGCAGTGAGGAGACAGCCGGGTGGCTGGTAAGTGCGACAGTCTGGGAGGACTGTGGGAAGTAGCCAAGAGGGCTAGTGAAAGGGGCAGCTGTGGCCAGGCTGACTGGCAGTGCCTGAAGAGGTGGTGCTGGGATAAGCAGCCACAGGAATGTAGCTGGACACTGTTTTTTTCTCTACACACCAAAAGAGCCTGCAGTCCCTGCCTGTAAAGGGCTTTTGCTTTCTCTGGCTGAGTGCCTTGCCAGATCCACCAAACAGTGTTCCAGCTGGGTCTCTGCAAGCGATGTGCTGGAGGAAGAGGAGTGTATACAGAGAGTTTATATAATTAAAGCTACCCTGAAGAATTTTTCTTCCGGTCAAGTGGGCATGCCATAATCATCCCATCCCATCCAAGTTTATTAACCCCTAATAAAATACAAAAACAAAGCGAGCCTGTGAAAAATTTGGTGTGCCTGGCTGTGTAGGGTGGGGGATTCTTATTCACCAGCGCATCCTACGGGGGATGCTCTACATTTGAATGCCAAAGGGTAGTTTGCATTGCATGACTACACATATACTTAAATGACCTCACCTCTACCCCACATAACAGTGCTTTGACCTGGAAATTGACCACATGGGCCCAAGCCCTGCATCCTTTTCATGGGGGAGCATAGCAAAGGCAAGTAAGTGGGTGGTAGAGGACTCCTGTCAAGACAAGCTGTCATTTTGTCCTGAATGGGGAATGTGGAAAATTCTCTTTAAGTCATAAAATTAGTAAAATATTGTTTATGATTCCTAAAAAAAAAAAAAATCAGATGATGCTTTGAATATATGGTTGGGCTGTAGATACCACACTATTTAATTGAATGCATGAGTCTCAAAAGCACTTTGATTACAAAGTCGTTAACCCAAAAACAGCTTTTAATGTACACATGGGTTAGAACAGGCCTGTGTTGGTGGTCTTGTTACATAGTAAATTACCAGCTACAAACATGTTGAAATAAAATCTGATTACAGCTGCTGTGACCACAAGGGCTCATTCGATATTCAGAGTCTGTGTAAAGAACAGACAATAAAGAACTGAACATTTCAAACTGTTTATTAAGCAGCTGAAATGATTTTGTCTTCGTGTGCTTTAAATGCTGCCTGTATTTATGCAGACAAACCCCTCTGCGTGTTTCCACCATCTCTGAAGAGAGCAGGAATGATATTACAGCAGGTGGTGGGCTTTGTTGGAGAGACACGTCTGTTTGCACACTATATAAGGACATGGTGACAAACCCTTGTTAGCTTCATGGAAAATTGGAATGCCATTGGATTTTATGTGGGAACGAGCTTCAGATCTTTCAGTTGTTTCTCAACAAGAGAAATTAATGTAGGAAGAGTCATTCTCATACTTCCTGTTTTACTTCACTTTTGCCAAAATAGAAATAAATTATTACCCATTCAGTCTGCAACTCACATCTGTAGCAAGCTTTCAACACACACATAGACAACACAACCCTTAAAATTAAAGTAAACATTTAAAAAAAAAAAAAAGTAGGACCCTGCTGGTCTCTTATATCATAAACGATTCTTGTTTGTCAAGGTTTGTATATGTTTGTATACAATGGGCTATGCACGTGCACACAGCATGGCTCTGTATTTTGACAATGTAACTGCTGTGCACATGCATAAGAGTGACGTCGATGTGACCCTGCCAACCAAGCAAGCAAAGTGTCAGAACCCAGAAAGAAGACCAGGAGAAGATGGCAGCACCCATGACCAACAGGAGCACTGGAGGGAATCACTAGCCAGGTAAACCTGCCATCATGTGCTTATATTCTGTGCATACTATTATGGCTAAAGGCTCCTGGGCCTCCCACACCGTATTTCCTGAAATTAAATTAAAGTCCCAGCCTGAGGCCAGAAGAGGCCAGGACTTTAATTTAATTGTCGGGAAATGTGATGTGGGATATTACTTTGCTTGCACCCAAAAGTGACTAAACAGTCACCTTTCTGCCGCTATGCCTCTACTGAAGAAATGAGGCCAGGAGGCAGAAAGGGGACCATCATTCGATGTGTTTATAAGGCTTTTATTTATTTATTGCTTGGTTAGTTGCCAGACCCCATCCATCTATCCTGAACATAACAGAGGGATCATTTTTGCCACGTCACTATGGAAAGCATCACAGCTGCAGCATGTGTATACCCCTATCCACTGCCTCTGTAGCTTTTGCCTCACCCACTGATTTTGCAGCCATTTGCCTGTGCGTTACACCCTCCTAACCCTTGCACTCTGTATATTACATACCCCTGCACTCTATGCATTACCCACTCCTGATCCCAGAACTATATACATTACTCACTCATGACTTTTGCATTCTATACATTAGTCACTTCTGATCCCTGAACTACATTATGTACATTATCCACTCCTGACCACTGAAATATGTGCATTATCCAGTCATGACCCTTGCACTCTGTACATTACCCATTTCTGATGCCTGAACTATGTACATTACCCACTCATGACCCCTCAGTTATGTACGTTACTTACTTCTGACCCCTGTACTCTGTACATTACATACTCCTGATGCCTGCATTTAGTACATTATATTCACCTGATACCTGCACTTGGGCAAGGGGGGGGGAGGCGAGTGACCACCCCTGGAATTGGCAAGGGTCTGCCGTGGCCGCATCTGTAGCTGTGCTGGCTCTCTCTGTTTGTGAGAGTCGGCTCCACAGCTGCTGCAGATCTGTGTCATTGAGCTTACAGAGCTTTTTACTGCTACCTCTGGCTGCTTCCTGTATGTGTGCCCCTCGTTTGCTGCCTGTAATGTATTTTCACTGGAACATGTGGAAACAGGATCCGGGAGAAGGAAGACCACCTTACAAGTGGGGGCTGTAGGTACAAGTGTACTGACATATATACAGATGAAGGGGGCAGCTGAGTGCATACAGCTATGATCAGTGAAGGGGGGTTGCCAGAAATAGGGAATATCATATCATCTGTCCTGTCCTGTATACAGCTATATACAGCTTTATACACCTATCTTCCTTCATGTATTCCTCCATCATCACTGACTGCAGATATACTGTACATCATCTGTCCTGTATAAATAGCTGTATACAGGTCAGATGATGTATATCTGCAGTCAGTGATGATGGAGGAAGGTCTCTATATACAGGTAGCTGTATATACTCACCTTCCTTCCTGTATATAAAGACCTTCCTCCATCATCACTGACTGAAGATATACATCATCTGTCCTGTATACAGCAATATATACCCTCCTTCCTGTATATACTAATACCATCCACCCCTCTATATACACATACTGTACACCCTCCGTACTGTACATGACACATTTGACAGGCACAATGAGGCTGCATATGATGGGCACATGCCTGCGTTTTATTTGATAATGACTAACCCCCTCCCCTTCATGACATTGTGGAAAAGTGTAAGGAGCATGGGTGACCATAAAATGATGCCCCCCCCCCCTGAAAAAAGTTCTGCGGATGCCCATGTACCTGCACTCTGTATGTTACATACTTTTGACATCTGTGCTCTGTACAAGTTTTTAAACCCTCCCACTGTTAGCACAATTTTGCCACACCCAAATGTCTCCATGAGACACTACACTGCTTGCAGGCTTAGGGGCACGGGTGATCAGGCTTAGCCCTTGGCTTTAAATAGAGGCCCCTGTCAGGTTGGCTGTACGGGGCCCCATGCTTTCTAACAGCAGCTCTGTCTAGGATTGTGTAAAAATATTATATTTTGTTTAGGTTCTTTCCTAATTAGGACGGGTATACGACTGACCCTCCTTCATTCAAACTAGTGAAGTTTTATGGCTAATTGGAGTTCAGCTTTATTATTAAACTGCAGACACCTAGTTTTTTATTATACTTTAGCATTTTATTGAGCATTATAAATATATCCCCCCCCAAAAATGTAATTTATTTTGCACTACCACTAGTGTAACAACCTGAATTTGTCTTCATATCTGCCTTCCTGTGCAGTAGAGGGATGGGCAGCTTTAGCAACCAATCAGGATCTGCTGCATGCACATGTGCTGACCATGCGCATGCTGACAGGAGGAAAGAGCGGAGTGAGCAGAGGAATGGCCTTTTCAGGTGTCACTGCTTCATTGTCCAGAAGGCTGAGAAGTGGTTTTAACAAATATGTGTTGCTGCTGCTTTATTAGGGTTGAAGAATCTGAATGTGCTAGCTGGCAGAGGTATTTGACGGACTTCACAGAATTAAAATATTTGACAGGTAAAACAGCTCCCATAAAGGTTGCTCAGCTGCTTGCCTGGAGTTCAGCTTTCAAAATGTAAACCTGGAATACATAATACAACCATACTAAACAATAATAAAGCATGTCTTCTGTATTGGATTGTATTGTAAGAGCCCTTTCTCACTGGGGCGGCGTCGGCGGTAAAACGCCGCTATTATTAGCGGCGTTTTACCGTCGGTATTCGGCCGCTAGCGGGGCGGTTTTACCCCCCGCTAGCGGCCGAGAAAGGGTTAAATACCACCGCAAAGCGCCTCTGCAGAGGCGCTTTGCCGGCGGTATAACCGCGCCGTCCCATTGATTTCAATGGGCAGGAGCGGTAAAGGAGCGGTATACACTCCGCTCCTTCACTGCTTCGAAGATGCTGCTAGCAGGACTTTTTTTACTGTCCTGCGAGAGCATCGCTCCAGTGTGAAAGCCCCCGGGGCTTTCACACTGGAATGAAAGCAGCGGCACTTTCGGGTCGGTTTGCAGGCGCTATTATGAGCGCAATAGCGCCTGCAAACCAGTGTGAAATGGCTCTCACTGTACTGTCTGCCCTCATGTTGTAAAGCTCTGCGCAAACTGTTGCTGCTATATAAATCCTGTATAGTAATAATAATAATGCACAAGATTGCCATCTTTGTTACAGTTTTCTTTATATGAAGCACAATAATTAAAAACATTGACATTTGTTAATGTCAGTTAATTTCCTGCTACAAAATGACAGAATGTAAAGAATATTTCATAGCCTAAAGTCAGTTAATGGAAAGAATGGGAAGAAATGTAATTTTAGCATTGAAGGACACCTAGTGGACAAGTGTAGAATTTTTGTTTAAAAGCACAATAATGATATATTGCGGTAACAATCCATTCTCACTTTATAATAATAGTGATTTTGTCACATTAATTTAGAGTACTGATTCATTTATAATTATTAATCTCCCCCTCAGGTACAGTTCAACAATATGTATTGGCATTTTATTGTTTTAAATGAATTGAAATCAACCTCACATTTATTAAGCGGATATCCCAGCACAGATAACACAGGATAATTATGGTAATTAGTCATGCGCATAAATTAATGCATTTTGGACAAATCTATGCACAACCCCTAGATCTACATAAGAATATAAAAATAAGATGTAGTGTGGTTCATTTGTTCATTCATTCATTTTTTTATTTATTTTTTTGGACATGAACACACACTCCCACACAGTTTGAACTGGATGGACTGGTGTTCAACCTACTAACTATGTAACTATGAAATTCATAAAGATTTTTGGTTGATATGGATTGCAGATGTTGTGATCCTTTTTGTCTGTTTTTATTAGTTAGTTATATTGGTTTGGCAGTATTCCTTTGGTGGCGTATTATGACCAGGGGCAGTTTCATATTAAGGTTACCTTCAGGGGTATGTTTTAGTGAAACGCCAGTTTCGCACTCCTGTATTCAGATGTGCCAAATCACGTTCGTTTTTGTACGTTTTTTACTTTCACATTTTTTTGCCCCTAAAGAGAATGGAATCGAAATTGCTATGCCAATTCCACTGTATTCAAAAAGAATGCAGTAGACAACAAGCTGGTCTATCTGTCAAACTTAGGCAAAGAACTTTTATGGCTTACTACTTCAGTGGCATCAATTTATGGGTTATAGATACAATCAAAACCAGTGAAAGTCAACCTATTCAAATAATTGATTATCTTTGTAAGTAATAGGAAAGTGTATGTATACATAGGTAAAACATACTCCAACAAACTGTGAAAACCTGAACCAGTTTTGTAATAAATATATTGTAGAGAGTTACTGGGTAGCACAGTGTTTTCCTCATTAGCGCTCATGCCTTGCAGCAAGGGGGTTCTTGGTTTAAATCTCAGCATGGACACCATTACATGGATGTTGCATGTTCTCCCTGTACTTTTGTGGGTTTTCTCCAGGTACTCCAGGGGGCTCTGCACCCCCCACCCCAAAGCACCTTGTCCCCATGTTGATGGGGACAAGGGCCTCTTCCTGACAACCCTGGCCGGTGGTTGTTAGGGTCTGCGGGCGGGGGGTTATCAGAATCCAGAAGCCCCCTTTGACAAGGGGGCCTCCAAATCTCAGGCCCCCTATGTGTATGCGTATGGGGTACATTGTACAAAAGACAATAAATTGACAGTTTTTGACAAGTCCCTTATTAAAAATGTCTTCTCCTCCTGCTTCTTCCTCCTCTGGGCTTTTCCTTCTCCCGCTTCTTCCTCCGAACTTCTCCTTCTCCCACTTCTTCTTCCGGTCTTCTTCTTTCTCCGTTCTTCTTTGTCCAGTGTTCTTCCTCCGCCGCCACTCCTGTCGACGACCCTCCTCCGATGCTGCATCCCACTGAACTGTCTGCGCCGATGTCAAGCATTTCTTAGATAACTATGGGGCGTGGCCATCGGATGACGTCATCCGGAGACCCCATTCAACCGTGACTTCACGGACCCATCATGCCCCGGGCGGTGAAGTCACAAGGGGGTGGGGCCTCATAGTTATCTAACACCCCATAGTTATCTAAGAAATGCTTGACATCGGTGCGGACAGATCAGCGGGACGCAGCATCGGAGGAGGGTTGTTGGCAGGAGCAGCGGTGGAGGAAGCACACCGGACAAAGAAGACCGGACAAAGAAGAAGACCGGAAGAAGAAGCGGGAGAAGGAAAAGACCAAGAAGCGGGAGGAGAAGACATTTTTAA
Organism: Lithobates septentrionalis; assembly: GCA_037952835.1. Taxonomy (NCBI): domain Eukaryota; kingdom Metazoa; phylum Chordata; class Amphibia; order Anura; family Ranidae; genus Lithobates; species Lithobates septentrionalis. The sequence continues at coordinate 996,211 of JBBDGP010002324.1, read as the reverse complement.
TAAAGGACTTGTCAAAAACTGTCTATTGTTTTTTGTCACACTACACTACTTTTTTTTGGTGAATGGGTAGGGATAAAATGTACCCCATACTCATTCACATGGAGGGGAGACCGGAATCTGGGGGACCCCTTGTTAAAGGGGCTTCTGGATTCTGATAAGCCCCCCGCCCCAGACCCCAACAACCACCGGCCAGGGTTGTTGGAAAGAGGCCCTTGTCCCCATCAACATGAGGGCAAGGTGCTGTGGGGTGGTATGGTTCAGGAGGGGGGGAGCGCTCGCTCGTCCCCTCCCTTTCCTGACCTGCCGGGCTGCATGCTTGGATAAGGGTCTGGTATGGATTTTGGGGGGGACCCCACGCCATTTAAAAAAAAAAATTGGCATGGGAGTCCTCTCCGAATCTATACTAGACCCAAGGGCCTGGTATGGACCTGGAGGGGGGACCCTACGCTGTTTTTTTTTCACCATTCTTTTTTTTTGCCAGCAATTCTTTTTTTTTTTACATTCAGCTGTCAGCAGGGAAGCCCACTGACAGCTGATGTTTCATCATTTGTTAAGGACGCGGCGGCCAGCTTCCCGGCCCCCTCCTTAGCAACCAGCTATATACAGTGTAAAAAAAAAACACAAATCGCCGCAAAATCGCTGTAAAAATGCGGTACTTACGTTTTGGATGCAGGTCCATTGAAGTCTATTACATGCAAAATGCATCAAAAAACGCATTAGTGTGAATCGCGCCTAACAGGGATGCCTGGATCACTAGACTGTCTTAACACATTATATCAACCCCTTTTGGGAAGGGAAATAGTTAATCTACAGTGTATCTTAGCTGTCCGTTTAACTTTTTTTACTGGAGTGTAGCTTTACCCAGAGATACTGGTTTATATAAGTGGTGTGATTCCTAGAGCTATCATATTAGAACATGTATATGACAAATATTCTCATGAAATCTTTTTTTTATATGTAATATTTGTTAGGGGGATTCACATAATAAATACTTAAAGAGAAATTCATACAACACAGATATACTCTGTGGAAAAAATACAATGCAGGTGGCTGTGCCCATCAATCACATTAAAGCTGATCAATGTCTTATGCTCAGCTGTGCATTCCAGACTCACTGGTGTATATTTACCAAAGGGAACTTTGTTTTTAAGACACAGAACTGTGAGGAAACAATTGAAGCTTAAGGCTTTGTCATAAGCAGCTGTGGCAATGTCATCTGCAATCTGCACTAGATGTACTATACACTACCAGAAATGAAGGAACCCTGACCTCAGAAAGCACAGCAGTTAAACAAAATATCCAGAAGACTTACCAGAACTAAACATTGAAGACCGCAGAATTTTTAATTCTCTTTAAATGACTCCCTTACTACCATATTGTGGTCATTTGGAAGCTATTTTACTGGGATGTATCTTAGAGATATGTGACTTTTGAGGGACTATATATAAACCCATAGAATTTGATTATGTGACATGAAACCTTTTTTTTTTTTGCCCAGAAATGTTTATCCAATATTAGTAACCCTAGACCTTACACTAGATTTGGTAGCATATTTTGTTTCTATTTATATGTAGCACTACCCTCCGTAGGGGTTGCAGGTGACAGGGTTCCCCACTGCTGCACAGCCAGGCACATAACATTTCCAGCTTTCATTCAGACACAGTGAACAATCCTTGAGCTTTGATTTGTGTTTTTATTTGGGGGTTATAACTTGGATGGGGATAGGAATTATGGGATGCCCAACTTGATAGTCACAAAACCAGGGACAACTTCCTCCCTATATACAACTCTGATTAACTCTTCTGTACAGCTCCAGTTGATTCCTCTGTATAACTCCAATTCCATGGTACACGCTAACAGTCTCTGTTAGATCAGCAACAGCCCCTTACAGGCTAGGACCTCTCAGTCCCTTAGAAAGTAGCACAATGTGTTGTGAACTGCATCCTGGAGTACCTCCAACTCCCCTGTAGACACTGGTCCTAGCTCTATCACTGCAGGACAATGCTAGCCCACCTGGCTGCCTCTTCACCAGCTTACCTGAACTTAAGCACATTGTTGTCTTCAAGAGAGACCTGCTATATGTGGCAGTCTCTCCCCTTGTAAATCCCTGCACCAAGCTGTAGTACTCACACTGTCCTCCTTGCTCTCCACTGCCTTTTAGGAAGGACTCCCTCCAAGCTTCTCCTGTTGTCAGGATCCTCCCAGGCCAGCACCTGAGCCCTGGTCCCCGGAAGAGCACCACCCCCACCCCCCAACAGTCTAGGGGTTTGCTTCAAGGGCCCCACTGACAGCCTCCTCAGCACTGCATCTTCATCTTCTACCCTACTCCCCTGCCAGCATGACTCATTCATATTTAAGGGCTCACTTAGTCTCCTGCCAGGCTCACCACCTGGGGATTGGCTACCCTCCTTTAAATATGCAGAACAACATTCCTAGTCTCCTCTATCCAGCTTCTAGAACATTCTCCAACATTCCAGAACCATAGGGAGGCACCAGAGAGCTGTCTGTATGAGCCATGCTGCCCTGAACTTTAAAAACCCTGACCCAGATTCAAAGTCTCACAGGGTTTAGACATGAGTCAGAATATATTTGACCTACTCTGATACTAGTAGCACACTAGCTATAGATTTTATATATATATATATATATATATATATATATATACACAGTATCTCACAAAAGTGAGAGTGAGTACATCCCGTCACTGAAGGAATGACACTTTGCTACAAGTAGTGAGTGTACAGCTTGTATAACAGTGTAAATTTGCTGTCCCCTGAAAATAACTCAACACACAGCCATTATTGTCTAAACCGCTGGCAACAAAAGTGAGTACACCCCTAAGTGAAAATGTCCAAATTGGGCCCAATTAGCCATTTTCCCTCCCCGGTGTCATGTGACTCGTTAGTTACAAAGTCTCAGGTGTGAATGGGGAGCAAGTGTGTTAAATTTGGTGTTATCGCTCTAACTCTCATACTGGTAACTGGAAGTTCAACATGGCACCTCATGGAAAAGAACTCTATGAGGATCTAAATAAAAGAATTGTTGCACTACATAAAGATGGCCTAGGCTGTAAAAAGATTGCCAAGATCCTGAAACTGAGTTGCAGCACGGAGGCCAAGACCATACAGCAGTTTAACAGGACAGGTTCCACTCAGAACAGGCCTCGCCATAGTCGACCAAAGAAGTTGAGTACACGTGCTCAGCGTCATATCCAGAGGTTGTCTTTGGGAAATAGACGTATGACTGCTGCCAGCATTGCTGCAGAGGTTGAAGGGGTGGGGGGTCAGCCTGTCAGTCCTCAGACCATACGCCGCACACTGCATCAAATTGGTCTGCATCGCTGTCATCCCAGAAGGAAGCCTCTTCTAAAGATGATGCACAAGAAAGCCTGCAAACAGTTTGCTGAAGACAAGCAGACTAAGGACATGGATTACTGGAACCATGTTCTGTGGTCTGATGAGACCAAGATAAACGTAATTGGTTCAGATGGTGTCAAGCGTGTGTGGCGGCAACCAGGTGAGGAGTACAAAGAAAAGTGTGTCTTGCCTACAGTCAAGCATGGTGGTGGGAGTGTCATGGTCTGGGGCTGCATGAGTGCTGCCAGCACTGGGGAGCTACATTTCATTGAGGGAACCATGAATGCCAACGTGTACTGTGACATACTGAAGCAGAGCTTGATCCCCTCCCTTCGGAGACTGGGCCACAGGGCAGTATTCCAACATGATAATGACCCCAAACACACCTCCAAGACAACCACTGCCTTGCTAAAGAAGCTGAGGGCAAAGGTGATAGACTGGCCAAGCATGTCTCCAGACCTAAACCCTATTGAGCATCTGTGGGGCATCCTCAAACGGGTGGAGGATAGCAAGGTCTCTAACATCCACCATGTCCGTGATGTTGTCATGGAGGAGTGGAAGTGGACTCCTGTGGCAACCTGTGAAGCTCTGGTGAACCCCATGCCCAAAAGTGTTCATGCAAAATAAGAAGGATTCCCCTTGGGGTAGGACTTAAACGGCACTCAAGTAGTAGTCAGAAAATTATATAAAGATAATCATATATTTATGTAGCGCCCTGCTCCTGTTATCCAGGCGCTCGCGTGTAAATTTAGTTTTGTGCTGAGCTGTAACCAGCTCAGATTGAATGTATATAGTTTACTGGATCTGTTCTGGAATTGACTTGGTTGTGCATTTCCCACTGTTGCCAGTAGGTGTCACTGGTGCCACAGGACAGTGTGCGAATAACAACTTAGTGAAACTGTAATGAATATTCTTTTCCCAGAAACAGCCCAGTAGGAGGTTCCTGCCTCTGTGTATCCTGGGAGAGAGTATTTATGGGACAGATGCCATGTGCTTTGGGAGTCCTGACCTCGTGGCCCTCCAGGCCTGGCGGCTATGTCACTGCAGCTGTGCAAGTAGGCCCAGAAGCCTATCTGGAACCTACTACCGCAGAGGTGGTCCTTAGCCTGTCTTGCTAGGAAGAAGCCGAGCCAAGCTGAGGAAATCCAGGGGAGGACCCTTGCTGGAGAGGGCCAGGATGAAGGCTGGTCTCTCAGAAGGGCCTGGTAACTTACTTGGAGGACGCACCTATCTCTAACCTATCCTTACAGTACTGCCAGGTCGGCTTAAATGTTCTGGTACTGTGAAGAAGCTGTTCTACATTTAAACTGCCCTTACAGTACTGCCGGGTCAGCTTAAAGGTTCTGGTACTGTGAAGAAGCTGTTCTACAATTCAATCAAGGTAACTGTCTGGCTGCTAAGTTTGTAAGAGAGACTGATCCAAGCGTATACTGGCTGCTAAGTCTGTGAGAGAGGCTTGTCCAGACATCTTGCAGGTTGCTAGATCTGTGGCAGAGATCTACCCAGCCATACAAGATTTACAGAGAGAAAGCTGTGTTTTGTCCTTTATTCTGAAGAGTCTGTAAGTGATCTGCTACAGGAGAAAAACAGTGTATCTGCAACTCCCCTTCAACCTCTTTACTGCTACTTCTTTCAAGTTTTTGTCATTAAAGCATTGAAGAAAAAAGAACTAAGTGACTGGTGTAACACTGGTGGGCGCAAGGCCCAATATTGACTCTAAGTCTCTGATATGGTGAACTGTGGATAAGGGGTGACGGCAAAGACACAATTTAAATCAGCAGCTCCTCCCGGGGTCAGTGCTACATTTATTTAGAAAATACAAAGATAAAAACATGAATCATAGAGTGTACATATCAACCATAACTGATATCGCAAGTAGTCGAAATAGGTGGCAGTGAGTTGAATCCTTTACCCGACGCGTTTCGGAGTCTACAAGAGATACTCCTTCCTCAGGGATACACAGGATATAGAGACTCTATAAGAGAATTACAAACAATTAAATGACTATACGTGTCATTAGTAAATACTGTTCTATTACAAAAATCTATTGAATACACAACTTACAATTGCAACCATTAGATGCCTATAGCGCACTCCATAAGACTGAAAGCAACATCAAAAATAGCACCATCACCCTTGGAGACCCAGTGTAGAAAAATATGCAGTATACTGAGTCTCCAAGGGCGATGGCGGTCTCCCGTCGCCATTGTGCTATTTTTGATGTTGCTTCTAATCTTATGGAGTGCGCTATAGGCATCTGATGGTTGCAATTGTAAGTTGTGTATTCAATAGATTTTTGTAATAGAACAGTTTTTACTAATGACATGTATAGACATTTGATTGTTTGTACTTACCTTATAAAGTTTCTATATCCTGTGTACCCCTGAGGAAGGAGTATCTCTTGTAGACTCCGAAACGCGTCTGGTGAAGGATTCAACTCACTGCCATCTATTTCGACTACTTGCGATATCTGTTATGGTTGATATGTACACTCCATGATTCATGTTTTTATCTTTGTATTTTCTAAATAAATGTATGCTTATCTTTATATAATTTTCTGACTACTACTTGAGTGCCGTTAAAGTCCTACCCCAAGGGGAATCCTTCTCTTTTCGCATTTGTCTATTTGGATGTTGGCACTGTGATACAATCACTGCTATCTCTCTTCTGCCCAAAAGGGTTAAGGCAGTGCTGGAAAATAATGGTGGCCACCCAAAATATTGATGCTTTGGGCCCAATTTGGACATTTTCACTTAGGGGTGTACTCACTTTTGTTGCCAGCGGTTTAGACATTAATGGCTGTGTTGAGTTATTTTGAGGGGACAGCAAATTTACACTGTTATACAAGCTGTACACTCACTACTTTACATTGTAGCAAAGTGTCATTTCTTTAGTGTTGTCACATGAAAAGATATAATAAAATATTTACAAAAATGTGAGGAGTGTAATCACTTTTGTGAGATACTGTATATATATCTATGTATATAAATATATCTATATAGCTCTATCTATCTATCTATCTATCTATCTATCTATCTATCTATCTATCTATCTATCTATCTATCTATCTATCTATCTATCTATCTATCTATCTATCTATCTATCAGGTCATTGATAATTAAATCACACTATTCAATGGGATTTGGGTCAGGGCTCTGATTTGGCTACTCTGAAATACAGGTGCTCCCCAGGTTACAAACAAGAAAGGGACTGTAGGTTTGTCCTTAAGTCGAAATTGTTTGTAAGTCGGAACAGTACATTTTTAAAGTGATTGTAAAGGTAATTTATTTAATTTTATTAAAACAACAAACATGTCTATACTCAAATAAAAGGCAAGGGGCAGGGAAAACTGCCCAGCAGCGCATAACCCTGGAGGGATAGTAGTAAAGCCCACTGCAAAGCAAGTATTGTATAAAATGTGAAAATATTAAAACTTAAAACAGGCCACACAACATCTCCTCAATCCCTGCCAACTGCCCTCTGAGGAGTGACCCCCTACAGAGTGCTCTCCAGAGGGTAATATCTGGATAAATGTGCCAAGTGTGGTGGCGATAACCTTATTGGTGGGAATGAAAGGTTTTCAAGGAAATATATGTGTGGCAATGTAACAAACCATAAAAGATGCTTGCAAAAGTTGCAAAGTAAAAACTGAGAGACAAACTATAAACAATGAGATGGGTAGCCCAATGGACTATACACCTTGCCACTGATTACTAGCTACAAGGCTCAGCTTGAAGCAGCCATGGGTGATTGTTGGGACACTGTTAAAACAAAAGAGAAAATGTCTATACTTACCTGCTCTGTGCAATGGAGTGTCGGTGCACCTGGCCCCTCCCTTCTGTCCAGTGCCCCCATAGGAAGCCCCTTCCCATAGAGGCACTTGTGTGTGTTCGCACCCGAGCCACGCTGCTGCATACATTGACACAGACAGCAGGACACAGCGACCTGTGTCCATTTACATTCACCTACATCTGAGTCCGTCCAGGTCCAAGGACTGCATCATATTCTGCCTTTCTGGACTTTATTGTGATGGATCAAAGTTAGCCTGATGTAAAAGGACAAAATCCATTTACATCCATTCATCCATAGAGCTAAGGATGTCCACTGTCTAAATGCAGACAAAAACTGCTCTGTCAAAGGACCCAACCTGCTGTATTTTAAATCACAGTAATGTTGCATAAACAAAGTTTTGAAAATACCTGATTTATTCATGTGTAAAGTAAGAAGACGAGCTTTGGAGTCAAGAGAACATAAAAAGCCAATTGTGTACAGAGCTTGAAACACTTCTCTGCGTTTGGTGCTTAGGATAAAAACACAAGTAATGATGTAACATTCACTGGTTCTTCAATTATTGCAAGCTCTCTACCTACATCATAATAGTCCCAGGGCTACGAGGAGGAAATGTTATGTCAGAACTGACAAATAGGTAGAAAAAAGCAATCTAGGTTCTTCTGACAGAGAGAGCATTCAGCTCCTTTATTTTTGTAGTTGACTACCATTTCCCTATTTTGTGATAAAGTCTGGGCAATTAGCACCTAGCTGCAACTATGCAAAACTTGGTTTCTGTCCACTAATCAAATGATGTGGAAAGGGAAGGACAAACAATATAAAATAAATAGAAGAATTTTTTTTTTTTTTTTTTTTACAATGTATAACAATAGTGTTATTATAATACTAATAATTAATATTATTATTGGTACAATTATTATTATTACAATACTGTTTCAATTGCTAGTGTTGTAAGGCCTTGTTTACACCCACCTTAAGCTCCAAAGGCAGTTGAACAGGGTTATACGCATGCTTTAGGCATGATGCTTTCTTTTGTGGCCGCAGGGAAAATTCTACCCCCTGTCAATGAAAGGGGTTGCACCGCAACTACCCTGCAACCATGTGCAATGGTCATGGAGCAGTGGTGCAGGTTTTTAGGACCTAAAACAGGTGCTGGGAAGGCAATATACTGCCTACCAGCTGCCTGTCAATCACCCTCTAAAAAGCCATCCATCGCAGATTACTTCTCAGAGGGTCCTAAACTAATCCTAAAAATGCTATACAAAGGGAAACGCTCTTTCAAAACCCTTCACAGAATTAAGATGTTTGTAAAGCCAAACATTTTGCTTGTTTTGTATAGAGAAGAGACAGGTTAAAACCCCTGTTAGCTTTTTTTTTTCTGTCTGCCTCCTGTCAGATTACCCTTCGGGTCCTGCCCAAAGATACAACAAGAGAAAGAAAAAATCTTTCCAAAGCATGGCACAATCCCCTCTTGGACAGTTGCCCCCAATTGGATGATTCCTCCTCATCTTGTGTTCTCATGACAACTAAAATTTTACATTTCCTATCACTTTCTATACCAGAAGCAGTACCGGGATAAATAGGGGTAATCTCTCTAGCAAGTATACAGCCAAAGATAAAAACCTAATGAGACAAACTGATACATTTTGGTGTAAACGCTGTTTCTAATCCCTGTTCCTAGTTCACTTGCTTAATTTCTCTCATTAATTAATCAAAGCCCTAATAAAGGCTCTGAAATCACGTTGGCTTTGATTATATTAGGAAATAATGATTTTTGATTTGCTTGGCTTGATTCACACTTCTGCGTGTGGCTGCGGGTGCGAGAATTGCAGAGATTCCCGCACCCGCAGCCACCCGCAGTGAAAAAGCACTGCTCTACGAAAACGTTTGGGGCTGGGGTGCCATTGCCATTCTGAATGGCACCCCTACGCATGTAAAATCACAGTGCGTGTGCTGGAACCGAAGGGAAATTGCATGGTAAAAAAGACTATGCGATTTCCCTGCAGCCGCGTTTTTTAACCTAGCGTTAGGGCCCGTTCACACCAGATGCAGTGCAGTGCTTTTTTTCTGCATCAAAAGTGCATGGAAAGTAGGTTATATGGGTTCCAATTGCATAGTTCACACCAGTGCATTCCAGTGCATTTCAGTTACAGAAAAAAAAGTACAACAAGCTGCAAACATTTTTTTTGTCTGCCAGTAAATACCTTATACAGCCCACTTCCTGTTTCTTGTCTGGTAAAAAGCCTAGGCTTATGACATCATGCACAACTCTCTCTCACTCTTGTGAGAGTTTGCCAGGAAGGGAGGGGGGAGTCATAAGAGGGCCAATGAAGGCTGCAGGGCTGCAGAGCCGGAGGTGTGCCTCTGTTTGTCTATGTAAATCCAGGAAGTGAACAGGCAGCAGCTTCAGCTGCCCACAGTTAAAATGGCTGCCAGACTTAGTGGAGGGAGATTTCTGCTGCATATTGGCAAGTACAGAATCACAGTATATATAAAATAATATGCAATGTGGTTGGAGGGAAGCTTCAGAATGGCAAAGATGTTTTTATTGCAAATTATGTGAACAGTTCCTCTTTAAGAAGAGAAACATCTGGTCAAATAAGAGATTATTGCACTGCATTTACAGCTGGGCATCTGATCTGCACAGGTAGAGAAATCACTTAGAAATAACTTGTGAAAAGCCATACAAATACACAAAGAATGCTGAATGCTGAAGAATTCCTACAGACACTGCTCATTGATTTTTAAGGCAGGGTTGGAGGCACAAGGCTTATAAAGGTATAACAATTAGAAGAACAAAGAAAATTATTACCTATAAATTGGTGGTCCATCAATCGATATATACAGTACATTCTTCAACCCCACCACCTTTGCATGTACCAAAAAGGCTTAGAAAGTAACATAAACCTCAATTCAATGCCACAGAAGACTCTTGACATTGCATACTTCTACTCTGAAAGATGTCATTTCTGGAGCAAGTGCCAAAAGCCACATCCCTTTCATCTTCCATTATACATTTTTTTATATAGAACTCCAGGCAGCAACCCTTTCTATGTATCAATTACAAAATCATAAGATGCAATGTAAAACACTGCTAGTAAAAAAGCATGACATCTATAGTTTTTTCTTCTTTTACATTTTCTGCGCAGCAGATATCAGACTCCGAGTGGATGGGTATTTAGGTTATTAGTCAGTCACATCTAATACATGTATTTCAACTATCCAACTATGACAGGGGGATTTTTTTTTTTTTACAAGATACTGTGGCCAGACCATTTATATTAAGAGCAATCTTTCTAAACGTTTATGCGTCCATGTAGCATATTTTATGTATGCTATTTTCATGTAAAAACCTTCCTTGTGTTACCTGTAAAAGCCCTGAGATTGTTGCAGGGTGCTCCCATACTAGATGTGATCTCAGCAGCCCGGCAGACTTAAAACCATCACTCAGGGGGTCCCCAAAGTGATGATAATTGATATACAGTTGTCGCTAAATAGGTGTTCCCATTGGAAGATTTCTGCTTAGCTCCTGCCCCGGTGACGATTCTAAAATTCTAAAATTGTGCATTCCCCATCATTTTCTGCCCCACTGATAATCTTCACCAAGGCAAATAGAAGGGACAAATCTACTCAACGGGGGCTCAGATGTCAATAAAAATTTGACAGGTGTTCTAAACCTCCATTCTATCCAAAACCAGCTAAAATAGCTTTGCCTTTACATACACTTTAATGAAAATACATGCAAACTCCAGCTGTAACAATAACAGACTGGGGGCGCACCTACCTGGGCACCAGGAACCACTGGGCTAAAAACATACTTTTTTTTTCAACTCAATTAAAATTGCAAAATAATTCCAAATAGTAAGCTGTAAATGCCAAATTGAGCAAGAAACTGCATAACCTAAAGATACAACTAGAAGTGTCACACCTTTGGCTCATATAGCTGGTCTTTCCATACTTTCACTACATTATGCACCTCTGACGAAGCTCTTCTTAGAGTAAAACATGTTAGGTTCTTCTTGGCCATGGGTACATTAGGTTATTTTATCTCTAGATAAGTTTTCACTTTTCTTACATAATGGTTAATTGAGTGAGATCTTGCCTGTCAAGGTAAGTTGGCTTTGAATCTGGTCTATACTATGTAGAAAATAGCGCATGAACTGGCAGAGGCTGGCACTGTTGGTAAACTGGGCTTTAGGATCACCCCCGTTTATATTATTTGTCACTTTTTCACTTGCCAGTAGCATACACCCTATGTTAGAGGGACAATGTTCACTTACTGTGTATCTTTGGGGCAGCAGCATTGTGACCCTGGGAGTGGACTACAGAACATTTCTTCTTCTACTCTTCTTCATAACATAGGGGAAAAGTATTCTGTAGTCTACAGAGATAGCTTGTAATAGTCAAGCCCCGTACACACGGGCAAATGTCCGAATTCAGATGGTACAATAAAAAACGGCTATTGAATGAATTCCAGGCTATAGCACATGCTGGGTCCAGGTCTCATTATATGAACTGTGAAGCACTTATATGGTTTCCATTCCAGGCTTGATGCATGTACATCTGTGGTTGATGTAATTTTACACCTATGGACTAATATACATCATTGTGATATATTTATTGTAAAATATGTTATGTTCCAGCTGGACTGGACTACTTGAGTTGCACCCAAGTGGTGGGTATAGCTCAAAGTGTATGTAACTGGCTGTTTGCCTACCATTGCTATATACAGCTACTATAGTGTATAATAATACACACACAGTGGAACTTCTCCATTTATATTACACTAACTCAGCTATTTACCTATAATCACTCTGTCTACATGTATACAATAAATCTTATCCCCATATGCACAACAACAAAACCTACTGTGTAGGGAATTCAGAACGCCTCCTACCCATTTCCATTAGCTATTAGCTATTGGGATATCTCCCCCTTATATACTATTGAGGGGATATGTACATTGGTGTGTAAGAATGTAACAATATAAAACCATCTCTAAGGTTTTTTCCTGTATATGCCTAGCAATCAGGTTTTTCAGGTAGCGCCGATCAACCCATTTTTCTGATAGTATACGTATGATTAGCAGGGTATCCCTTGTGAGTGCTCAGCGTAAGGGAGGCAGCAACCTGTTCTCTTGACACATAGGCCTGTCCTAAAGCGCAGTTTTTTTACGTGACATTGATTATAGATTTATGTTTGTCCCAAGCATGTTTGAAGCCATTTACTGTTGACTGTCTCACTACCTCTGTTGGTAGTTTATTCCAAGCATCAACTACCCTTTTAGTAAAATAATACTTTCTAAGATTAGTTTTGAACTTCCCTCCAGGTAGTTTGAGGTCATGTCCCCGTGTTTTTGATTTTGGTTTCATATTGAAAAAACTGCCCTCCTGAACCTTATTCACCCCCTTGATGTATTTAAAGGTTTCAATCATGTCTCCTCTTTCCCTTCTCTCCTCCAGACTGTACATATCAAGTTCCTGAAGGTGCTCTCGACATGTTTTATCCCCCAAACCCTTCACCTTTTTTGTCACCAGTCTGGACTCGTTCTATCTTATCAATATCTTTTTGTAGGTGAGGTCTCCAGCATTGGACACAGTATTCTAAATAAGGATTCATTAAAGATCTACAGTAATTAGAGGAAAACAGAACCTCCTTCCTCCTGCTGGTGATCCCTCTAGCAATGTATCCTAGTAATCTATTCGCCTTTCCCACTGCCTGGTCACACTGTTAGCTCAGTTTGCAATCATCTGAAAAAAGTACCCCTAAATCTTTTCTTCTGTAGTGAATCATATTGTAGCTGTCATGTTTGCATTCATGTTGTAAAGTGTTGCGCAAACTGTTGTCGCTATATAAGGCCACTTTCACACTGAGGCGCTTTTCAGGGGTTTTAGCGCTAAAAATATTGCCTGTAAAGTGCCTCTCAAGCGCCTCTCAAGCCACCCCAGTGTAAAAGCTTGATTGCTTTCACACTGGGGTGGTGCACTTGCAGGACCGGAAAAAATGTCCTGCAAGCAGCATCTTTGGGGGGGGTGCGGGTGCGGTGTAAAAACCGCTCCCATAAGCGCTTCAGCAGTGGTGCTTTTCAGGCACTTTCAACCCCTTCTTTGGTGTTAAAAGTGCCCCGATACCACCCGCACAGCACCAGTAAAGCGCAGCTAAAACGAACGGCGATTTACTGCTGGCGCGGTGCAGTGTTCAGTGTGAAAGTGGCCTAAATCCTGTATAATATTAATAATAATACCTCTGGCAAGATTAACAAGCATTTATTTTGCACTAATTGAACAGATAAAACAAAAAATTGTATATTTAACAGACCAAAATAGAACAAAATTTGTAAAGTTAATTGTTAGGGTTTACATACATTTTAATACCAGTCAAAATAAAACAGTTTTCATGCAAGATTTGCTGTACCAGTCCAACTCACTGCCCTTTGTCATTAATTGTCTGACAGCTCCTGCAAGCTGTGGATTATGTCGACTTTCAAAATTAAACATGACTTGAAAATAAGCATGGAACAACAGCTTCTTATGGCCTGTACACACGACGGTTTTGCCGTCGGAATAAACTCCAAAGGTTTCTCCGACGGAACTCCGACGGAATTCCATTCAAGCGGTCTTGCCTACACACGGTCAACCCAAAGTCCGACCAAAGTCCGACCGTCCAGGACGCGGTGACGTACAACACTTACGACGGGACTAGAAAATGGAAGTTCAATAGCAAGTAGCCAATAGCTTCCGTCTCGTACTTGCTTCAGAGCATGCATCGTTTTTGGTCCGTCGGAACAGCATACAGACGAGCGGTTTTCCTGATAGGAATTGGTTCCGTCGGAAATATTTAGAACATGTTCCATTTCTAGGTGTGTCAGAATATTCGAAAAAAAAAGTCTGATGAGGCACACACACAATCGAAATAGACGATGAAAAGATTCCGTCTCACTTTTTCTGTCGGACATTCCGCTCGTGTGTACGCAGCTTTAAAATTCTGAAAAATTCTAATTGAACTTCAAGAATTATTGGTACTGTATACTTTTATATGTCTAGCTTGGCACAATGTAATTATACACATTTCATGTCCGATGGGGAAGCTGGAAATCACTGTACTGTAGTAGTCTGCGCTAATACAGTGATAGCCACAATCTTCCCCGGTCTTGCTTGGGCTCTGTGTGAGCTGACTTAGTCCATTTTAAAATGGACTCTTGTTAAGTCAAAGTGTGCCTGCAGGGCCTCCCAAAGCTTTACATTTAAGATGGGGACCAGTGAGTGAAGAAAACTGGTAAGAAAATTTCAAAGCAGCATACTGTGCATAGCTATTGGGATACAGAGAATCTCAGTGACTGGGACAGACAGAGAATTTTTGTACCCAACTTTGTTGTAGCAGGGTGCAGGATATCAACCATCTGTAAAAGCCTAAATGATCTACATGTTCATCAGTCTGGTCAGACTACCATCATGTATAGCTAGCACCTCAGCAATTGTGGTTCTCCCACATTTGTTTAATATCTGTTATTTATACAGATAACAAGTAAGGTTTAGTACATAGAACTAAACCTTACAGAAAATGAGTATGACTCCATCTACATTCTGTCTGCTGATGTTATAAAATATGGCCTTTTACAGCTTTGATGCATATTATATAGTACATTTTGTTCTTTTATTAATAAATCTTACATCACTTATCAGAGGTTTACTTTGTGTTACCCTGCCAGCTTGGATCTTATGTACAACAAGCTGAATAGATCATTTCTGGCTAGCAAAAAAATAAGCATTTCCAAGATTGTGTTCATTTCAACTGAAAATTTCTATATATGGATGCTTCTATGTGCTTTTTTTGTAACACAAATTATATTAATTAAATCTGTGTGGATGGAGCAGTCTGTATTGATAATCTTTCCAGAATATGTAAGGTAGCTAGTTTTTTTTTTCTTTCTAAGCAAAAGATAAATAAAAGAAAGCCTACATAGAATATCTCCAGAAATCCTGCTAGACTGTTCTACTTTAAAGTGAACCTAACAAGTTTTACAAAACTGCAAACTATCTTCACTGGTACCTGCACTTAGCTAGTATTGGAAAGTTTATATACTTCTAAAATCTGAGAGGTCTTCCTTAAATTTAACAAACGACCATCAGTGTCATGAAAACTCTAAAAATACACTAGTTATCCATGAATGCGGTCCAAAAACTCTTAATTAAAATTGATGTTATCATATTTCTCAATAGTAAAAACATACAGTGTATCATCCAGGAACAGAGTAGCCTAATGAGTTCATAATGGTTAATTAATGTGCTAGAGCACTTATATATGAAATGTAATAGCACTTTGCAGTTTGGCAATGCACCATCCAGTAATATGTCACAGTATAATGCCTCGTACACACGATCGAACATTCCGACAACAAAATCCATGTTTTTTTTTCCGACGGATGTTGGCTCAAACTTGTCTTGCATACACACGGTCACACAAAGTTGGTCGGAAATTCCGAATGTCAAGAACACGGTGACGTACAACACTAACGACGAGCCGAAAAAATGAAGTTCAATAGCCAGTGCTGCTCTTCTGCTTGATTCCGAGCATGTGTGGCACTTTGTGCGTCGGAATTTTGTACACACGATCGGAATTTACACGAACGGATTTTGTTGTCGGAAAATTTGAGAACCAGATCTCAAATTTTGTGCGAAGGAAATTCCGATGGAAACTGTCCAATGGAGCTTACAGATGGTCGGAGTTTCCGACAAAGGGCTCCCATCGAACATTTTCCATCGAAAAATCCGACCGTGTGTACGGGGCATTAGTTAGTGGTGCTCAACCATTTACTACAAAATGTAATGAAATTCATACATACAGTACATACATATGGTTTTGCATACATGAATAAACATACACCCACACACATGCATACACCATTACCACCTCAATGCTTTACTGTAGGAATGGTGTTATTTGGATGGTGAGCTGCAATGGATTTCCGCCAGACATATCGTTTGGTGTTGAGGCCAAATAATTCAATTTTAGTCTCATCTCAGAGCTGAACAAGAACTGAGTGATCAGCAGCAGGGCTTTTTTTCAGCTGGAACATGGTGGAACTCAGTTCCACCACCTCTGGCTCGGGCCCTCTGCTTCCTGTTCACCTCTTTCGCTTGTAAACACAGAAGTCCGGCTTTTGTGTTTACAAGTGACAGTTTGTCTCCCAATGGCTCCCACTGAGTGCAAGATGGGGGTAAGGAAGATGCAGGTGCCCAGGGTACAGTACAGATGCCCATTTAAGACCCTCCCACTGTTAGTGAAATTTGACCACACCCAGAATTTGATGCGTTTGTGGTTGAGTTCCTGTACCTATTTTCTGTGAAAAAAAGCTCTGATCAGCAGTCATGTGATTCTCAGTCTTAGAGCCGATGTGGAATGGCTGCAGCATAGATGTTTTGTTTTGTTTTTTTTCTTTACAATTCCATTTTTCTCTTTACATTTTTCAACCCAAAAGTGGAACTCTCGCTTTCACGCTTCCTCCCCTCCGGCGCCACATTTTGCACCTTTCAGGGGGGAGGGGGAACGGGGGAACCTGTTTTTGACAGCCCCACTTCCAGAGACGGAAGATGTAATCGTTCGGCCCCCCTCCCCCCTCTGCTGGCCCAATTAGAAAGTGCAGCACGCTTCGCGCATGCGCAATGGGGAACCCAGGATTGAAGCCAAAAGGCTTCACTGCCTGGTTCCCTTACCAGGAATGGTTGCACCAGCACCCGGGAGTCGATCCGAAGATCGGCTGGGGTGCCGACATCGCGGGCTCCCTGCACAGGTAAGTCAGCAGCTACAGTTTTTTTAGCAGCTGACTTTTAATTTTTTGCACCCAGGCTGGACCTCCTCTTTAAAAACTATTTCAAAAATCTGCCTATTGCCCACTGATGACATGATGAAATTTTAGAGTACATCCCATTACATCCAAGTTTTTAAGTGGAACTAAAGTTACACTGTCACAAATTGTAAAAAGGCAGACTCTTTATTGAAGAAGAAACACACAATGGCGAAAGGCAAATCCATTTTGCAGTACAAGTGCAAACTACAAGTGCAAAGTGCACTTGAAATTGCACTGAAAGTGCACTTGGAAGTGCAGTCGCTGTAGATCCGAGGGGGACATGCAAGGAAAATAAAAAACAGCATTTTAGCTTGCACATGGATGATAAAATCAGCAGAGCTTCCCCTAATTTCAGATCTACCCCTCAGATTTACAGCGACTGCACTTCTAAGTACACTTTCAGTGCAATTTCAAGTGCACTTTGTACTTGTAGTTTGCACTTGTACTGAAAAGTGGATTTGCCTTTTGTAAATACCTACCTGTCTGCTCGCTGTCTTCTCTGACACAGCCCCTGTGTGCTGGGATGTGGGATGACTAACTCCTGTGCATGCATAGGAGTGACGTCATTCAATGCTGGCCAATGAAGATGGCTGAAGACTGGCACCCAGGAGAAGATGCCAGCACTGGTGAGCATACTTGCTTTTTTTAATTTATAAGATTTAAAATTATTGCTTTATATCTGGTTGTTTACTACATACACTATATTCACATTCTTTGTTTTACAAATAAACATTTAATACAAGACAACTGATTCCCAGAGAACTATGAGCTAGCTAAAGAGATAGCACAGCAGACACGGACTGCTTGGAGCCTCTATTAGACTGATTAATGACTTATCACATGAGCCTCCATTACTTACTAATGTATAAATTTGAGCTAGAGCCGATTTATATTGCACAGTATATGTGGAGAAACTGCCTTAAATGGCAACTACGCTTTTGCGGGGGAAAATTAAAAAAAAAAAATGTAATAAAAGGTATATCATTGAGACACAAGTCATATTGTAAATGAATGCTTTTAAAAATTAAACTTCCTTTCCAATTTGCAGTGCTGTCATTTTCTGTAAAATGTAATGCAATATGGCAACATGGAGAATGCCCTCCGGAAATGTAATTTCCTGTTTGTGTGATTGGCTTACTGATTTTTCCAGAGGTCTGCACTAAGATACAAGTCAGATTTTGGGCATGCCCTGCAACAAAAATGACATTTTTGGTGAGATACCCCCAAAGCGATAACAGGTCTAAAGGGATGCAGACCCTGCCACTTTTTCCTCAATAGAGCCCTTCAAGTGCAGCAGCTAATTGTTAAGTATAAAATCACTCTCAATCTCAACAAAAATGGAGTTACTCTTTAAGCTGAAGTGTCTGTACCTAAATTTAGTGTGCTTTTGCAGCTACACTGTAAGCAGCCTGGTCTTTTTACCAGATCTAGTATATGCACATTCTTTGTTTACAAATAAACACTGTGATAAGTCTTTTACTTTAATTTATAAATTTCAGCTTACACTATTAGGGACTGTAAACGACAAGCATTTTTCAACAGGCTGTAAAAAGGAAAATGTGAAAAGGAGCAGAGCACTCTACCTACTGATGTACAAAAATATTACAAAATAGTTCATATTGTGATTTTTACAATACCTTATTTTTACATTTTATTTTTAAACCCCTGACCATAAATCATGAAAATATGTACAAACCACTAGTCATTTCTCTTAGGGATATCTTATGACCAGGGCCAAAACTAGGGGGGGGGGGGGGCATGGGGGTCACGTGCCCTGAGCGCAGCATTTTGGGGAGGGCGCCACAGCTGGTACCTACACTACCGCATCTGCTTCTCAACCTCTACCTCTCCCGCTAGCAGTCTGCCACCCCCCATCCCCCCCTTCTCTGGTCGCCCTGCAGCGCTCACCTCCTCTCCCTGGCTAGCTGTGCAGTATGCCAATGGGCTGAATAAAGACATGATCCTCAGCAGAGAGAAGCTCATCATACGATCGGGAAGACAGACAACCACACACAGGTGTAACATAACCTTCCTCAGCACTCGTTCTCCTGGTCTTTCCTTTCCCCGCTCTCCATCCTGTCTGCTGCCGCGGGGAATCTAGATGGAAAGTGGGGGAAGGAAAGACCAGGAGAGTGCCGAGGAAGTTTATGTTACAATTGTGTGTGGCTGTCTGCCTTCTCGATCGTATAATGAGCTTTCCTGTGCTGAGGATCATGTCTTTATTCAGACTGTCCGCATACTGCACAGCTAGCCAGGGAAAGGAGGTGAGCGCTGTGGGGGGACCAGAGAAGCATGGGGACAACAGGAGCACGGGGGGACCAGAGAGGCATGTGGGGGACCAGGGGAGCATTTTAGGGATCAGAGGAGCATGGGGGGGACAAGAGGAGCATGGGGGGACCAGAGGAGCATGGGGGGAATAGAGGAGCTTAGGGGAACAGAGGAGCATGGGGGGGAACAGAGGATCATGTGGGGGACCAGAGGAGCATGGGGTAATAGAGAAGTATGTGGGGGACCAGAGGAGCATGTGGGGGACCAGAGGAGCATGGGGGAGAACAGAGGAGCATGGGGGGAACAGAGGATCACGTGGGGGACCAGAGGAGAATGGGGGGAATAGAGAAGCATGTGGGGGACCAGAGGAGCATGTGGGGGACCAGAGGAGCATGGGGGCAAACAGAGGAGCATGGGGGCGAGCAGAGGAGCATGGGGGGGGGAACCAGAGGAGCATGGGAGAATGTGGGGGACTAGAGGAGCACAGGGGGGCCAGAGGAGCATGTGAGGGAGCATAGGGGACCAGAGGAGCACAGGGAGGACCAGAGGAGCATGTGGGGGACTAGAGGAGCACGGGTGACCAGAGGAGCATGTGGGAAACTAGAGGAGCATGGGGGACCAGAGGAGCAAAGGGGGACCAGAGGAGCAAAGGGGGACCAGAGGAGCATGAGGGAAATAGAGGAGCAGGGTGGAGCAGAGAAGCAGAGGGGAAACAGAGGAGCACAGGGCACCAGAGGAACATGTGTGGGACCAGAGGAGCAAGGGGGTACCAGAGGAGCAGGGGGACCAGAGGAGCACTGGGAGGATCAGAGGAGCACTGGGGGATAAGAGGAGCACGGGGGGGAGGAGATAGACAGTTGACTTAACAGCTATGGCCCGGGAGTTTCTCACTTTTCTGCCTAATCTTGTCCTGTTATGGGGGGGCTGAGCTGATTCTTTGCCCCGGGTGAAAGAATGTCTAGCTTCGCCACTGCTTATGACCCTTTTCTATTCTCTGCAATTTCCTCTTGAACACCATTTATCAATTTCATAATTAAAAAGGCAACATACAGCCTGACTTGGGCCCCTTTCAGATAGGTGTTCCGATCAGGTCCACCTGTCAGTTTTTCAGAGGGACCTGATTAAAAGGTCCATGCAATCCTATGGAAAGGTGGGTGTAAATGGACTTGTTTTCTTTTACACCTGCCTACTTCCAGGGACCGCTAAAAAAAACAGAAGAGGAGCTCACAGTTCCCCTGCTGATCGAAACAGAATTTGCCCGCATGAAAAAGGCCTTAGGGCTGACCAGCCAAGCAGCTAAAAACACAGCTGAAATATGCATACATGTAAGCTATCTTACCTAGCAAAAAAATAGTAATTTTGTTAAGCCAATTCTGTCATCAAGCTTTTATAACACTGTGCAGCACAATGCAATAGAGCTTCTCCCAGTCTTAGCCCTACTGTGCAAGGGACTATGATAAGTTAATACAAAGACAAATTTGGGAACATATGCTAATTCGATTTAAAAATAAGTTTAATGAATTTTAATGAATGCAACCAGGATTAAATACCTTTAAGCTTTGAGATCTTGGATTTAATTCATTAATCTATGATCACCATTATTGGATTTAATTCATTAATCTATGATCACCATTATTTTCTCATAAGGATCATTTGTTTTACCAATGAGATCATTTGTTTTACCAATGAGACCTTAAAATAATTTAATTGCTTCAAATAAGGATTTTTTTGGGCAAATAACAAATCATGGCTTAACAAACTGAGCCAATTATCTTCAGTTATTGATCCAGCACTGCTTGCTTCTCCACTGCTTCTTACCCATTCCTTTACTTATTGTTTCTACCCATTATCTCTATAGATGGTAAAGGGTCTTCTCTCTGTTTTTGTACTTGTTGCTGCAGAATGTATGTGTGCTTAAAATGGTTTATGTGTTGCCTATTGTTTATTTTATGCAACATCTCTTATATTGTACAGTGTCATATGAAACAATGACACAATATATAAAAAAAAAAAATATATATATATATATATATATATATATATATATATATATATAAATAATAATCATTTCTTACTAACTTCTGTCCTGCCAAATCTCTGGAGTAGCCAAATCCAGTGGTGGTGGAAGGTAAACAGGTTACAGTATATTCATATCTTTCTTTTACTTGTACTGTAGGAGATGTGTTACACTTGATACGGCTTTTTAGAAGCCTCTTCATGCCAGTGGCAATTAATTACATAATTTATTTATTTAAGTACTGTATTTAAAAGACGCCAACAATTTACACAGCACTTTACATACCGTACTATTACATCAGTCCCTGCCCTCAAGAAGCTTACAGTCTAAGGTCCCTATCTCACATGCATACATACACATACCAGGGCCAAATTCTAAAGGAGCCAGTTAACATATGAACATCATCATATGGATCTCCAATAACTGGACACAAATTTTGTATGGAGCATAACAGTTTTTATGCTGCTTCTAATTATTTACTGTTTCAGGGGAAAAAAAGCAAGAATGAATCACTTGAACTTCTATTTCTACGTGTAATTTTGCACACAGGAAGTATAATGTTAACTTATAGAATCCGTAATAGCACTTCAGCACTACCCTAATCTCCCCCTTCCACAGCAGTCTGCTGAAGATCAGGACCACTGTGCTCTGTGTGAGAGCTGGAGTCTATCTCCAGCAGTCTAACATGCACCGTACAATGTCACAGTTACAGCTCTTCAATCAGCAGGAAAAGCGAAGGTTGCTGTTTGGAAAAATTTGGTTTAGGCTGTTCAGGGGCATGTTGGACCACTAGAAGATGGCCCTCAACTTCAGCAGGATACTTTGAAAAAGGGGATTGGTGTAGCACTGGAGTGATATTGGCGGCGCATGCAGATGCAGCGGCTGGGTGCCTAAAAAAAAAAAAAATGATGACACCACTTTAGTGGGACTCATACAACATAATGATGAGACAGCTTATAGGCAGGAAATTCAACATTTGGTTGAGTGGTGTAGAGAAAATGATTTAATACTCAATACGGCAAAAACTAAAGAAATAATAGTGGATTATAGGAGATCAAGAAAGATCAATCATTGCCCGGTTCATATAGGTGGTGAGGAGGTGGAAAGGGTGGACACTATTAAATATTTGGGAGTGCATATTACAAGGGAGTTGTCATGGTCTCAAAATACTTTTTTTCTAGTGAAAAAAGTGCAGCAGAGACTGTTTTTCCTTCGAAGACTGAAGCAGGCTGGATTGCCCTTAAGGCTTCTGGTCAATTTCTATCATTGTTCCATTGAGAGTATTCTTCTCCACTGCGCTGTAGTGTGATATGCCAGCTGCAGGGCGGAGGATAAGAAGTGCCCGTTTCATGTGGTGAAAATAGCACAGCGGATCATAGGAACAGAGCTACCGAATTTGGACACAGCATATGCCAGCCGATTAAAAAAGCGGGCAAAAGCTATTAGTATTGATCCAACCCACCCAGGTTACAATGTGTTTGTCCCATTGCCATCAGGGAAAAGATATAGAACACTTAAAACGCACACTAATCGCTTAAAGCATAGTTTTTTTCCTAGGGCCGTATTGTCCATAATCCCATCAGGTACAGTGTTTTAGGAATTTTATGTAGAATTTTAACATTCTTTTATTTATTTATTTTTAAATAACATTTTATATCTTGATATATTTAAATAGATATGTGGGCATGTGCTAGGAGTATGTATGTGTGGTTTTCTTGAGAAATGTTTTATTGCTGCTGTAAAGGGTATCCGAAAAATTTTTGTTGTATGTATACAATGACAATAAAGTATATCTATCTATCTATCTATCTATATTACTGCAACAATAAAAAAAGGAAGAAATGCAAACCAGAACTAAAGTGGAAATTTACCCAAAGTAGGTAGAAACTAAATAATGGACTTGAATGAACCAAACCATACAAAAGGAAAACCAGTAAGTACAGTAAGAAGAAACAATGCATGACAGACAAATATTTATCTGCCTCAGCCAATTACTGAGGAGTTTGTTCAGGTGATGTAAGCTGAGGTGAGAGGATAAATATCTGGAGCAATCTCCTCAAGGGGTTTGTGTCCTTCCTTCCTGGGCTTTGCCTGGTGAGAATACCACAAGGAAGTCTGGACAAGGTTTGATGGAAGTCTGTGCTAAGGCCAAAGAAATGCATTTGGGGGTTACCCTTAGGGAGTATCTCTGAAAGAATCAGGAAGGTGGCTGCCCAGAGGGAGCTTATTCAGAAAAACTAGAGCAGAAACTTGGCTACAAGTAGGGAGCATCTTCAGAGGAGTCTGTTTTGTGAAAGAGCATCCAGGAAAACTTAGGAGAAAGTGCTGCCAGATAAACATTGCACAGAGACCCCATTAATCAATAGTTTAAAGTACATTGGCATTGCTCATATATACAGTATATATATATATATATATATATATATATATATATATATATATATATACACACACAGTATCTCACAAAAGTGAGAACACCCCTCGCATTTTTGTAAATATTTTATTATATCTTTTCATGTGACAACACTAAAGAAATTACACTTTGCTACAATGTAAAGTAGTGAGTGTACAGCTTTTATATCAGTGTTGTCACATGTAAAGATATAATAAAATATTTACAAAAATGTGAGGGTGTACTCACTTTTGTGAGATACTGTATATGAAACCTGCTGTTTTTCATTAGTTAGGGTCTAGAGCAGGCACTTAATAAAAAATAAGGGGCCTTATTTATAGCTGACAGTGCCCATCCACTCTCGGCAATAAAAGTGTACACAGACATGTTTCTATTGGCTGTCCCAGGTCCATACTGTCTATTGGCTGTCCCTGGTCCATACTGTCCCTGGTTTTACTGAGGCTGACAACCCTGATGGGGCCCCCTAGTGGCCCAGGGCCCTCGGGCAGTGCCCGAATTGCTCAATGGTCAGTCCGCCCCTGCATAATAGGGATAACAAGACTTTGCAGGCACACTGTGTATAGGCACAGTTTCCTGCAGTCCCAATTCTCCCAAATCAAAGCAGGCATTGATTTTGTATTTATTAACAACATTAAATACATTGCACAGCCAAATTGTCAACAACTTTACTAGTTGGCTTTACATATACTTTTTAAACTAGGTGTCTACACATGTATTGGTTGCACAGCTTAGAACTAATATTGCACAGAAGATAACTACACTGCATCTTACCTTTGAACATTTTCTTCAAGTATCTTTAATTTCTGCTCATCCTCTTCACATTGCCTCTTTCTTGCCTCTTCTTCTTCTACTGAACTAGCTGGTACTCCTTGCATAAGCCATTTTTCTCTGAGCAATTTTGACTGAA
This sequence comes from Lithobates septentrionalis, assembly GCA_037952835.1. Taxonomy (NCBI): domain Eukaryota; kingdom Metazoa; phylum Chordata; class Amphibia; order Anura; family Ranidae; genus Lithobates; species Lithobates septentrionalis. The sequence continues at coordinate 971,614 of JBBDGP010002324.1, read as the reverse complement.
AGTAAAAAAGGTCATCATTATATTTCTTACAAACCTCTATCGACGTAAATAACTTAAATCAGCCCAAAGTAAAAAGCTAGAACCAAAAAAAGTAATATCCAAAAGCCATAATTAAAACTAATGTTCATTCTTTGCTAAAACCTCATTCACAACACAAAGGGGAAAGCAGTAATATCACTTTTCTGGTGGTATGGCCCCTCTAACATGGCTGCGAAAGGTTCTAAAATTACAATTTGTAATAGTGTTACTTGAGCCTATTCATGGTGCCAACATCCTCCAAAAAAAAATTTAAGAGTACAAAAAACACATTAGGTGGAAGAGATTTTATAGGCACCATATATTGAACAACCCATAGATGAAATTAACAAAGCTTTATTAATATAAAAATAAATACCATACAGTAGAAAAAATGTGTATTCATATAGTATTAAATAGATACAGTGTTTACAACAACTGTATTGTATACCTGTGTGTGATGTCTATAACCGCATACTACTGTTATATATGACAAATATCTTGCCCATTACATCACAAAAATTATGCCCACATGCCCAACACTTTTCGAGACTTGCTCTTCCTCAGGGGCAGCTCGATGGACCTTCATATTGAAAATGGGAAAATATATGAAACATGTATAGAACAAAACACATTATACCTGTCAATCCCAAAAAAGGGGATGGGAACCAAATACAGAAAAAAAAAGGGGGAACTCAAGAAGAAGCATTCGGTAAAAAAAAAAAGGTAGGTGGGCCTCCCTCTTCTCCCCTTCGGCTGGTATGGGAACACACAGAGTGGTGTGCGTCTAATTCATACTCGCAGTTTATTTTTTTACATACTGGGGGGAATCAATAAAGCTCATGCACCAATTTTCTGACGTTAATCCCTCTTATTAATGTATTGTGGTAAAATCATGAAGCATTTGCAACACTGTCGATTCTGATCGCAATTTGTGCACCAAATTCACGTAGTTCTAAAATGCCCCAATTATACATTGTGTCGCATTGAATTCATCACATTTACATTGTGTTGCATTTAATGCACCAAATATAAAAGAAGTGAAGCTAATTAAGACCAACTCTCTTTTGGCGTACAGGTGGTTGGGGAGTGTGTTAGTGCCGTGGTGGGGAGGTAGTGCCACTTCACCGGCGGCCGGGGGGGGGGGGCTGTTTGCCGTCCACCCCTCAAAAAAAAAAACACCAGCCGCCACTGATGACATGACAGATACATTAAGTAATAGGCGTCACACACAGATATTTTAATACAATTGCTGTAAACGAAGTATCCTACCACGCTGACCCTCCTCCCCCCCGCAGCCAGCAACAAAGACCTGCCAGAGTGGTGAATCGCTCCAGCAGGTCTTTGCCGCAGTGTGAATTCAGCCTTAACAGTACATAGTAAACATTCCCTTATGCTATTCTCTGAAGTTAAAGAACAAGTTGCTTGTAGTGAATATGTTCCTTTGCTATTCAGAAAATGTAATTTTCCTTATTATAAGAACTTATCAATTAGCCCTAAATTGGCAAAGTGACAGGTATTATTTTTTATTGAAACATTTTGACATACTTTTGCCCTCTTTCCAATATTATCTTTACAATGAACAATTTTATTTAATTAATCTAGTGTTATGTGCTTTTTGATCTTGCCAGCAAATTCAGCATATACTACACACAGTTTTTGAAAAGTCCATAGGAACATATGAAGCAGGAAACATAGCATTTCAAAAAAAATGTGTATTTGTTCTTTTCTACAAGCAAGTATTTTTATTATGTGGTTTTTAATAAATAGTTATGCATTTTCTTTTCTCTTTAATGCTTTAATCATAGTGGTTAACTTGAAAAAAGAAGCGTGCAAATATGTTACCATGACAACATTACACATGAATTTGCTTTGAAATGTAGAGGTTTAAGAGGAAGAGTTCATGAGTTTACTGCACTTGACTCAAGCACATTTATTCCTTATTAAAATATTGATTCACTCACTTTCTATCAATAATTAAACAGAACTCCTGGTATGCAGGGTGTTAATACTAGGTGGTCTATAGAGGAATAAACAAATAAGAACAAAAAACAGAGCTTTATAACCATTTCCTGGCAGCTAGACAACAAACAGGACATACTTATACTTATTCCCTAAGGGTTCATATTCAACTTGAGTAATAACATTCCATCATAACACCATGGATTTACCTTAGTAGTTGGATCAGTCTTGTTTTTGTTATTGTGTTGGTTCTCATGATCTAGCGCCCTGGTGCCCAACCTGCAGCCCCGGGAAACACATGTGACCCTCTGGCTCTGTGTTTCCCTATTGCCCTGTTATAGCTGTGATTTCTAACAGTCTCATGTAAGATGTCTCTAGTCTATGACTGTCTCCTGAAGCATATCTGCAGTCTTTGACCATTTCCTGTATCCTGTCTGTAGTCTCTGACCATCTCTTGTAAAAAGTATCCACAGCCTCTAACCATCTCTTGTATTATATCCACAGTCCCTGACCATCTCTTGTATTATGTCCACAGTCTCTGACCATTTCTAGTATTATATCCACAGTCCCTGACCATCTCTTGTATTATGTCCACAGTCTCTGACCATTTCTAGTATTATGTCCACAGTCTCTGACCATCTCTTGTATTATGTCCACAGTCTCTGACCATCTCTTGTATTATATCCATAGTCTCTGACTATCTCTTGTATTATATCCATAGTCTCTAACCATTTCTAGTATTATGTCCACAGTCCCTGACCATCTCTTGTATTATATCCACAGTCTCTGACCATCTCTTGTATTATATCCACAGTCTCTGACCATTTCTAGTATCATGTCCACAGTCTCTGACAGTCTCTTGTATTATATCCACAGTCTCTGACCATCTCTTGTATTATATCCACAGTCTCTGACCATTTCTAGTATCATGTCCACAGTCTCTGACAGTCTCTTGTATTATATCCACAGTCTCTGACCATCTCTTGTATTATATCCACAGTCTCTGACCATCTCTTGTATTATATCCACAGTCTCTGACCATTTCTAGTATCATGTCCACAGTCTCTGACAGTCTCTTGTATTATATCCACAGTCTCTGGCCATCTCTTGTATTATATCCACAGTCTCTGACTATTTCTAGTATCATGTCCACAGTCTCTGACAGTCTGTTGTATTATGTCCACAGTCTCTGACCATCTCTTGTATTATATCCACAGTCTCTGACCATCTCTTGTATACCATCCGCATGCTATTATGTCTTTTCTATAATGTGCATTACATTTCCAGGTGAGAGTATTCTTGAAGAACAATCCCCAATCAGGTAACACAAAAAAAGGTGATGGCAACAATGAATAGGAGAGATCTATTTGCATTTTTTAGTAGAACTTCAACTTATACATTTTGGATTGTGGGGAGTGGAGAAGAGTTGAAGGTTTTTTGTTGTGATCTGTGTGGTTGATTTACTAAAGGGATGTTGCACTCTGCAAGGGAATTTTCCCTAGAGGTTAGTGGATGTGGTGAATTTTGCAAAGAATATCTATTCACATGCAAAGAATTAAAAAAAAAAAAAACAGTATTTTTGCTTGCACATGATTAGATGATGGGAGTCAGCCTAGCTTCACCTCATTCACGAATTTCTGGAGATAATTCCCCTCCAGTACAACTGCACTTTTAAAGTGAACAGTCTATTTGCCTTTTGTAAATCAACCCTTATATGTCTGTTCAGGAGACGCACTCTATCTGTCATGGTGACCACAGTCAGAATGTGAAGAGAAATACAAATTTTATGTCAATCAACAGAACAGGAGTAGTAGGCATATCCTCTAATAGGGATACCTCTTTCAGTAGTAGTGATCAAAGGTAGGATATCTCTCAACTTCGGGGAGATTTGCACTTACTTCCTGTCATGTTATTCGAACAAGAAGTAAACCAAAATGTGCCCAATGAGGACTGTAATAAAATCCTAAAAGAAAGATCTATCCAAATCTAAAAAAATGTTTTCCGCCGAAATGGTACTTAAAGTGTTACTAAACCCAGGACCCTGCATTCACTATATCTGGTATGCATCTCCCACAGTACACAGATCATGGAAATGCAATTATTTTAGTAAATATAAACTGCTAAATAACTTTTCTCAGCAGTATATACAGTGGAGACGGAAAGTATTCAGACCCCCTTACATTTTGCACTCTTTGTTATATTGCAGGCATTTGCTAAAATCATTTAAGTTCATTTTTCCCTCATTAATGTACACACAGCACTCCATATTGACAGAAAAACACAGAATTGTTGACATTTTTGCAGATTTATTAAAAAAGAAAAACTGAAATATCACATGGTCCTAAGTATTCAGACCCTTTGCTCAGTATTTAGTAGAAGCACCCTTTTTGATCTAATACAGCCATGAGTCTTTTTGGGAAAGATGCAACAAGTTTTTCACACCTGGCTTTGGTGATCCTCTGCCATTCCTCCTTGCAGATCCTCTCCAGTTCTGTCAGGTTGGATGGTAAACGTTGGTGGACAGCCATTTTTAGGTCTCTCCAGAGATGCTCAATTAGGTTTAAGTCAGGGCTCTGGCTGGGCCATTCAAGAACAGTCATGGAGTTGTTGTGAAGCCACTCCTTCGTTATTTTAGCTGTGTGCTTAGGGTCATTGTCTTGTTGAAAGGTAAACCTTCGGCCCAGTCTGAGGTCCTGAGCACTCTGGAGAAGGTTTTCGTCCAGGATATCCCTGTACTTGGCCGCATTCATCTTTCCCTCGATTGCAACCAGTCATCCTGTTTCTGCAGTGGAAAAACACCCCCACAGCATGATGCTGCCACCACCATGCTTCACTGTTGGGAATGTATTGGACAGGTGATGAGCAGTGCCTGGTTTTCTCCACACATACCGCTTAGAATTAAGGCCATAAAGTTCTATCTTGGTCTCATCAGACCAGAGAATCTTTTTTCTCACCATCTTGGAGTCCTTCAGGTGTTTTTTAGCAAACTCCATTCGGGCTTGCATGTGTCTTGCACTGACGAGAGGCTTCCGTCGGGCCACTCTGCCATAAAGCCCCGACTGGTGGAGGGCTGCAGTGATGGTTGACTTTCTACAACTTTCTCTCATCTCCCGACTGCATCTCTGGAGCTCAGCCACAGTGATGTTTGGGTTCTTCTTTACCTCTCTCACCAAGGCTCTTCCCCCCCGATAGCTCAGTTTGGCCGGACGGCCAGCTCTAGGAAGGGTTCTGGTCGTCCCAAACGTCTTCCATTTAAGGATTATGGAGGCCACTGTGCTCTTAGGAACCTTAAGTGCAGCAGAATTTTTTTGTAACCTTGGCCAGATCTGTGCCTTCCATTAATTCTGTCTCTGAGCTCTTCAGGCAGTTCCTTTGACCTCATGATTCTCATTTGCTCTGACATGCATTGTGAGCTGTAAGGTATTATATAGACAGGTGTGTGGCTTTCCTGATCAAGTCCAATCAGTATAATCAAACACAGCTGGACTCAAATGAAGGTGTAGAACCATCTCAAGCATGATCAGAAGAAATGGACAGCACCTGAGTTAAATATATTGGTGTCACAGCAAAGGGTCTGAATACATAGGACCATTTGATATTTCAGTTTTTATTTTTTAATAAACCTGCAAAAAATGTCAACAATTCTGTGTTTTTCTGTCAATATGGGGTGCTGTGTGTACGTTAATGAGGAAAAAAATGAACTTAAATGATTTTAGCAAATGGCTGCAATATAACAAAGAGTGAAAAATTTAAGGGGGTCTGAATACTTTCCGTCCCCACTGTAGCAGTCTTGTGACTTCTATCAGTGTCCAGCAGTGCACTGGATAAAGCTTGTAGGAGGAGTTTTCATTAGACATGTGAAATTCGTTTTGGTTTCCGAATTAGTTTTTTTACAAACTTTGACAAATTCGTTATTTTGAAAATATCCAAATTAACGAAAACCTGTTTAACTCATTTTTCTGAATATTCATAAATTAGAATATTAAAAAAATACGTAAATTCAGAAATTAGAATATTCAAAAATTCGTAAATTTGAAAATTAATAAATTCGTAAATTAGAAAATACAGAAATTCAGAAATTCCAAAATTCGAAAAATCATAAATTCGAAATCTGAAAATCTGGAAATTCAGAAATTCGAAAATTAAAAAATCAGAAAATAAGAGTGAAAATTCAAAAGAACGAAAATCCGAAAATTCAAAAATCTGAAATAATAACTAAATAAAAATAACTTAACTATTACTAACTATTAAATTATAGGTATTGGAATTTCCTTTCAAATTTGGCTGTTAGTGAACATATTGAATATGAATTTATCCGAAGTTACGAATTATCCGAAATAACAAATGCTGTATCTAAACGAATGGAACGTAACAAATTAATAATAATAAATAACAATAATAATAAAGAAAAATTTTTATTATTATTATTATTATTATTTATTAATTAGTTCTGTTCCATTTGTTTAGATACGGCATTCGTTATTTCGGATATTTCGTAACTTCCGATAAGTTCATATTCGTTATGTTGACTAACAGCCAAATTTTAAAGGAAATTCCAATACCTATAATTTAATAGTTAGTTATTATTAGTTAGTTAGCTATTATTTTGATTTTTGGATTTTTGTTCGTTTGAATTTTTGGATTTTCCTTCTTATTTCTGGATTTTTGAATTTTCGGATTTTCCAATTTCTGAATTTGCTAATTTCCGAATTTTCGAATTTCCAAATTTCTGGATTTTTGAATTTCCAAATTTATGAATTTTCGATTTGACGAATTTATGAATTTCTGAATTTTCAAATTTACGAATTTTAGAATTTCAGGATTTTCGAATTCTCTAATTTACGAATTTCGATCATAACGAAAGACCCGCAAAAAAAAAGAAAAAAGAAAAAGAAAAACGAATTACACGAAAACTAACTATTTTTTCGGCAGTGCATATGTCTAGTTTTCATTTTTTCCTGAATGTCCTATGAGGTTGCAGGACCCCTGACCCAGTGCTGACTGGCTCTGTGCTGATCAAATGCACTCTCCCAAGAAAAAAAAAAATCTCTAGCAATATACACCAAATTTAGCATCTGCAGCTTGCCCCCAAGGCTCTGTTCCATAAGGAGATGGGTTAGGGACAGTGGAAGAAGAGGAGGATCAGATACGACAGGATTAAACAGCCTTTTTACACAATGCAGAGGATTAACCCCTTAAGTTCCACAGTGAGTATAACAAGCATCCTTATACACACTGATTTTACTGTTGTGGGTTTAGTAACACTGTAAGCATTAAGCCCCGTACACACGATCAGAAAATCATACGCAAAATACCGATTTCGAAGTGATCGTACGATAATCGGATCGTTAGTACAGAGCTTTCTTGAGCCGATCACAACAGTTCATCCGTTATTATTCTATTGGACATGAACGAAAAAATTTTTCCACACGATGCCAGATCGCACGATTTTCGTTTAATCAGTACAGCTGTCATTCGAAAATGCAATACAAATGCATTACAACACATGACATCACTTCCGAATTTTTATTCTGTCGTATGAGAATTTTCGTGACATTAGTAAACTCATCAGATTCGATTTGCGATTATCATGCAAAAAAAACCACGAACGATCATTCGTCAGATAATCTTATCGTGTGTACCGGCATTACTCACATGAACGTACTGAAAGTGGGGTTCCACCCAAAAAAACAAACATATCTAAAAAATTCTAAAAAAAAAACCAAAAAAACATTTGGATATTTTTTTTTTTTACTTACCTCTAAATGCCTGTTGCTAGGTGGTCCCTCGTAGTCTGCCCCTTCCTCTGCCTGGGCTGGTGACATCACTTCCCCCTGGCACAGGAAGGGCTCGGCTCTTCTCCCTCCCTCCTGTCAATCATCTGGGACCTATTAACCTCCCTGGCGGTATGATTATTTCTGATTTTAGGTGCTGAAAGCGGTACAATTATTTTGCACAGAAATTTGGCGTTTTATATTGTAGGCCTGTAATTCTTAGGAATAGTTCACTTAAATCTGTCCAAACAAGAGTCTAGTAGACATCCCGGGTATGATAAAGTTTGAAAAACAAAATAAAAAATTATAATATAATAAATAACTATAAATAGTTTTTGGTTGCTATGAACAATCCCCAGTTTCCTGGCAGAAAGAACAGTTTTATATATATAAAACTGCATGCAGGACACTGGGCAGACCACTAGGGACAAAGGGGATGTGTAGTTATTTGATACAGTACTGTAATCTGTAAGATTACAGTATGCTGTATCTATACTGTGTGTTTCACTTTTGAATTTACCGCCGAACTCCGTCCCCGTGCGTCGCAACGCTCGCAGGGAACGGAGCTCGGCACTGTGAATCGAACGAGACACAGCGGCTCGCCGATCACAGCGGGGAGACATCGCAGGATCCAGGGGACAAGGTAAGTAAACTCTTCCTGGATCCTGCGATGCAAGCCCGAGTCTGGCTCGGGGATACCGCTTTTGGTATGAAAAATCCAACCCGAGCCAGACTCGGGAATACCGCCAGGGAGGTTAAAGGTCCCAGGTGATTGAGCAGCCAATCACGGCGCGCGGCGCCGCTCGCGCATGCGCAGTGGGTGCCAGGCTGTGAAGTTGCCAGGCAGTTGAAATGCCGGCGCCGACGAGCGGAGGGGGGGGACGAGCGGGGCTTCGATCCCCCGCATCGCTGGACCCAGGGACAGGTGAGTGTCCAATTAAAAGTCAGCAGCTGCAGTATTTGTAGCTGCTGACTTTTAATTTTTTTTTTTTTTTTTATGGCCCCCCTGGGTGGAACTCCTCTTTAAGCATACATCTGTGTGAGGGCTCTTTTTTTAATAGACAGGACAGGTGTTCCAGGCATCTGCATACAGACAGTCTGCATTCAGAGACACACACCTGCACCCACACAGATGTCAAATTGGGAGCAGCGGCTGAGTCTATGAAGCTACTCTATCCCTACTGACATGAATGGGACTGGCTGCACCTGGATGCACAGAATACCTGTGCATCCCATGCAGGCAAAACACGGCCCTCACACAGGTCTATGCTTACATTTGCCCGTGTGAACAAAGCCTTATGAGAGAAGTGTGGGATTTGAAAACAAACAAATATAATCTCCTAAATGCTGCAGCATCATTGTGATGCTGCAGATGTCCCACGTCGGCTCTATCACTGAGAACTGAATGATCACATGACCTCTGATCACCCAGTTCTTGGACTGCTCAGAGCAGAGAGTAGTGACTGTCAGTGACAGCACCCTGCTCTGCTCCTCCAGTTTTCACTGGAGCTGGACCAGGGAGTGGGCAGGAGCAGCTGGCTACGGCTCTCAGCAGTGATCTGAGAGGCTGAGCCCAGGGTGGAGCCTCGTAAAAAAAAAAAAAATCTCAAAAATATTTTTCAATACAAATACAATAAAATCATTATTAGTGGACACAAGCACAGCATTATTTATTACATTTCTGCTGAATCTAAAAGATAAAACTGTATTGAGCTAAAAAATAAAGTTGTGTGTGAATTCGTTATTTTTTTGTGTGTGGCTGGAGCTGTGTGTAGGCAGACTGTGTTACACTATGGGGACACTGCAGCTGTACAAATGCAGCCACTAGTCCTAATTTGACAGGCGTGTGGATGCAAGATGTATGGTCCCGGCAACAGAAAGTGTTCATTTGGGGCCACTACCCACACCTGCACACCTGTCAGATTAGTACCTGCGGCTGTGTTCGTACAGCCATTGCATCCTCATAGAGTAACAGGTGGCTTCAGATGCACAAAAAAAACTGCTCATTAACACTGTATGGGCAAGAGGACCCGTGTGAATGAGCCCTTTATTTTTTAAAATGTCTTAATTATTTTTTATTTCTTTATTTTTTCACAATGCTGTTGTGGGGGCCTTTAGTGAACTACCAGTAGTGTACACAGACCCCGATGTCTCACCTTTGAGACAGAGAAAGGGACTGAGGACATAGGGAAAGGGATATAGGACAATGAATGAACAGGAGATGTTCTGTACAGAGGCTCCTATTCATTCACAAACTGAAGTGTAGTAAACACAATTTACTATGCTTCAGTTATGAATGAAAACAGTGAGCAATCGGTAGCGATTCAGAAAAGGAACAGGCTAGTAAATTTTACATAGTTACCAGACCCCTGTTCTCCATCCTGAACTGATCTCCCTGTGTTCCCACAGCAACTGGTGGGAGGGAAAGGAGGCAGTGCTGCGGAAAAATGGGCTCACAGCGGGCCCAGGAAGCAGGGGGAATCAGATGTGGGCAGGGAGGATGATCAGTGTGGCGGGTGGAGGCACACAGGGGGGGGCCTGGGCAGCTGGGGGAATTGGACAATGGACAGGGAGGGTGATTGGTGAGGTGAAAGGGGGGAGGCAATAACAGAAACCGATCCCCTGTGTGTCTCTTTCTGCAGCAGCTGGAAAGCCGGAAGGAGGGAGAGGAGGAGAAGCTGGACTTTCAGCTGCTGCAGTGAGAGCTACTCAGGGAACCACCCTTGCACTAATCACCCTCCTTGCTCACATCTGATTTCCCCTGCTGGCACGGGCCCTGTACAGGAGGACCGGTGGTACCCTCTTATTAGTGGCCCTAGTTCAGCCGGCTGCTGATTAGGCATCTGCGTGGATCTTGACAATATTGTTGGGATCCAGAGCCTGAAGCACGTTTACTATGTCAGCTGACAGCAGGCAACAGCCCACTCTCAGCTGACAAAAGTAAGTACACCCCTGTGACCCACAAGAGAATATATGGCCGAAAAAAGCCGTGGCCTTACTAGATGAAAGTTTTAAAAAAAAATGGTCAACTCAGTATTTTTATTATGTGCATATACACATTTGGCCATTGTGATCATGTAATATATAGATATGTATGTTTTTCATGTTTGAAGGTGATGCATATATACATTTGGCCATAGTGATGTTGTAATACACACCTATGCATGTTTTCAATACTAGAAGATACTGTGATTTCCTTTACTTTGTTTCTTGTGACATGAAAGGTTTAAGACCATATTAGAACAGGGCCCAGATACACTGGTACTGCCAACCCACATAGACATGGCCAGATTTCTCATCATTGAGCCAGCTTTCTCTAAATCTTTATTGCCCAATGCCACGCCTTATCCATGAGCTACACTACAACATAGCAGCAGCTATCACAGAACAAATACATGCTGTATTTTCTAACTTGAAGTGTTACCAGTACAAATGTAAATAATTCTATCATACAGAAAGAATATTAGCGCTTAACATGGTCTTGTCAATGATCCTGCTTCAAAGTGGCATTTTTTTTGTCTTCAACAGATTGTTCTATATCTCTGAGTAGCATTCTTCCGCTTTGACAGCCGACTTATATTAACCTCCGAGGCCTCCCAGAAAATGACAACATTGTGTTTTAGAGCAGATTCGTACAGCTATTTCCTAACTCTTCTATAGTAAAAGAGAATGTTTCTTTAACAAATATATTTTACATGGTGGTAGGGGACCCCCCACAGTGAAAAAAAAAATTGAAATAAGCAGTGATATAATTGACAGTTACCATGTACAATCACGCAACTGTCACTTATGTATGAATAGCATGCAAAGGATGCAAACAGCATATATCATTTTCTAGTATATATACACCGTCATGTAACATACTCATTTAGCATTAGATATACAAATGCTGTTAGAAAAAGCTGGACTTAGAATTTCCAGATGACAGCAGTAGCTTCCTGCACTGTGTGATTCTGCTGCTGCATTGGAAACACACGTTACCTATATGTTTAATATGGATGATGTGACTCTGTGAGCAAATGCATCGTCTCTGCCAATACTTCTTACCTTTAGGTGCTGCAGTTGAAGAATTTGGTCTTCTAGCTGCTGTCTTTTGTCCTCAATTGCAGCCTGTCGTTTTCTTTTTTCCTTTGCAAGAAAAGGAAATAAAAGAGAGAGAAAAATGAGAAATGTGCACGGCTGAGGGTTTGCTATGAGCAGCTGTTAGCATGTGCCAGCACTGCTGTTTCTAGATGCTAAGGAAACATGTTATTATGAAGAAGAACTGCCGTACGCTGACATGAAAGGAAAGCCACCAGTTCTCTCGCTGATAGATGCTACACTCCCAGTTTAAAGGCACATCCATATTTTAAAGGTTCCTTACCAGCCTTGTTCACATCTAGCGAATTATAAAAATGGCAGATTTCACTAAAATATCACCAGGCTTATATGATTGCTAGACGTATAAGGATCATATAATTACATGAGAATATCAGAATCTAGTCCAATAACAAGGATAAGATCCAAACATGGAATTTATTGTGTACACATCAATAACACTAATCTTAAAGTGGTATTAAACCCAAAAGAAGACATTTATTATATTGCAGTTTACCAATTCTTAGATGTGACGGCTGCATTCGTTTTCTTTTTTAAGCTTGCATTATTTATTTACACCTGATGATCCTGTTAGGCCCCTTTCACACGGGTGCCTTCGTGTTGCTGCTTGGGCAGTGGGGGGATCGTTTCGCTGATTCCCGCTGAGCAGGCAGATTACAGATCCGCTTCGCTTCCGCTGTGCAGAGCGGACACGGACACAGTTCCGCTCTTCTCTATGCGGAAATCGGGGGAAAACAGACTGCCTATCCGTTTTCACCCGATCTGATCCGCCAGACGGATGGAAAATAGGACCTCCATCCATCTGGATTTTGCAGGCAGGATAGGATGGCGGCAGGTGTCAGCTGACATCTGCTGCTCCATAGGGGAGCCTGTCAGGTCCGCCTGAAACACTGACAGCGGACCTGATCAGAAAGCCCATGTTAAAGGACCCTACTTCTGCCTTTTCAACTGAATAAGTTGTCTAGCAGATGTAGCAATTAGATGGTTGAGACAACCCGTTTACCATTGACCAGCTTTTATTTATTTATTTATTTATTTATTTATTTATGTAAAACCTTTAACCTCAAATTGCTTACTGCTTATAAAGTGTTAGCTGGAGTTTGGCTTCAGTCTGTTAGTGTATCTAAATCTGCTAAAACATCTAACACTCCCCTCCTCCAAGACTGACAATGCTGCTGTGTTCTGTGCCCCCTGTGCTCTTCTGTACAGAATGGGGGCACTGTAATACAGGAGGTGTGTTACTGGCCAGATCACCAGGTGAAAACAGAGGGGGGAAAAAAAAAACAAAAGAAAGAAAATGAATGCAGACACCACATCTAATCATTGGTAAGCTGCAATGTATTGCAATTGTGGTTTTGAGTTTAATACTGCTTTCTTTAATGTGTGACAGAGGGTACATTTCATACTAGGCCTTACTGCATAACATGAATAAAAAGCAGTATTTAGGATAAACTTAAGTGCTTTGTTAAAGGGAACTTGACACTATATATATATATATATATATATATATATATATATATATATATATATATATATATATATATATATATATATGGGGCTGCCATTATTATCTTTTTCTGAAAATACAATTTTTTTGGCTTTAATTTTGACTAGATTAAACTCCCTATGAACGTCTTCCATTGAACCAGTAGGCAGATCAGATGTGATTTCCCTTGCTGCATGCTAGTTCCTGGTGAGTTACTCAGATACCTTTAACATCACAGTTAGCCGGGCAATTAGCATTTTCAGGAATTCAGCACAGGCAATCCCTATATCCTTATCATGATATGCTCCTTAAACTTGTAATAGCTATAATTAACCCCTTCCTCCCCTTCTCTCCTTAAGTGAAATTTAAAGATTGCTCTGGTCTAAATGAGGTAAAAATCTGCTAGAGCCTATACCTGTTAAATAGAACAAACAAACATAAAAAAAACAACTGCTAGAGCCTATACCTGTTTAAAAAAAAAAAAAAAAAAAAACAACCGCTAGAGCCAAAGTCCTTAAATTTGTGATTAAATGCCAACCATTAGGCTAGGTTCACACTAATGCGGTGTGGGAAATGCCGCGATCCGTGTACGTTTCCCGCATGGCATTCAAATCAAGCAGCCCTTGAGATCCGCAGTGTCTGTCAGTGCAATCTTAAAGACACCCCAAACGTTTTCCGGCACCAGATCGCATGGTACAAAACACACCACACTGAATTACATGTCAATTGAACAGGAATGCGGCGCGGTTCCTGTGCGACTCACATGCGGTTCATAGTGTGAACTGAGCCTTAAAATATTGTAATTATTATCAGTTAGCCTCCTGTGAAGCCCTTGAGCAGGGGTCTCCAACCTTTCTACAGAAAGGGCCAGTTTACTGCCCTTCAGACTTTAGTAGGGCCGGACTGTGCCCAGTGGGAGTAAACAATGCCCGATTTTTGGTATTAGGGGGAGAAATAGTTGGTGTCAGTGGGAGGAATAGTGCCCCGTTTTTGCTGTCAGTGGAAGGAATTATGCCCCATAGTTGGTGTCGGTGGAAGGAATAGTGCCCCATTGTTGGTGTCAGTGGCTGGAATAATGCTTCAAGGACCGGATAAAGGCAAGCAAAGGGAGGCATCCAGCCCCAAGGCCACAGTTTGGGGACCACTGCCCTTGAGCATAGACTTTAGACTGGGAAAAGGAGGGGTGGCTCTAATAGGAGGGGCTAGGAAGAGAGCAGAGTAATCAGCCTGTTGCTGCTGCCTCACTGACCAATCTGCATGACTGTTTGAATCACAAGACTGGCTGAACACAATTATATATATATATATATATATATATATATATATATATATACACACATATATATATACACACACAGTATATTTAGTTTGAATGCATGCCAACACACCTTCCCTGTGCAAAATGCACACTGTCAAAAAATGACGCATCCATTATTTTGCCTTTTTTGGTGTATTGGGCAGCCCGTTCATATGAATGGACTGGCCTAATGTAATTCACATTTGGGCACAACACAACACCTGTTAATTCACATTTGTTAAATGCACCATAGCAGACTGGGATGGTCTGAATGGCACCTTATTACGGTACTGGCACTGATCATGTGAATACAGCAGGCCGACCCTCCCACTGAACACTCAGGAATAAGAAATTGAGTGGAATCTGCTTTTCTCTGTCTAAAAGAGCAGAATCAACAGCAAGTAGGACTGCAACAATGGGCGCAAAAACAAATTTTAATGCATTTACCTGATCAGGAGAAAATGTTTGTTTTCCTTAAAAAAATAGAGTTGCACTTTAGGTAGAAGAGATTTTCACAACCTTGTGTGCACTGCAGGAATAAAGATGATGGTGTATTATGACTTCCCTGTGTTAACGCATTGGATTTTGTTGGAAGGAAAGGTAGTAAGAAAGAACAATTTTTTTAATGGATATCTATATCTCGTTATCTGTGTATTGCTGTTTTGTGCTGTTATGGGCTTATAACGTGCTCTTTCTTACCGGCCATTTTATTGACTCCTATAATTTTTTTATTAGATTAACCTGCAATTTTTGCAAACATAGCTTTTGAAATTGTTAGGGGCAAAAGTCTAGTCTTGCCTAGACACATTATCTAATTTGCTGTGATGCTGAACATGCACTAATAATTGGATTTCTGGGATTTGGCCACTCTGCTAGAGTAAATACACAATTTAAGAAGATAATTGCTGGAAATATAATACTTGGGTAAAATCTCATAACACTTATCAAAGTTCCAAATGATATCAGCAAACTAGGCGCACAGCTGTGACAGATAGCCTAAAATAGCTCAGAGGTAGGAACAATGATATTTAATATTTTTTGTGACCATTTTTTAAGCTTATATTTTATAGAATAAAATTAAAGCAACAAACACTGCAAAAGCAACCGATAGCAAACTCAGCAACTCTTATTATTATTACAATGGCACAGAGACATAAAAGTGATAGTAACAGTAGCCCCTCTCCCACCCATGTGAATTTAATTTTTTTTTATGATTTTTTTTTTTGTATGACTGTTAAGTGACTGGCCTGAGAACTTCTGGAAAAGGTCACTTAAAGTGGAAGTAAGTCCATCCATTTATCAGTTTCATTTCCGGCACGTGACGGAAATGTAACACTCCCATTGGTTGTGCTTTCAACCAAACTGTCAGACCATCCAATGGCTGGTGTCATAACTGATCACATGTGCAGCATCATGGCAGTTGAAGAACAAACAGAGGCAAAGATGGCCGCTTCCTTGGCTGAAAATGATACAGGGGTTTACTTACACTTTAACACTGATTTACTTTCTCTTCTCCAGCAATGCCTGGTCCTCAATGATTCAGAGAGCAGCACTGGTGTGATTATGTCAGCGCCGTCTCTTCATCATTACACTGTGAGTACAGGATGCCATGATATCCCCTCAGTGGTGGGTCCATAAAACCCTGCACTCATTGTATATCCTCAGTCTTCCGGGTTGAATGATGCTGGCCACCAGTCAAACCAAAAGAATGAGGACATCTAGTGGCAGAAAGGAATTACCACAGGGGACAGGACCAAAGAGGAGGTTAATGTACCATTTAGATTTGCTTTTTTTTATTGCCACTGCTGCTGGGAGACCTTTTCTTTATATAAATGATTACCCAGAGTTGGACTTAAACATATAAGTGACTACAAGTAGGCTCAGATTGCACTTTTTGCCCCCACGGGCCAAAGATTTTGGAATTTATAACAAGATTGACAACCGCAACTGATCACATTTTTGGGACGTTTGCTCGTCACCATTTACAAGGCACATCAAGAGTGGGGATAGAGAGGCTCAAAGACAGTTTTCACAGTCTGTGCCAGAACCCCTAGAAGTGATGACTGGTAGTGAAAGTTGCCCCCCTAATTAGCAGTTTGATTCTAGTTGTAGAAGCGCAGATTGGCTTAAACTGTAAGTAGACGGTATACTCGTCAACCAGCAAAAATACAAAATTGTGTAGAGATAGACAGTGTGTTCAGAGAGCTCATTTGGAAAAATGGGGTGGCCAGGATCGGTTTGCGGACGTTACGGCAATCAGAGGTGAAGGGCGGTCTGGCGGTACCAGATCCACGAGGCTATTTCCTGGCAGCCCAACTGCAACAAATGGGAGGCAGTAATAGGCTAAGAGAAGAGGGAGCGGGGGGTAGCATTTTGTTGAATGACACCAGACATGATACAATTGCAGAGGGATTAGAGGCAGATTAATTTTGTACTAAATGCCCCACTACCCGGATGATGGTCAAGGTTTGGGTACAAGTAAAAAAAACTCTGGGATATACTGGTTTTGCGGAATTCTCCCCACTCTGGGACAATAATAGCCTTAATGAGCTTAAAAAAATGGGGCGCTTTGAGGAATGGGACCGTCAGGGTATTCATTACTTGGCCCAGGTGTATAGGGCAGGGAGGCTGAAGTCCTTTCGGGAACTGGTAGAGGAGTATGCAATCTCCAACAGGTCATTTTATAGATATCTGCAAATTAAGCACGCCCTGGAGGCACAATTTGGGAAGGAAGCGCCAGTGTGGTGTGAAATGGCCTCTTTGAGAAAGCTGATTGATGCAAGCTCCACAAGGGGATTGATCTCTGACATGTATGGATGCCTGAAGGCAGCAGCCCAGGAAGGTTTGGTGGAAAATAAAAACAGGATTAAATGGGAGAAAGATGTGGGAGCACTGTCTGATGATCAATGGGAGTATGTCTTGGCGTCTGGGCCCAGGGTCACTCCCTCTCCCTCACAAGTGATGTCTCACCTTTATTTATCCTATAGGGCATATTATACACCCCTGAAATTATTTGAGTGGGGTAAGAGACCCGACTCGAAGTGTCAAAGATGTGGAGGGGGGTATGGAGATTTGATCCACATGTTCTGGCGATGTCCCAAATTGCATAGATATTGGAAAGGGGTGGTGGAAAAAATAAACCTAGTGTTTGGGACATCGCTGAGGCTGGAGGCGAGAGAGTGCCGGCTGGGACTGATGGGGGACGGAGTGACCTCAAAGGACATACAGACGGCAAGAGTTAGATGCCTGTTTCAGGGAAGAAAGCTTATTGCACAGCACTGGCAGAGAAAGGAGGCACTGACGGTGATAGAATGGGAGAATGCAGTAAGGGAGGTGATTTGTAGGGAAAAGTATATTTATAAGAAGAGGGGTAACTATAAGAAATTTGGGAAAATATGGAAAGCATGGCTGGACCAGGATAGGGTTGGATCGGAGGGGGAGGTGGGGTGAGGATGGTATGGGGTGAGCTTGGCGTAGGATGTATGAGATGGTGAATGGTGGGTGTTTGGTAGGGGGTGGGGGGAGGGAGATAATAGGAGGAGAGGAAGGGGGAGGAGGAAAGGGGAGAGAAAAAGGAGAAAAGAGAAGAAACCTTTTTTCTTTTTTGAAGATTACAGCTTATGGGTATCTTGAACTGGCACATACTGGATGGATAAGAATGTACGGATAAAAACGGACAATATCAATGTGCCCTTGATCTTAGTGATAGTCCCTATTTTTGTATTTTTTTTCTTTCTTTGACTTGTTTTCTTTGTGTATGCTGTAATGAAAAACTTTTTCAAATAAAAAAGATAAAAAAAAAAAAAAGAGATAGCAATAGTAAGGATCTAGCTGGATTGCACTGGCAGTTGGGGAGCTTTTGATATCCACAGTAGCGTGTTCCTAATGTGGGTAAATGATCGTCCGAATTTCCTTGTTGTTTCACAGCAAGTCAAAACCAAGGAAGGAAATAATGCACGAAAATTCTTGTACGACAAAGGCCTTCTTTTTTATGTTTATTTTTTCTGATCATGCAGAGCCTTTCTTTTCTGATTTTTCTTGTATGAAAATCAAACGAAAATGGTTCACATTAACCATTTGCCACCCAGCCGCAGTCATTATAGGGCGGCAGGTTGGCACGTTCCCGCAAATCACCGTAGCTGTACGGTGGCTCATTTAAGAGCCATAGCAGGTGCGCGGGGGGAACCGATGCGCGTGGCCACCGGTCACCAGCGATCGCGGGCACGAGAGCCAGAACGGGGATTTGTGTGTGTAAACACACAAATCCCCGTTCTGAGTAATTAGGAACAGCGATATGTCTCCTCCTCCAGTCAGTCCCATCCACCCACAGTTAGAAGCACACCTAGGGAACACACTTAACCCCTTGATTGCCCCCTAGTGTTAACCCCTTCCCTGCCAGTGACACAGTAATCAGTGCATTTTTATAGCACTGATCGCTGTATAAATGTCAATGGTCCCAAAAAAGTGTCAAAAGTGTCCGATCTGTCCGCCGCAATGTCGCAGTCCCTCTAAAAATTTTATTACTAGTAACAAAATAAATAATAAAAATGCCATAAAAATGCCATAAATCTATTCCCTATTTTGTAGACTCTATTATTTTTTGCGCAAACCAATCAATATACGCTTATTGTAATGTAAAAAATATTGTTTGTTTTTTTTTCAAATTGTCGCTCTTTTTTTGTTTATAGCACTAAAAATAAAAACCACAGAAGAGATCAAATACCACCAAAAGAAAGCTCTATTTGTGGGAAAAAATGTTGTTTGGGTACAGTGTCGCACGACCGTGCAATTGTCAGTTAAAGCAACGCAGTGCCATATTGTAAAAAATGGCCTGGTCATTAAGGGGGCAAATCCTTCCGGTCCTTAAGTGGTTAAATGAAAATCATTCATTCTGTTCCTATACGAAAAAAATTTTGGAGTTTGTCCCATCGGAAATTTTCGCTCGGAAGGCTGGAATCGGCTGTTGAAAGTTGTGTACACACTATCAGAATATTGTATGATCGGCCCTTAGACGAAAATGTTCGCCAGATTTTCTTATAGTGTGTACGAGCCTTTACAGTCAGCGACATGACATGTGACTACTATAATTTAACTTGTTGTGTTGTGGTGATATTTTCAACACTTTCTACCAACACACACTCAACCTCTGTGAAATTGGGATTGGATCGAATTCTAAATTAGGGCCTTAGGGTCTGTGTATGTACAGTTTCTGAAAAATAATACATATATCTCAGATATTTTACAGATTATATTGTTATGGATAACTATTTCAACAAAAGACAAATACAGCAAAGTATTTCAGGCTAACCACACAAGTCATTAATTATGTCTGAATGCGACATTAGTGAACATATATGAAAGGTTTATTATTGCTCATTTACCCTTTCCTTCAAGGCTTTAATCCCCCAAACATGATTGCAACTCTTCTTTTCCTAAAATACTTGTGGTTGATGTTCTGCTTCATGGTCTATTACATTCTAATTTTGCAGTATATTTTGGAATAAAGTATAGACATTTCCAACGTCTGGGGGAAAAAAGAGTCTGTGGTTGTTTTATGAATTATGTCTAGTGGTATCTGGTTCTCACAAAGCACTTTTTAATGCATAGCCCAAAGTCCATCCAAACATTTGTAAAAAATGTTAGTATTATTCACTTTAGTGGAACAAAGTGCTATGATCCAGAGAATCCAGACTGCAAAAAATGGCAATTAAGAGATGACTTTAGATTGGTTACTGAGTAGGATAGGTTTTCACACTTTGCACCTCATTATTATTCACTATGCATAATATCAAATGTATTGCTCATATCTGTTTATCATTATTTTCACACAAGATTCACGCAGCTTTCACAAAAGAGCCACACATTTTTCTAATTGAAGTGTATGTGGAAAATGTGAGACTTAGGTTAAAGTTGTATGAATCTTGGATAAAAACACTGATATGTAATTGGTAAATTTAGTATTATGTATAAATAATAATAATAGACTGTGGAAACCTATATCAACCAATCAGAAGTAATCTCTTAAAAGGTAGTTTATGGTCACAGAATACATATTTAATTTTTTAACATCAGCCTTGTAATTGTTTGCTGGCCATTTCTTTCCACAATTTCATGAATTCCTTGCATGCTTTGCGGCTTCTCGCTTGCTGTTTACTTTAAATTCCTAAGGACTACATATACCCGTAAAAGTTTTTTCATGGTAATCTACATGTAGCCAAGTTCCAGGCCCCTTGAGGCCTAATGGTGACTTCTAGAGTTAGGGACAGCTGACATCCTTCTGTGTAGAGTGGGTTACAAGGCAGGGTGGGTGCAATGCAAGATGTAATGTAATGCAAGATGAAAGGGGGGCACCAGACACTTTTTGAATGCAAAGAGATTTATTGTCTCTTAAACAGAACTATGGGAGAGAGGGTTAGGGCCAGAACACCCTTAGGTAGATGCAAAGATAATTGGCAGACTCGAGACTTCTACAGACAAACAGCTATACAGGTGAAGGCCTCCCACCGGACACCACTTCTGTATAGGTAGTTATTAACGGCAATTGAATTCAACTATTTCCAATATGAACGGTTCTCAGTTTACCCCACCATTACTCACTGTGGGTCGTCACTCAGCGAGCTCCCAGTCTCTTTCACTAGACTTCAGGGTCCCTGCTGGGTCCCTGGCTTGGCATTTACAGATACTCTTCAATCGTCACCCCCGCTGACACGTTAGGTCCCTGGCTTGGCACTCAATGATGCTCCGCAAGCGTCACCTATGCTGTCCCGCTGGGTCCCTGACTTGGCACTTGCTGAAGTTTTCCCACTTCTTCACCATCCCTGGCTGGCGAGGTCTGCTCTGGTACTGGCCTCAGCTTACTCACTGTGGTCCCCGGAAACAAGGTCGATGGTCCCTTAGTGGCGACTAGGGATGAGCCAAACACCCCCCAGTTCGGTTTGCAGCAGAAAATGTGAACAGGCAAAAATGTGTTCGAACACACGAACACAGTTAAAGTCTATGGGATGCTAACGTGAAAAATCAAAAGTGCTAATTTTAAAGGCTTATATGCAAGTTGTTGCCATAAAAAGTGTTTGGGGACCTGGGTCCTGCCCCAGGGGACATGTATCAATGCAAAAAAAAGTTTTAAAAACTGCTGTTTTTTCAGGAACAGTGATTTTAATAATGCTTAAAGTGAAACAATAAAAATTAAATATTCCTTTAAATATCATGCCTGGGGGGGGGGGGTGTCTTTAGTATGCCTGGAACGTAGTGCATCTTTCCCATGTTTATAACAGTGCTATAGCAAAATGATATTTCTAAAGGAAAACATTTTATTAAAAACTGCTTGCAGCTGTAATGTATTGTTGGATTGTTGGATGTTGACATTTTTTTAAAAAATGGCGTGGGGGTCCCACAGACCCCCAGGCACTATATACTCTGAACAGCAGTATATATACTATACGGCCTGCGGCCCAGGCTAATTTAAGCTCACCTGAGCAGACAGCCTTTGCTCTTGGCCTGGGATACTCAGACAACTTCTGTGTAGGAGAGCAAAAAGGTATGTGGAAGCTGACAAGCTGTAGGCTTGCTCAGCCTGGTAGTTAGATCTGTAAATATTGTTTAGTTAGTGCCGAGACACGGCTAGGTTTTGTTTTGGCTATTTTGTTCCTATTTGTTTTTTTGGAACACTGTACAGCACCTGTATATAGACTTGTGTATATCACAAATAAACACCGCACTGTTTGTCACTATTTCACTGGATTTGGTATCTGTGCCTGAAAGACTGCTCATCCCAGGGAGCTTTGTACCTGCTACCTGTCCCCCAGGTTACACCCCTCACAGATACTCAGGCTGTGAAACATGACTGCCAGTTTCTTGTCCTTCTGTGGCACCCTCTCTCTAGGCTCACGTTACTCCCTTCCTCAACCTGGGAACCAACATCGGAGCCTTCAAATTGCTGCACATCCTCCAGCAGCATATAAACGACACTGTGGTCGAATAATTTTGGGGACTCCTCCGTGCATGATTGGTCCTGCAAACCAATGATGGCCAAAAATTGCAGTGAAGCCTGTGGAGGCTGCGGCATCCGTTACTACCTGCAGTGATAGAGGCGATACTGATGGTAGAAACATGGATTTGCCATTCCAACTAGTAAGGAACTCATCCCACATAGACAAATCCACTACTGCTGCTGTGTCTAATCTTAGGATTTGATCGGGGTCCTGTGTCTGAGAGAGGAAGACCAAGAGGTGTGAAATAAAAGATCCCTGGGGAATGATGCTCATTGCAAAGTTGAGCATCCCTAAGAGGGATTGAAGCTGTTTCTTAGTACACCCCTGTGCACGGGTAAAGTCATGAAGAACCGACCTGATGTGGGTTAGTTTGTCGGGGGGAAGGCTGGCTCGCTGTGTGCTGGGCCTTCCACTTTGTGTTCTGCAATGGGCACATTGAGATTTCCAAACACCACTCTTAATCTATCTAGGTCTACTGGGGGCACGCTGGGCTGTTCGATTAGCAGGAAGTAATCCAGATAATGAATGACTCTCTGGCACTGGGCTTGGTGCAACAGGATCCAGGTGAGGAACTGTGCAAAGGTGTCAAAGAGCCACGGGCTACTTTTAGAGCCGAAGGTCAGTTTGGTGGCAAAGTAATATGACTCTTTCCATTTAATGCCGTGCCAGTACCAGAGGGACGGTTGGATGGGTAGAAGCTTAAATGCGTCTGATATGTCAGCTTTAGAGAGCCAGGCGTATGTGCCTACTTTGATAATGGCCTGAATCGCCATGTCAACTGAAGCATATTTCAGGGAGAATTTCCCTGAATGAATTAAGGAATTCAAACTCAGGATGTGGGAAGTATGAGGCGCAGACAGGTCATACACCAAACTAATTATATTCGAAAACTTGCCCTTGACAAGCCCAATAGGGCTAATTCTCCAGATGTTGAAAGGGGGCTAAGCGAAGGAGCCGATGATAAAGCCTTGGTCAAGTTCGGCCTGTAACAGTAGGTCTATGGCCTGTTCGTCGGTGGCCACTGAGCGGAGGTTCCTGCACTCGTCAGTCATGTGGGGCAGTGTGATGAGGCCGGTATGGAATCCTGCTGTAAATCCTTGGATAAGGAAGGTGGCTAGTGAGGGAGTGGGGTGTGAGGTGAGGTAAAACCTCAGCCATAGGACATCTACTTGGCCTAGTCAGGACATTTTCTGCTGCTTGATCTGGCATAGGGCTTTAGGATATGCTCTATGACATATGGTACAGATATGGAGCAGCCGGCATTGGCTGTATTTGCACGATCCAAAATTAAAGTTATTACAGATGGATGCTCCCCCTACTGACAGAACAGGATATCCGAACTTGTCCACTTAGGGCGTTTGAGCTGGGGCCGACAAGCCCTGAGCTGTACCGGAGGTGGAGGGAAGATCGAGAGGGCGTCTAACTGCTATGTTGGCGCACCAGGTAGCGGTGTGGGTGGAGGACTGGCAGATAGCGCAGAGTGGTGAGCGTAGACCGGCAAAGTGGCAGCAGAACAACTCTGTGTCCATGAGGCTCCGATCCGTGTCTGCTTGGAACTGTGTGAGCCTGGCTGACGCTTTGGCCGAGAATAAACGGTGGTAATCATAAAATGAGAACGCCCCGTATCTATAGCCCAGGTCCACCATGGTGTGGAGATATAAGTCCAGCTCCTCCCTCCTGCTGGGGCTGGCTGAGCACAGGACATCCCTCACCTTCCCAAAGGTCAACGCAAACTCTGCAATAGTTAATTTGCGGTTGAGCCTGGGGTCTTTGGCCTTGAGGACCACTGAAGATTTAGTCTCTGCCAGATCGTGAACCGAAATGAGGAGGGAAGCAAGGTTGACGTTCTTGCTGTCCAAAATGTACTTCCTGATGCTGGCTGGGACCAGGTTGGCTGGAAAGATAGTAGAACTCTTCCCTGTCGTACCTGCAGGAGAGGGTGTCGGGACCAGTCAGGGATGGCCACGGCGGGTGTCCCTCCAAGACTGTCACTCTGGCTTGAACATCAGTGACTGCAGTGGACAATGATGAAACCATGGTGTGAAGCTGAGAAATGGCCGAGGATATGGACTGAAGAGACGCCTGCTGGGTGCTGGGCCCATCTGTTGCTGGCGGTGGGAAGATGAGCCTGAAGAGCTCTGCCTTTCTGGCTGTAGCATGGAAGGGCACGCCCCTGCGCCTTAGCTCCGCTGTTAACTTGGGGATGGTCCATCCCCTGAGGGACTGCACGCTGCCACTATCTGAAACCTGAGAGGGTGACAGAGGGGCAGATGTGAGATCTTCGCTACCGGCCTGTGACATGGCTCTGGCTGACTTGTGCCCTAGTTGCAAAGTCCTGGTCTTTGAGGTCGAAAGCTCAGTCGACCGGAACCTGTAGTGGGGGTGACATGAAAGTCCAGTTTCTTTTTTTGCTTGTTTTTTTGTGTCTTGTCTATGTAAATATATATATTTTTTTTACCTGGGGGAATAACGTCCAAACTGGTGCAGGATGGAACTACTTGAACTCGACTAACCCAGAGGAGAAATGACAGACGGACAATGGTGGGTGGCGTATTTACATGCGATTAGGAGGTGAATGAGGGGCTGGGTCGTGTGACTTTGAGACGTGTTTATAGCGACTGCAAGGGGAACCTTATTGAGGGTGAACGATGGTTAAACGAACAAATTGAAACCATGAATGGACTTCGAAGAAAAACAGCTTTGAGAACAGCTGGTCTGGAGCTATGTGGGCCGATGTGCCTTGTTGCGACTGGATTTGAACTGGGCCGTAGGGTGAGCCGTACTGAGGGGTGTCCGTCGATGACGTGATAAATCAAACCTTGATCTGAATTTAAAAGTGAACCGTTGCGTCGCTGAGGCGACCGACATCGAAAAACAGTAGATCTATGACGGAATAAAAGAAAAAAAAATTGCACGAATGACCCGACACAAAGCGACTGCCGAACCTAAGGAGAACATGACAGACAACATACTAAATAATACCACTGAACGATTGAATTGATGTTAACACGAATCGGGGTGCCGTAACTGTGACTGACAGTGAACCGAACTGTGGAATATGGCATGAAATGAGGGGAGGGGTAGCAGTGTTGTTGGACGGGGAAGAGGACCTGTCTGAACAGGCTGTTCAGAAACTAATGCCGCGTACACACGAGCAGGATTTCCGTCAGAAAAAGTCCAATGGGAGCTTTTCATCGTATATTCCGACCGTGTGTATGCCCTATCTGACTTTTTTCCGTCGAAAATTTAGACGGACTTAGAGAACATGTTCTATATTTTTCCGATGGAACAAATTACTCGTCTGTATGCTGGTCCGACGCACCAAAAATGACGCATGCTCTGAAGCAAGTACGAGACGAAAGCTATTGGCTACTGGCTATTGAACTTCCTTTTTCTAGTCCCGTTGTACGTGTTGTATGTCACCGCGTTCTTGACGCTCGGACTTTGGTGTGACCGTGTGTATGCAAGACAGCTTGAGCGGAATTCCGTCGTAATTCCGTCGGAGAAACCTTCAGAGTTTATTCCGACGGCAAAACCGCTCGTTTGTACGCAGCATAAGAGACAGATTTCAACAGGACCAAGTGCTATTCCCTATGGAGTTAAAAAAAATATTTTTTTTAAACCATACTAATTAAAAACCTCTTTTAGGTACTACCCCTTCAACTTTGGCTACAAGGGGTGGAAAATCACTGTCTGCAATTACGTTAAAAAAAGACCATGAATTCCCTTGCACAGAACTTGTTACTTCCTTCCCACTTCCTGTCTGAAAAACTGCTATACATACGCAGTCATTAAAAGGTGTTTTGTGTGGACGTAATTCTTACTCCCTCTAAATTGTATACTACTTCATTGCAAATAGTAAGACATTTTATCATAGCTGTTTTTCAAAATTATTGCTACTGCAATATACATTTGGCGAAATTTTATAGCTAGATTTTAGCTTCCTGCTAATATACTTTGCATATGTTTAGCCAGAAAAAACATAATAAATGTGCTTATTTTCCTCTTGTCAGCAGGGTTGGTATGCTGCCTTTTACTCCCTAACTACCAAGCTGAAGCCAAAAAATGATGCTCTGGATTTTGTTAAAGTTTCCACATAAATGGCGTCTATCTAAATGATGAGTATTTTATTCTACATTTTTTCATTTGTGACTGGAAGGAAGATACAAATAACAAAAGGTACTTGTCAAGATCACTATGGGTTATTACACAGTTTGGACATTATTATTAATATTTGCCAAATTCTCTCCATTATGTTCATGTTCTTTTCCCAATTAACACTTATATCTTGCAGCAGTTCTCCATGCACGTAAATGGCCGTTTGTGGGGAATGCTTGTTTTTTTTTTTTAAAGCACAAAAAAATGATTTTACTTAGAAAAATTTCCAATAAAAATGAAAAGACAGTACCATTCAGGTGCAGTAAATATAGCAAGAAAAAGGTTTGAGGTTCAATAGGTTATAAACTATTATACCTCCTGCTACCACTGGAGCTTTCTGGGATCCTTTGATTGTTTAAAAGACAGGAAGATATTGCTTGTTCCAGGGCTGAGACATGCTGTAGTATTCATGTGACTGTGACAACAGCGAATCCTTCACCCTTCTATATAGCATTGAGACTCACTTAAAAAATGTTCCAAATTTTTTTCCTGTATGATAGCAAGCAACCCCTTAATGCATGAGCAATTGTTATCATTGTTTCAGGAGAGGGAAAACAATCCAACCTTTGTAAGTGATGCTTGAAATCTGTGTATTATTGCAGCTGGAATGACAGGAGTGCAAAGACCTGTGGCCACTTAACCTATATAATACAATGACAGGCTAACAGCGACCCCAGCTATTCATGACAGCTTGTTCAGCCAGCGATTATCTGTAGTTATGGACAGACGACCGTGGCTGGACGCAATCTGTATGTGTTCAGTCATAATCATCACAGGTAATTGCTGTCTGTGTGAACAGTCATGGATAGCTAGGTCATTGACATACCGGTCAATCTAGCCACAAGATTGACAGATTGGCATTGTGTGATAAATACCTGTGTGAATGCACCCTAGGGGTGACAGAGCACCCTGCACCCATTTGACCCACATTTACAATAAATTGACTCCTAAACCACAAAGAGCCCACGTGCAGCTGTACAATCTGCACAAATATGTCCGCCCCAAAACTGCTCATCTTGTCCTCGGCATTGTACAGATGTCACATTGCAGGATGATAGCATACCCTTCTCCAGCACTGAGACCACAGCTAAGGACACCGGGGGTTATCATATACATTGGTTTCTCAAAAGATTTCAGAAAGCCATTCAGCGACACGGGAGTTTCAGAAATAAGTATCTACTAGCTTCTTTACAGGTACGTTTTATTCAATGATTTTGTTTAGCCACATTCACTTTAAAGTGTATGTCAACCAAACTACTTTTTTTTCTATGTATGTGTTCCCATATATGTATTTTTTTTTATTTGAAGTACCCGGTTGATCCTTCCGGTACCTTTCTTCCTTGGTCTAAACTGATCATACAAAGCACAGAAGCTGATCTGTATGATCAGTTTGTTCATTCATAATTTAAAAAAGATTCCTCAGAGCTGCAGCTCTGTGGAAAGTATCTGCGGTGCCCTATGTGTGTACAAGGACCCGCAGATACATTACACAGAGCTACAACTCTGACTGATCTTTTACTATTATGAATGAACAAGCTGATCATTCATTCATAATAGTTACAGATCACTCAGTTCTCCAGCACTGTGTCTCTGAATGGCTGCTTCTTACACATACACAGCCCAGCTGATGGATCACACAGAGCTGCAGGGCTGTGTGAGCTTTCACTATTTATGAATGAGTGACAATGATGTTGGGCCGGTACCCTGTATAACACAGCCCAACATTGCTGAATGCTCATTCATAAAACTGATAGCACACACAGTGCTGTGTCATCCATCTGCCAGGCTGTGGATGTGTAAAAACAGCCACCGATAGACACATAGCTCTGATGGCTGTATGATCTACTTTGAAAATGGCAGTGCTGGTCTCCAGAGTGACCCCACTACCAATGACCAGAGCTGTCAATCACACATCAGTCTCTCTTTCCTATTATTATTATTATTATTATTATTATTATTATTATTATTATTATACAGGATTTAAACAGTGCAAACAGTTTACACAAGGCTTTAAAATAAAAGGGGGACAGTACAATTACAATACAGTTCAATACAGAAGTGTAGCAGGGAGATGGTTATCTTACCTGCAGTATCAGATGACATTCTGCAACATTGCTACAGTGAGATTGTTTTCCCTCTAGTGGCAGCAAAGACTGTATCATCATATCCTGCCAACCCCCCTGGCACACACCCCCTCCCAATCCCAGCCTGTCTCTTGAACATGCGCCCTGCTCAAGCGCAGCCTGCATCTTACCTGGTGCTGAACAGACTATGGAATACAGGCACACTGTGTCTGCACAGTGTCCTGTAACCCCGCCTCCCATAATCAGGAAGAAAAGATGAATGGTCGCATGACAGAACTTTTAAACTAAGTAAGAAAGATCATTTCTGATACTAAGCTAAATCAGTTATAGTTCCCAAATAGTTTTAACTGTATTAGAAAGTGTCTATAACATTGTAGACTCACAACTACTTTGAGCGGTTACAGCAACATTTTTTTTTTAAACATATGAAAAAAGCCAAACATTGGTGCAGACTGCACAACCCTGTCAATGTTATATGGTTTTTTTTGGTTTGTTATTACCTCTTTAACTGTCACTTCTTCTGGAAAACTTGGTTTGTGTGTAAATGTGGCAATAAATATAAATAAAGGCCTATAAAATAAAAAAAGAATTCATATGATGTACACAGTTAGTACTAACCCCATACAGTTACCAGAATACAATATAGTGGTGCTTTAAAGGATAAGTTCACCTTGTAAAAAAATTATAAATGCAGGTAAAAAAAAGTGCGACCCAGAGAAGAGAATGAAGGAAGGGTTGGCATGACTAAAGTGAGGAACAGGTCCGGGAAGGGTTAAACCTTGGTCATTTAGTGGTGAAGGGGCATAGTTCTTGACTTATTGGATGCTGAAGGTCAGATGGGTAGGGAGAAGCCGCAACGGTGGTTCATGCAAGGGATGCTGGGGGTTCATTCAACGAAGAAAAAAAAGGGAATCCTTGTCACAGCAGTTTAGCGGGCCGGGGTCTTTGGGGGGGTCAGTGTGTAACTATTTTATTACAAAATTGGGGGCCCAACTAGGCTATGGTGCTCTCACCTGGTTGCTTATTGGTTTTTATCCCAGGAGCTAGGTCCCCTGGGGGAAAATGTAAGCAGGTGTTAGGTTGTAACATCTTCAAGCTGGTCGGGGTGCAGCTGAGGACATGGGCGGTTGCAGTTATAAAGTGTGCCTTAAGGACACCCAAAGACCCCTTCCTGGTTGCATTGTTGAATCTTTTTAATTGATGTTTTTTATTTGTTTGTTAACCACTTCAGCCCCGGAAGAATTTACCCCCTTCCTGACCAGAGCATTTTTTGCGATTCGGCACTGCGTCGCTTTAACTGACAATTGCGAGGTCGTGCGACGTGGCTCCCAAACAAAAATTGACATCCTTTTTTTCCCACAAATAGAGCTTTCTTTTGGTGGTATTTGATCACCTCTGCGGTTTTTATTTTTTGCGCTATAAACAAAAAAAGAGTGACAATTTTGAAAAAAACGCATTATTTTTTACATTTTGCTATAATAAATATCCCCAAAAAATATATAAAAAAAACAGTTTTTTTCCTCAGTTTAGGCCGATACATATTCTTCTACATATTTTTGGTAAAAAAAAATCGCAATAAGCATTTATTGATTGGTTTGCGCAAAAGTTATAGCATTTACAAAATAGGGGATAGTTTTATGGCATTTTTATTAATATTTTTTTTTTACTAGTAATGGCGGCGATCAGTGATTTTTATTGTGACTGCAACATTATGGCAGACACATCAGACAATTTTGACACATTTTTGGGACCATTGGCATTAATACAATGCTAAAAAATTGCATTGATTACTGTAAAAATGTCACTGGCAATAAAGGGGTTAAACTCTAGGTGGCGCTGTAGGAGTTAAGTGTGTCCTAGGGAGTGTTTCTAACTGTGGGGGGAGGGGCTGTGTGTGACTCGTCACTGATCATAGCTCCTGATCTCAGGGAGCAGAGATCAGTGTCACTAGGCAGAACGGGGAGATGCTTGTTTACATTAGCATCTCCCCGTTCTTCCTCACCGTGAGATGATCGCAGGTATCCCCGCGGACATCGGGTCCCCGGGACCCACGGTCACGGAGTTCCCGGCGGGCGGGTGCGCAAGCCGCCTCTTAAAGGGCGATGGACAGGTACCTTAATCTGCCTGTACGTGCCCTTCTGCCTCAGTATATCTGCGTCATGCGGTTGGGAAGCGGTAAATAAAAAGGTCTGCTGTGGCCATTTAAACCCACGTCATGCAGTTTTTTTGTCTTCATTTAGATAGGTTACCGGACCAAGGTTGACAAATCTTTTAGTCATGAGCATTTATTCATTTTTTTTACTATCAGCCTGCAAAGCATTGCACCTGTGGTCAAGAGATCGCAGGTACAATTCAGGGTTCTTGCAGACTGTCTGTGTAAGCTGTCTGCTCGTACCTTGTACAGACAGGCAGTTACACACTGACAGGAAGACTCAATGAACTACCTAGCGCGCTTAACAGTACCCTGGTAGTTCATAGAGGACTTACTTACAAGTACTTGTCGGTACTTGTAGTTCTCACACTCACAGAACGCAGTGAATGAATGACATGGTCAGGTGGGCGGAGCCCCACATGTCCACATCTTTTTTAAGAAAATCCCCAGCTTGCTGTGAAAACAGGGGATCGGGGGGGGGGGGGGGGGGGTGCGGGGGCTGCTGCATCTGTAACATGTTACCTGTTAGGAAAAATTAAAGATGCAGCGCTCTCAACAGAAGCAATCCAATCCTAGTGTGCAGTCTGCAGCACAGGTGCCAAGGCTCAGTGTGTCTTCTTACACTAAATACAATATATAAGAGAGAAGATCCGGCAACTCAAAAGTCCTTGATGCAAAAACGTTTTGGCTACATATCAGCATTAAAAAGCAAACAGCTGACGCGTTTCGGCGTGAGCCTTAGTCATAGGCTATGACTAAGACTCACACTGAAACGTGTCAGTGTTTGCTTTTTAATGCTCATATGTAGCCAATACATTTTTGCATCAAGGACTTTTGAGTTGCCAGATCTTCTCTCTTGTATATGTTACATGTTACACCCTGAATATGGGTGTAACATGTAACATGTTACAAAAGGTGAACCTATCCTTTAAATAAAAAAGTAAAATTTACCTTAATATGCTCCCTACATACACAGCATACCGTGGGTGTGTTGTCTTCAGTTTTTCTGTACAAAAAACCTGCAACCCTAAGCAGGTTGGATATGCTCCCTTTACACATTTCAGGGCTATAAGTGTACCTTATAGCACTGTAAAGAATACTAGATATTTAGAGCTCAGTATTACAACCAATAGCTTGAGCATGGAGTTAATTACGGGTTTATGAGTGTTGGAACATCTATATAATAACACCATCCATCTAATATCCCTATGGTCTGCTTCTGGGCTCCCACTCTACTCTCCATTTGTACATGAACTGAGTCTCCATGGAGTAATTAGACGCATACTGCTGCTTCTGGAAAAATCAGGTTAATGTTATCAGACCACTGAACTGAGGTTGCAGGGTATAGGGCAAAAACAGTGACGTGTTTTCTGAGGTTATTATAGACTTTGCTTATATTCATGTGATAACCAATAGAACCTATAGGTTTTGTATATATTTTCTTTTTGGACTGTGGCCAGGACTAAAAAAATATGATTTTGCCTTTCAAATATGTGATATATTTGCAATATGAATAGTTCATAATTATACTTCCTACCAGCAGGTGGCGCCCTGGGCTCCACCTGAAGGTAACCAGCTACTGTTTTGCTTTTGCTTTAGACCTGTTATAATTCTGTGTAATTCTAGGGTGATGAGTGTACCATTTATTAAATGTTTTGTAATTATTAAAATAAATAATAACTTTAGGTAAATGGTTTAAAAAATGTAAAACATCAATGAAAACATGTAAAATAAGACAAAGCCACTAGCATTATAATTTAACTTTGAAGTGACAGGTCACCCACCCACTTACATGAACCCTAGCCCTGATATCCTGTTCACCGACCCTAAATGTAATTCCAGTGTAGGTACAGGGGGAGATTTACTAAAACTGGAGAGTGCAAAATCTGGTGCAGCTCTGCATGGTAACCAATCAGCTTCCAGGTTTTATTGTCAAAGCTTAACTGAACAAGCTGAAGTTAGAAGCTGATTGGCTACCGTGCACAGCTGTACCAGATTCTGAGTGCTCCAGTTTAGTAAATCTACTCTACAGTGTCAGCCACAGGGTTAATGACCATTTTTCTTCCCTGATGTTATAGTTTTCAGACCAATAGATTGGGTGCCTATTCTGCATTCTGGAATAAGGGGAGATGCTCACATGCTCCTCCATATTGGATATTTCTGATGGCTCCAACAGGCAAAGCTATGGGGCAGCACAGCAAAACTAACTAGTAGAAGAAGGGAGGTATAATTAAACCTGAACTTTAGGAAACACAAATATCATCTAAAATACATTCATTGTGTGTATCCTTCCTTGAATTTTGGTTTGCTTTGTTTATTTCTTCCAGATCTGTGCAGTAATCCAGTGTGAAATGTTACCTCTGGGCAGGAACTTTCTGCTGATCTCTCTCTTTGTACAGGGTAACTGGTCTTGTCTCCACCCCCTCCTGGAGTTTACTGCAGGCAGCTTGTAAGGGGTGGAGCCAGTTGGCCCCTCCCACAGCTCTGCTCTTTGCACGGGCTATGTACAGCACAGTGATGATGTCACTGACAATTTTACACTGTAATATCTGGGCTTGCAAAGGCATTTAGTACTCAAAACGTGGCTTCATATAATCTGTGGCAAATGAGGAATATATTTAAATGAACGCTTTTGTATTGAGTTTAGCACTAGGAGTACCTATCACTTTGCCCTGAATGGGTGGAGAGCACAATTTCTTCAAATATACAAATATGCCAAATTTGATATCAGGTTTAGGAATTGCATGCACTAACTATACAGATCAGAAATGCAGGATGGATAAACAATGCGATTCTGGCAATCACACTGCGTTTTGCAATCTGTTTCGGGGTGTCGTTAAGATAACATTGACGCCCGTAGCAGATTGCATGGACGTCGTGCCATTGCAATGAGGTGCAGGAAACGCACAGGATTCAGTGCACTTCCCACATCACATAAGTGTGAACCAGGGCTAAAGCTCCTATAAAAGACCAGAAATTCTCATGTTTTAGCTACAAAGGAAGTTGTTGGAGCTATTTGGCCAGCAAAGTGTTTGTATTGTGTCAGAAAAAGGGGGTAGAGATCACCCAGAATTCCCCAAACACAGCAGCATCAATCTTAGGGTACCCTGACATGGCCACACGTAGGGGTTGATTTACTAAAGGCAAATAGGCTGTTCACTTTGCAATGGAATTTGCCTTGGAGGTTAGTGAATGTGGTGAAATTTTACTTTGAAAAGAATACCCAAACTTGTGCAAAGAAAATAAACAAAACAGCATTTTTGCTTGCTCATCATTGGATGATGGAAGTCAGCAGAGCTTCACCACATTCACTAAGCTCTGGGGCAAATTCCCTTGCAAAGTGGAGCCTCCCTTGCAAATTAAATGGCCTATTGGTCTTTGGGAAACCAACTCCAGTTGTTCTGCGGAGATAATTGTACAGCTATAGAAATAATGAAGCTCCAAATAATCATACTGGATAAACGTTAATTCATCTTCATCAGTATCTATAACATGTGTATATAAGATTATTCATTGCTTGCATAGCATGTTTATTATTTCAAATGATAATTACATTTCTGTGATGGAAGGAAACCAGACATGTATGAAAGTATTTTCTCAGTGAATATTTATTAATAATGGACTGTACTTTGTAAAAATGGAATGTCTGCTACCAATTTTTTTAAACCAAAAAGCGCTGCACTAAGAAAAATGTAAAACCACAAAGAAACAATACAGATAAAATCATTTATTACTGAGTTCATGCAATAAAGGGGTCAGGGAAAGGATCATTTTATATTAGAAAAGGTTCAGCTCATTAAGACACACCTGTCATGTAGCACAATACTGAACACATGTACAACCTTGATGAGATGTACAGTGCTATTCATCATAGAGGAAACTTGAGTAATCCTTCTTTGAATGAAGCGAAGCATGTAGTGTACAAGAAGAATGTGCTTACCCATTGGAGATAAAGAGACCAAAGAAATTATATATTTAATAAGCTAAATAATCTAAAGCCTAGTATATATGATCAGAAAATTAGATGAAAAACACTGCTTTAGAAACGTTCATACGATAATCTGATCGTTAGTATACAGCTTTCGAGAGCCGATCACAACAGTTCATTTAAAATTATCTCAGTTCATTCAAAATTATCTAAAGGGACAAACACGAAAGTTTTTCTTGTATGATACCAGACCATACGATTTTCGTTTAATTAGTACAGTTTTCATTTGAAAAAAATCAAAAGAACAAGACTACGCATACTCGGAAACAAATTAATATATTACAATACAATACAACACATTACACTTCCAAAGTTGTATTCTGTCGTATGAGAATTTTCGTAAGTTGAGTAACCTCTTCATTTTCGATATGAGACTAGCATGCAAAAAAAAAGACGATTATTTGCCCAATAGTCTCATCCTGTGTACAAGGCTTTACTGTTCTGAAAATGTGAGCCTAAAACATTTAATTCAAATATTATTTCAATCTGCAGTTTCTTAGGGAAAAATAAAGACATTATTAGTAGTGTCTGAAAATTTCCCCTACTAGAAAGATGTCACGATTTGTAAGTGCTGATAGACATTTTAGGTGTCAGAATTATGAATTATTGCATGATGAACCTGCTATAGGTATGATATGGGAAGGGGGTGAGGCAGGGATTACTACAACCAGGAGGAAACACATACACAATATTGGTACAATGTTCAGCGCTAAACCGACTGATGAAAAAGATTAAAGTTTAAAGATTAAATGAAAAGGCATGCATCTGCATGCTGATACATGAAGGTGCAACCATGTGAATGGTGAGTGGATTGAAAGTTCTGGGGGATGAACCCCTAAAAATTAGTCTCTAAAAAAGTCTCTTAAAGTATTGCCTTTTTGGTCGGAAATGGTATTTTGTCCATGGGCCACATGTGCACAAGTAAGGCATTTTCTTTTGTGAAACTTATTCCAACAAGTGAGAAGATTTTGGGAATCGAGTCCAAAAGGGATTTCTTGTTATTGCGCGATTTACTGGGGGGCTATGATGTTTTTGACATTGTTAGCTCTTTTGAATACCAGTTTAGGTTTAGAGGCAATTTAGTTTCAGATCATTGCACAGGATCCCCCAATGTTTATCAAGGATCTTTTTGATGGCCCAGTGCTTATTATTATATTTGGTGATGAACATGGGGCCTTTGTGAGTAGGAGATGGGTCTACTTTGTGACTTTCCGCGATCATGTTATCCTCAGAGTGAGACTCAATTGAATATTTTTGGAGATATTTTTAAAAGGCTGAATTAATATCTTCTACTTGATGACCTTTCTCCAGGAACTTTTTGCAAAGGACTTGACTCTGAGCTTTGTAATCTTCAATAGAGCTGCAGTTGCGTTTTAAATGGCAAAACTGACTTTATGGTATGTTGTTAATCCATTTTTTGTGGTGTCAACTTTTCTTGTGTAGATAGGAATTCCCGGCGGTGGGTGTTAAGTGAGTCCTTGAACGTATTTTACAATCTTTGTCATGAAAAGGTTCAAGGTCTAGGAAGATGAGCTCATTAGGGTCGGTCACAGATGTAAATCGTATACCAAAGGGGTTGTTATTGCAATATAGGAGAAATTTTTAAATGAAGTCTATGTATCCTTGCCAGATGACGATGACGTCATCAATGTATCTTCCATAATAGACCATGTGACGTGAAAAGGGATTCTCAGCCCAGATGTGGAGATCCTCCCAGTATGCCATGAAAAGATTGGGGTAGCTAGAAGCAAAGCTAGCCCCCATAGCTGTTCCTCTGATCTGCAAATAGTATTCCTGTTCAAACTCAAAATAATTGTGATGAAGAATGAACTTGATGGCTTGAAGAATAAACATTGCTTGTGTGGGATGTAGAGTTTCTTCTTTGCCTAGGAAGTAACTGACCACCTCTAATCCAATATCATGTGGAATGGATGTGTAGAGCAAGGTGACATCTAACGAGACCCAAAGGTAGCTGGTGTCCCAAGTATATTGATCCAAGGTGTCAAGTAGGTGGCTCGAATCCCGTATATAAGCTGGAAGGCGTTGAACAATAGGTTGGAGGAAAAAATCTACATAGTCAGATAGGTGGCTGGTGAGGCTGTCTATAGCTGCTATGATGGGTCTCCCAGGGGGATGGAGTGGGTCCTTATGGACTTTAGGTAAGTAGTAGAAATACGGGGTGGCAAAAAAGTTGGGACATAGAAATGATCTTTCACTGGGATTCAGAACCCCATCATCACAGTCTATGTCTACTATGAGTTGAAGTTCTCTTCTGAAAGTTTGGATGGGGTTTTTTCTCAACTTGGTATATGTCTCCAGATCAGATAGTAGTCTGTGTGCTTCTGTTATACAATCCTCCTTGTTTAGGATAACTATTCCACCTTCCTTGTTGGCTTGTCAGATGACGATGTTAGGGTTGGATTGTAATTTGCGGAGTGCTTGCTGTTCCAGTTTTGTCAAGTTGTTATGTTTATTCTTTTGAGCACAAATAATTTTTAGTTCATTGTAGACCAAGGGGTAGAAGGTTTTCACGTATGATCCTTTATCCTGATAAGGATAGAACTTGGATACAAGTCTGAAACCTGTCTCAATCATTTTCCTGGGGTCCTCTAGGTCTGGGTATTCCACATTGAATAGATCTCCTTGATCTTGTTCTGTCCATAGCTCTTGTAGGATGACCAGAGCAATGGCATCTTGGGATTCCAGGGGCTCCATGAGTTCTGGAGTATCTCTTTCTTCTTTAGGGATAAAAATGGATTTTTGTTGGTTTTTGCTCCCCTGATTGTAATAGAACCTGACGATGGAGAGTGAGTGTATGAACCTGTTCAGGTCCTTAAATAAGTTGAATAAGTTGGGGGGGGGGCTGATGGAGCACAATTGAGTCCTCTCTGTAATAAGTAGAGTTCATATTCTAATAAAGAGCTCGAAGACAGGTTGAAGATTTTCACAGTTGATCGGAGAAGGGGGAGGTGTTGTGTCTGGTTCTTTTTGTTGCCTCCTCTGCAACCTCGTCTGGTTTTTCTAGCCGTCTCTTTATTGATAGTGAGAGGGGGGTTCTCCCTAAAAAACCTTTCTTAGATGTTTGGTCTCTTGGTCGGGCTCCTTTCATGATGTAGTTGCTTATATCATCTGATCCTTTGGGAGAGGTATGTTCCTTAGTGGATTCTTGATGAGCCTTCTTTTGGTCTTGCTGGGATAAGTGGGTTTTCGATCGTCTTGAGGTATGTTGCTGGTGGTTGGTAGTCGATCGTCTTGATTGTTGGAAAGCAACCTTTTCTCCCTGTTGACCTCTAGATGTTCTGGAGTTGGGGTGGGTGTGATCAGAATGGGGGTGATCTGATCTGTTGTTGGTTTTCGGCTTCTTGTGATGATAATTTTTGGGGGGTGAGTGATCATCCTTTCTGTTTAATTTTTTTTTTTCAAAATTCCCCTCTTCCTAGTAATTTTTTTTTAAAATTACCCTCTTCCTGGTAATTTTTAAATTTATTTTTTATTTTATTTCCAAATTCCCCTCTTCCTGGTCATTTTTTTTTTCAAAATTCCCCTCTTCCTGGTAATTTTTATTTTTTAAATTTTTTTGTATTTTAAATCTATATATATATATTTTATATATTTTTTTATATATATGATTCTCACATATTTTTCACACATATATTACACATTTTAAATTATGTACACTTGCTTTTTAACAATTACAGGCTATAGCTTTTTAAATCATTATCTTCCCAGCTGACACCGCTCAGAGTGGGTTAATTGTATCCTCTATATTAATGTGATGTGACTGTTAAAGGATCAGCTTATGAAGATAGGGGAGGCCGTGCCTTCGAAACGCGTTCTGATTGGCCAGACAGCATGTGGGCGGCTCCCCAGTTTGACAGCCCTGGACCACTCCCACCAAGAGACACACAGCCGACGTCTCCATGAGGCTTATCGAGGCTCCAGCTGCGGCTAACAGACGGCGCTCGTGGATCCCTCAATAGAAACTTTCCGGCGGTCCTCCTGTGCTCCTGTGACACTGCACATAGAAGCTCCCATCCGCTCTAGCACTCTGCAAGTGCTCCAACATTTTTCACACAAGTTTTTAGTGTTTTATACTTATATACTGAATAAATTCCTAAGCTGTTTAAGGATTGGCTTGGTGCTTCTCTCTCCTCCTATTACTACTACCAGGTCATTTTCACCCCTGAAACTCTCATTAATAAAAAAAAAAAAAATATTAAAAAAAATCTCCCCTCTTGTCCCATCAAACCTTTGCCATCAAAAACAAACATGGAACATTCTAAGGAAGAGTCAGGCCCAGCAATCTGCTGAATGGAAGGACCAATGGCTTCACACATGTGGTCAGCACTGAAGAAAGTATGCAGCAACATTCTTGCAAGCAAAATTTTTATAGACATTCTGTTTATCTTTATGCATTTAAAGTGGAACTTCGCTCACTCAATCAACATTGACGATATTTAATCCTTATGCTGCTAGCATTGGTAAATACTGTAGATAGGAAAGTATATCATATTTACTTGTTTTAAACTTTTTTTTGTATTGCTTCAGTTACTTTCAGGTTTCTAGGCCTAGGCAAATTATGTCATACATCCCAGGAGTCTGCAGGAGAGGAAGAGAGGTTTTCTCAGCTAAGCACACCCTCCGGCCTGCATGCCTAAGCAAAGGGCAGTTGGATTTCAGGAAGTAAAATGCTACATGAATCATCTGCCCTTATTCAAGATGGCCACGGTCACAAATGCTAGATGTTTTCAAAGAGATTTCTCAGCAAAATAAAGAGTGGAGACATGGATGGATGGGTGAGTTTACTTTAAATATTAAAAACAAATTAAATAGGCTGATGGGATTGTGGACAGGTGGGCACTCTGTTACATGTACTATGGGCATGCAAATGTTTGTTTAGTTTTTGGAGACAGATTACATGGTTTATCTCTAATGTAACGGGTGTCACATGATCCATAAATCCTGGACTAGCACTATTGAACCTGGGTATTGAAGCCTATCTTACTGCATTCCACCATATTGTCACTCACGCTGGCAGCCAGACTTGTAATAGCCAGACATTGGAAATCTCCAGTGGCGCCAAACCCATCAGAGATCATTCTCTTGGTAAAAACTAACTTTGCCCATGAGAAAGCTCTTTCCCTTAGTTCCAACTCCAATGCCATTTTCTTACAGCTTTGGCACCCCTGGGAAGAATGGTGTGATAAGGATGTAAATTAACAGCACTTCTCTGTATTGTACTTCTACGCTTTGCACAATTGTAGAGCTTTATTGGATGCTAAGATCCTTAGATTTGTAGTTCGCTACCTGTATGTATTATCTTGTTTGTTCTCTTTCATGGCCCTGGTAAAGGTTATACTGTATTGTTTTATGTCCTTTCTCTTCTAAAACTTCAATAAACATTTATTGAAACAAAAAAAAATGAATTAAATAGTATTTTTGGTTTGTGGTGCTTAGATGCAGTGTAGTTCTGCTATAAGTATACATGCACTTTATACTAATTATAAGGTAAGAAGGATGTTATATTAAAGCAAGCTTCCCCTCTCCCACCCTCAAACTTGTTTATAAACTGTAGCAGAATTAAATCCACATTTACATATACAGCCAAACTGAATTACTTACTTGCGTAGTGTTATAACAGAACTCTGAGTTCCATTGCTCTTTCCACTCTGCATTCTATAATCCTACTCATAGGCGTGAGCACGGGGTGTGCCGGGTGTGCCTGGGCACACCCTAATCACCCCGTGCTGTGTCCAGAGATTTGCCCCAAAATGCTGCATCTAAGAGAGTGTGTGGCCCGCGCTGCCTGTGAAACAGTTTCACAGGCAGCAGAGCGTGAGAATTGCCAGAGCTGATCAGTGTATGGAACTGTCAGATAATGACACTGCATGCAGGAAGTGAGACCAGCTGTCTTAATGTCAGGGTGATGTCGGGGGTGGGCGGGACAGAACGGCCATCAAACACCAGCCAATGGGATGGGGTCTGGGCGGGCCGCTCTCTGAAGCAGCTCAAACATTGGCTTGTGTTTATAGCGCTTGGTCCCGCCCACTCCCGACATCGTGGCTGAGTTGTAAGTCATCACAACTCAGCCGCGATGTCGGGGGTGGGCGGGATCAAGCGGCAAGACCAGCCAATGATTGGGCTGCTTCAGAGAGGGGGCGGAGCCAGAGAAATGTAGCGGCCCGCCCAGACCCATCCTATTGGATGGTGTTTGGTAACTGTTCAGTCCCGCCCACCACCAGCATCACCGCTGACTTTTAACAGCTGTGTCTCTCCCTGCATGCAGTGTCATTATCTGACAGTTTCATACACTGAACAGCTCTGCCAATTCTCACCATCTGCTGAATGTGAAACTCCTCCTCTCCCCTATCTGTGCCCCCCAGTGCTGCCAATCAGTGCCAATCAATTCTGCCAATCAGTGCCAACCAATGCTGCCTATCAGTGCCAACCAATGCTGCCAATCAGTGCCAACCAATGCTGCCAATCAGTGCCAACCAATGCTGCCTATCAGTGCCAAGCAGTACTGCCTATCAGTGCAAACCAGTGCCGCCTATCAGTGCCAACCACTGTTGCCTATCAGTGCCACTGCTGCTTATCAGTGCCAACCAATGCTGCCTATCTGTGCCAGTGCTGCTTATCAGTGCAAACCAATGTTGCCTATCAATGCCAACCAGTTCTGCCTATCTGTGCCAGTGCTGCTTATCAGTGCCAACCAATTCTGCCTATCAGTGCCAACCAGTGCTGCCTATCAGTGCAAACCAGTGCTGCCTATCAGTGCCAACCAATGCTGTCAATCAGTGCCAACCAATGCTGCCTATCAGTGCTGCCAATCAGTGCCCATCTGTGCTGCATATCAGTGCCCATCAGTGCTGCCTATCAGTGCCAATCAGTGCTGACAATTAGTGCCCATCAGTGCTGCCAGTCAGTGCCCATCAGTGCTGCCAATCAGTGCCAATCAATGCTGCCTATCAGTGCCAACGAATGCTGCCAATCAGTGCCAACAAATGCTGCCAATCAGTGCCAACAAATGCTGCCAATCAGTGCAAACCAATGCTGCCTATCAGTGCAAACCAGTGCTGCTTATCAATGCCAACCAATGCTGCCTATCAGTGCCAGTGCTGCCTATCAGTGCCAACCAGTACTGCCTATCTGTGCCAGTGCTGCTTATCAGTGCCAACCAATTCTGCCTATCAGTGCAAACCAGTGCTGCCTATCAGTGCCAACCAGTGCTGCCTATCAGTGCCAACCAATGCTGTAAATCAGTGCCAACCAATGCTGCCTATCAGTGCTGCATATCAGTGCCCATCTGTGCTGCCTATCAGTGCCCATAAGTGCTGTCCATCAGTGCTGCCAATCAGTGCACATCAGTGCTGTATATCAGTGCCCATCAGTGCTGCCTATCAGTACCAATCAGTGCTGCCTATCAGTACCAATCAGTGCTGACAATTAGTGCCCATCAGTGCTGCCTATCAGTGCCACCTACCAGTGCCCATCAGTGCTGCCAGTCAGTGCCCATCAGTGCTGCCTATCAGTGCAGCCTATCAGTGCCCATCAGTGCTTCCAATCAGTGCTGCCTATCAGTGCCAATCAGTGTAGATCAGTGCTGCCAATCAGTGCTGCTAATTTAGAGCCTATCAGTGCCCATAAGTGCTACCAATAAGAGCCCATCAGTGATGCATATAAGTGCCCATCAGTGCCACCTATCAGTGCCAATCAGTGCCCATTAGTGCCAATCAGTGCTGCCTATCAGTGCCACCTATCAGTGCACATCAGTGCTACCAATTAGTGCCCATCAACGCTGCCAATCAGTGCAGCCTATTAGTGCCCATCAGTGCTGCCTTAGCAGGGATGGTGGAAACCCCTTTACAGATAATTGCAATACAAATTACCTTTGAGTGCAACAACTTTTTAGTTGGGAGGTTCACACC
The DNA here is from genome assembly GCA_037952835.1 of Lithobates septentrionalis. Lineage (NCBI taxonomy): Eukaryota > Metazoa > Chordata > Amphibia > Anura > Ranidae > Lithobates > Lithobates septentrionalis. The sequence continues at coordinate 928,681 of JBBDGP010002324.1, read as the reverse complement.
ATTATAGCACTTTGGATTTTTTATTTTTTTAGAGTGTTACACTTAATTGTATATGTTTTAGTTACAGTTATAATGTGAATTATTGCACTTGAAGTTAATTTCCCACCACCCCTGCTAAGTCCATGTCTTTATGGACCTTGCTTTGTGCACTGGGGAGCAGTCATGTTGGAAGGGGTCATCCCTAAACTGTTCCCTCAAAGTTGAGAGCATGAAATTGTCCAAAATGTCTTGGTATGCTGACGCCTTAAGAGCTTCCTTTACTGGAACTAAGGGGCCAAGCCCAACCCCTGAAAAACAACTCCACACCATAATCCCCCCTCCATCAAATGATTTGGACCAGTGCACAAAGCAAGGTCCACAAAGACATGGATGATCGAGTTTGGGGTGGAGGAACTTGACTGACCTGCACAGAGTCCTGACCTCAACCCGATAGAACACCTTTGGGATGAATTCGAGTGGAGACTGCGAGCCAGGCCTTCTCATCCAACATCAGTGCCTGACCTCACAAATGCCCTTCTGGAAGAATGGTCAAACATTCCCATATACACACTCCTAAACCTTGTGGACAGCCTTCCTAGAAGAGTTGAAGCTTTTATAGCTGCAAAGGGCGGAGCCAACTCAATATTGAACCCTATGGACTAAGACGGCATTAAAGTTCATGTGCGTGTAAAGGCAGGCGCCCCAATACTTTTGACAATATATATATATGTGTATGTGTGCTTGAGCTTTTGGGTGCACACCCTAATGCAATAGGCTGCGCACGCCTAGATTCCTACTCTGCTGTTTTTATTTTTACACCACTGATGCCTGACCACTGCTTTTTAGAGCTGGCCCACAAATAAGGTCTGGGCAAGATCTTGCACCTGTGCCTTAGGAGATCTTGCGCTGTGAGCAACTGTAAGCTATGCAGGCATGAAATCGTGTGTGCTTTCTGCATCTATAATCCTGCAGCCTGCTAGGATGTGTGATGTATTTCCCAGGATGCTGGGGGTGGAGAAAGTGGAGTAGGCGGAGGAGACACAAAGATGAAAACGGCGGCACAGGATTGATTATAGAGTGTGGAGTGGACAACACTAATTCTGTTATAAAAAATAAAGCAGTAAGACCATTGTAAAGATAAAAAAGTGTTTAGAAAATGAAAAATGATAATTTGATAAGTACAATTTTAAGAAAAAGGGGGGATAAATGGTCTGCTTTAACAATCTCCAGCGTATTCACCATCACAAGAAGAGCTGTAGTCTTTTTAAAGTCTTATGGCTCATTTACACTTGCTTCAGCTTCAACACACATTAAAGGCTAGTTTACACTTACTTCAAAACAAGGCTACGGACAGGCTTTGTTAAAGCTCTATGAATGCTAGTCAAAGCCACTGTTACTTCATTTAAATGGTTAGCTTACAGTCCTGTTTACACCTGCTTTTGCTTTGCTTTGGCTTCGCTTCAAAAATGATACCCCATTGTTGTGTTACACTATGTGATTTATTATGCTCTGTGTCTTTAAGATTTGTTCCCTCTGTCTATCTGAACTCTTTCTCTCACCGTAGTTCTGTATATTCTCCTCCCCTTCCTCTCTCTGATTCATTGTGCACAGTATACCTCATTGCTGTAACATCTTACATGTGGCTTACAACTGCAACGTTTTTCTACCTATGAATATCCATCATTAAACGGAACATTCGAGAGGATTCATCGTCTGTCTTTCCATACAGTGAGTTATTCATTGAGTTAAGCTGCCTGAATTGATGCAAGGGATAAATAGATCACCAGGTCATGTAAGCTCTATGTGAAGCTGAAGATAACATTTATAGCCTTGTAGTTGAGTCAGAACAGTAGAAAAACGGAGTTCCACAGCCTAATTACAAGATTTCTGCATATAGTACTGTTACAGACAAGATTTACTGCCCTCATTGCAAGAAAGAATGAGACAGCAGCACATGGAATCTTCATAACCTGAGACCAGGCTGCAGGGTGTCATATTACAGCACACAGATCCTGCCTGCTTATCACTGAGACATTCTCTGCCTGTGTCAGCCATGAGTCACCACAGCTCTCAATGTGAATATACAGCCACTCCAACACAAGACACTGAGCCAACTGACTTACCCAAACGCTCAGTCAAACCCACCTGGAAAGTGATGGAGAATTATGAAGCCTTAAGAACTGAATTGTTTAATAGCTTGAAACTAATTTGGGACAAGATTGCTTTGAATCAAATACAGTGTCTGTTGAACGTGAATTACTGACACTACAGGGCGCCATTAAACAACTCTCTATCTCTTATGAGCTCTATCAGCTTACCAGTGACAAGTTCATTAATGTCTTACAAAATATGAACACAGAACTTTCACTCGAGGAATTAAAGAATTTCAAGGCTCTTAATCTGGAAAGAGACAGTTTTATCCAGCAAACCAAATTAAAGGCAGAAGCAAAGATAGAGCTGCTACAGGACACTGCATCTCACAGATCTGTTTCCACCAGACATTCTAAAAGGTCTTCAAGAAGTCATAGTTCAAGATACTCAACACTCAGTGAGCGACTTATTAATGCCCGCGCTGAAGCGGAAGCCAGCAAGGTGCAGGTCGCATACGCAGAAAAGACAGCACGTCAAAGAGCAACAATAGAAATCTTGAATGAACAGTGTAAACATGATGCAGCTATGGCAAAGCTAAGGGTCCTAGAGCAAGCTATCAGTGCGGACGAAGGTGCAAGTGAGAAAGACAGCATCAACCTAAACATAGCAGATATGGAAGATCCCCTCAAACGCACTAAAGACTATGTCCTAAGCCACTGCAGTGTACACTCCATTGTCTCCAGTGCTCCTGGCGACTTGGAAACTCCTTCACAGCTCCAAGTTAAAGAGGTTCCAGCGACTTCCTGTATGCAAAATCACTCCAATGCATTTCCTGCCTGCCTACCTAACCTTCCTTCTTATGTCACAGAGCATCAGAGCAAGCTGCAAGCAAGTCATCAATTTCCTGTCATCGGTACAGCATTGAGTCAACGTACCATTGGAACAACCGACTTCAAGCAAGCAACTCACCTGAACGCATCTGCTGCACCATATTTACCTGTGTCCTTTAACAATAATGTCAAAGATAGTGCAATCAGCACCATTCAGCCAACAGCATCTCACATAAAGGCAGAGACAACTGAGACAGCAGAGTTTGTGAGGTACATACTTCGCAGAGAGCTCACAAAGACTGGTCTTACAAGTTTTGATGACCAACCTGAGAACTACAGAAGTTGGAAATGTGCTTTCAGAACTGCAATCAGCGATCTTGGCATTACAGCGGCTCAAGAATTGGATCTCCTGATTAGATGGCTTGGTCCTCTATCTGCTGCACGTGTTAAGCCATTAAGATCAGTTTTCATGGACAATCCTACAGCAGGCCTCACAGCTGCATGGGAGCGACTAGAGCAAAGTTATGGCAGTCCAGAAGCTATAGAAAATGCCTTGTTCATGCGCCTGGAAACTTTCCCAAAGATATCTGGTAAGGACAGCAAAGAGTTCCAGAGACTGAGTGACCTTCTCCTTGAGCTTCAGCTAGCCAAGGCAGACCCAAAACTACCCGGACTCAGTTACCTTGACACTGCAAGAGGGGTAAACCCAATTGTCTCCAAGCTCCCGTATGGTATACAAGAGAAATGGTCTGCACTAGGATCATCATACAAAAAAGAGAACAAGGTTTCCTTCCCACCATTCTCTTTCTTCTGCAACTTCATCAGGAGAATCGCAGAGACCAAGAATGATCCAAGTTTTTCCTACGGTGAGTACAGCCTCTTCTCACCATTTCCTAAGAGTACCAGTCTTCAGGGCAACTATAGAAGCCGTAGAGGCCCAGTATCCGTGAAAAAGACTGACATCCTTCCCACTCCTACCACAGTTGTTGCCACGGACAGACAGAGTAGGAAGATTGAAAAGAAGCCATACCCCCTCAAAAAATGTATCGGCTTTAGGAAAAAGCCTCTTGAAGAGCGTAAGGAGCTTTTAAAGACATTTAGGGTATGTTTCAGGTGCTGTGCTTCTACCGAACATTTTGCAAGGGACTGTAATGTATCCATCAAGTGCATAGAGTGTGGCTCCGAAGAGCATGTGCAAGCCCTACATCCGCTTGAGCCCAGCTCTGCACAACCTGCTAACTCTCCTCCCAGGTTAACGCATGGCGGGGAGAATACAGACCAAGTGCCTAATTCTACCATCATTTCTTCATCCTGCACTGAAGTTTGTGGAGAAGACCGCTGTGATAAGTCCTGTGCTAAAATATGCTTGGTGAACATATACCACAAGGACCAACCAGAAAAGACTCTAAAAGCCTATGCTATCTTAGACGATCAGAGCAATAGATCGCTTGCAAAATCAGAACTGTTTAATCTATTTGAAATAAAAGGCGAAGCTCATCCTTACACCTTGGGTACCTGTAGTGGAACTACAGAGGTTTCTGGAAGAAGGGCTCATGGACTCATGGTATCTTCTCTCAAAGGTAACTTGCAATTACCTCTACCTACTCTTGTCGAGTGCAATCAGATACCCGCTAACAGGGAAGAAATCCCTACTCCAGCTGCTGCTTTCCATCACCCTCACCTGAAGGTAATAGCAAATGAGATACCGCCACTTGACAAAGATGCTCAGATCCTTCTTCTGTTAGGAAGAGACATTCTAAGAGTTCACAAGGTACACAGACAAGTCAGTGGACCCCCAGATGCCCCATTTGCTCAGCGCATGGATCTAGGGTGGGTCATCATAGGCAACGTCTGTATAGGCAAAATGAAGAGACCTACCAACATTTCGTCATTGAAGACAAATGTTCTGCCAAATGGCCGAAACACTTACTTTGAGCCATGCCCACATCACTACTGGGTGAAAGAGAAGATAGCCAGCCATAGATGGCAACATGGTATCTCAGGTAACACAAGCCCTTTCTCGTGCCACGATGACGACTTTGGCTCTACGGTGTTTAATACAACCAGTGAAGATGACGTACTGGCTACTTCAATGGAAGACAAAGAATTCATCAAGGTAATGGACAATGAGTTCTTTCAAGACGACTCCAATAACTGGGTAGCACCCCTACCTTTTCGTCTCCCAAGAGAGAGACTGCCCAACAACTTGCAACAGGCCATCAGTAGATTCTCCTCCTTAAAACAAAACTTAAGCAGGAAACCAGAGATGCAAAGACACTTTGTCGACTTTATGCAAAATATATTTGACAGAGATCATGCAGAGCCTGCACCCCCACTAAAGGAGGGAGAAGAATGCTGGTACCTTCCATCCTTTGGCGTGTATCACCCACGTAAACCAGACCAAATCAGAGTTGTCTTTGACTCCAGTGCTCAGCATGAAGGTGTTTCTCTCAACAACATGCTCCTTACAGGGCCTAACTTGAACAACAGTCTAATAGGAGTCTTGATTCGCTTCAGACAAGAACCTGTAGCAGTTATGGCAGACATTCAACAGATGTTTCACTGCTTCATTGTCAGAGAAGACAACAGAAACTACCTCAGGTTTCTATGGCACAAAGACAATGACATCCACAAGGAAGTTATAGACTTTCGAATGAAGGTACATGTCTTTGGTAACAGTCCTTCTCCTGCAGTGGCAACTTATGGGCTAAGGAGAACAGCTCAGACTGGAGAAGAAGAATATGGATCTGATGCTCGTCAGTTTGTTGAAAGAAACTTCTACGTTGATGACGCACTCAAGTCTTTTCCAACCACTAAAGAAGCGATTGATCTCCTCACCAGAACAAAGGAGATGCTGGCTACAGCAAACCTTAGACTGCACAAGATTATATCCAACAGCCAGGAACTTATGAATGCCTTTCACTCTGAGGACTATGCCACCAGTCTAAAAAACCTTGATTTGGGTACAGATGTGCCTCCTGTACAGCGAAGTCTGGGTTTGTTGTGGAACATTGAACAAGACACATTCACCTTCCAAGTGTCAACTTGTGACAAACCCTTCACTAAGAGAGGAGTCCTGTCGGTGGTGAATAGCATCTATGACCCACTCGGTTTCCTTGCTCCAGTTACCATTCAAGGTAAGATTCTGCTAAGACAGTTATCTACTGAGAACATAGACTGGGATACTCCCTTACCTAGTGAGAATCAACACAAGTGGGAAAGGTGGAGACATTCTTTGAAGTCACTAGGAAAACTTCAGATTTCCCGTTGCTATGTTCCAGGTTCTATTTCAACTGTTTACCGGAGGGAAATTCATATTTTCTCTGATGCATCAGTTGAAGCTATTGCTACTGTAGCCTATTTGAAGATCTCTGAAATGAATGGGGAATCACACTGTAGTTTTGTCCTAGGCAAGGCAAAACTCACTCCCAAACCTGCACATACCATACCAAGACTTGAACTTTGTGCAGCCGTGTTAGCAGTAGAAATTGCCGAAGTCATACGAAGTGAAATGGACACTAGAATTGATTCTTTCACCTTCTATACAGACAGTAAGGTAGTACTTGGTTACATATACAACCAAACAAAACAGTTTCATGTGTACGTCAGCAACAGGGTTGAACGTATTAAGAGATTCTCCCTACCAAGTCAATGGCATTACGTTCCCACTGAACTCAATCCAGCTGACTGTGGGACCAGAGCCGTGTCATCTGATGTTCTTCAGGACAGCTTATGGCTGTCACCTCCAAGCTTTTTGTGTGAGGAGTCCTACTCACCCCCTGTTGACTCCATGTTGCAGACTTACAAGTCTTTACCACTCACCCATGATACTTTGTCTACCTTTCTCGCTGAAGTGTGTGCTATAGTGAACGCAAGACCTTTAGTGCCGGTATCTTCAGATCCTGATGCTCCAGTGATCCTTACTCCAGCTTCGCTCCTTACTCAAAAGATTGGGACTGCTGTAATATCTTCAAGTGAGATTGAACCCAAGGATATTTACAGGCGTCAATGGAAGCAGGTGCAGCATCTCGCCAATGTGTTTTGGCATCGCTGGAGGAAGGAGTATCTTCATCACCTTCAAGGTCGTAACAAATGGCAAACAACTAAGCCTAATCTTAAGGTTGGAGATCTCATCCTTCTAAAAGACAAGGAAGTTTGTCGGAATGAGTGGCCTATGGGTCTTATTACCAAGGTTATGCCCAGTGACGATAACAAGGTCCGGAAGGTACAAGTCAAGGTAACCAAGGGAGGATCCACACGAACCTTCACTCGACCAATTACTGAGTTAGTACTCCTTTTGCCAGGTGAGTGACTTATGCAAGGACTAGCCATGCTGTTGGCACGGTGGGGAGTACATTGCTGCTATCTACAGGTTCTACCTTGAACTTTGGAACTCTTTGAAGACGTCATACTTCGGACTACATGTTCTTCAATCCTGTTGGACTTATGTTTATACTTGCTTGTTGCATGTTTTTCATTACAGGTTCCAGGACATTTAACAGTATTGGACTTATTGAATATATATATATTTGTTTATGGTTATGAAATCTAAAGATTTCAGACGGGGAGTGTTGTGTTACACTATGTGATTTATTATGCTCTGTGTCTTTAAGATTTGTTCCCTCTGTCTATCTGAACTCTTTCTCTCACCGTAGTTCTGTATATTCTCCTCCCCTTCCTCTCTCTGATTCATTGTGCACAGTATACCTCATTGCTGTAACATCTTACATGTGGCTTACAACTGCAACGTTTTTCTACCTATGAATATCCATCATTAAACGGAACATTCGAGAGGATTCATCGTCTGTCTTTCCATACAGTGAGTTATTCATTGAGTTAAGCTGCCTGAATTGATGCAAGGGATAAATAGATCACCAGGTCATGTAAGCTCTATGTGAAGCTGAAGATAACATTTATAGCCTTGTAGTTGAGTCAGAACACCCATGTAGCTTCAGTGTTGCTTCAAAGCGTCTTCAAAACCTCCGTAGAAGTCTATGGCAAAGCCCCACCGAAGCCTCACTAAAGCCCCACCGAAGCCTCACCGTAGCCTCCTCAAAGACCCACCGAAGCCTCATCGAAGCTCCACCGAAGCGCCACCAAAGCCTCATCGAAGCCCCACCGAAGCCTCATCGGAGCACTTAGCAAAAGCAAGGTGTAAACCGAACTGTAAGCTAACCATTTTATTTAGTGACAGGACCTTTGACTGGGGTTCAAAGAGCTTTAACAAAGCGTGTCTGAATCCTTGCTTCGAAGCAAGTGTAAACTAGCCCTTAGTCCTTATCTATGATCAGTCTAAAAATCTAAAGATCTAAAAAGGACATTAGTGCCTCTTTGGTTCCATAAGAATTCATGGCAGCAATTCTCATGACAACATGTAGCAAATGACAGTTACAGAGCATATCCAATTCATTTAGATATATGTGTGTGCGTGTGTATACTGTTGGGGTATATGTATTTGTATTATAGAATATAACTAAGATTGAATCTTATGTTATCATGTTACTTGTCCCTGTATATTGTATATATAAGTACTGTATACTCACCGGCCACTTTCAATTGCTTGGTAACACAAATTTCTAATCAGCCAATCACATGCATACTTGCCAACAGTCTCGATTTTCCCGGGACAATCCCGATTTTGGGACCCTCGTCCCGATTGCAGCTCCTCCCGATTAATATCCCAGGATTTTGCTTTTGTCCCGGGAAAATCGGGAATGTTTTAGGCAAAAAACGGACTACAAAAAGATGGCTGCCGCATTTCCCCTTGTGTTCAGTGAAGAGGGAAGGGGCAGCCAATCGGCTGCTCTCTTCAGTGTACAGTGGACAATTCTCTTGTACACTGAAGCCTATTGGCTGCACGGCCCCGCCCCTCTCCACTAAACACACGTGAAAGGAATTGTAGCTGCTACTGCTGGGGACATGATACACTGTAATGAAGGAGATCGCCGCTGCCTGGGGACACTGATGTGAGGAGGGCTCTGCTGCCTGGGGACACCACAGATGTGAGGAGGGCTCTGCTGCGTGGGGACACCAGATGTAAGAAGGGGCTCCGCTGCCTGGGGACACCAGATGTAAGGAGGGACTCCGCTGCCTGGGGACACCAGATGTAAGAAGGGGCTCAGCTGCCTGGGGACACCAGATGTAAGAAAGGGCTCCGCTGCCTGGGGACACCAGATGTAAGGAGGGACTCCGGTGCCTGGGGACACCTGATGTAAGGAGGCACTCCGCTGCCTGGGGACACCAGATGTAAGAAGGGGCTCAGCTGCCTGGGGACACCAGATGTAAGGAGGGCTCCGGTGCCTGGGGACACCTGATGTAAGGAGGGACTCCACTGCCTGGGGACACCAGATGTAAGGAGGGACTCCGATGCCTGGGGACACCTGATGTAAGAAGGGGCTCAGCTGCCTGGGGACACCAGATGTAAAGAGGGCTCCGACGCCTGGGGACACCTGATGTAAGGAGGGACTCCGCTGCCTGGGGACACCAGATGTAAGAAGAGGCTCCGCTGCCTGGGGACACCACAGATGTGAGGAGGGCTCTGCTGCCTGGGGACACCACAGATGTAAGGAGGGACTCCACTGCCTAGGGACACCACAGATGTGAGAAGGGCTCTGCTGCCTGGGGACACCAGATGTAAGGATGGCTCCGCTGCCTGGGGACACCAGATGTAAGAAGGGGCTCCGCTGCCTGGGGACACCTGATGTAAGGAGGGACTCCGCTGCCTGGGGACACCAGGTGTAAGAAGGGGCTCCACTGCCTGGGGACACCAGATGTAAGGAGGGCTCCGCTGCCTGGGGACACCAGATGTAAGGAGGGACTCCGCTGCCTGGGTACACTAGATGTAAGGAGGGGCTCCACTGCCTGGGGACACCAAATGTAGGGAGGGACTCCGCTGCCTGGGGACACCTGATGTGATGAGGGGCTCCGCTGCTGGGGACACCTGATGTGAAGAGGAACTCCGCTGCCTGGGGACACCAGATGTGATGAGGGGCTCCGCTGCTGGGGACACCTGATGTGAGGAGGGACTCCGCTGCTGGGGACACCTGATGTGATGAGGGGCTCCGCTGCTGGGGACACCAGATGTAAGAAGGGGCTCAGCTGCCTGGGGACACCAGATGTAAGGAGGGCTCCGGTGCCTGGGGACACCTGATGTAAGGAAGGACTCCGCTGCCTGGGGACACCAGATGTAAGAAGAGGCTCCGCTGCCTGGGGACACCACAGATGTGAGGAGGGCTCTGCTGCCTGGGGACACCACAGATGTAAGGAGGGCTCTGCTGCCTGGGGACACCAGATGTAAGGATGGCTCCGCTGCCTGGAGACACCAGATGTAAGAAGGGGCTCTGCTGCCTGGGGACACCTGATGTAAGGAGGGACTCCGCTGCCTGGGGACACCAGATGTAAGAAGGGGCTCCACTGCCTGGGGACACCAGATGTAAGGAGTGCTCCACTGCCTGGGGACACCAGATGTAAGGAGGGACTCCGCTGCCTGGGTACACTAGATGTAAGGAGGGGCTCCACTGCCTGGGGACACCAGATGTAAGAAGGGACTCCGCTGCCTTGGGACACCAGATGTAAGGAGGGACTCCGCTGCCTGGGGACACCTGATGTGATGAGGGGCTCCGCTGCTGGGGACACCTGATGTGAAGAGGGACTCCGCTGCCTGGGGACACCAGATGTGATGAGGGGCTCTGCTGCTGGGGACACCTGATGTGAGGAGGGACTCCGCTGCTGGGGACACCTGATGTGATGAGGGGCTCCGCTGCTGGGGACACCAGATGTGATGAGGGGCTCCGCTGCTGGCGACACCAGATGTGAGGAGGGACTGCGCTGGGGGCACCTGATAGCATCTGGTGGCAGGCGACGTGGGAAGTGACACACTCAGGGCTAACACTGATTCAGCATTATGGTGAGTTGAACTATTTCATTTTATATTTCAATGTAATAATAGAAACAATGCGCTTCAATCATCCTGGCAGCATAACAACCATGGTGCCGGGATGATTGAAGTGAGGTGTTTGGAGTATGTTTATCTGCTGATTTGTTAAACTCTGGAATAAACATTTGTATTGTCGTGTAGGAACTGGGCCTGCTGTCCCTCCATCCCTCTTTCCTTCCTTCTCTCTCCTTCCCTCCTTCTTTCCTTCTTTCTCTCTCTCTCCCTCCCTCTTTTCCCCTTTCTTTCTCCATCTCTCATTCATCTCAGACTCTAACCACACCCCTATTTGAACCACGTCCATATAAGCCACGCCCACTAGTCCGCGTAAACCCCGCCCATTCTTCGGCACATCTTTCTTTTTTGCTATGTCACGCCTACAAACTGATGCCCTGCCCCCTAATTATAGTAAGACTCCACCTACAGCCAAAAAAGTGTCCCTATAAATTTTTTTACAAAGTTGGTAACTATGCACATGGTTGCGACTCAATGCATTTAGGCATCTAGACGTGGTGAAGAAAACTTGCTTAAGTTCAAACAGAGCATCAGAATGGGGATGAAAAGGAATTTAAAGTGTAAGTAAGCCTCCCTATCATTTTCAGCCAAGGAAGCTGCCATCTTTGCCTCTGTTTAATCGACAACTGCCATGATGCTGCACATGTGATCAGTTATGACACCAGCCATTGGATGGTTTAATAGTTTGGTTGAGAGCACAACGAATGGGAGTGTTACATTTCCAGCATGTAAATCAAACTGTTTTATGGATGGGTTTACTACTTCTGCTTTAAGTGACTTTGAATGTGGAATTGTTGTTGGTTACATGCGGGCTGGTCTGGGTATTTTCAAAAACTGCTGATCTACTGGGATTTTCACACACAACCATCTCTGGGGTTTACAGGGAGTGGTCCGAAAAAGAAAAAATATCCAGTGAGCGGAAGTTGTGAGGACGAAAATGCCTTGTTGAAGTCAGAGGTCAGAGGAGAATGGGCAGACTGGTTCAAGATGAGAGAAAGGCAACAGTAACTCAAATAACCATTTGTTACAACCAAGGTATGCAGATCTCTGAATGCACAACAAATCAAACCTTGAAGCAGATGGGCTACAGCAGCAGGAGAACACAACTGGTGCCACTCCTGTCAGCTAAGAACAGGAATCCGAGGCTACAATTCACACAGGCTCACCAAAATTGAAAAAACATTGCCTGGTCTGATGAGTCTCAGCTGCAACATTCAGATGGTAGGGTCAGAATTTAGTGTAAACAATTTGAAAGCATGGATCTATCCTGCCTTGTATCAACAGTTCAGGCTGGTGGTGTAATGGTGTGGGGGATATTTTCTTGGTACACTTTGGGCCCCTTAGTACTAAATGAGCATCGTTTAAATGCCACGGCCCACCTGAGTATTGTTGCTGACCACGTCCTTCCCTTTATGACTACAGTATACCCATCTTCTGATACTTCCAGCAGGATAATGCACCATGTCATAAAGCTCAAATCATCTCACCACTGGTTTCTTGAACATGAAAATGAGGTCACTGTACTCCAATGGCCTCCACAGTCACCAGATCTCAATCCAATAGAGCACCTTTGGGATGTGGTGGAATGGGAGATTCGTATCATGGATGTGCAACCGACAAATCTGCAGCAACTGTGTGATGCTATCATGTCAATATGGATCAAAATCTGAGGAATGTTTCCAACACCTTGTTGAATCTATGCCATGAAGAATGAAGGCAGTTCTGAAGGCAAAAGGGGGTCCACCCCGGTACTAGCAAGGTGTACCTAATAAAGTGGCCGGTGAGTGTATATTGCACTATTGCCAGCATAAGAAGCCACCATTATATGGGCGTTCTAGTCATTTAGATACAGTGTTAGAGTATATAAGGTAGAGCTGCTAACATTAAAAAAAAAAATCACTTCTTACATATGGAGACATAAACACGATATCTCATTTCATAACATCTTTCTACTTCACTATGGAATGTCTTCTGTCTGTCTCCAGATCTTGAATTGGATCCGTGGTTAACCACTATCCAAAAACAGCAATGTGGTATATTCCCACAGCATGCATGTATCCATTGACTTCAACTAAAATCCACAGGATCTTGGCTCAGAACCTAAGTTGGGGTCTCTGGGCTGCTTGTTTTAAAGAAAATGCTTTTCTGTAAGTAAAATGAATATGCTTACTGCACGATGAAACAGCAGATTAGGAAGGGACATGAAGAAAACAGGGAAACTTTTCTTTTGCTCTGTACAGAATGTAAAATGAGCACAAAGGTGGTAAACAAGGTATGAATAGTAACTATGTATCATAACTTCCCCCCCTGCATTTCCTGTAGTTATGCCCCGGGCTGGCTCGTGGCTTGACAAACGTCTGCTATAAAAAAAAAAAAAATGTCTGTGCTACAGATGTGGAAAGGTGACCCTTCTAGAAAATCTGTCACTGGTGGAGGGCGAAATGATACAGCGAAGGCATTGACATTACTTTTTTCACATTTCCAAAGTTAACCATGCAATATAAGATGGGGGAGATCAAGCAATTTGAACTACCACACCTTTGGGACTGTGACAGACCTGATAAACTAGCGTTCATTAATATTAAATATACATGATTTGCATATTGTACATATTTTTTTTCTCTTGGAGAAATAAGGGTTTTACTAGTAATATAGTTTTGTTGGAAATATTTCCGATTTTAATATCTTTGGAGCTCTGGGGTTCTCATTTCTGAATCCGGAATATTCTGCCGCATTCAGATAATATGGATGTAGATTTTGCAATAAACTGCCTGTCATCTAAATCCTTGACAGTGTTGGCTGTCCTATGTCAATTGGTTTTTAAATGTTTACAACATAATGTTTGGCTCAAAGCTTGCAGGAGGAGTTTTCATTCTCCTCTGACTGTCCTATGAGGCTGCAGGACTAGGGATTCACCTGGACGGTTCAGGTTTTGAATCATGTGTCCAGGTTTCAGTCCACCTAAAACCCGGACACATTATTCAGATAGGAATGTGGCTCGGAATAGGGCCTGACAGGAGGTGAGGGGGCACTATGTGTGCCGCATTACTATTCTCTTTGGAGCGCCCAAAGGTGTCCCAGGTCTATTATCCTTTAGTGCAGGGATATGCAATTAGCGGACCTCCGGCTGTTGCAAAACTACAAGTCCCATCATGCCTCTGGGTTTCACGCTTGTGGCTGTCAGAATTTTGCTATGCCTCATGGGACTTGTAGTTCTGCAACAGCTGGAGGTCCGCTAATTGCATATCCCTGCTTTAGTGTATACTAAGGGGAAAAAAAAATTTGCTGTGCGCCACAAAAGTGTTCAGTTTGGCTTGGCTATGCAGGACCCCTGATCCTCTGTCTGGACAGTGCTGATTGGCCCTGTGCTGATCACATGCACTATCCCAAGAAAACAAAAACTCTCTATCAATACAAACCAAACTGAGCATGTGCAGCTTGCCCCCAAGGCTCTGTTCTAAAGGTGGTTTGAGATTGATTGTTTGATGAACCAGGATGATATAAAAGAACTTACGCACAGGCCCCTAATCAGATTCGCTGAGGAAGTCCTTACCCACGGACGATACGCGTGCGAGGGGCTTTGTGACGTCAGTACAGCCACCTACCTGGTTTTTATGTATATGCTGTGTACTCCAGCACTGGGACTCAGTGCCACTCTTGTGAGTAACTTTTAATAGTCAATAAAGAAGTGACTTTTATTGTATGGAGAGCACTATGTTTTTTATTTTGTTTTAATATGACCTGTGTATGCCGATGAATATGCTATTTGGATATCGCATGACCGAGGGGAGGACATATATGAAGCCAGCCTACTCATTTTTATTATAACCCTAAGGCCCCTTTCACACTGGGGCGGTAGGGGGCGTTGCCGGTAAAACAGCGCTATTTCTAGCGCTGTTTTACCGCGGTATTCGGCCGCTAGCGGTGCGGTTTTAACCCCCCGCTGGCGGCCGAAAAAGGGTTAAAACCACTCGTATAGCGCGGCTATAGCCGCGGTATTACCGCGGTATAGCCGCGCTGTCCCATTGATTTCAATGGGCAGAAGCAGTTTAGGAGCGGTGAATACACCGCTCCTTCACTGCTCCAAAGATGCGGCTTGCAGGAGATTTTTTCTTCTCCTGCCAGCGCACCGCTTCAGTGTGAAAGCCCTTGGGCTTTCACACTGAACAAACAGCGGAGGCTGTTTAGGGGCGGTTTGCAGGCGCTATTTTTAGCGCAATAAGGCCTGCAAACCGCCCCAGTGTGAAAGGGGCCTTATGAAGGGACTGCAATAATGACCTATCTGTTAGCTCAGTGGGTCCATTTATGTAGGTGAGCGGCCTGCACTTCTGGTGGTGGAATACACTGATTTGGATGCACGATTGTTACCATCGTTCCATTACAGCACCCTATCCACCTTTAGGGAGTCTCTCTGTTGATGTGACATCTACTTATTTCTATGGGAATTACATGCTTTGGGACTTTATTCATACTGCTTCTGAGCGCTGCACCGCTTTGCTTTTATTGTTCATTTAAGGATTTTTTATATTGACCTTCGGTGTCCAGCTGTTAGGACTGGTTTTTGTGCTGTCTGACCTTTTCTTTATACTATCAGGAGATGAATTGGAGACAGTGGAAGAAGGGGATGATCAGAAAAGACAGGATCAAACAGCCTTTTTACACAATGTGGAGGACTAACCCCTTAGGTTCCACAATGAGTATAACAAGCATGCTTTACTGCATATACAGACTGATTGATTGTACTGTTGTGGGTTTAGTAACACTTTAAGTTCAGAATTTCTCTCATTTGGTAACTTTTCACTATGTTCCTGAACTTCAGTAAAATAATACTTTCTTTCACTAAATGCTATGATAAATATGTATTATAAGATGCCATGGCAATTTAGCCGATCTATATATATAACAGTGGCTAAGTGGTTAGCATTTCCACCTAGCAGCACTAGGGTCACCAGTTCAAATCACAACACTACCTGCCTGGAGTTTGCATGTTCTCCCTGTGCCTGTGTGGGTTTCTTCTGGGTACTCTGGTTTCCTCCCACACTCTAAAGACATGCTGGCAGTTTAATTGGCCCTAGTATGTGTATGTATGAATGCAATTTAGGGACCTTAGAATGTAAGCTCTTTGAGGGCAGGAACTGTGAATGTACAAAATGTATATGCAGTATGGGAAGCACTGCATAAATTGACAGTGCTATATAAGTATCTGTAATAAATAATGAAGTAAAAAAATATATATGATGTTCTGTCACTTATAACACAATTACCTTCCTTTCTCTCCCCAGATATTCCTGTCAGCAGCTAGAAGAGGGAATGGTATGAAATCTCCAAGCCTTTAAAGTGTCCTTTATTTAATAGAAACCACCTTCCTGGGTGTCATCCTAGGTACCAATGATGGCTAGTGCTGTATATTTTGGGGGGGTCTGCCCCACACTGACACTGCCAACCCACCCTCCCAGTCAGTCGGTCGGCCCCGCATTTACCCCATCTAGGTCGCGGGAAGCTTCGGTTCCCTCCTGCGTCTCCTCCTCCTCTGCGTCTTGGGCTTCACGGCTGCTCCTTCTCGGCAGCTTCCCTCGGCGCAGCGGCTAATACGATCGATTTTCCTCCCGGCCAATCGGGTCTCAGGACCCGCTTCCTGATTGGCCGGGAGGAGAATCAGGAAGACAATAGCAAATAATGATTCGCTATTGTCACACAACTAAATGGGCTCAGGGCGCAGTGCTCTGCTCCCTGAGCCCACCTTTTTTTGAGGCCAATTAGAGCCTCTGGCTCTAATCACGTGCTTCTAAAAAAAAAAATGTATGGACAGATGATGACATCTTCCTTTTTGTTTTTATGAAATTTTTCAAATAAAAAGATTTAAATTAAAAAAAAAACAAAAAAACACACAATTGAAATCCATGCGTCCGGCGCCCTGCATGTAGATTAGGGGCTGGGCAAATGGATTAGGGGGACGGCCATTTCGGCTAATAATGAGGTATGCGAAGCAGGGGAAAGACCAGAACCAGCAAATGCAAAGCATGTGTTTTTAGCATACCTTACTACCCTCCTGTTTATAGGGGTTCTTTGCCACTCTTTATTACTCAAAGGTTCATGGAAATGCCTGGTATTTAAAGTGAGTAGAAAAATCACATATTTTCCCTACTCAGACAGCAAACAAGGCTTCAGCTGACCTTTGAAGCACACAGATCCAGCCACATGTATACAAATGAGGCCAACCTCAGGAGAATTTACTACTACTTCCAGGGAGGTGACATCACTGGCAGAGTGGTTAAACTCTTTAGAATCTGGCTTTGGCACTGAGAACTCCACGACTCTCCGTGGCAGTCCCATGAGATGTTTAACATCAGCAGAGGGCATGTGATATCTTGGCATTAATCACAAGATCAAATTTTATACTGCTATAGGATTTATACAAAAAAAAAATTAATTCTCATTAACGTTAGACCAACTTTTATGCTGGAAGTCCACATATTTTGAGATTTGAAAATAATCCTTAGTGTGATATTTAAACCTTGCTGCAGGAAAGAGGTTGTCAGACTGGAAGAAATCCAATTGTAATGCAATCGGGATGAACAATGAAAGATCACTGTCTGACCACATATGCTGTAATAGTCGAATCAGGTTTCAAATCCTGGCTAATATTTACGCCTGTTTTTAGCACATCACAATACTGATAATTTGCCAACTGTGTTAGTATGCGATCAAGAAATGCCACTACTGCCTGCAACTGAGCTCTGGTAATGAAGGGCCACAGTAATAAAACCTGAGGCCACATGGGACTCAGTTTTATATATATACAGTGCATTCGGAAGCCGATTTAATGAAGTCTTGGCATCTGCTGACTAATTAGTGTGTTGACTGGTTAAGAAATGTTTCAAAACCATGACATATAAATAGATGACAAAAAGTAGGAAAAAAGATGTGTATATGTGCATGTGTAGACATTATTTCACTTCTTATTTTAGTTAATTCACACTCTATAATACCAATGGCATTCACAGTCTTCACCTGAGTCATACTTTTTGTGAACACCCATTGGAACGTTCATTTTCCCACAGGTGATTTATACACATTATTATTATTACACACCTTGCTCATTCACACAAATCATTCGCATTATTATGTTGTTCACATATGGGTTTATTCCATTTATTCTACTCACTGTACACTTCGTCTGAATACATAGGTTCACCATATATATTTTTTGTCTACACATGCACATATACACATCTTTTTTCCTACTTTTTGTCATCTATTTATATGTCATGGTTTTGAAACATTTCTTAACCAGTCAACACACTAATTAGTCAGCAGATGCCAAGACTTCATTAAATCGGCTTCCAGCTGAAATTCAATGACCACTTAATTGGGTAATCATGTGATACCCTATTGAGCTATATAAGAGTTTGTCTTTTTAATATTTGTTAGCTATGAGTAAGCACTCAGCTCCGAGTGCGAAACGCGTCAGCCTACCTGTACTTTCTGCATGATGGTCTTGTTATTTTCATGATCCCATCTTTTCAATAAAGTGAAGTTTTTGATTTCATCCGGTGTGCGGCATCCAAATCTCCTCCATTCAACGCCCATATAAAAAGATATCCAAGGAATTGAGAATGCAAATTAGCAGTTTTCAAACTCTAATCAAGAAGTGGAAAATAAGGGGTTCTATTCACACCAAACCATGGTCAGGTAGACCAACTAAAATTTCAGCCACAACTGCCAGGAAAATTGTTCGGGATACAAAGAAAAACCCACAAATAACTTCAGGTGAAATACAGGACTCTCTGAAAACAAGTAGTGTGGCTGTTCCAAGATGCACAAAAGGGAGGCACTTGAAGAAAGATGGGCTGCATGGTCAAGTCGCCAGAAGAAAACCATTACTACGCAAATGCCACAAAGTATCCCGCCTACAATACGCCGAACAGCACAGAGACAAGCCTCAAACCTTCTGGCACAAAGTCATTTGGAGTGATGAGACCAAAATTGAGCTTTTTGGCCAAAACCATAAAAGCTACATTTGGAGAGGAGTCAACATGGCCTATGTTGAAAGGTACACCAATCCTGCTGTGAAACATGGAGGTGGTTCGCTGATGTTTTGGGGATGTGTGAGCTACAAAGGCACAGGAAATTTGGTCAAAATTTATGGCAAGATGAATGCAGTATGTTATCAAAAAATACTGTGAGAACATTTGCATTCATCAGCCAGGAAGCTGCGCATGGGACGTACATAGACATTCCAACATGACAATCATCCAAAACACAAGGCCAAGTTGACCTGTCATTGACTACAGCAGAATAAAGTGAAAGTTCTAGAGTGGCCATCTCAGTCTCCTGACCTCAATATCATTGAGCCACTCTGGGGAGATCTGAAACGTGCAGTTCATGCAAGACAGCCCAAGAATTTACAGGAACTGGAGCCTTTTTGCCAAGAGGAACGGGCAGATTTGCCATCTGAGAAGATAAAGAGCCTCATCCACAAATACCACAAAAGACTTCAAGCTGCCATTGATGTTAAAGGGGGCAATACACGGTATTAAGAACTGGGGTATGTTAACTTTTGATCAGGGTCATTTTAGCAGTTTCTGTTGTGATTGAGATTTAAAAAGAGTAAACACAGTTGATTGATAATAAAGAGCTTCAGCCAAACACTAACCATTAGTGAAAGAAAAGTTTTTGTGTTATCATTCATATTCTCTGAAAAATGGCCAAGAAATCATAAATTCTGCCGGGGTATGTAAACTTATGAGCACAACTGTATATACTATAAGTATTCACAGCCTTTGCCATGACACTCAAAATTGATCTCAGGTGCATCCTGTTTCCTGATCATCCTTGAGATGTTTCTACAGCTTGATTGGAGTCCACCCGTGGTAAATTCAGTTGTTTGGGCATGATTTGGAAAGGCACACACACACCTGTCTATATAAGGTCCCACAGTTAAGAGTGCATGCATAGGCGTGCCCACGGGGTGTGCCGGGTGTGCCCAGGCACACCCTAATCCCTGTGCTGAGCTCTCATTGGTCCAGGCAAAGGTGCCCGTAAAAATAGCCGTGACCTGGTCGGCTATGAACTGCGCATGCACAGTTCCGGCGAGCTGCCCGACTCCAAAGCTGATCCTAATCCGATCCTGTATTCGGCCAGCGCCGGCGGGCGGGACCTCCTGGGGGGGCGGATTTGACAGAGGCTGTGCAGCGTGCTACTGGCGGCGATGGGAGTGATGTCACGGCGCATCCCGCCCGGCGCGCCAGCCTTTAAAAATAGTCACCATGAGGCAGGAGCTGAGCAGGCGGAATGGAGGAGCCATGCCTGTCAGACAACCCAGTGATAGCACAGCCCAGCACAGCAGCTGCCCAGGCAAAATCCACAGCACAAGCGGACCAGCTCAGGGCAAGCCTGCATTCTCAGACTTCCTTGGTAAGGTAATAAAGGCAGGAGGTTATTGTGGCAGGAGCTGGTGGTTGCAGAAGGTGGTGGCAGGAGGTGATGGTGTTTGGGGCAGGAGCTAGTGGTGGTGTTTTGGCCAGGAGGTGTTTGGGGAAGGAGGAGGTGGTGACAAGAGGTGATGGTGGTGGAGGTGGTGGCAGAAGGAGCTGGTGGTGGCAGAAGGAGGTGGTTGATGGGGCAGGAGGTGATGGTGGCAAGAGCTGACAGGAGCTGATTGTGGCAGGAGGTGGTGGGTGCAGGAGGTGGTATTTGGGGCAGGAGCTGGTGATTGCAGGAGCTGGTGGTGGCAGAAGGTGGTGGGTGCAGGAGGTGGTGGTGGTGTTTGGGGCAGGAGCTGGTGGTGGCAGAAGGTGGTGGGGCAGGAGGTAGTGGTGGCAAGTGCTGACAGGAGCTGATTGTGGCAGGAGGTGTTTGGGGCAGGAGGTGATTGTGGCAGAAGGTGGTGGTGGGTGCAGGAGGTGGTGGTGGTGTTTGGGGCAGGAGCTGGTGGTGGCAGGAGGTGATGGTGGCTGGTGGTGGTGGTGTTTGGGGCAGGAGGTATTTGGAGCAGGAGGTGATGGTGTTTGGGGCAGAAGCTGGTGGTGGCAGGTGGTGGTGGTGGTGTTTGGGCCAGGAGGTGTTTGGGGAAGGAGGTGGTGGTGACAGGGGGTGATGGTGGTGGAGGTGGTCGCAGAAGGAGGTGGTGGTGGGGCAGGAGGTGATGGTGGCAAAAGCTGACAGGAGCTGATTGTGGCAGGAGGTGGTATTTGGGGCAG
Organism: Lithobates septentrionalis; assembly: GCA_037952835.1. Classification (NCBI taxonomy): domain Eukaryota; kingdom Metazoa; phylum Chordata; class Amphibia; order Anura; family Ranidae; genus Lithobates; species Lithobates septentrionalis. The sequence continues at coordinate 907,631 of JBBDGP010002324.1, read as the reverse complement.
GAGCTGGTGATGGCAGGAGCTGGTGGTAGCAGGAGGTGATTGTCGCAGAAGGTGGTGGTGGTGGGTGCAGGAGGTGGTGGTGGTGTTTGGGACAGGAGCTGGTGGTGGCAGAAGGTGGTGGTGGTGTTTGGGGCAGGGGGTGGTGGGGCAGGAGGTAGTGGTGGCAAGAGCTGACAGGAGTTGATTGGGGCAGGAGCTGGTGGTGGCAGGAGGTGATTGTGGCAGAAGGTGGTGGTGGTGAGTGCAGGAGGTGGTGGTGTTTGGGGCAGGAGATGATGGTGGCTGGTGGTAGGGGGTGATGGTTGTGGAGGTGGTCGCAGAAGGAGGTGGTGGTGGGGCAGGAGGTTATGGTGGCAAAAGCTGACAGGAGCTGATTGTGGCAGGAGCTGATTGTGGCAGGAGGTGTTTGGGGCAGGAGGTGGTGGTGGCAGAAGGTGGTGGTGGTGGGTGCAGGAGGTGGTGGTGGTGTTTGGGGCAGGAGCTGGTGGTGGCAGGAGGTGATGGTGGCTGGTGGTAGTGGGTGCAGGAGGTGGCGGTGGTGTTTGGGCCAGGAGGTGTTTGGGGAAGGAGGTGGTGGAGACAGGGGGTGATGGTTGTGGAGGTGGTCGCAGAAGGAGCTGGTGGTGGCAGAAGGAGGTGGTGGTGGGGCAGGAGGTTATGGTGGCAAAAGCTGACAGGAGCTGATTGTGGCAGGAGGTGTTTGGGGCAGGAGGTGGTGGTGGCAAGAGCTGACAGGAGCTGATTGTGGCAGGAGGTGGCGAAGGTGTTTGGGGCAGGAGGTGGTGGTGGGGCAGGAGGTAATGGTGGCAAGAGCTGACAGGAGGTGATGGTGGAGGTGGTGGTGGCAGGAGCTGGTGGAGGTGGTGGTGGCAGGAGCTGGTGGTGGCGGTGGGTGCAGGAGGTGATGGTGGCAAGAGCTGGCAGGAGGTAATGGGGGCAGGGGATGATGGGGGCAAGAGGTAGTGGTGGCAAGAGCTGGCAGGAGGTGATGGTGGTGGGGGCAGGAGCTGGGGGCAGGAGGTGATGGGGAACAGAAACCGATGGACTATTATTATATCGAAAATAACAGAATGTGTAAGGTAAGGTAAATATGTACCCTAAATCGCATTGCTATTTGCATAGTGTACTTGTTTGTAGCCTAAATACTGAAATGTGCACTTAAAACTGTAATTTTGTAAAATGTCAGTAAAAATGTGCCGTGCCAGTAAATTTTGGGTGTTATGCCAGTAAATTTCAATCTGGTAGGTTGGCAACACTGCTCAGTGAGGCGACGTGAGTAGTGAGAGACAGCACTGAGCAGGGCAGGCACTGGCAGCCAGACACACGATGGAGCAAAAATAAAAAGGCAACTCGATATGAACCCTCCCTGGTTGACTTATCAGCAAAAAAAGTACCGTAAGTGTGCATATATATATATATCCACACACGTGTGTTTGAGTTTTGGGGTGCACACCCTAATCCAATAGGCTGCGCACGCCTATGAGTGCATGTCAGAGCCATGTCAACCTGCCATGAAGCCCAAGGAACTGTCTGTAGACCTCCGAGACAGGATTGTATCGAGGCACAGATATCAGGAACCATGAATCAGACCGAGACAGAAGTAAAGTTAAATCACACTTGTTTAAAAATAATAATAATAAGGTAAACAGAGTAAGCGTAGTCAAAACAAGCCAGAGTTCAGTAACCGGATCGGGTAGTCAGCCAAGCAAATGTCAGAGAGCCAGAGATAAACGTAGTAGTACAGCAAGCAGGATCAGGAGCCAGAAGGAACGTCAGCCGAGCAAGTCTTCAACAGGAACGCAGGAGAAAGTCTCTGTGATGTTGACAAAGGTGAAGGCAAAGATCAAGTGAGCTGGATGACTTTAAGTAGTCAGGACTGACAAGCAGAATTAACAACAGTTGGGTAACTGTGGAGAGAGATGGGAGCTGGCAATTAGCCGACAGCTGAGCGGCCAGCTCAGAGAAGGAAGGGCTGAGCCCAGCCCTGACAACAGATCTGGGGGAAGGGTACAAAATAATTTTTGCAGCATTGAAGGTCCCAGTGAGAACAGTGGCCTCCATCATCCATAAATGGAAGAAGTTTGGAACCACCAGAAGTTTGGAACCGCCTAGCCAAACTGAGCGATCAGGGGAGAAGGGCCTTTGTCAGGGAGGTGACCAAGAATCCGATGGTTATTCTGACAGAGCTCCAGCATTTCTCGGTGGAGAAAGGAGAACCTTACGGAAGAACAACCATCTCTGCAGCACTCCACCAATCAGGCCTGTATGGTGGAGTGGCCAGGCGGAAGCCACTCCTCAGTAAAAGGCACATGACCGCCCGCCTGGCCACTCCACCAAAGGCACCTGAGGGACTCTCAGACCATGAGAAACAAAATTCTCTGGTCTGTCAAGTGTGATGTCTGTAGGAAACTAGGCACCGCTCATCACCTGGCCAATACCATTCCTACAGTGAAGCATGGTGGTGGCACCATCATGCTGTGAGGATGTTTTTCAGCAGCAGGAACTGGGAGACTAGTCAGGATTGAGGGAAAGATGAATGCAGCAATGTACAGAGACTCTCTTGATGAAAACCTGCTCCCGAGCGCTCTGGACCTCCGACTGGGGTGAAGGTTTATCTTCCAACAGGACAACAACCCTAAGCACACAGTCAGGATAACAAAAGAGTGGCTATGGGACAATTCTGTGAATGTCCTTGAGTGGCCCACCCAATTGAACATCTCTGGAGAGATCTGAAAAGGGCTAGGCACCGATACACCCCATCCTACCTGATGGAGCTTGAAAGGTCCTGCAAAGAAGAATGGGAGAAACTGCCCAAAAATAGGTGTGCCAAGCTTGTAGCATCACACTCAAAAAGACTTGAGGCTGTAATTGGTGCCAAAGGTGCTTCAACAAAGGATTGCGCAAAGGCTGTGAATACTTATGTACATGTGTTTTGTTTTTTTTTTAAATAAATTTGCAAAGATTTCAAACAAACTTCTTTCACGCTGTCATTATAGGGTATTGTTTGTAGAATTTTGAGGAAAATAGTGAATTTAATCCATTTTGGAATAAGGATGTAACATAACAAAATGTGGAAAAAGTGAAGCGCTGTGAATACTTTCCGGATGCACTGTATGGACTGGGGTTAAGAGATTTGATTGTAATATAAAATTAACAATTGCATTTTTTTTTTATCAGTATGGCTCAATCTATCTGGTACCTAGCTGCTCTTGTTCTTTACGGGCAGTCCTTGTTGCTGGGCAGTATAGATTGAGAGCAGAAGTTACAAGGCAGAAAACAAAGTCTTACCTCCAGAGGACCAGTCTGTGAGTTTAGGTGGGTCACCTCTTCTCCAATTAAAATCTCCTATCACATCTACATTGCAAAAAGGGAAAGGGTTGGGACTTTAAATGAGGGGTCCTAATCCTTTCCCTTTTTACAATTCTACTCGGATGGAGGCACATGTCTATGTAGGCCTCATTTAAGGTCCCAAACTTTTTCCATATTCTATCACATCTGCATTACACACTCTCTTGGATCGTCTACTGGACTGTCAAGTGTCCCTCTATCTATGCTCTTTTAATTGTCCCTGGCTTAACCATATTGGGGGTTAATTTCCTTCCAAAGGGGAATGTACACTATTTGCTATTGTAGAATGTATTGCTCGTTTGTCATTGGTTCTAGTTTTATGACTGAGCCTCCTGCTATGGATCAATATAGGCCTATGTGTTTATTATTTATTTAAATTATAGGTATTAATGTTATTAAAACCTCAAAGTGCTGCATACATTTTATTGGCCGTATAATGTGTTTGGTATTTCTCTATAGTAAAATAAGAATTCAAACTTTATTTATATGATCAGTGTTAGTTTTCGGAGGGTGGCCTGCATAGACCTATGGGGGTTGATTTACTAAAACTGGAGAGTGTACAATTTGGTGCAGCTTGGCATGGTAGCCAATCAGCTTCTAACTTCAGCTTGTTCAATTAAGCTTTGACAAAAAAAACAAACCTGTAAGCTGTTTGGTTCTTATGCAGAGCTGCACCAGATTTTGCACTCTCTAGTTTTGGCAAATCAACCCCATGTTGTGTACAAAGGTCAAATAAAGGTCCAGATTTATACTCCCGCCAACTCCCAAACACACACACACACACACACGGATGTCATTACCACCGCAAGACACCCAAAGCACAAATTCTTCAAGGACAGCAGCAATGATACTGATACATGATACTGTATGGTTGGCTATGCCCCCCTGTCTTTTTAGGCCAAAGGCTTTTGTTGGCTATGCAGAAATCTGTCCCTGGTCACAGAAGTGATTGTGGTAATTACAACTCCCTACAGCCCATCTGATTAATAATATTACGGTAACTGTCATCTCTTTTAAAACCCAACCAGTTGTAGGCCAGTAGTCATACACTTTTCAAAAGTGGAAGAGCACAACTAAAAAACTGTCAGTTCAGATTCCAGAGACCCAAGAAAAGGTTTGGTCATCTGATTAATAATATTAACTGTCATCTCTTTTAAAACCCAAACAGTTGTAGGCCAGTAGTCACACACTTTTCAAAAGTGGAAGAGCACAACCAAAAAACTGTCAGTTCAGATACCAGAGACCCAAGAAAAGGTTTTGTTTTGTAGAGCATTATAATCATAGTTATAGAAAAGTACAAAAAAAGCTACAAACTAATTTTCTTGCTAAAGGATATCAGCCACCCACCACTAATTCTTGAAAAAACACAATGACAGAGTTCTGCAATTTAAGTAATTGCTCAAATGCCTCAGTTTGTATTTTTAGTCTTTCTAGTAACAAGCATCTGTAAAATGAGTGCAGACAAAAAAGATTAAGAAAGCAGTTTCCGTTTTTTTACAAGAAGAATGGATTGACTATAGCGAGGAAAAATAAAAAAAAAGTCACTAAGGAAGGTATAATAATGCATTCAAGTGCTAGCCAATCTGCCACCCACTGTGTTATTCTAAGATATAACGTTTCTTTCCATTTGTGATGCTGTATATTTCTTTTTGTGTACTTAGAACAAATAATAGCAACAAACAAATGTGTTTAAAATTGAAAGCATATTCCAAAATAAAAGTATTAATTGATACTCCATCTGTAAACTTTCCTCTCCTGCACATACTGCCCGCTGTCATACTCTCTGCACTCCTCTCCTGCACATACTGTCCCCTGTAACATCCTCTACACCACTCTTTTGTACAAACTTCCCCCGTCATACTCTCTGCACTCCCCTTCTGCATATACTTCCCTCTGTCATATCCTTTGCACTCTTCTCCTGCATGTACCTCACTTGTCATACTCTCGGCACTCCTCCCCTGCACATACTGACCACTGTCACATCCTCTTCACTCTTCTCCTGCACATACTTCCCCCTGCCATATCCTTCTCCTGTATGTACCTCAACTGTCATACTCTCTGAACTCCTTTCCTGCACTAATTGTCCACTGTCATATCCTCTGCATGCCTTTCCTGCACATAGCTCACCTGTTATACTCTCTGCACTTCTCTCCTGCACATACTAACTACTGTCATAGCCTCTGCACTCTTTTTCTGCCCATACCTCACCTGTCATACTCTCGGCACTCCTCTCCTACGTATACTGACCACTCTCAGAACTCTGCACTCCTTTCCAGCCCATACCTCACTTGGCATACTCCCTGCACTCCTCTCCACCACACTTATTTTCTACACATACATCTCCTTGTCCTACCCTCTCTGCACTTCTCTACTATGCACACTGCTCACGATTATACCCTCTGAATTATTTTCCTGCACACACTGCCTGCTGGTATACCCTGTGTACTTATCTTCTGCACATACTGTACACTGTCATACCCTTCCTTCTCCTGTCTTGTACATACTGACTACTGTCATACCCTCTTTTGCACACTGACAAACCCTCTGTACTCTACTGCATATACTGTTCACTCTCATACCCTCCTTACCTCTCTCCTGCCCATACTGCCCACTGTCATACCTTCTGTATTCTGCTCCTGCACATACTGCACACCATCATACTTTCTGTACTCTTCTGCTCTTGCTAAAACACTTTGTAAGCATTGGTTGTTATATCCAATTCCTTAACCTTTCCTGTTCTGTAACAAGCATGTTTACTAGTTCATGTTACAGTTCTGATCTGATACATTTTAGGCCAGTAATCCTCATAAAATGTAGGGCACAGGCAATGATTGTTACATTACCGCCAAACTCTATTTAATTTCACAGAAGTCTAGTTCTATCACAAGACATTTTACTGTATGTGTCTACTTTTCAACCCATATAGAAAGTCTGAATATTATGCCAAGTCCCATTAGACATGTTTCTTTCCAATATAAATTAAGTTATGTAGTCAATTTTTCCAAAATGAATAGTTTTTTTTTTCTTTCCTTTTTCTTTAGACCAGTAGACTTGTGTGTTGTGGTTTTATTTGTTCAATTTAATTGAGTAACATATCCCCATTAATAAGCAACAACCTCCAGACAAGCTGTCCCTTTGTACAACCAGACTACAATTTTACTAAAATGATGACTTGGTGCCATAGTGATGTAGACAATGGGGCCCTGTTCCCTTTCTTAAAATTAAACACAGCTGGATTACAGCTGCGCTGTATTCACCTAAGTCAGTGCCTCAGACAGAGCGAAATTCAATAATGCTTTCAAATTCACTACTATGATGTGTAGGAATTTTGAGTGACCCTGTGGATTTTTGTATCTGATGGAAACTGCCAACAGTCTTTTCTTTATTATGAAAGGAATGCTGTACTGAGACTTAAGATGTAATCATTACAACATCAAAAATCCTAGTTTACAGCATTCATCCACCTGAATTATCTTATAGAATGGGCATAGCCAACGGACTTTTATCGAAAAGGAAACTCCACCAAGCATTAGGTTATATTCATAAAGTGGCACAAACAGCAATGATTTGGTCCACCAACAATACAGTCCATCAATACAGTAGGTGCCAAATCAATAGAAACTTTACTAATTGGCAGCAGAATGTTTTCCCTATTTAAAGCTAAACTGTGGCCAGGGCGTAGGGATTCTACAATTAAACAGATTTTTAAGATGCAGTTAAAATTGTTTAAAATAAACTCTCACCGATCTCTGTAGCTGCAGGCACTGTGGTATAATTTATCTTCAAGTTCCGAGACTTTTACTAGTTTCCCCATGCCAGCAAAGTGTTGGCAACCTTCCAACTTTCTACTATGCAATGAAAACATAAACCTAGTGTACAGTAGGGCTTGCAGATTGGTGCAATTTGCCTGTGTAGTGTAAACAAGTTTCTTATTTCTGGGGCTTGGGATGTCCTATAAGCTGTGTACAGTCACCTAAAGACATGAATGGGCAAAAGTGGCTGTACACTACTATTAGCATAAAGTATCGCATTAGCACACACGTAATGTCCTGAAAGCGCACCTGTCAGAAAAGTAAGGGGAAGTTAACCTGTCAGAAGGTAGGTGAACACAATAAATGCTTCAGAAAGGTGCACTGAAAGATGGCATTATTGACGCATTCAGGATTGGTTTTTGAAGCATTACAATTGAATTCAATAGAGGCAGTAGCAAAACCTAGAGAATATGACATGCCCTAAAATTCTTAACGCAATACCAATACACGGGTGTATACGAGCCTGTCCACCTGTCATTGTTTTAATTACCTAGCGTGTTGGCAGGAAGTATGGGAGTATTAAAAACACAGCTAAAATGTTTGCTATTGCCACATCTCTAAGCTTGTGTGAAAAAGGTACTCAGTAGAGCAGAGTGCCCCGACCAACCTGAACTGCTTCACTTCATCTCAAGTGAGTCTGCAGCTACAAAGGTCAAGGGGGCTTGTTTTAAAGCCTTTTCACTGCTTGTTAAGAGTATGTAAAGATTTGAATGTTCATAGCCTATGGTCACTATTCTACTTTAAGGGGCACTCCCGCCACAAATAACATAGGGTGTATAGCCTACCCGCTAGTTCAGTTCACCCAAGCACTGCCAATCTGGTAATTGAAGACCACCTCTTTTTACATACACTACCGTTCAAAAGTTTGGGGTCACATTGAAATGTCCTTATTTTTGAAGGAAAAGCACTGTACTTTTAAATGAAGCTAACTTTAAACTAGTCCTAACTTTAAACAAATATACTCTATACATTGCTAATGTGGTAAATGACTATTCTAACTGCAAATGTCTAGTTTTTGGTGCAATATCTACATAGGTGTATAGAGGCCCATTTCCAGCAACTATCACTCCAGTGTTCTAATGGTACAATGTGTTTGCTCATTGGCTCAGAAGGCTAATTGATGATTAGCAAACCCTTGTGCAATCATGTTCACACATCTAAAAACAGTCTAGCTCCTTCCAGAAGCTACAAAACTGACCTTCCTGTGAGAAGATTGAGTTTCTGGAGCATCACATTTGTGGGGTCAATTAAACGCTCAAAATGGCCAGAAAAAGAGAACTTTCATCTGAAACTCGACAGTCTATTCTTGTTCTTAGAAATGAAGGCTATTCCATGCGAGAAATTGCAAAGAAATTGAAGATTTCCTACAACGGTGTGTACTACTCCCTTCAGAGGACAGCACAAACAGGCTCTAACCAGAGTAGAAAAAGAAGTGGGAGGCCGCGTTGCACAACTAAGCAAGAAGATAAGCACATTAGAGTCTCTAGTTTGAGAAACAGACGCCTCACAGGACCCCAACTGGCATCTTCATTAAATAGTACCCGCAAAACACCAGTGTCAACATCTACAGTGAAGAGGCGGCTGCGGGATTTTGGGCTTCAGGGCAGAGTGGCAAAGAAAAAGCCATATCTGAGACTGGCCAATAAAAGAAAAAGATTAAGATGGGCAAAAGAACACAGACATTGGACAGAGGAAGACTGGAAAAAAGTGTTGTGGACGGATGAATCCAAGTTTGAGGTGTTTGGATCACAAAGAAGTACGTTTGTGAGACGCAGAACAAATGAAAAGATGCTGGAAGAATGCCTGACGCCATCTGTTAAGCATGGTGGAGGTAATGTGATGGTCTGGGGTTGCTTTGGTGCTGGTAAGGTGGGAGCTTTGTACAGGGTAAAAGGGATTCTGAATAAGGAAGGCTATCACTCCATTTTGCAACGCCATGCCATACCCAGTGGACAGCGCTTGATTGGAGCCAATTTCATCCTACAACAGGACAATGACCCTAAACACACCTCCAAATTGTGCAAGAACTATTTACAGCAGAAGAAGGCAGCTGGTATTCTATCGGTAATGGAGTGGCCAGCACAGTCACCAGATCTGAACCCCATTGAGCTGTTGTGGGAGCAGCTTGACCGTATGGTACGCCAGAAGTGCCCATCCAACCAATCCAACTTGTGGGAGCTGCTTCTAGAAGCGTGGGGTGCAATTTCTCCAGCTTACCTCAATAAATTAACAGCTAGAATGCCAAAGGTGTGCAATGCTGTAATTGCTGCAATAGGAGGATTCTTTGATGAAAGCAAAGTTTGATGTAAAAACAATGTTATTTCAAATATAAATCATTATTTCTAACCTTGTCAATGTCTTGACTCTATTTTCTATTCATTTCACAACGTATGGTGGTGAATAAGTGTGACTTTTCATGGAAAACACAAAATTGTTTGGGTGACCCCAAACTTTTGAACGGTAGTGTACCTATTTGTAATGCAGAAGAGATTGTTGAAAACACACCTATTGTATGCTCCTGCTGTTCCAACATACAGTTCAGTGTTGCTGCTCTCTTACAACTACCAATCAGATTCAGCTCCTTGTCACACATGGTAATGAAATCTCAAGAGGTTTCTATCCGTTTTGCTTTCTGTTCGTCTGTCAGCTTGTGTGGCACAAACAGGGAACAGATCTTCCACTTACTCAGATCTTCACTTGCGATGGTGTGCAACGCGTCCTTGCTAATGCCCAATTCCTCCACCATCAATCATAGAGTCAGTCAGCATTTGTTGCTCTCGCTCGATCTGCTTGTCGATGGCTGACCTGAATGTGGCTCATTCTCAGGCGTTTCCTTCCTGTCGCAAAAGCGTTTGAACGAGTCGTAATCAAATTTTCTGCTCACGGCTTCTCTCCTGTACTCTTGTACCAATATTTCATGCATGCATCTCTGTTGCCGGTTTTCCCCATTTGTAGCAGAACTTGATGTTCACTCATTGCTCCATTGCACTGTGACCCTACCTCTCACCCGAACTACGTTTGACTGCCCGCAGTGGGTTTACCCTGATAGTCATGTGTACTTCACGCTAGATGGCGCTTCTCGACATGTCTCTGGATAGCCATATGTGTACGCACCTGGCCCATCTTGCCGTTGAGATATCGGAACATTCACCAAACTTTTTAGACACACCTTGTATAAGAGCTCATAAGACACGATTAAACAATATTACAAGCTTAGGTCAGGAAAAGTACATCTATACAGCCACAACCTATCACTCAAATGCCACATAAGAAAGGAAAGGTGGAACGTGAAGCTTGTGGATTCCTGTGACATTTTAGAAGGTCAAAAGACAATACAGTAAAACCTTGGATTGCAAGCATAATTTGTTCCAGAAACATGCTTGTAATCCAAAGCACTTGTATATCAAAGCAAATTTCCCCAAAAGAAATGGAAAAATGGAAACTCAAATGATTCTTTCCACAGCCATTTATTCATTAGTCCTTCCGTTTATAGTCCATATAAAAAGATTATTGCAATGAGACCAGGTTGTTTAACCATAAGATGTCCATCCACAAATGGAAGCCTCCACAAGGGGATTAGAAGCAAAATCCATCAGGAGCTACAGAGTATAAAGGAGAAGAGAAGCACCTCTAAGTGTAGCAATATGGTTACATTTAATGAAGGTTCAACATTTAGCAACTCACATGGTTGATGATTAAAAGAGGCACATCTAAGTATGCAGGCATCCGGGGTAAAGCTGTCCACATAGTCCATCCTCTGCACTGCTGGCTCTCACCGCTGTCAGTCTGCAATAGTGACCGGAAAGACTACCCTGCGGTAGAACGATCTGGAAGCGAGGCTTGAACCGCTCGTGGAGTGCAGAGTGGAAGGGATGATGTAGATTGCGGTGAGGAGGATGGTTTATGTGGACAGCTTTACCCCAGATGCCTGCATACTTAGATGTGCCTGTTTTAATCATCAACCATGTGAGTTGCTAATTGTTACCTTCATTAAATATAACCATATTGCTACACTGAGAGGCGCCTCTCTTCTCTTTTATACTCAGTTGTGACATGACGCTACTTGTACAGTATATCAAGACATCGCTTGTATATCAAGTCAAAATGTATTAAAAAATTTTGCTTGTCTTGCAAAACGCTCTCAAACCAAGGTTTTACTGTATTCTTCTTTCCTGTGACAGTTTTCTACTTTAAAAGGAGTGGCAGAAAACACCCATATCCTGCAAAAACTGAACAGGATATAAATTAACAATGTTCTAATATAAAAATCATAGGAAAGGAAATACTGCCAGGAGATGAGCGTCTTATTTTTAATAATGTGTTTGTTTACATGTATTAGAGGAATTTTAGATGTAGAGAGAATAAAAAAACACCTCAGAAGAACTTTATTATAAGACTTATGACAGTGGAAAAACAGAACGCACACAAAAAATGACAAGCCTTAAAGATTTGTCCCCCTATATCTGCCTATAGATATTTGTAACCCTCCAAATTAATGACAGATAGTAAGATACCTATCCATATTTTACCTACCTTGGCTGTACCGTATGTTAACAGTCCATTTCTGGGTATACCTTATTACGTAAGTAAATAAGGCTTTTCACTTTTTTTTTTTTCTTTTTAAAGCGTATGTAATCCCTTAGGCTCGATTCACACAGGGGCAACACGACTTCAACGCGACTTTGCACGGCGACTTCAACGCGGCTTCAACGCGACTTCAGCGCGACTTCAGCGCGACTTTAGCAAATTACAACGCGACTTCAAGTCGCCTCCAGGACAGGCGACTTCGGCTGTGGCCAATCACAGGACAATCAGCTCTCTGGGAGGGAGGGGTTTTCCCTGCAAAGTCGCTTGACTTTGAGAGAGAGATCCGACTTGGAGGCGACTTCCATTGATTTCTATGGTACAGGTCGCCTACCAAGTCGGATCCAAGTAGTACAGGGCGTACGCTCTGAAGTCGGAGCGACTTCAGTAGTGTCTATTAAGACGCTCCCATTCACTTAATGTGAATCTCTTTCTGGGGCGACTTGGGGCGACTTGAGGGCGTACAAGTCGGATCCCAAGTCGTCCCAGTGTGAACCGACCCTTATACTCCCTCTTGGCATACTGTATACTGATTGGCCATACCTTTTTGACCACTGACTAGTGGCAGCTGGTGCTCGATAATTCGAGGGGTGGGGCAAACCAATGCCACACCCCCCCTCAGCGGGAGATGAGGCCGCCCCCCCCAGGAGACGGACATGAATGCAAGGAATCCTGAGGGGAACACCGGTAACACACACCAAGGCCCCCTCCCCGATCTCCCCACCTCCTCCCTCCCCTGTCTGAGCCAGGGAGTTCTGGATGGCTGAGCTGGTTGCTGGATGGTAAGCCATCCCTGGAGTCTGACTGTGGCAGCTGGGGGGGGTTGGACGGTCTTCCCTTGCTTCTCCCCCAGCCGTGCGTCTCCTCCCTCCTCCTCCTTGGCCATTAGGATCGCTTCTCCTTTCGGCCACTCAGGAAACAGGTCTCACAACCCGCTTCCTGATTGGCTGGGAGGAGAATCAGTGTGAGAATAGTGAATATTCATTCGCTATTGTCACACAACTGGGTGGGCGTGGAGCGCAGTGATTTTTGAATCCTATTAGAGCCGATGACTCTAATCACGTGCCTAAACTCCCCCCCCCGCCATTGGAATCCATGAATCTGGCGCTTCGAATGTAGATGAGGGGGCCGGACGCATGGACGGGGGGGGGCACCCGTGCGCCCCTATTAGACGGGCTGCCACTGCCACTGACAGGTTAAATGAATAACACTGATTATCCCATTTTTTTATTGGATGTGTTTTATAGCAGAAAGTAAAAAATATTTTTTTTTTTTCAAAATTGACGGTTTTGTTTATAGCGCAAAAAATAAAAACCGCAGAGGTGATCAAATCCACCAAAAGAAAGCTCTATTTGTGGGGAAAAAGGACATCAAATGTATTTGGGTACAGTGTCGCACAACTGCGCAATTGTCAGTTAAAGAAACGCAGTGCCGTAACGCAAAAATTGGCATGGTCAGGAAGGGGGTAATACCTTATGGAGCTGAAGTGGTTTAAGCTGTATTAAACCCAAAAGTAAACATTTACTATATTGCATCTTACCTTACATTTTCTTTTTTAGGTTTTCTTTTTTTCTATTTTCATCTGCTGATCTAGCCAGTAAATTTGGTTTTCAAAAGAACAAGCTCTCTTGCAGTTACATCTGACAGGAGTTCTTAATGGTCAGTTTTCATTTATTTATGTAAAACCTTTATCCAAAATGGAAAAAAAACAGTTTGCTTTAACTGCTTATAAAGGGTTGCAGTTTGGCTTCAGTTTGTTAGTGTATTTAAATTTGATAGTCCATCCCCTCCCCCCAGATAAACAATGCTGCTGCCCAAAGGTGCCCTCCCTATGTATATATATATGTATATATATATATGTGTATATATATATATATATATATATATATATATATATATATATATATATGTATATATGTATATATATATATATATATGTATATATATATATATATATATATATATATATGTATATATATATATATATATATGTATGTATGTATGTATGTATATATGTATGTATGTATATATATATATATATATATATATATATATATATATATATATATGTAGGAAGGCCAGTATGGTGGCCTGAATTTATGGGAGGAGCCCGGGGGTATTTAAGCAGCACCGCTCACCTGTGGTGCTTGTCGGTTTCCTGTGCGCGATATACGTCACTAAGCCGACTATTCGACATACCAGCGTCCGCAAGTTCTTGCCTCGCAGTTCCCGTATTCGATACTCCGTACTCAAAACTTTCGAAGTCCGCGTTTTCGTTATAGTTGTACCACGCGTCTGGCTTGGCTGTCGCAGGTAAGGTCCCGTCGGACTTTTCGTTTTCATATCATGTCACTAAACCGTGAGTTCTAAATTTCGTTTCACCCGCATCGCACAAACTGCAATGTATATCGCTCGTACTTTCGATATGTCACAATTCGATAGCACAGCGACGCTGACGCCGCTTCATTTCTAGCATGTCGGTATTACTAAACAGCCATAGCCAGTCGCAAATTGCAAATTATCAAACCCATTTCAAAAACTCATTCGGACATTTCAAATCATTTCTCATTTCTGAAAACATTTCTAAAACTCATTTCTGACATTTCAAATCATTTCTCATTTCAGTCACCTACCGCGCTCCGATCTGAATCCAATCGCACCAAAAAGGTGCGCCGATTCGTTCCGGTGTGCCCCAGTTATTACGGCCTCATTTCTATACATGCTCCAGAGTTACGTTATTGTCAGTCAATTATACCTCTGTCATGGTTATCATTTCATTCCACGTATCACGTTCCGACATGAATTTAGTCGCATGGAAAATGCACCGATTCGTCTCGGCGTGCCCCAGGATTGGCCTCATTTCTATACATGCTCCAGAGTTACGTTTATCAGTCAATTGTATCTCTGTCATGGTTATCATTTCATTTCCATGTATCACGTCCCGACATGAATTCAGTCGCATGAAAAATGCACCGATTCGTCTCGGCGTGCCCCAGGATTGGCCTCATTTCTATACATGCTCCAGAGTTACGTTTATCAGTCAATTGTATCTCTGTCATGGTTATCATTTCATTCCATGTATCACGTTCCGACATGAATCCAGTCGCATGGAAAATGCACCGATTCGTCTCGGCGTGCCCCAGGATTGGCCTCATTTCTATACATGCTCCAGAGTTACGTTTATCAATCAATTGTATCTCTGTCATGGTTATCATTTCATTTCCATGTATCACGTTCCGACATGAATTCAGTCGCATGAAAATGCACCGATTCATCTCGGCGTGCCCCAGGATTGGCCTCATTTCTATACATGCTCCAGAGTTACGTTTATCAATCAATTGTATCTCTGTCATGGTTATCATTTCATTCCCACGTATCACGTTCCGACAGGAATTCAGTCGCATGAAAATGCACCGATTCGTCTCGGCGTGCCCAGGATTGGCCACATTTCTGATACATGCTCCAGAAATCCGGATCATAGCTGAATCGCAGACACCAGGGATTGACCCGTATCTCTGTCATGCAATTTCTATCATTTCACTCCCACAACGCATCACCGTTTCGAAACCAGTCGCATCCGAGGCGCACCGCTTCATCACGGCATGCATCACTGGTTCCGATCACATTTCATACCTACACCAGAGCTCGGTTAGTTGCCAGTCGCTAACACGGCACAACCAATTCGAGCCTCGGTCAAAACAATCATTTCTCTCATTTCATTTAATACTGCACTCCTACTCGAATCCAGATGCATCAAACAAGCACCGATTCGTCCCAGGAGCACCAATATTTCAGTTGCCTCATTTCAATACATGCTCCAGAGTCCGGTCCACGGTCGAACAAATCGTGACACGACCAGGCCGCACCTCTGTCATGCAGTTCATTCATTTCACAATCAAGGCAAACATTTCGAACCATTTTTTTTGTCACAAAATTGCAAGCACCATACAAATCATTGCTCCAAGTTACTTAGCAATCCCTTCACGAATTGTCACCTTTCATCTTCCTCAGGTCAGTCAAAGTTCAGTAGGTCCACCCTGCACCAGGTTGGACGATATTCCCCCAGGTAAAAAAAAAAAAAAAAAAGGGGGGAAAGGGAGAATAAGTCGGGTAAGTATGACTCAGCGGATCAAAGAAAAAACTTGAAATTCATCTCACCCCCAATAGGTTACAGTCAACCAGGAAATAAAGCTCGAGATCCTCACCAGAGCAACCATGTCCCAGGCCGGCAGTGAAGACTTCACGGCCCCTCTATCACCTACTCCGGTTTCAGAAAGCGGCAGCGTGCAATCCCTCAGGGGATGGACTATCCCCAAACTGACGGCAGAGCTCAGACGCAGAGGTGTCCCCTTCCCCGCCACAGCGAGGAAAGGCGAGCTCTTCAAACTCCTCTTCCCCCCATCAGCAGCAGGACCCAGTACCCAACAGGCATCCCTCCAGTCCATATCATCGGCCATTTCGCAGTTACACACGATGGTGTCATCTCTATCCACCTCAGTGGCAGACGTCCAAGCCAGGGTGGCACTTCTGGAGGCCGGACCGGCCACGGCTGTCCCCGACCCAACGGCAATTCAGACCTTGACACCTCTTCCTACAGGTACCTCAGGCTCAAGCGCCATTGTCTACCCCTCCCATCTGGTCCCAACCAGTATCAGGAAGGACATTTTAGACGGCAAGGACGTCAACCTGGCCTCTCTCCTGATCTCCGTGCATGATTTAGCAGAAAATAAGGCCTACTCCTGGGGTGACATATCGGTGGTCCTTAAAGCCAAAGACCCCAGGCTGAACCGCAAGCTATCAGTCCCCGAATTTACCCTGGCCTTTGGCATGCTCAGAGATGTCCTGTGCTCAGCCACCCCTAGCAGGCGGGAAGAGCTGGACTTATACCTCCATACTGTGGTAGACTTGGGCCACAAGTATGGAGGTTTCGCATTCTACGATTATCATCGTTCCTTCTCAGCCAAGGCCGCCGCCAGATTCGCACAATACCAGGTCACCACAGATTGGAGTCTCATGGACACAGAGCTCTTCTGCCGCCACTTTGCCGGCTTACGCTCACCTCTGTGTGCAATTTGCCAGTCTTCCACCCACACTGCCACCTGGTGTGCCAATACGGCGATCAGACGGCCCTTCGAGTTCCCCTCTACCTCAGGTACAGTACAGGGCCAGTCAATCCCTGAACCAACGCCTCAGGTGGACAAACTCGGACGCCCAGTCCGAACCGTGGGAGGGGCAGCCATCTGTAACAACTACAACTATGGGTCCTGCAACTTCAGCCAATGCCGTCTACTTCACATCTGCACTATATGCCAAAGAGCACACCCTAGGAATTTGTGTGAAGTCAAGCAACATAAGAGGGCCTGACTAAGCCGAATCAACATCTTATGGCTAGGACTGTATCTCACTTCACACCCCACCCCTTCCCTGGCCACCTACCTTATCCAAGGCTTCACAGTAGGCTTTCACACCGGCCTCATCGCACTGCCCCATAGTACTCACGAATGCGCCAATCTTCGTTCGGCAGCCATCGACGAACAGGCCATAGATCAGCTCTTACAGGCAGAGGTAGATCGAGACTACGTAATAGGCCCTTTCACTTGCCCCCCTTTCAGCACATGGAGAGTCAGCCCTATTGGGCTTGTCAAGGGCAAATTCTCTAATAAATTGCGTTTGGTGTACGACTTGTCTGCGCCTCATTCTTCGCACATACCCAGTCTCAATTCCCTGATCCCCTCCGCAGAGTTTTCCCTAAAATATTCCTCCGTTGACATGGCAATACAAGCCATCATCAAAGCAGGCACAGGTGCCTGGCTCTCCAAAGCCGACATATCGGATGCCTTCAAACTCCTGCCCATCCACCCATCCCTTTGGTGCTGGCATGGCATCAAATGGAAGGAAGCATATTATTTTGCTACGAAACTCACCTTCGGTTCGAAGAGTAGCCCGTGGCTCTTCGACACATTCGCACAGTCCCTCGTTTGGATACTATTACACAAGGGCCAATGCCATGAAGTCATCCATTACCTAGATGACTTCCTACTGATAGAACCGCCCAACAAAACCCCAGCAGATCTCGACAAACTTAGAGTTATTTTTGGAAACCTCAACGTTCCTATCGCCGAGCACAAAGTCGATGGTCCAGCAAACATCATCACCTTTCTCGGGGTCAGCTTGGATACCTGCGCAATGCAGGCCAGTCTCCCCCCCGACAAATTAACACGCATTAGGGCAGTCCTTCACGAGTTTACACACACCAAGGGCTGTACCAAAAAACAGTTGCAGTCTCTCCTGGGTATGCTCAACTTCGCTATGCGAATTATCCCACAAGGCCGCACATTTGTATCACGCCTGCTGAGATTTCTGTCAGAAACTCAAGACCCTGATCAGATTTTGAAATTAGACTCCGCAGCTATAGCGGACCTATCAATGTGGGAGGAATTCTTGTCCGCCTGGAATGGCATATCTCTATTTATACCTATGGTTTCGATCCATTCACCCCAGGTAGTGACTGACGCTGCAGCCTCCACAGGTTTCGCGGCAATTTTTGGCCATCATTGGTTTTCAGGACCCTGGCCTCAACAGATACTGTTGATACCCGGCTTTTCCCAAACATCTGCCCTCTTTGAGCTTTATCCCATAGTGGCAGCCGCACAACTCTGGGGCCACCACTGGACAGGACAAACCGTAGTCTTCACCACCGATAACCAGGCCACGGCAGACATCATCAACAGAGGCAGGTCCAAGTCCCTAGCAGTCATGTCCTTCCTGCGCAGGTTGGTACAACTGTCTTTACAACACCAGTTCAACATACACAGTGAATTCATTCCCGGCAGATACAACTCAGCAGCTGACGCACTATCACGTTTCAACTATTCCTCCTTTTTCAAACAGGTTCCCGATGCCGATCCAATGTCGGCCCCTATCCCCGTCTGGTCACAACTGACCCTGGACTAATGCAACATCTACACGGAGCTACGCAACTCATAAATAATTCCCTCTCCCGCAACACACTCAAAGCCTACCAGACAGCTTGGAAAGCTTTTAATAAATTCCTCACGCCCAACCGCAAAGAACCAACAGATATCAAACAGGTACTGGCCTTCACGGCACACTGCCACACGCAGCTAGCCTTATCCTACAACACCATCCGGTTATACCTAGCCGGCATTCAACATTTCATGGCGCTTGAAGACCCGACGAAATCGTCACTGTTCTCATCTCACGCTATACGAGCCATCCTAAGGGGAATACAGAGACAACAACCAGTCATCAGCACTAAGCGCTTGCCCATTACGGGGCCCATCTTTAGGGACATGTCAAATATTCTGGCTACTTCGCCATTCGGCCTGCTCCCCAGCACGGTCTTACAAGCAGCCATATATTTAGCTTACTATGGGTTCTTGCGGCCTGGCGAATTCACCTCTAACAAACCCACAGACCAAGTACTATGCAGACGACACATGCTTCGACACCAAGACCACTTTATCCTGCACCTCGAGGTCTCTAAAACCCAGCAAACGGGCTCGGGAGTAAACATCCACCTCTACAGAACCAACAACAGCTGGTGTCCAGTCGCTGTACTCAACCGACTCCTATCTCTCCTGCCTGAGCAACCAGACAGCAGTCCCCTTCTACCATTTCCAGTCAAACCCTTAAACGCCTCTCAGTTTGTGAGCCACATAAGGATACTTCTCCGCAATCTTCACCTTAACCCCAGTCAGTATTCCGGACACTCTTTCCGCATCGGAGCAGCCTCCGCGGCGTCCCGCCACGGGGTGCCAGATCACATCATCAAAAGACTAGGCAGGTGGAAATCAGCCTGCTTCGCCCGGTACATCCCCAATCCACAAACTGAGATGGCACAGGCATTCTCCAAATTGGCTCAATAAGTAACTGAAAACCAATAAAATTATAACCCTACCTGAATGTTTTTGCCCCCTTATTTTGGCATACCGGCCATGAGACCAAGGCACACTTTCAGGTCCATTTCATATGGTAAGTCCACACTTTTAGGTCTATTTCCGATGGTAAGTCTTATCTTTACTATAAGTGTTTTCTATGTCCATATCGGACATAGGGCTCCGACCATAAGTAGGAAGGCCAGTATGGTGGCCTGAATTTATGGGAGGAGCCCGGGGGTATTTAAGCAGCACCGCTCACCTGTGGTGCTTGTCGGTTTCCTGTGCGCGATACCCACCCTCCCATCCCCATTTCATAGCATTTCTCAACTATTCATTTCATTCATTTCTCTTACAGAATAATCATTTCATAAACCAGGGTATGCCCCCTTATTTTGGCATACCGGCCATGAGACCAAGGCACACTTTCAGGTCCATTTCATATGGTAAGTCCACACTTTTAGGTCTATTTCCGATGGTAAGTCTTATCTTTACTATAAGTGTTTTCTATGTCCATATCGGACATAGGGCTCCGACCATAAATATATATATATATATATATATATATAAAAGCCATTGGTAAGCTGCATTATATTACATTTTTGGTGTTAGGTTTAATATCGATTTATTTTTTCCATCTGTGTACCATTTGGGAGATTCCTAGTTGTCACCAGGGTAACCAGAACTAGTATCCACATTGGAAGACCCCCCCCCCCCCCCAATTCCCATTGAGGTGACAACCCAAAATTTTGGATTTTCTTTCACTTTTAATAATAAGGGTAACAGGACAAATAGAGAGGCTGACTCTCCCTAATGGAACACAGACAGCAATAAAAATCTCATGGGTGTTCTAATATCTCTCCACTGTATCCAAAAGTGGAAAAAAAAAGTTTTACCATTAGTTATACTTGAAAGCCCTGCCCTGCCAAAATATCTTAGGTAATTGTCTAGATCTGGGTCGGCAACCCGTCGATCACGATCTACCTGTCAATCACTGGAAGCTGACAGGTTGATTACGATCAGGGCTGTGAGGATGCTTCCCCCAGCCTCCGAAGCTCTCCTTTTAATAGCAAAGCGGAGTGAGAGGCAAAACAGTGCTGTATGGAGGGCGGAAGCACGACACCTGCTTTAGTTAACTTTGCAAGTTAACCAGGAGGTGATTGGTTGCTAGACGGTCCTAGCAACCAATCACCTGCTTTAGTTAACTTTGCAAGTTAACCAGGAGGTGATTGGTTGCTAGGCGGTCCTAGCAACCAATCATCAGCTTGTTAACATGAAAGGTTAACTCTGGCAGCTCCCACCCTCCATCCAGCATTGTGCTGCCTCTCACTCCACTGTTATGTACAGCCGGTGTAAGGTAGGAGAGAGAGCTACCTACACACGGCTGTGTGTTGTAAAGGGGGCAAATATCACTACTTGTGGGGGACAGAGAACATTTCTTTGGGGGGGGCTGAGGAAACAGCTATAGAGGGACAGAAGACACCACTGTGTGTGTGTGTGTGGGGGGGTATGCAGAGGACAGTGCCATGCAGGTGGGGTAGAGGACACTGTCATGGGGAGGGGGGTCAGATGACACTACTGTGGGGGGGGGGGGGAGCAGAGGACACTGCTATGGGGGGGTGGCAGAGGACATTGATATGGGGCACAGGACACTACAGTGAGGGGAGAGGGCAGAGGAAACTGCTTTGGGAGGCACAGGACACTACTTTGGGGGGAGCAGAGGACATTACCATGTGTGTAGGAGGGGAAAAGGACATTGGCATGTGTAGGGGGGCAGGGGACACTACTGTGTGTGGGGGAGGCAGAGGACACTACTGTGTGTGAGCGGGGCACGAGACACTACAGTGTGGGGGAGGCAGAGGGGCAGAGCACACAACAGTGGGAGAGCAGAATACATTACTGGGGATAAGGGGGGAAGATGTGAAAGGGGGCATACTACTGTAGGGGGGGGGGGTATTTGAAGTGGGGCGGAAGACAATACTGTGACACACTATGTGTTCTTCATACAGCCTTTTTATTGGTGGCTTTATTTTTTTTTAAAGGGCAACAATTATGCACCCCCCTCTTGTTGTCCAGGTAGGTATCAACCGCTGAAAGGATGCCTACCACAGTCTAGATGGTCACATGGCTTGGATAGCTAAAATTTAAAGAATACCTGCACTTACTTTAATGTGTGTAAACTGGACAACACTTTCAGGTGATTGCACACAATTCTGATTTTTCTTGTAAAGAAAGGAAAGTCACAACATGATGACCCACCTTCCCCTGAGCTCCACACCTCTTAACTTATACCCTAGGTTTTAGGTATAAAAACCCATGTTTTTTTAAAGCAAATCCAAAACTGCATGCATTGATCTGGTGGCTATTAACTATTTATGGCAGTTTACAAATGTTGAGATTTGTTACCCATAGACATGACAGTTCTTTTAAATCAGGTCGAGTGAGAAGCTCATGTCTATGAATATACATGGCCATTGGTTAGATGTACGGAAGCAATCAAATACCTTAAGGTGGTCACATATGGTATATTTTTTGTACAATCTCCTACAGCTTTACCAACAACTATCTAGTGGGAGTACATGCCTAAACAATTAATGCAAGTTGTATCCAATAAGATAAATTGGGCAAAGATTGTGCAAGTGATGCAAAGATTGTTGGAAATAGCACAATTAGAATGTAACATATTTGTCTGGCTTTAGAAAACCCATCCCAGTTGCTATTGTTGCTTCCTGTGATCCCATCTCAATCCTATATAGCAAAAAAATATGATGCTGGTCAGAACTGACACTGGTGGATTGTGTCTGCACATGTGAATGACTTTTTGGCTAAGTATACCCTTCAAAAGAAAGGGTTGAGGGTGAGGGGTTACAACAGCTGGTAGGTTCTTTGCTGGAGCTACTAGCTATCAAGGACAGCCAAGCTCCAGAACTGAGCGTAATGCCTGAATCAGTTTTGTGACTACAAATTTAAAATAGTTTTTCCAATCAAGAAACTTCTTTTCCCAATCTGCACCGCGTTATTGGCCTGCTGCTATGATCAAGACCTCAGTGATCAATGATGTGGAACTAATGGAGGAAGGAATAGGTACTTGGGCATGGAACCTAGAGAATATTTGCACTCCAGAGTGGCCTGCAATTTGAGACACCCAGGCCCAGAACAGTAAATAAGCTGACATGCAGGCACCATGAGGTATACTTACTGAGTCACTAACCTGGAACAATTTTGCAGATCAAGAAAGTATCTGAAAACGAAAAGTCAGAACTCATTATTTGCATGCATGTTTCTGGTCCATGTTCCAAGGTATTGAAGCCAGAACAATAGTCAGGCAAATAGTATTTGAAGAATGAGAAAAACTGTAGTATTTTTCACAGGAAAAGTCCACTTCTAACCCTTCTGACAATATGGCCCACTTTCATTTTGTTCAGCAAATTCAAATTTTCTGTGCTGCATAATGAGGACCCTATTTGTCTTTGAACATACTTTAAGCCTAGTTTCATCAACTAGCCTTGTCCTTTGACAGAGATTTCAGTTCATTATAATACCCTCAGGAGAATTGATCTTAAATGTTAGGTTCTTTTTCCACTGTGAGATAATTGCTAGAACAATGCAACTGTGCTATCTGTAAAGACATTACCCAGTGTTAGAAATAGCATATTATGTATGCAGATACAGAATAAACTAATAAAAGAAATGAAAGAGACAAGACAGGAAACAAGTCAATTAAAAAAGCACATAAATAACAGAATGGTTGATTTAATTAGCATTAGTAGCAAGCAACGCGGTGACCTTTTCCTATAGCAGACAATTTAGAGTCATATTTACAGCTCATGTACTGAAAAGCTTGAACTATCTGCAATATGAAGAGGATGAAGAGAAGATTCTGACAGAACATAGAATTGAACTTCAGGGAAATTCCAAAACTACCCCCTTGCAGTGGGACACCCAACTCCCCCACTCCTGCAAAGGTTAAATTCTAATTTTTTTTTACTAGGGCACCAATAACAAGCAGTTTTACTTACCTTATTCCTTGCTTCTATAGGCTTCTTCCTTTCCATTCACCCATTTTCCCTAAGGCGGTTTTCTACTGTGCTTCGCCAGTTGCAGGCACTCAGGCATCATCAATTACAATGCAGGACTGCTGGTCCTGCATTGTAAGTGAGGATACAGAGGGCCCACTCACAGTTCAGAGATTCAAGGGGAAGAGGAGAGTGATGGCTGCCTGGGAAATGAGGTAAAAGGTAAAGCAGCCCATAGAAGGATCAGGTTTTTTGTACAACCAGTGGATTGAATGAAAAAACAGACCCGATCCCTTGATCCACACGGCCCCCACTGAACTGGCCGACTTTGATCCATGTATGGACAATTTAAATAGAACTGCTTTTTAATGGCACAATAGACAAAAACAAGCATTAAAATCTTAGTTAGTGCACAGTTGGGGGGGGGGGGGGGGCACTGCAAGGGTAAATTTGAAAAATCTCTAGCATCCAGCTTTAAAGTGATTGTTAAGGTTCCGTTTTTATTTTTTTTTTTAAATAACAAACATGTCATACTTGCCTGCTCTGTGCAAGGGTTTTTCACAGAGCGGCCCCGACCCTCCTTTTCTGGGGGCCCTCAGAGGCGCTCCTGGCTCCTCCTCTTTTTCGAGTGCCCCCACGGAGACCCGCATTGCCTGGGGGCACTCGTGCAGGCGCACTCCCGAGTTCTGCTGCTGCATCTATTGACACAGACAGCAGGAGTCGGCTTCACCCCACAGCTCCCATGTCACTGGATTTGATTGAGAGCAGTGGGAGTCAGTGGTTGTGCTGCTATCAGTCTATCCAATGAGGCTTCGAGACAGTGGCTGGAGCTGCTGGGCTCGTGCTCTTGGCTATAACAAACGGGTTCAGGTAAGAAAAAGGGGGGCTCTGGGGGGCAGCTGCAGCACAGAAGGATTTTCACATTAATGCATAGAATGAAAAACCACAAGACTTTACAACTCCTTTAAAGTTGACCTTGAATGACAATGCAAGGTTTACTTACTCCAATAAAAAAAAAAAAAAAAACAGAACAAAAAATAAACAAAATGGTGTAGGATACCTTATAACAGAAAAACTTTGGTAAGAGATCGGAGACAGCCACATTAGGCAATCTTTCCCACGTCCCATAAGTAAAAAACATTGGATACACCGCATGTACCCACTAAGCCCTTTGGACGAGCGCATGCTCAGGCTCTTGATGTAAAAGCCAGAGTTGGCACGCTCCGCAGGTATCTGGACACATGTTGTGCAGATTCTTGGGTGAAAATATCAGGCACTCATGGACCTATTTGGGAGAGTCCTTATTGCTCCTCTTCCACACCATTTCTCTCCCACTAGGCTGCCAGCTTAACCACAAAAGCAGGTGGGCTGCTACAATACATACAGACACTGCTGATCCGGGGGGATCTTCAGATGGAGTTCATTCAAGTAGCGCAGACAGACGGCTAGATGCAGTTACTGGATCTTCAGGATGCCTACCCTCACATCCTAGATTTTTGTCTTCCTAGCCAGAGGTCTGGAAAAATTGCTGGCGCACCAAAAGATCTTCGCTTACACCCTGCAGAGATATGGCTGAGTTATCAACTTAAAAAAAAAAGAGAAAGCCAGCCCTCTTCAACCCAACATTTAGGGTATCCGGGGGTGCTCTACCGATTCCTCTGTTTTGCTTCCATCGGGGAAAGAGGTGACAGTCAGGAGGATAATTCTGAGGACAGAAACCTCCACTTGTTTGGCGCTTCTTAATGCCTCAATCTTTTGGACACAATGTCATAATGCATACCGATAGTCCCTTGGACACCTGCACCAGTTTTCAGTTAGGATTCTTAACTTGATGGAGGAAACAGAATCTGGCACAGTTAATAGTGTCACTCAGTTTGAGTAGGAGTCTGCGGCTGGGGCCAAACAGGGAGACCTTGAACAAGTCACATTCCGTTATACTGGGTTGCTGTTACGAATCAAGTCATCAAGACAGTCGGGATTGCGCACTGCGAGTGACTGTTGGTTCAAGGCAAGTGGAGATTCCCAACCAAAGGGGATGGTCTCAAATGCGCTGGAAGTTCAAGTAGCCTTTTTTATTTATTTTTTGGCACTTTCTGCCTTCCTACACAGAATCTAGAGAAGACCAGGCTCTGCATTTGGACAAAAGGGCAGCAGTTGCCTATATTCAGCAGGGAGGTACTCGCAGCAATATGCTATTGAGAGAGGTTAAACCCACAATGTCTGGAGCGGAAAATCATCTACAAATTCCGAAAGCCGTTTACCTTCCAAGAAAGTTAAATGTAGGCAGACCGACTATCATGCAACCTTCCCAAAAGCATCTTCAAAACAGAGTTGGTGCAAAATATCTTCCAATGGCAATTTCGTCTTCCCTAGTAAGATGGAGACAGCTCTATCAAGAGTCTAGGAGCAAATCTGGTCTGCTCCCGCAGAACAAGAAACAGATAGAGGGGACAGACGCTCTGGTCTCTCCTGGAACTGCAATCTTCCCTATATATCTCCCCTGACATCTCTCATAATGGTATTCCCCTGGAGGCTGTCAAAAGAGAGCAGGGTAGCCATGGCCATTCTTCCATGTTGGTCGCGACGGCCTTGGTTTTCCCTGAATCCCCACTTCAGGATGCAGAGCCGATTTCCCTCTGCGCATGTGCAAGCTGGAGCTGCAGGCATGGCGACTGAGGGAAGAGGCTGTAGAATCTGGGTTGCTCCAGAGTGATCTCTACTTTGTTGAATGCTAGATGACACTATGCCAACGGTGTCTGGGCCGAAGTTGGAAACCCTTCGCATTTTTTTCTCGGCTTTGATCCAGCTGTGCCTCCAGTGGCGACTGCGCTAGGCTGCCTCTAGGCTGGATTGGACATGGGTCTTAACCTATACTCATTGAGGTTGCAAGGGTTGGCAGTCATCAGAATTCATCCACCAAGAGGGAGAGTCTTTCCTAAGTAAGATCGGTCGTTGTAAGAGGATTTACTTTCCGTTCAACCAGTTGCTTCAACAGGGCAGCGTTCGGTTTTGGACATTACCTACAGAGCAGTATCTATCACAATATCCTTAACCAAAGGAATGAACGAGATTCAGACTCTTGGAGCTTCAGAAAAACATAGTGCTTTTTTCCCAGAAAGAGTAGAGTTGTATCCTGTAGGTCACTTCGCACCAAGGGGAGTGACGGCCCTACATTTAACAGATGTCTGAGCATTACCTAACTTTCACACAGGAAAGTCACGTGGACATGTTCGGAACCTTGAGGAAGTAACTGCCCATATTTGTTCCTTTTAGATCATCTTTTCAGCCTTTCGTCGTTCAAGCTGGGAATCACCAGGGAAAAGAGGCCACTGCCTTGATTCTGGCAGGCTTGGCTGTGCATTCGGAGCGAGGGGCTGCGAGCCTCCATCAACGGTGACTGCGCACTGTATCAGAGTGGTTGCAGCCTCATGGGCAGCCCATTCGAGAGCATCTGTGGAATCCATCTGTATAGAGGTATCCTGATTGTCACAGCATACCTGTTAAAGCTTTACAGAGTAGACACGGGTGCCTTGTCAACAGTGGACTTTGGAGGAAGGACTATTCAGTCTTCTATCCTATCCTAAAACAAGATTGATTTGGCAAGTAGAACCCACCCTGTCAGCTAGTTATTTATCACTAGTATGCTGCCATGGTGGCGTCAGGAAAACAGAAGATTGTATCAATTACTTACCGTAATTTTCCTTTCCAAACCATGGCAGCATACAGTCCCACCCTTGTACATTTCAGTATGTAGCTAATTACAAAGAATGGGGTGGGGCCTAACTAGGCCTTTAATTTATGCTATTAACTGGTCCTGAGGGAGTGGTCAAGAGGCAGACCTCCATCACTAGTATGCTGCCATGGTTTGGCGGCAGGAAAGGGAAATTACGGTAAGTGTTTGATACAACTGTTTTATTGCTGTATATCTCTTCCTGTCCCTGCAAAGCCCAGACCTTTATTTCTTGTATGGACTTCATGGGAACAGGATGTGAGAGAGAAACTTCCCAAGAGAACACTGCCAAAATTCTTATTTCTTATGCCGCGTACACACGGTCGGACTTTTCGTCTACAAAAGTCAGACAGCCTGTCCGACAGACTTCCGGCAGACTTTCGGCGGACTTTCGACGGACTTGCGGCGGACTTTCTAACGAACAGACTTGCCTACACACGATCACACAAAAGTCCATCGAATTCTTACGTGATGACGTACACCGGACTAAAATAAGGAAGTTCATAGCCAGTAGCCAATAGGTGCCCTAGCGTGGCTTTTTGTCCGTCGGACTAGCACACAGACGAGCGGATTTCGGGGTCCGTCGTAGTTACGAAGTAAAGATTTGAAGCATGTTTCAAATCTAAAGTACGTCGGATTTGAGGCTAAAAAAGTATGTTGAAAGTCCGGAGAAGCCCACACACGATCGGATTACCAGCCAGCTTTAGTCCGTCAGCGTCCGTTGGACTTTTGTAGACGAAAAGTCCGACCGTGTGTACGCGGCATTAGGCTTACATGCTTTATTTTTTATGCTTAAAAGCATTAAGGTTAGCTTGTGTGCGTGTTTTTTTTTTTTTTTTTACTTTTTTCTTTAATAGAGACATATTTGTGGAGAAGTGAGGCAGGGTTTTGGGGCAAAGTTTAGACCCATATTGGTCATAAACTTTGTAATACTGGGAGATTGTACCGTATGTTGTTAAAAGTAAGGCCGTATATCGGTGTGCGGCGGTCTGGAAGTGCCTAATGTGTTGACTTTAGTGCAGACAAGGCTGTAGAAACATAGGAGACTGACAGCAGACAAAAGACAAATGGTCCATGGAGTTTGCCCAGTTACTAGATAGTTTCAAATATGGAAGAAACCTATTTTTGATCAGAAAAAGACAGTAGTCAGTTTTCAAAAAAAAAAAATAGCACTCAATTTAACCCTGGCACTAGCCTGGAATGTATATATTATGATATTTAGCCTATGAGCACAAGTTGTGGCCTGATTTGCTGTTACTTCAGCCATGTTCATATGTGTTTATGCTTCAAAAATAAGCAAGGTAGTCGTACTTTGCTTACATTTTTGGTTGCGGAAATTTTATATAACAATCTCCAGATATTCTTTTCCTTTGTTCTATGAGAAATATTTCAGATTTAATCAAATGCAGCTGATGCCTGGACATTGTCAGCAAAACACCTCACATTCTTTCTGTCTGTGACAGTGACAAAGCAAATATATGTTGCTATGGTAATGTGGAAGGTATTCAGTAGAGGTGGTAAAGGAAAACCTGCCAAGATCAACTGAAAAACTCACATCTGTTTGTCTGCCATAAAACTATGTACAGGTACTGCAAAAACAAAGTGAGTGAGGAGAATAAATTGGGATAACTGTATAGATCAAACACTAGAATGAATGTCCATGGTGTGATTTCTTAAAGGTTTACTGGATAAATGGGGCATTTAATTTGTTGTACCTATAGCTGTAAAGGAAAGTTTTGAAGAAAACAACATTTTGGCTATAGATACACCTAAAAAGTTAAAATGTAACTATCCACAAAATGCAATGCAATTGGTGTTCCGAGGACTAATTTGTTTAATTCATTGTAGCTGCTGTCTACAGTGGCCATAGGCATTCCACTGCTGTCATGCATGGGATGTCAATAAGGCAAGCTGTGAATAATGTCAAATCCGAATGATAAATACAAGTAATAATAAATTATTATTAAAGTAATAAATTAAAGTAATAAATACATTTTACAACATAAATGGACATATGAAGTATAAATGAACTTTACTGATTAGGCTACTGATCGGGCATTAGGCAGCTTAGGCATTAAAGAGCAGCTCTACCTAACTAGAAAACAACTCTACAAAGAAAGAAGGTAGAGTAGAGAGAAGACTTACTAATCACTAGTTATGGTTGTAAAAAAAAAATTATTCTAAGCTCCCAAAATACTAATCTAAATCAATATTCATGCACATGCCAGGCCCCAAGTCTCTCTTTTGAGTGTCCTCCTTACACACTGGGTGATATGGACATTAGCTGTCCAGCAGCAGGGTCTTCTCAGTTTACAGAAGATTACTCTGGCATGATGACGTTAGGAAGTGGCAACTGGTCTACAGCAGTGGTGGATCCACTGGTTGTGGCTCCCAGAAACAGAGGGGGTCATTTACGATAGCGCCGCGGCGCTAATTAACACAAATTAGCGCTAATTAGTGCTAAAATGGTATTCACTATAGCGCTGGTAAAAAAAAATACTCCCAAAATCAAATTTACTATAGTTCCCTGAAACCAACTAGCGCCCAAACCCTTACTTTGCTAAAACCTGGAGTAGTGCACATGGAAATAATGTTTAGAGCATGATATAATTGCCTAAATGGTACTGAAATATGCAGTATATTATTTAAAGATAATCTGCTTTCAAACTGTGTGAAGAAGTTATTTCTACACTGAAATATCTTTAAAAGTCTGAGAAGAGATCAATTCTAGACATGTGCATTCATTTTCGTCCGAATGCATTTTCGTCCGAATTTCAGGTATTTTCGTTATCGTTTTAACAAACGATAACGAAAGTGCAGAATCCGAAAAACGAAAGATCCGACATAAACAGATGCTTTATTTTCATTTTCGTTGCTACAACAGTTCGATATAGATAGGAGATTCGACATGATGATGATAATAACAATCTGTGTCCATCAAACCTGTGGTCGAATGTGCCTAACCTTAACTCTATTAGTCCAAGATTATTCTACATAGAGAGAAAAGATTCGACATAGAGGAGAAAAGATTTGACGCAGGGGAGAAAAGATTCGACGTAGGGGAGAAAAGATTCGACGTGGGGGAGAAAAGATAAATAAAAATAATGATGACGATGAATGTTATTGGCTGGTTGTAACCAAAGAGGAGGAGCAGTAAAATAGTTAGAACTAAGTACACACGTACTTTGGCTTATGGTGTGTGTTGAAAGTTCTAAGAAGATTCGACGGAGCAGGTAAACTATACGGCGTCGTACAGTTTAGCTGCTCCGTCGAATCTTCTTTGAACATTTGACAGACACCATAAGCCTTCAATGACAGATTCGACCTTAATTTGGATTTTCGGACGAATGCAATTTTTAACGAAAAACGAAATAAATAAAAACGAATTTCGGGAGTAACTAAATAAATTTATTTTTCGGACGAAAACGAAATTCCAAAACTAAATATTTCAGTGTGCACATGTCTAATAAATTCCCCGCCTCTGTACAACTAGGTGCCAACACAACCGAGCATGCTCAGACCTGCAAATAGCTCTCATTTTAGCTCCAATGTCTTTTTTACAGGGCGTTATAGTAAATACCAAAATGAGCACTGTGTTAAAGAGCAATTTTTGGGAGTGAAAATTGGCGCTATTATAGTCCAATGCAAGTTTTAGCCATTGATTTTAATGGAACAATTGTAACTTCCCCAAATAAATCCTTTTAATGTTGAGATGAAATGTATCTTTCTTTGAAATACATTTTCCTTTGCAACATCGTTGCTTCTACTTCAAATATTTTGTTTTTAAGAATGCTAGAATGTGGAATGTTTTGATGTTTTGGGCAAATATATCTTTCTCTGTCACTTTTACTTGTTACTCTCCATCTCACAACAATCTTTACCCAAACTGACACAGGTGTCTTTACAAACCCACAAACATTACCATTGCTGATGCAAATTTAAAATAGGTCACAATTTTGTGTGTTTTTTATTATTTCCAAATAATCTTAATTTGAGCCCCAAAATGTGATATGTGTACCAAAATCAGAAATCAAAATGTAATTCCCAAAAGTTTGAGGGTAATATCATTATTCTACACTGACCCACAAATAACCAGCAAGTATCACAGGATAAATCAAGAAGAATAACTATTCAGTAATGTAATTCCATCACCTGTATGTCCAAAGAAATGCAGTATTTATGTGTAGGAGGTTCTCACATGTGGCAGCTCTGTGGCTTAGAGGTTAGAACTTCTGCTGAGTGTCTGGGTTCGAATCCCAAATGTGCTGCTTCATGTAGAGAAGTTGTCCCATCTCCCAGATCCTAAAATTATGTCTAAATGTAGTATTTATGTGCATCATTGTAAATCTTGCCAGATACACTATCTAGCCAAAAGTATTGGGATGCCTCCCTTTACACACACATGAACTTTAATGGCAGCCCAGTCTAAAGCCTCGTACACACAATCGGATTTTCGGCAGGGAATTGTGTGATGACAGACTGTTTGCCTAAAATCTGACCATTAGTACGCTAATTCAGACAATTGTCCAACTTTCTGCCAACAAATGTTGGATAGTAAATTTTTGGCAGACAACGGTCTGTTGTCAGATTTTCATATCGTGTGTACACAAGTCCGTCACACAAAAGTGCAAAGTACAAACGCGCATGCTCAGAATCAATGCTCACCAAACACGACATTAGCAGAAGCTGCCCAAAGAGTGGCCCTCAAGAGCTGAAATTCCACGTTGGCCAACAATCCGATCGTGTATATGAGGATTTAGGTCGTAGGGTTAAAAATTTATTTGGCCCACCCTTTGCAGCTAGAACAGCTTCTGGGAAGGCTTTCCACAAGGTTTAGTGTGTCTATGGGAATGTTTGGGTGCAGATTTTTTACAGTTTTAATGTACAATGAGCGATAAAATGGCAACTCACATTTTAGGAGTGAGTACTGTTTTTTTTTAGTATACTGGGAACATGGTTTCTGTTCCCCCTGGACGGCTGCCGTGAGCGTGGATCATCTCCCTTTCTCCCCCCCTCCCCTGTTTCCTCCCCTTCCCACTTTTATCATTATC
The DNA here is from genome assembly GCA_037952835.1 of Lithobates septentrionalis. Taxonomy (NCBI): domain Eukaryota; kingdom Metazoa; phylum Chordata; class Amphibia; order Anura; family Ranidae; genus Lithobates; species Lithobates septentrionalis. The sequence goes on along the minus strand of JBBDGP010002324.1, from coordinate 875,192 downwards.
CCGTTTTATTTCATGGACTTTCTTCCATACAATCACACAGATTGTGGACTGAAGGACTTTTATTGCATGCATATATTACTATGCCCACCAAGCACATTAATACAGTATTTGAGGGATGACAATTATTTTAGTTTTGTGCCTTTTACTTGTATAAACTATGAGAATATTTGACCATTCTTCCAGAAGTGCATTGGTGAGGCCAGGCACTGATGTTGGATGAGAAGGCCTGGCTTGCAATCTCTGCTCTAGTTCAGCCAAAAGGTGTCTATCGGGTTGAGGTTAGGACTCTGTGCAGGCCAGTCAAGTTCCTCCACCCCAAACTGACTCATCCATGTCTTTATGGACCTTGATTTGTGCACTGGTGTGCACTCAGTCATATTGGAACAGGAAGGGGCCATCCCCAAACTGTTCCCACAATATTGGGAGCATGAAATTGTCCAAAATGTCTTGGTATGATGCCTTAAGAGTTCCATTCACTCAAACTAAGAGGCCAAGCTCAACCACTGAAAAACAACCCCACATTATAAGCGCCCTCCACCAAATGATTTGGACCAGTGCACAAAGCAAGGTCCATAAAGACATGGATGAGTGAGTTTGGGGTGGAGGAACTTGAATGGCCTGAATAGAGTCCTGACCTCAACACAACAGAACACCTTGGGGATGAATTAGAGCGGAGACTGTAAGCCAGGCCTTCTCGTCCAACATCAGTGCCTGACCTCTCAAATGCACTTATGGAAGAATGGTCAAACATTCCCATAGACACATTCCTAAACCTTGTGGACTGCCTTCCCAGAAGAGTTGAATCTGTTCTAGCTGCAAAGGGTTGGCCAAATTAATTTTTAACCCTACGGACTAAGACTGGGATGCCATTACAGTTCATGTGCGTATAAAGGCAGGCGTCCCAATACTTTGGACAATATATTGCATATTGCTTGTGACACTAAGCATGGCTATTGACTGTGTTCACACCACAGAGATGTAGACAACATGTGTGATGCCGCGTACACACGGGCGGACTTTTCAACGGACTAGGTCTGACGGACTTTTCTACGGATTTTCCGAAAGAACGGACTTGCCTACACACGATCAACCAAAGTCTGATGGATTCGTACGTGATGACGTACGACCGGACTAAAACAGGGAAGTTCATAGCCAGTAGCCAATAGCTGCCCTAGCGTCCGTTTTTGTCCGTCGGACTAGCATACAGACGAGCGGACTTTTCGACCGGACTCGAGTCCGTCGGAAAGATTTGAAACATGTTTAATTTCTAGGTCCGTCGAACTTTTGGAAAAAAAAGTCCGCTGGAGCCCACACACGATCGAATTATCCGCCGGAGTCCGGTCCGCCAGACCAAGTCTGCAGTAAAGTCCGCTCGTGTGTACGCAGCATGAGGCTGCCTGCTGGCTAAATGGGTAGCAATTCTGTCTAGCAGCACTGGGGTTGCTGGTTCAATTCCCCAACATCTTAATACTTGAGACCCAAAGGGCCTGGTAATTGGGGGGGGGGGGGGATCACACGTTTTTTTTTTCAATGATTTTTATCTATATTGCCAGGTTCCAACAATACATTACAGCCGCGAGCAGTTTTAAAAGACATTGTTTACCTTTAGCAATGTCATTTTGCTGCAGTACTGTTCTAAACATGGGAAAGATGCGCTACTTTACAGGCATACCAAGGACACCCCCAGGCACAATATTTAAAGGAATATTTCATCAAGCAGCACGCATGCAGGACACTATTTTGTTCAATGATACTCTAGTCATGCTTCTCACAGATTTATCCAAACAAACCTTGCTGATGAGAAAGGCACTTAAACCGGTCACAGATGTCTGCAATCAAAAAAGATCAAATACCGATGGGGATTCCCCTTCCAGCTCACAGCCTCCCACGAAGGCAAGACAGCAACCTTTCGCACACTGGGGGACCTGGCTAATTTCCTGGTGACCTTCGGTCTCCCCCAAATCCGCATCCCTGACTGGCCCCTACAAGCAGCGACATCAGGCCTGCCAATCTCAACTGGATGGACTACCTTCACAAAGCAGAAGCGCTCCCGTTCCACCACCTCCAAATCCCCAGGTGGCTGAACTTCATACTTACCCCGCCGGCTGGTGGGACTACCTCCTTACTTGATCCTGACCCAAGGGGCCCTGTATGTTTGTGTTAGCAACCCACATATGGTTGCCTAACCTCAGTTAGACAGGGTCCGCTGGGATGTGCCGAGTGTGCTGCCGAGACAACCGTTATGTCTGATGCAGCACTGCACTGGACCCAGATAGCAACTGTTCATGTTTTAAACTGTTATGTTCAAACTTATTTTACCTCATTATGACTAGTTATCTGCTCTCATACGAGTGGACGAGGGGGACCCTCCTGATAGAGGCCCTCCACCCTAATCCCCCAGGACACCCCCTTGGGGCCTCTTTGGGGGCGCCGGGGGGTCTCCATAGAAATATATGTTGACGTATATGTTTTGTTTCATCTGTTTACATTACCCTTTGGCTGGAGCGGGGAGCCCCCCCTGCTTGTGCCTCCACGTTCCGCACCTTAGGAACCACAGGGTCTTCATTGATTCTGTTCTCAATGTTAGATTTAGTTAGTGCCTTCTCCAGAGGCCATGGTTGTTTCCCCCCCACAGTCACTGGAGGGCACTGTTCCCCCTCCTCTGAGAGAACAACCCACAGACTACAGACAATCTGGATAACCCCTATCCCCTACCCCTCCTCACACGTTACACTACATTGAGCTAACACGATATGCAATAGTCGTCTCCCTCTCATGGCCCTCCATCACACACTCCCTAACCCATGGCATCCACCTTAGCCCTTCAAATTTCCTTGCTTAATTGCAGAGGATTTAACACCCCAGAGAAACACAGACAATTACTATACCACTTCCACAGAGCCCACACCCAGATACTCTTCCTCCAAGAAACTCACTTTCAATCAGATTCCATACCTTCTCTCCCAAATAAACACTTCACCACCTGGTATCACAGTACAAATCCAACTGCTAAATTGAAGGGTGTATCAATGGCATTTCACAGCTCCTTCACCCCAGAAATACTAGACTCACAGATTGACCCTTCAGGGCGCTATACATTTTTGAAAATTAAACATGCCCAAACGATTTTTACGTTAGCCAACGTTTATCTCCCTAACCAGGATCAACTAACATTTCTGTCCTCCGTGGCAGCGCGCCTAGAAGCATTTGGAACCGTTAACCTGATACTAGGTGGCGACCTGAACACCCCATTGGTGCCGAGACTGGACTCCTCTACCGGTAAGTCCCACATAACACCGTCCACCTTGACCAAAATACGCTCCATACTCACCAACCTGTTCTTGGTGGATACTTGGAGAATACTTAATCCTTCTGGTAGAGACAACACATTTTTCTCCTCAGCACACGGGTCATACAGCAGAATAGATTACATCCTACTATCCCAATCACTGCTTGACTTTGACCCGGAATGCAGTATAGGGATCAAACTTTGGTCGGACCATGCCCCGGTACACTTCACACTAGGCAGACTACCCAGACCCCCCACACGTCCCACATGGCGCTTAAACAACAACCTATTGACTGACCTGGATTGCTCGACGGCGATCTCTGCGGCAATTAAGGACTTTGCACACACCCATGCTACAGACGAGACCTCACACATGAACAAGTGGGAAACACTAAAGTGTGTTCTGAGGGGAATATTCATACAGCATGGCTCTCGGTTAAAAAAGGCCCGCACTGCGGACATTAAGTGTCTGTTTGCCCTCATCGCCTCACTTGAGGCAACTCACAAACGCACTCTTGACCCTAAAACACTGGTAGAACTATCTAACGTGCGGCAGGACCTACTTCGCCTCATAACAGAACACTCTTTGATGGCCCGTGACAAGGGAAGACACTTACATTACACCCAGGCTAATAAATGTGGCAAACACCTGGCACAAACCCTCCACTACAAACAACATAGACAGACCATCCCACATATACTGGCACACCCTAACCGTAAATTATATAAGAACTCAGAAATAGTCTCAGAATTCTGGAGCTATTACTCCTCACTATACAACCCACCTCGACACCCCACACATCCCCTAGAGCAGTGGTTCTCAACTCCAGTCCTCAGGACCCACCAACAGGCCAAATTTTAAGTATTACCTTGGGGAGATGCAGACTAGAATACTGCAATCACTGAGCAGCAAATTATATCACCTGTGATGTATTTCAGTTATCTTGCAAACCTGGCCTGTTAGTGGGTCCTGAGGACCGGAGTTGAGAACCACTGCCCTAGAGCATACATCCTAGAAACAGCCCTCCCCACGATCCCTTCGGCTGTTAAAGAGGACCCTGAAACTCCCATCTCCACATCTGAATATTTACTTGTGATTAAAAACCTCAAAAATGGTAAGAGCGCCAGACTGGATGGCTACACACCGTGCTTTTATAAGACATTTGCCCAGCAACTAGCCCCATTCATGGCACAAGCCATTGAGGAAATAGATAACTCCCACCTCTTATCCTCCCATATATTACAGGCCCAAATAGTGGTCATCCCCAAACCAGGAAAGGACCAAGCCATTTGTGGCAATTACAGACCCATCTCCCTACTTCACGTAGACCTCAAATTGTTCTCCAAAATAATTGCGAACTGTCATCTGTCCCATACTACTTGACCTAATACACAGTGACCAGGTAGGCTTTGTCTCGGGCCGTGAGGCCAGAGACAACACCACAAAAACTCTCCATTTGATCACCTACGCACAACGTAAACACATCCCCGCATGCCTGTTAGCATGCAACGCGGAAAAAGCCGTTTCTCAAACTAGCACTTCAACAGATAGGGTTAGGTCCCAGACTCCTAGCAAAAATCATGTCCCTCTATTCCAACCCATCAGCGAAAGTTACAGCAAATGGTGAACACTCAGCGACATTCACGATCAACAACGGAACCAGACAAGGCTGCCCACTGTCCCCCCTCCTCTTCGCCATCACCATAGAACACTTAGCCCAGGCAATATGTAGTAACAAATCCATAAATGGTATCAACACACCCTCAGCCCACTGTAAGCTTTCCCTGTACGCCGACGACTTATTGCTCTATGTAACACAGCTGCACATCAGCATCCCCTCCTTTCTCCCTGAACTAGCATGCTTCAGCTCCCACAGTAATTTTGAATTGAACATGAATAAAACAGAAGCCCTAAACATATCCTTACCCACCCACACCCTTTCGCTTATTCAACAAAACTTCCCCTTCCATTAGCAAACTAAATCAATCAAATATCTGGGGACCGAGATTCCTAGCAATTTCAAAGAAATCTACCCCTAAACTTCAGCCGTATACTGGCTAAAATACAACGCTCCCTAGACTTGTGGCACCACCTCAAATTACCATGGCTTGGACGTATAAATGTACTTAAGATGGATATCCTTCCCAAACTATTGTACCTGTTCCAGGCCCTCCCTATCACACTCCCAACTTCCTTCTACCGCACATTACGATCCCTTGCAATTAAATTCATTTGGCACCACCACCCCCCCCCCCAGATTAAAACACAAGGTCCTATGCTCCCACAAATACACAGACGCTCACGGCCTACCTGACTTTGAAATATACCACGATTCTGCCATAACCTCCCGGCTCCTGGAATGGTTCCCACGCCCCCTGACCAAACCGAAAACAATAGTAGAACAAGACATGGCACAAGTGGACCTGCGGGCTCTACTCTGGGGATACCACCTTAAACACCGCTCCATACCCATGCTCTCCCCACTGACCACAGCAGCGTTGTTACTATGGTACCAACATTGCACCTATGCTCTGTCCACCAATCCCAGCCCTCTAACGTCACTCTTCGACAACCCGGCACTCTCGGACTATGAAACCTCTGACCGAATAAGAGGCTACGAGAGAACAGACTGGCCAACGGCATGCTCATTTGTCCACATGTCCACAGGCGGATTCACACCACAGGACAGTAGTCAATCCTCCTCAACCAATTGGCTATCCATGATATCCCTCAAAACGTTCTGCTCGAACCTACACTTATCAGGCCGCATACACAGGACCCTAACAACCTTTGAGGAGATGTGTGGTCTCTCTCAGGTTCCCAGATACACCCTTTCTATAATTTATAAGGAAATCCTCTCCCACACGCATAACGTCCCCCCCACCTTCACACAAAAATGGTCCAGAGACATGGACATGGACATTTCTCCAGGGGTGTGGCAGACCTTTTTTACATTCACCCACAAATCCTCAATCTCCAGCTTTACGCAGGAGAAAAATTATAAGCTACTCTCCAGGTAGTATAGGGACCCGGTCTCGGTTCACAGGATGTTTCCCAGTGCTTCTGATGTCTGCTGGCTCTGTCACAGAGGACAAGGAACATACCTTCATATCTGGTGGGAATGTGCTCGGATTCACGTCTTCTGGAAAGGTATATTCGCGATCTATAATGAAATGTATGATATCTCCATAGCCCTCTCCCCTAAAATAGCTCTATTGTCAATACTACCGGGATCAATTAAATCCCAGAAAACCAATCTTTTTAGTTTTTTTCTATCAGCAGCCAGACAATTGATCACGAAATACTGGAAATCTGAGGCACCCCCCCCCCCATCCATAGGTGGATCACCATTCTCAATGAGATTATGTTAATGGAGGAGATGCGTGCCAGAGAGGGAGATGACTGGGATAAACACAAGGTACTGTGGTTTGTTCTGGGTACACTATTCTGCATCGGATAGACTATTGAATAGATTTACTAAAGGATGAGCTGAACAACAACCTAGAATTGACAGCCGGAACAACACCAGTGTAGATGGTCCAGATGTCTTGATGACCTCACACTGGTGAACAGCCTTCTAACCATCTGAGCTCCCCCCCCACCCCATCTTCCCTTTCTTCTATTTCCCACTTTACCACCACCCCCCCCCCCCCTCACCACACCTCAGGTTTATGGTAACTCTGTATACCCGACTACTTAGATACGTTACACAACTGAGATATTGATTGCAACCTCTACATTATGATACTTGCATTTTATAAATTGATTCTATGTACTGTATATGTGGCGGCGGCTTTCAACCACCAATTTATATACCACCTGTTTTTCTTTATTCTGTACCCCTAACTACTTTTCTCAAAAAAATGGCTAATAAAAATATATTCAACCATAAAGGAATATTTCATTTTTATTTGTTCAATTTAAGCATTATTAAAGTCACTGCTCCTGAAAAAACAGCCGTTTTTAAAACTTTTTTTGCATTGTTACATGTCCCCAAGGGCAGGCCCCGGATCCCCATATACTTTTTATGGCAATAACCTGCATATAAGCCTTTAAAATGAGCACTTTTGATTTTTCATGTTCGTGTCCCATAGACTTTAACGGTGTTTGCACAAATTTTTGGCCTGTTCGCAAGTTCTGGTGCGAACCGAGCCGGGGGTGTTCGACTCATCCCTACCCAATAGCCAATGCCACATGAGCATGGTTGGTACCATAATATTATTTCCTCAAATGCAAAACATTATTGTATAGAATGAAAAGAATCAAACATTAGTAATAGTATTTTCTGTGTATGATTGTGCTCAGCTCCATAGTGCAATGGTATGCCCTGTTACCTTCAAAAGTTTAAGCCATGGGTTTGAATCCCACCAATTGTATCACCTCCTAAAAACGTACATTGTACTCAGCAGCATAATTAGCGAATGCATATCAGTTTGGTTTATTCCATCATTTTAACTCTTCTGGTCTGGTATGGATTTTTTAGGGGAACCCTGCGCCAAAATTTAAAAAAAAAATGGCGTAGGGGTCCCCCCACAATCTATACCAGACCCTTATCCGAGAATGTCATCTGGCAGGTCAGGAAATGGGGGGGACGAGCGAGCACCCCCTCCCTCCTGAACCATATCAGGCCACATGTTCCACCCAAAGCACCTTGTCCCCATGTTGATGGGGACAAGGGCCTCATCCCCACAACCCTTGCCCAGTGGTTGTGGGGGTCTGCGGATGGGGGGCTTATCGAAAACTGGAAGCCCCCTTTAACAAGGGGGCCCCCAGATCCCGCGCCCCATGTGAATGGGTTGGGGGTACATTGCACCCCCTACCCATTCACCAAAAAAAGCAGTGAAATGTGACAAAAGATAATTCCTTTATTAAAAATGTCTTCTTCTTTCCCCCGCTTCTTCCTCCATCTTCCTCCGGTCTTCCTTCGTTTTTCACCTTCCTCCTCCAGCTTCTTCTTCCCCTGCTTCTTCCTCCATCTTCCTCCACTTCTTCCTCCAGTCTTCTCCATCTTCCTCCGGCTTCTTCTACTCCCGCTTTGCCCTCCTTTCTCTTCTGTCGCTCCCGCCATCGACCTGCTGAACATGAAAACAACAAACCTCCTCCGACGCTGCGGCCAGCCGATCTGTCCGCTTCCATAGCCCACATGTCATATATAACTATGGGGCATGGCCGCCGAATGACGTCAGCAGGAGACTCCATCCCCTTGTCACACGTCATCCGCCCCATCGCAGCATCGGAGGAGGTTCATTTTTTGAATGTTCAGCGGCGGGAGTGGCGGAGGAGAAAGACCAGAGGACAAAGTGGGGGAAGAAGAAGCCGGAGGAAGATGGAGAAGACCGGAGGAAGAAGCGGAGGAGGATGGAGAAAGAAGCGAGGGAAGAAGCAGCTGCAGGAAGAAGGAGAAAACCAAAGGAAGACCGGAGGAAGATGGAGGAAGAAGTGGGGGAAAGAAGAAGACATTTTTAATAAAGGAATTGTCAAAAACCGGCTATTGTCATTTGTCACATTTCACTGCTTTTTTAGTGAAAAAGTAGGGGTACAATGTACCTCATACCCATTCACATAGGGGGGGCCGGAATCTGGGTGCCCCCTTGTTAAAGGGAGCTTCCAGATTCTGATAAGCCCCCCGCCTGCAGACCCCCACAACCACTGGGGTTGTGGGGATGAGGCCCTTGTCCCCAAGAACATGAGGACAAGTCGGACAACATGAGTCCCCCCAAAGCACCTTCCCCATGTTGAGGGCATGTGGCCTGGTATGGTTCAGGAGGGGGCGGGGCACTCGCTCATACCCCCCCCTTTCCTGACCTGCAAGGTTGCATGGGTCTGGTATGCTTCCTGGCCAACCTCATACCCTATCGAAACCCTACCCCACCCTTCTCCCTCTTGTTTCTATTTCTCTCCCCCTTTCTCCATTGTCCCCCAATCCCTCTTCCTTAACCTTAGTCCTTTCTTTCTTCTTTCACCTACCTCTTCCCACTTTGGTTGCACTATAAACTATAACCATTACTTTATATGGACTCTATGTGCCTTTGTTTATGTAGTGCTCATGTGCACATCTTTTAAGATATGCCATCTTTGTATTTCTGAAGACTTTTTAATAAAAGAGATTGAACATAAAAAATACTTTAAAAAATAATAATTTTTTACCTATTGGATTTTTGTTTGAAACAGGCCTCTTGGCAGCTTGCAAACTACTCTAAACAATGTAAAATTAAAGGAAACTCAATCTGTCCCCTCTGACAAAGAGGGACTCACCAAGTTTCCTCTCATTAGCACATACACATGCAATAAGTCCGTCTTCTAGATTTTTAACCTCCCTGGTGGTATGATTATGTCGGATTTTAGGTGCTGAAAGCGGTACAATTATTTTGCATGAAAATTTGGCGTTTTTTATTGTAGGTCTGTAATTCTTAGCAATAACACACTTATATCTGTCCAAACCAGAGTCTAGTAGACATCTCGGGTGTGATAAAGTTTGATAAAGTTTGAAACACAAAATCATAAATTATAATATAATAAATAACTATAAATAATTATACCAAATAATAATATAATAATAATAAAATATATTCAATAATGTAATAAAATCCAAAACACTGAAATTTGCTCAGTTGCAGAATTTTCAGCGTTTGATGACGGATCTCCCCACAAATCACTATCGCTCAATTCTGCAAGTGATTCCAATTTATTATCGCTGTTTTCTAGCTGCTCTAAAACCACTTTTGATGTAAAGGGACAGTTTTGGTTGCTATGGACAATCTCCAGTTTCCAGGAAGAAAGAACAGTTTTTATAATATAAAACTGCATGCAGGGCACTGGAGAAACCACTGGGGACAAAGGGGATGTGAAATAATTACATACAGTAATGTAATCTGTAAGATTACAGTGTACTGTATGTATTGTGTGTGCTTCACTTTTTGTGTCGCAATGCTCGCAGGATCCAGGGAACAAGGTAAGTAACCTCTTCAAGAATGCTGTGATGCGATCCCGAGTCTGGCTCGGGGTTACCGCTCTTGGTACTGAAATTACACCCCGAGCCAGACTCGGGATTACCGCCAGGGAGGTTAACCCTTTGAAAGGACTAACAGTGGTCAAATCTAGTTTACAGCTGATAAGATTTGCCAGAGCATTACAGCCAGCCAGAGAGAAGGAAGCTAAGTATGATTTTTCAGTCCTGGTGTTTTCAGAAAAGAGCTTTTCAAGGGTAAACAGCAATTTTTATCTTGTTTTTTAAGCTTTGCTATATGAATGAGAAAATATAACAAATATGAAGTAGGTGTCATCTCAATTTGGCTGCATACACCTTTAGGCCTACTTTTGTTCTTGGTGCCTCCATACTATCTTTATGTCATCAAGGAAGTACCAAGAGGATAAGTTAGGGTCCATTCACATGGGGTGCTTGATTGCGTGCCCCGTGCAGGTCCATGTTTTCCTGGCACGGGGATGCACAGGTGTTGCATGCATCCCTGTGCCAGCAGTCCATAGAAGTCTATTGGGATACGTGGCTACATGGACAGTGCCACCAGCAGTAATCGTATGGATCGATGGATCAACTTGGGTACAAACAGCCTGCCCATACATTGATCAATCCATGTATGGCTGGCTTAAGGGTCCATTTACACAGGGATGCACAGGTGTTGCATGCATTCCCATGCCAGCAGTCTACAGAAGTCTATTGCCTGAATGGCATGGGTGCATGTGGGTGCAAATCCCCTAAGGCATATAGGGTGAGTTCGGGGACCCAAGTCCACATGCACCCACACCATCTGTGCAATAGTCTTCTATGGACTGCTGGCATGGGGATACATGTAACACCTGTGCAGCACTGTAAATGGACCCTTAAGCCAGCCATACATGGACTGATCGATGTATGGGCAGGCTGATTTACGCATGTCGATCCATCAATTGACTTGGGTACAACCAGCCTCTTGGATTTTTTACATATGATTACTGCCGGCTGCTAATAATCATTGTGTTCTGCCAGCCTGGGAAGGCTCCCCATGTCCCCCCACTGGCAGAACACAATAGTGTTGATGGGGGAAGGAAAGAAAATTGAATCATCTATGGGCTGCCTTACAGTAGATGTGACAAGCTTAACTGTTGTTCTGGAAAGAGAGATAATACTGCAGAGAGAAAATGGCGCAAGACTTGATAGCTAGTATACAACTCGTTACAAGATCACTGTCATTGGCTTCTCTCTCTAGTTTTTTCCTCTGGAACTTCTCCTGGCTGTCCTTTAGCATCTAGGAATATTATTGTAAAGGGATATCTTCCATATACCTTCACCTTCTTCAGCTGCCATGGTAACATTCATCTAAGAAGGACGTAGAAATTATCAGGAAGGGAAGTTGGGTCTTTAGTCATGTCTCCCTTCCAAACTGCACTAAATCCTTCATAGAAATTTCTTATATTTATACGTACATTTTCACACAATATCATTTGCTCCAAAATGTGCATGCTTTAGCCTATACTTTATAGATATGATTTCCTGATTTACAAAGGAAGTTAAGAATCATCATTTTAAAAAGTGTAAATATTAACTTATTAACAATCACCCAGTCATATGAAAGCATCTACAGTGAACGCAAATTTACTGTCAGCTTTATTGTCTACCTTTTCCTATACTACTTTTGCAGCAGACCGTTTTAATAACTATGGTCAAGACATCTTTATGCTTGTTGCCTAATATTGTAAAAGAAAAATCTGTCTCAGAGATTTGATGAAACCATTTGAGGTATTCACTTGTGAATCTATGTCACTGAACCTTTTAAATATGCTAAATATGAGCAGGAATACTCAGTGCTAACGTAGAGGTCAGTTTGTTACCCATATAAAGTCCCTTTGCTAGGCCAGGATACCCACCAAACATAAACAGAGTAAATAATGGAATGTTGACCCTTGCTGGTCACATGCATTCAGATTTTCATCTGGCAGCTCAACAAGATTGAGAGCCTACCTCAGGCATGTCCAAAGTCCGGCCCGCGGGCCAATCGCGGCCCGCGGTCTGGTTTCGGACGGCCCGCCTGGTAATTTTGACATATATATCTTTTGTGGCCCCCAACGAATCCCCGAGCGCTGGGGGCCATAAAAGATAGATATGCTGGCTGCCTTGGAGGGGGCGGGACAAGCGCCATACAGGATACAGGAGAATTTCCTGTTTACACGGCGTCCTGTGTAAAAGGAAGTCCCGTCTCCTGCGCTGCCATTGGACAATTGTTTTGTCCATCATAGGAGGCGAGACTTTCAATTAAAGAGGCCGCCGTGTAAACAGGAATTTCTCCTGTATATCTGTTGGCGCTCGTCCCGCCCCCTCCCTGTCTCCTCCAAGGCTGCAGATGGACATGAATCAGGCTGCACTGACGGCAATGGTGAGTCTGCATTCATGTCAATGTGGTGGGGGCTGCCGTATTTATGTCAATGTGGTGGGGGCTGCATTCATGTCAATGTGGGGGCTGCATTCATGTGAATGTGGTGGGGGCTGCATTCATGTGAATGTGGGGGCTGCATTCATGTGAATGTGGGGGCTGCATTCATGTGAATGTGGTGGGGGCTGCATTCATGTGAATGTGGGGGCTGCATTCATGTGAATGTGGTGGGGGCTGCATTCGTGTGAATGTGGTGGGGGCTGCATTCGTGTGAATGTGGTGGGGGCTGCATTCGTGTGAATGTGGTGGGGGCTGCATTCGTGTGAATGTGGTGGGGGCTGCATTCGTGTGAATGTGGTGGGGGCTGCATTCGTGTGAATGTGGTGGGGGCTGCATTCGTGTGAATGTGGTGAGGGCTGCATTCGTGTGAATGTGGTGGGGGCTGCATTCGTGTGAATGTGGTGGGGGCTGCATTCATGTCAATACGGTGGGGGCTGCATTCATGTCAATGTGGTGGGGGCTGCATTCATGTCAATACGGTGGGGGCTGCATTCATGTCAATACGGTGGGGGCTGCATTCATGTCAATACGGTGGGGGCTGCATTCATGTCAATACGGTGGGGGCTGCATTCATGTCAATGTGGTGGGGGCTGCATTCATGTCAATACGGTGGGGGCTGCATTCATGTCAAAACGGTGGGGGCTGCATTCATGTCAATACGGTGGGGGCTGCATTCATGTCAATACGGTGGGGGCTGCATTCATGTCAATGTGGTGGGGGCTGCATTCATGTCAATACGGTGGGGGCTGCATTCATGTCAATACGGTGGGGGCTGCATTCATGTCAATACGGTGGGGGCTGCATTCATGTCAATACGGTGGGGGCTGCATTCATGTCAATACGGTGGGGGCTACATTCATGTCAATACGGTGGGGGCTGCATTCATGTGAATGTGGTGGGGGCTGCATTCATGTCAATACGGTGGGGGCTGCATTCATGTGAATGTGGTGGGGGCTGCATTTATGTCAATACGGTGGGGGTTGCATTCATGTCAATACGGTGGGGGTTGCATTCATGTCAATACGGTGGGGGTTGCATTCATGTCAATACGGTGGGGGTTGCATTCATGTCAATACGGTGGGGGCTGCATTCATGTTAATGTGGTGGGGGCTGCATTCATGTCAATACGGTGGGGGTTGCATTCATGTCAATATGGTGGGGGCTGCATTCATGTCAATATGGTGGGGGCTGCATTCATGTCAATACGGTGGGGGCTGCATTCATGTCAATACGGTGGGGGCTGCATTCATGTCAATACAGTGGGGGCTGCATTCATGTCCATACGGTGGGGGCCACATTCATGGCAATGGAGTAGGGGCCGCAGATGGGCACTGATTAGGCTGCATTGATGGGCACTGACCCTTATTTTGCTTCACAGTTCTTTATTTAAAATTTAAGATTTTTTTTCCTGAAACTTCATTTTTAAAGTGAAGGTGCGTGTTATAAGCTGATTAAATCCGGTATATCCAAATAACACGCCCAAGCTCATCTATTCACCACACACAGCACAAAGGCAAGAGAATTCTTGTTGGGCCGTGTATTAGTGCTCGGACGGACACACTTAGACCAAATTTTAATGGTTTAAGAATGTCAGGCAAAATGGTCGGCCCTCAAGCATGTTCTATTCATCAAATCTGGCCCTCTTGGAAAAAAGTTTGGACACCCCTGGCCTACCTGAACAAGGCCTTCCAATGATTTTAAACCAGGCAAACAGGCAACTATACAGGGGTCAGTAAAATCTGCTTTGGACACCTTATAAGGTTTATTATTGTAGGTCTAAGCTTTGCATTATTTTATTGAATAAGACTGACTCAATGATATAAAGCCGCATACTTCCTTGTGACGGGAAAGAGGTTTTAAATTAGAGGAAAATTCTTTGGGGATCTGGAGGCGTACAATACTATCCAGAAGTGCCTTAAGCTAATGCAAGTTTATTTACTATGGTGAGAGAGGCTGCCAACATGAATTGCTCCTTTGTGCTGTAAAGTCACATCACTGCTATGCACACAGATGTGTGTCTTCATAAAACAATCACAGACCATTTGTAATTAGACAATTCAGCCGCACAACAGTGACATCACAGCAATTTTTCTAAATAAAAAGAGTTTGAATTAGAATATGTTCTTCCCTTTGATTTATTTCAGATACAATTGTTTGTTTAGCAAAAAAGCAGATTGAAAACCATACCAAACAGCAATGAATAAACAAATGGCAGAGGCTTTCCACTTTCAGAAATCCCAACACCCATAATATAACATACCTTCTAAAACTACCAAACAAAAAAAGTAGCTTGAGCATCACAAACATGTATGTAAAATTCTAAATGTCTGCCCAGAAAATAGGATATTTATATGAAATAATGAGGAGGTCCAGGCTCCTTTAGAGCCTGTCCACGAACCCAGCGGTGTCTTCACCCGAGCCGATTTTTCAATCAGCTCTTGGGTGCTGCCGCCACCATTTCGGGTAAGGGAAACTGGCAGTAAAGCCACAACTGGTTCACTAATGCACATGAGCGAAGGATGCCGCTCTTTGTGAATGGCTTGGCAGCGGGGGAAGGAAGAGGGGGCCAAACTATCGGATGACTTTGCCACAGCAAAGTCACCCAGAAGTGGGAATGGGTACCTGTCAAAATTCGGTACCTGCTCCCCCTGAAAGATACCAAATGTGGCAGCGGAGGGAGGGAGAAGGCAAATAAGCAAAGCTTCCCACAGTGAGAAAGGTATTCACTAAATGGCTCAATAAACACATTTTTTTCAAAGAAAAATGTCTGCTCTCTTTTCTCTGTTTTACATAGCACAACTATGGGGGTTATTTACTAAGGGAAACTCCAGTTTGCACTGCAAGTGCACTGAAAGTGCACTTGGAAGGGCAGTCACTGTAGATTCGAGGGGGACATGCAAGCAAAATAAAAAAGAGCATTTTAGCTTGCACATGATTGGATGATAAAATCAGCAGAGCTTCCCCTCAGATATACCCCTTACATTTAGAGTGACTGCACTTCCAAGTGCAGATCAGAAAAATCTGAAAAACCAGAAAAATGTTTATTAAAGATAAGCCATTTGACAATCCAGGACAAGGTGGTACACAAAATATTGCATCTTGCACACAAAAAAAAAATTATTCATTCGTACAAATTTAAAGTCTTCTTATGGCTCGTACACACGGGCGGACTTTTCGACCGGACTGGTCCGACGGGCATTCCGACGGACTTTCGACGGACTTTTGAAGGAACGGACTTGCCTACACACGATCACACCAAAGTCCGACGGATTCGTACGTGATGACGTACGACCTGACTAAAATAAGGAAGTTGATAGCCAGTAGCCAATACCTGCCCTGGCATGGGTTTCCGTCCGTCAGACTAGCATACAGACGAGCGGATTTTTCGACCGGACTTGAGTCCGTCGGAAAGATTTGAAGCATGTTTCAAATCTAAAGTCCGTCAGATTTTCGACTGGAAAAGTCCGCTGAAGGTCCGATGAAGCCCACACATGATCGGATTGTCCGCCGGACTCGATCCGTCGGACCAGTCCGGTCGAAAAGTCCGCTCGTGTGTATGCAGCATTAGAGATGAATGGGTCTTATGCTTCACTTCCATCACAAATCCTAAGAATAAGGTTTATATTCCTTATTTTAGAACAGTGTGTAGAGCCATGCAATTATTCATTTATGTGCCTTGGCCAACTGTAAATCCAGAATCACTAGTTTTTTTAGCACATATACAATTCAATAATATACAAGCATTGCTTCCTAAATTTAGGAACAAAACCCTTATTTTTGGGATATGTAATAGAATTAGACAGATATCTCTACTAGTCTCCTCAAGAGCTTTTTGGTTTCTTTTTGCACACCTCACCATAACCTGTGAGGTTTACATTAAATAGATTGGACTTTTTCCTTGGGATGTCCCCTAATTCTGCCAGCCAAGATGCTATGGGGTTGACTTACTAAAACTGAAAAGTGCAAGATCTGCAGAGAAACCAATCAACTTCTAGTTTTTTTGTAAAGCTTAATTGAACAAGCTGAAGTTAAAAGCTGATTGGCTACCATGCAGAGCTGCACCAGATTTTGTATTCTCTAGTTTTAGTAAATAAACCCCTATTTACACATGTTGAATGTGCTTCTCTCAGAAGCATAGGACATTATAGTTGTGAAAATACAAAAAATGAAGGCATCTTACACTGTACAAAATGTATTTTACTGAAAAGTTTTTGCTTATCTGTACTTGCTTAACTGTCAATAATTTTACATAGGCTAATCTAGTATGTTCTTTAACTGCTTGCCGATCGCATCACTAGATGTACGGCGGCAGAGCGGCTCTTCTGTGCCAGGTCACGTACCTGGTATGTAATCTGGCATTCCTGGGTAGGGGGCCAATCAGCTAGCCAATGGATGTCCGTCGGCACCCACTGATCGGTGAGTAGAGAGACAGGACATATGTAAACAAGGCAGAGCTCTGTCCTGTCAGTGGGGAAGTGATGCGTTTTGATTCCCTGCAAAGCATGTTTAGGCCTAAGAAACATTGGATATCCCAGAAACTCCAACACTGGCCCAATGCCAGAGGAAATAATAGTAGTTTACTAAAAATATCATGGCTTATAGCTAGTTCTAGTAAAAAACAATGGGATAAGGGCGTCTGCAGGAAATCAAGGACAGTCTGCTATATTGCAGTTTTGATTACTGCCACCTGCCATACCACTTGTCATAGGATATATAGACCAACATGTTGAAAACAGTTCATTAACTTCTTTTTTTTTTAACACAGTAGATTATATGCTCATACCCCTGGTTCACACTGACAGCGGGATTGAAATCGTACGAGTTCAGCTGAACTTGCACGATTTCATACCCGCATGTCAGTCTGACTTCGGGGGCGATTTCAGAGATATTTGTGCGGATATCTATACAAATCGCACCCAGAAGTCGCCAAAAGTAGTACAGGAACTACTTTTGGGAATCAGACGGTGCCATTGCCGGCAATAGCCGCCGATTTGGCATGCGATTTGACATGTCAAATTGCATGCTAAATCGCATCAATGTGACCCTAGGCTTAGTGAGAGAAGTACAGTGGACTATAATGTGCTATTTTCGTATACTTTGTCATGCACTGAATCACCCTAGTGTGAAATAGAAGTATACAAAATCTGTAGTGCACGCTAATGTCATCTTAGTATTATAACCAGGGTTTAACCACTTGCCGACCGCCGCACGCCGATATATGTTGGCACAATGGCAGCGGTGGGCAAATGGGCATACCTGTACGTCCCCTTTAATTTGCGTGGCTAGTGCCGTCCCGCGGACTAGATGTCCGCTGGTGTCCCGCGATCGTGTCACAGAGAGGCAGAACGGGGAGATGCCTATGTATACAAGGCATTTCCCTGTTCTACCTGGTGACATGTCAGGGATCTACTGCTCCCTGTCATCGGGAGCAGTGATCGCTGTTATGTCAGTGGTAGCCCATCCCCCCCACAGTTAGAATCACTCCCTAGGACACACTTAACCCCTTGATCGCCCCCTAGTGTTTAACCCCTTCCCTGCCAGTGTCATTTACACAGTAATGCATTGTTATAGCATTGATCGCCTTATAAATGACAATGGTCCCAAAATAGTGTCAAAAGTGTCTGATGTGCCCGCCATGCCCCAGACACGATAAAAATCGCAGATCGCCGCCATTGCTAATAAAAAAATAAATAAAAAAAACAACTATAATTCTATCCCCTATTTTTTAGACTCTATAACTTTTGCGCAAACCAATCAATATACACTTATTGCGATTTTTTTTTTTTTACCAAAAATATGTAGAAGAATACATATCGGCCTAAAATGAGGAAAAAAATATTTTTTTTATACATTTTTTGGGGATATTTATTATAGCAAAAAATACAAAATATTGCTTTTTTTTCAAAATGGTCGCTCATTTTTTGTTTATAGCGCAAAAAATAAAAACCACAGAGGAGATCAAATACCACCAAAAGAAAGCTATTTTTGGGAAAAAAAGGACGTCAATTTTGTTTTGGTGTAACGTCGCACGGCCACGCAATTGTCAGTTAAAGCGGAGCAATGCCGAATCGTGAAAAGTGCTCTGGTCAGGAAGGGGGTAAAATCTTCCGGGGATGAAGTGGTTAAGGGCTGTAAACCTTATAGAAATATAAAATAAGCAGATTTTTTTTTTAATATTTATACAATGGAACTACACCCAGACAAAAAAATAGCTATTGGCCAAACTGTCATGTCTATACTCCCTTTTACACCTACATGCTCAAAAATGCATGCATTTATAAAAGTTTCATAAGGTGTAACAGGGTGTTTGAGATGCAATGTTTGCATGTTTCAACGTGGCTTAAAATATATCTGTCAAGAACACTGGCTGCAGGGACCTATTCTGTCCACATCCACCTGTTATTTGTTATATTTCCTGTTTTACTACATTATTGAAGGACTGTTCCCTTTGTGTTTGCACCACGATATCTTACCGGGGTTTAGTAACCACAGCTGTGGATACTCTCGCCCGGCTACAGTAGGGACTGCTCCCAGGTACATTTTACTAGCTGTCGCTCCAGCCCCTGACCTCAGGGGACGTCGCTTTTTGGACTGTATCATCTTGAGGCTTGGAGCTATCGAATGGCAACCTGGGAATGCTGCAGCTACCTCGGTGATCACCCCTAAATGACTAATAGTATAGTGTATGGTTGTCTCTGTACCATGTACTCCTACATAGGCATCGGGCTGTCTAGGGCGGGCATTGTTAAGCATAATATGATCAAGCTCTTATCTGATTTTGTGTGGTATAAATTCTGTGTGAATTTTCAATAAAGGTTGTTTCACTTTGCACCTAAACTAGTCTCATCTAGTTCTTGGGTGCAATTCCCAGCTATAATCCCTTGTTCCTGTGTTCCAGAGGTGAGGAAGCAGCTCTCTGGCGGAGATACCCAGTCATGGAGTCAGGAATCCATCACAAAACCTAGGGACAAAATATAAAATTTTACACCCTAATTCATAGGTGTGCGCGGCCTATTGCACCATATATTACAGACACAGTGTCAGTAGGGCAGTGGATGTTGTCAGTAGAGCAGAAGATTCCCACACATTTACTTCCTTGAGTTCTGTGACACATGTTCACGTGAGTAAGCTCTGCTGTGTCACACATATCACAGAGACCACCAGTGCCACCTATAATTGCCCATCAGGGCTGTCAATCAATGCCCATCAGTGTCACCTATTAGTGCTGCCTATCAGTACCACCTATCAGTGCCCATTAGTGCCCATCAGTGGCGCCTATCAGTGCCCATCAGTGGCACCTATTAGTGCCCATCAGTGCCACCTCATCAGTGCCCATCAGTGCTGTCTCATCAGTGCCACCTCATCAGTGCCTATCAGTACCCATCAGTGCAGCCTATTAATAGCCTATTAGTGCCCATCAGTGCAGCCTCACCAGGGCACCAAAGTGAAGGAGAAAAATTACCTGTTTGCAAAATTTTATAACAAACTATTAAAACATCTTTTTTTTCAAAATGTTCTGTCTTTTTTTGTTTCTTTAGCAAAAAATAAAAAACACAGTGGTGATTAAATACTACCAAAAGAAATCTCTATTTGTGTGAAAAAAAATTATAAAAATTTTGTTTGGGTGTTGCATGACCGCGCAATTGTAATTCAAAGTGCGATAGCACTGAAACCTGAAAATTGGCCTGGGCACGAAGAGGGTATACGTGCCCAGTAGGAAGTGGTTAAAAAAAAAAAAAAAACTACCACATGAAATGCTATGGTAAAAAAACAATAAACCATGGAAAACACTTTTCAGTAAAGCATGACATATACATTTGCCCTAAAGCTAACATGCAAAATAGTGAATAAAGCAATTGTTAGATGTGGATGAACTATTGTTCAATTTTGCAAGAAAAGCCACAAAAACAGTACACACAGACAAGATTTAAAAAGTAACAACAGTTTCCTCCAAGGAAGTTTAAAAAACCTTTCACTAGTGTTAGAACTAAAAGGATGTAGAATGTACAATTAATGTAAAAGCATGTCTTGTGAGGTAAACATAAACTCTATATAACACGTGTAACCTGAGCACTACTCCCAGCCATGAGCTCCTTTCAGATCCTCTGTTTACTCCTTGCCATTGTCTAAACACTTGCAGCTGCAGCTATATTTAGTCTTATTTGGTCCTGGGTGACGCCACCCACCCAACAGTTCTGTCCAGATGATGATGATAAATAAAGCTGGCACACAGTAGAGGGTCTCAAATGAAAGTCATCTGTGTAAACACATCAGATTGCTAGCTGCTTGATTGAATCCCTCTAGGCTTTGCATATTCTGGCTGTGCTGGAAAGACATCAGGGAGTTTTCTTCTTCTCATACTGCTACTTAGCCAGGTCATCAGACACTGCTACTTTGGGGTAATCAAATGTCAAACAACCTCTCATTGACTATTTCCCGGGAGAAGTCTACTTAGTTTAAGTACTATATTAACCCACTTGGAAAACTGCCCTACCATTGGCATGCTTTGGTACTGTAGAGAAATTGCCACCTAGTACAATCTTTATCCATTATCACTGACACTGAACTAACAAAAAGCACTGCATATTATGAAGGCTTTGGGGCTGGGAAAGCCAAAGTGGGGATGGGGTTGATTTATTAAAGGCAAATAATTACATTGCAAGGGAAGTTGGACTTTGCAATGGAATATGCCCTAGAGCAACCATTAAACCCCAGGATTCCTTCAGTGGTTGCTGGGGGTTTCTTGAGCTGTGGCTATTTGACCTCCCATTTGATAGTGTCTGCATAGTTCCTGGGTTTAGTGCCACTTGCCAGCACCAGGACATCAATTATGTTTTTTGCTGTCTAAAAGGGAGGCATTCTGACCACTACTGTAAGGGGAGCGTTATTCCCACTGGTCACCAATATAATGGCAATTTTCCCCCAATTTAAGCAGGGTTACCCTGAGATCTGAAAATGATTTTAAGGGTTTCTCTTTGGGTGAAAAGGTTGAGAACGCTTACCCTAGAGCCTAGTGTCTGTGGTAAATTTTCACGTTTCAAAAAATAAATAATCATGTAAAAGGAAAATGTAAAAAAACAGCATTTTTGCTTGTACATGATTAGATGATGAAAGTCAGCAGAGCTTCCCCCATGTACTAACTCTGGGGAAAATTCCCTTACAAAATGATACCTCTCTTGCTAAGTGAACAGTCTTTTTGCCTTTAGTAAATCAACCTCATCGTCGTTTTTGCTTTTCCATGTGGCGGACTAAGGAGTAAAGCCTCGTACAGACTTTCGGCAGACAAAGCGTCAGACTTTGGTCCGAAGGGCGTGTGCCAGGAACTTGTCTTACATACAAACAGTACACAATTGTCGGCCAACAAACACGAACGTTGTGACATACTGCGTGGAATTTCAGCTCTTTAACGCCACCCTTGGGGCACCTTCTGCTAATGTCGTGTTTGGTGAGCATTGATTCCGAGCATGCGTGTTTGTACTCTGGACTTTTGTGTGACGGACTTGTGTGCACACAATACGAAAATCTGACAACAGACCGTTCTCCGCCGAAAATTTACTAGCCTGCCATCCAACATTTGTTGGCCGAAAGTTGGCCAACAATTGTCTGATGGAGCGTACTAACGGTCGGATTTTAGGCAAACAGTCTGTCATTACACAATTCCTTGCCGAAAATCCAAACGTGAGTAAGAGGCTTAAGACATACATGCAGGCCAATTGATAGAAAAAAGGGCCAAAGATCACTACCTTATCAAAGGAACGTCAAGTGAGAATGGTTAGTGGGGGCAGTTAGGACTAAGTTATTTAAAAGTATAGTTTCCCTTTAATCTGATGTTTTAGACTAGTATTTAAAGCAGAACTTCACCTTAAAAATGAAGTTCCGCTGATCCTATTTCTGACAGGTAACGGCTGCCACTTCTGCTGGAATCACCTAGAAAATCCCAACTGAAGTTTTGCCCCCTCCCTTCCTGCTAGCAACCTCCTAGGACATGTCACAGCAGCTCCCAGAAGGCTGCGGGACCATTCACAGAGTGTAGTGCAGCTTGCCCATGCGCATTGGGGTGCTGGCTATGAAGCTGTATTGAGTCACGGCCGGATTCCCGCAGTCAACATGGCAGCATCGGGGACCCGAAGACCGGCGATATGCACCGTTTAGGAAATATTTACTTTAGTGGCAGCTGGTGACGTCATCAGGAGTGACCTTATCGTGGCTCAGCCATTTTAACATCCGAAGCATGTGAACCCAGAAGGAAGACCGGGTGAAGATGGAAGCCCTGTCAACGGTGACAGTGCACCACTGGAGAGATCTGTTTTAAGGTAAGTATTTCATAATGCGCTAGCATGAGATGCATACTAGCATATTATGCTCCTAACTTGCAGGGGGAAGATTTTATGTTACGCTTTACTACCACTTTATTATATAAGCCAGAAAGTAGGTGTGTTTACAGAAAAGTTTTATTAAAGAATTTGAGCTAAAAATATTAAAAGTAGCCCATTAGATATATCTTAAAATGACTGTCCATTATATAAAAAAATCTACTAGTGTTATTATTATAGTGTATATTAATATTTATATAGCGCATACTCAGCACTTTACATTTTGAACATTCACATGAGTCTCTGCCCTCAAACAGCTTACAATCTAAGGTCCCTAACTCACACGATCGCACACATACTAGGGCCAGTTTGGAAAGGAGCCAATAAACCTACCAGCACATCTCACCGGTGCAAGAGGAAACCAGAGAACTTGGAGGAAACCCACACAAGCACAGGGAGAACATACAAACAATTTTCCTGGTCTTTTTCACATTTAATTCTTCAAGCATAGTTTTGGCAAGCTAAATCCCACCCATTCTTATTACTAAAGACACCCTATTAGATCATGTGTAAACACTGGCATGATTATGTCATGTCATCTGTTCACTATTAGCAGAGTTGAAGTGTGAATAGCTACTTGTGGTGTGGATTACAATGTGTTCACTGATGTGTGATAGTAACACAATTTTTTGTACATGAATGGTAACAGTATCAAGGTCAACTTGATAGTTTTTTTGCTATAAAGCATCATGTTATTATAAAATGTTATACACATTATATAAGGTCTTTTCTCTTTGTAGGCTGTCTATTTTGCACAGTAGTAACTTTGATCAAACCTAAAGTATACAGTCTATGGTCAGGGTGAATTCCACGTTGTATCTTTTATGCTGTCTATTACAAAGTGTAAAGTGGTTCTGCTCCCTCCCGACTCCAAAAAAGCAGTTTAATATGGCTACTGTATTCCTACCTTTCTACTACTTTCATGCTTTTCCTCTTTCCAGTATTTGGTAAAATACTCTCTTTGTGTAACAAGGCTGCTGCATACCTTCGGCTAGGGTTGTCCCGATACCGATACTAGTATCGGTATCGGCACCGATACCGAGCATTTGCCCAAGTACTTGTACTCGGGCAAATGCTCCCGATGCTTCCGCCGATACTATGACAGTCAGCGGTGATCGGTGTGCGGGGGAGTTACAAGCTTCCCCCCCGCGGCTTTCAGCGGCTTTCAGTGACATACAGCGGTGATCGGTGCTTGTAACTTCCCCACGCGATCACCGCTGACTGTCACCTCATCCTCCTCCATGCCAACTCCGTTCCTCTGTCCCCCTCTCCTTCTCTGTCCCCCTCCATTCCGTTCCTCCGTTCCTTTGTCCCCCTCCGTTCCGTTCCTCTGTCTCCCTCTCCTTCTCTGTCCCCCTCCGTTCCGTTCCTCCGTTCCTCTGTCCCCCTCCGTTCGGTTCCTCTGTCTCCCTCTCCTTCTCTGTCCCCCTCCGTTCCGTTCCTCCGTTCCTCTGTCCCCCTCCGTTCCGTTCCTCTGTCCCCCTCTCCTTCTCTGTCCCCCTCCGTTCCGTTCCTCTGTCCCCCTCCGTTCCTCCGTTCCTCTGTCCCCCTCCGTTCCGTTCCTCTGTCCCCCTCCGTTCCTCTGTCCCCCTCTCCTTCTCTGTCCCCCTCCGTTCCGTTCCTCCGTTCTGCTGTGTCTCTCCGCTGTCCCCTCCGTTCTGCTGTCTCTCTCCGCTGTGTGAATGGACAGAGTCAGCTGACTCTGTCCATTCACATAACTGAAACATTGTAATCTCCTGTGATTAAAATGTGTCAGTTTATGAATGGAGAGGAGCCGCTGTCTTCTCTCCATTCATTCTCAGTGCAGCTGAGGCTGCACCCGCCTTCACAGAGAAGCTGCCGCTGACAGCTTAGTGTGGGACCAGACTAGAGCGGCTTCAGAAAAGGTTTCTTCTTTACAGGGCTAGATAGGTTAGTCTTAGATCGTGGATGCCAGTAGATTTAGAGATTTTAGTATTAGGTTGAATTTCCACCTTAAGAATGCCATTGCTTATGGCACTGACAATGTTTAATAATTACTATCCAATAGGTAATGGATAGTAATGGGTATTGGATATAAGTCTTGCATCAATATATTTGATATAACATCTCATTGTAAATACATTGTAAATACAAATGCTGAATATATAATTAGCAAAATTAAAACAGATCTTCAGCCTCAGATCGAACTTCCCTACTCTCACCCCTTCCCCCTCCTCTCTTTAACACAAATAGTGCTCTTTTTTTAAAATTTACCTTTTTTTTAAGAAAATAATTCAGGCCCGCCCATGCACATAACTCGACTAGGTGAACGACGTGCTCTGTGCTCCCTGTGCCTCCTGAGATATGTAAGTTACATATCCCAGGAGGCATAGTCTTTTATAATCTCAACATGGCAACATGGGACCCGATCAGTGGTAAAAGAGGATTCTGCAGGACAACACTGGATCCACTGGGTTGGTGACTTTCTGAACTTTGCAGAACATACCAACTGGTAAGCAGGGGTTGAAAAAAATACGGGAGGAGGGTAAAGATCCGCTTTAAACAATATCCTTATTCTTTAAAAATAATCCATATGCATCCATTACTTAATGTCCTTGTAATCTAGTTTTATGACATGACTTCTTACTGAGTTTTTGACACAGGAAGGAGTTGCCCAGCTGATCTTATTAGCACACACCCTGCATCATCTACCCTCAGCTGGTCAACTCCTTCCTGTGTCATGACCTAAAGTCTGTCCAGGAAGTAAGGCAGAAATAATCAAGCAGTGTTTTTAAAAAGCTAGGAAGAGAGAGGTAAGCCTGTGTAGAATAAGTGATAAGCTGTTTTATTTTTGCAAAATAAGTACATTAATGCTATACTGGTACATAGGGGAGCTAGAATTTAGAAAAAAAAAGTGAACTTAGCCTTTAAGAATATTATTATAATATTATAAATTATATAATATTATTATATATTATATTTAAAAATATATTTTTTAAACCAGAGTTTAGTGTCACTTTACCTATATAAACCATTTTAGAAATGAATACATGTGAACCTTTTACACATTCTATGGAACTGTAAAAGTTTGCAAAGCTTCTGGAATTCAATAACTTCCTTCATTGCAGACCTTACGGGCATCCTAAATAAACGAAATCCTGCCACAGCCTTGCTAGGTATTAATTTAGATATATATCCTAAAGAATTCAGAACAATTGTATTCCACACACTAATAGCAGCAAGACTCACTATATCCAGCCTCTGGAAATCCAGTAATGCACCCAATTTATCGACAGTTATAGCCAGAATTAACACACAGGCCCAATACGAATTAATGCTGGCTTATAAAAACTATTCCACCATTACATTTAGAAAGAAATGGAGTACTTGGATATCCCATCCCAAAGCATCCAATTACTTAAAACAATGTAATATATAATCTTAAGACAAGTTGGAAGTACACTGAAGTCATATATAAACACACCTCAGATGTAGTATATCATCCTGGACCCACTTTATTAACCTATGCAACAAGTTTTGTTCAGTTAATTTAGATGTATGTATGTGTATATGTATGTGTATATATATATATATATATATATATATATATATATATATATATATATATATATATATATATATATATATATATATATATGTATGTGTATATATATGTATATATTTTGTTTTTTGTTTTTTTTTTGGTTTTCCTTACAATTTTCTGTATTCAACTAATTAACGCAATTGATGGCCTATCCATGCCTACAGTTTGAACCCAATAGGGGTAGGCTGGTACAGACTATCAATTACTGTATTTGTATAAGAATATTCTTAAAAACTATTGCAAAGAAGTTAGTCACAATTACTATCGTGACAATGTCAATCTGTATTGTTAAGAAAATTCCTTCAATAAAAATCTATTGTTAAAAAAAAAAAAAAAAAAAAGAAATGAATACATGTGGTGCTTATTTATTTACTGTACATACTGTATATACTTTAGAAACAGAAAAAAATGGGAAGTGTTAAAGCTTTGGGTTAATCTTAATCTTCTAGGTCTGTTGTGCCTGTTTACAATAATGAACTTGTAGTAGGAGTCCAGGAATCAGATACGAGTCTTTGAAACACAGACATCCTTTGGAGTGTTAGAAGGCTTGGCAGTTACTGCTGCTAATCTGTCTAAAATCCTATGGCTCCACTTCTATGGCTAATACTATGTAACAAGTCTGGTTTAAAAATAATATAGCATGAGGTCATCAGATAAAATGGACCGTGAAATGAAGGCAATATTTTTTTTAACCCTAATGAGCACTTAAGGTAATTGTGATGTATAACTGTTTCCTGATTAAATGGTCTGCAAAAGTTTAGAAAACATCAGTTACATTGATCTGTTACTGTACGAAATATATAGGTCTTGCAATCAGGAACATTCATACTTGTAAACACAGAGCACTTAAAGTGATTCTAAACAATAGTCTTTAAAAATAATAAACACATATCCATTTATTAAAAGTTAAAACTGAAGTTTAGGGACAGGAGTTTCCATGAACGGAGAGTATCTATTGTGGTGGTGCCAGCTGGCCTAGTTAAAATCCAAAGTTGTCCACCCTCCATAACCCCACAGCTGTAATTTTCCAGTACTGCGGGGCTAATATGAGCACAGGACCTGCCACAGGCACTGGTCAAAAATGTTGACTATGCCTGCACTTTCTGCCCCCCCCCTCCCTATTTATAGAAGCTGTACTATAGCTTCCATCAATAAAAAAGCACTCTAGGAATGGAAGAGGCAGAGCTTTAATTCATCCGCCCATCCTCGATTGTCTCACAGTGTTGTGACCTGTCACAGGCAACTGTGCAGCATCATAAGATTACAACCAGAGAGGTATGGGGGGGGGGGGGGAATCAAGGACTTTTTCAACTAGAACAGATGGCACAAGGGACATTTCTCAGGTTGGTACTGAGCCCGAGTGCTATCATATACTCAGAGGATGAAACCAGGTGCTGTAATGTACTCAAAGGAGTACTGAGACCAGGTGCATGATGTACTCAGAGGAGTACTGAGGTTGGGTGCTGTGATGTACTCAGAGGAGGACTGAGGCCAGGTGCTGTAATGTTGTCAGGACCCGGATCACCTACTGGTGGCACTGTGGTTTACAGAGCTGAAGGGCACAGGTGTATGCCAGCTGTCAGTAGATCCCAGTAATTAGGATCCACCTGGTGATGGCTGCTGGGAAGGTATATAACCCCTCCCTGCTTGCTGATTTTTCTTAATCCTGGTTCCTGCCTTGATCCTATACCCTGCGATCTCTTGTTTCAGATCCCAGCCCTGGTTCCCTATTCCAGACTGTCCCCTGTCCCTCCTGGTTTACCCTGTAATTCCGTCCTTTTTTGTTTGTATATATTGTATGATAGGTTTGCTAGTTAGTTTTTCTGTCACTTTGTTCACATATACTGTTTGCCTTGTATATTGTAGCGCTAAACAGAATAAATAAATAAACTCAGTGACAGGTGATAGTGATCAACACTAATACATAAATAAACAACTAATAATAACGTTTGTGTAAAAATAGTCCATAAATGAGACTGAATTGTCTCAAACAAGGAAAAGCTGAATAAAGCTGAATATATCCTGATGTGGGATCTTCAAAACTTTCTCCACACCGCGTGCACTAAGTTTTTCCACTCCCCTTTGGTTAAAAACTCACCAAATGACGATGCCTTGCACTCTCATGCTTGGCAAAACAGCATCAACCCTTATGCCCCGTACACACGGTCGGATTTTCCGACGGAAAATGTGTGATAGGACCTTGTTGTCGGAAATTCCGACCGTGTGTAGGCTCCATCACACATTTTCCATCGGATTTTCCGACACACAAAGTTTGAGAGCAGGATATAAAATTTTCCGACAACAAAATCCGTTGTTGGAAATTCCGATCGTGTGTACTCAAATCCAACGGACAAAGTGCCACGCATGCTCAGAATAAATAAAGAGATGAAAGCTATTGGCCACTGCCCCGTTTATAGTCCCGATGTACGTGTTTTATGTCACCGCGTTTAGAACGATCGGGTTTTCTGACAACTTTGTGTGACCGTGTGTATGCAAGACAAGTTTGAGCCAACATCCGTCGGAAAAAATCCTAGGATTTTGTTGTCGGAATGTCCGAACAAAGTCCGACCGTGTGTCCGGGGCATTACAGGTTACTTTTGGCACAGTGGGTGTACGGATCTTTTTGGACAGGTTTTGTTGCCTTGTAAGTTGTATATTGTATGCTGTTGCTGGGTGAGGTTTTGTTTCACTATTATAAAATTTTACTGAAATAATATTTGGTCTGATTCCTGCTATGTACAGCCATGATCTGCCTGCTCTGCATACAGAAACACCGATATTCACATGTTTTACTTTATCCCATGTTTCTACATGCTTTGTAAGTCTAGCTATGAGGTTGGACAAACCACTCTTCCTCTGCGGCTCCAACAATGTAGCTACCAAGGAGATGGCTGCATTGATAACGGATGCTTATCTCCAGTGCCAAGTACTTGCCTGAGACAAGCCGTGGCGAGAAGAATGCAGAGGTTGATAACCCCCTACCCCCTGCATTTCTCTTGCTGGCACTTGTCTCAAGCATGTGCTTGGAGCTGGAGATAGGCACCTGTTATCAGGGTAGCTGTCTCCTTGTTAGCTACATTGTTGCATGGCCACAGTAGAGGGGGTGCTCTCTCCAACCTTGTAGCTAGGTTTACAAAACATGCAGGAATATAGGGCATGTACTTTGTTCCTTGAAAAAATTGAAGATTTAGTCCTCATGCACACGGACGTTTTTACAGCTGCTTTTTTGAGCTTTTTTTGCAGCTTAAAAAGGCCTGTTTATGTTAGTCTATGGCTTCATGCCCACCTAGGCGTTTTTGAGCTGCAAGTGGCATAGGCGTTTTTAAGCTGTAAAAAAAACCCAGGACCAGTGGGTTCTGAGAGACGTTTTTCAGCTGTAAAAACGCTCTAACGCTGAAAAACGCTCAAAAATGCTCAAAAACATCATTCACCAACGTTTTTTAACGTTTTTGATCCATTGAAAAAAAAAAAAAATGTTGAAAAAAAAAACGCTAAAAAACGCTAACGCGGAAAAACGCTCAAAAATGCTCAAAAACGCTAAAAAACGCTATTGCAAAAACGCTAGAAAAAGCTGAAAAAAGTTAAAAAAAATCACTGCAAAGATACTGGCGTTTTCATAACGTTATTTTAACAGCCTGTGTGCATGAGGGCTTAAGCTTTAAGCTTCTACACAACTGTTTGCACCTTAGTAAACCTAAAAATAGGCCAACCTCTCATTGTAACACTATACTGTTTATACCTGTGATTTGGCTTTCATTATTTCATACAATGGCAGCATATTGTAATATTCTAAAACTATATTTAGCAATTTCTGGTTTATGAAGCTTTCTTTATAACCACCACCTAAAGGCACTAATACCATAAGCAGTGAGATCATGCTACTAGCTTCAACAGACACTATGACAGACATAAAGTACACAGCTGGAAGCTAAAAGATTTTAAAATATACACCAAAGTTATAAAAGTCAGGATGTTTATTTAAAAAGACCTTTTCTATTTGTCCATTTGAAGTGCATTATTTCCAACAAACTGACAGCCTTCACAGACATTCTTGTGTTAGCATGAAAGCAAATGAATTACCAATTTACACTGTTCATTTCTATTTGTGGCAATAAAAGCCTGCATGTATAATACATTCTCCATTTAAAAGCTTGCCACTGTTTACACTTCTGTGCACAATGTTTGCCCAAAATAATTCCTATAAGCCTCGTAATTGTAATTGTGTCAAGCAGGGGCGTCGCTAGGGGGTGGCTTTTGGGGCTATAGCCCCGAGTCTCTGCAGGGGTCCCCAAAGGGGAGGTTCTCTGGGGATCCTTATGTAAGTGGGGGGCTCTCTGGGGACCCTGAAGCAAGGGAGAAGCTTTCTGGGGACCCTGATTTTAAGGCAGAGGCTCTCTAAGGACCCAGATTTAAGGGGGAGGCTCTCTAGGGACCCTAATGTAAGGTGGGCTCTCTGGGAACCCTGATGTAAATGGGGGGCCCTCTGGGTACCCTGATGAAAGGGGGAGGCTCTCTGAGGACTCTGATGTAAGGAGGAGGCTCTCTGGGGACCCTGATATAAGGGGGGACTCTCGGGGACCCTGATGTAAGGGGGCTCTCTGGGGACCCTGATGTAAGTGGGGGGCTCTCTGGGGATATATATACACACACACACGTATATTACTGTATATACATGTGTATGCCCGCCCAAGTGTATGACTTTCATTACTACGCTGCTATGGGCTCTAGCCCCAGATCTTTTGTAGACCTAGCAACGCCCCTGGTGTCAAGGAAGATTTTGTTGCCCTATACCTAGTCCACATCTCCCACCCAAGCACTAGGAACATGGTATATGAGACCATGATGTTGATTTACTAAAAGCAAATAGACTGTGCACTTTACAAAGTGCAGTTGCACTTTGCAAGAGCAGTTGCTCCAGAGCTTAGTAAATGAGCGGAAGCTCTGACGACGTCCATCATCCAATAATGTGCAAGCAAAAATACTGTATTTTTATTTTCCTTGCACGTGATTGGGTATTCTTTGAAAAGTGAAGCTTTACCTCATTAAAGCGAAGTTCCACCCAAAAATGGAACTTCTGCTTTAAGTGACGGTGACCCCCTGACACGCCACATTTGGCATGTCATTTTTTTTTGGGGGGGGGGATACCCTCTTTTTAGAGGCATCCAGCTCCCACTTCCTCCCAGGGCTCCACGGTGCCGGAAGGAAGTTCACCTCTCCCCCCTCCCATGTCACAGGTCCCAGAAGATTGCCCAGCCATACACAGCGTGCAGCACGGCTCGCGCATGCGCAGTGCGTGCCCAAAGTATGACAGGAGAGGAAGGGGAGAGGAGCGGGGCTTCGTACGCCCACATCGCTGGGCCGTGGGACAGGTGAGTGTATGATTATTAAAAGTCAGCAGCTACACTTTTTGTAGCTGCAGACTTTAAAAAAAAAAATTCGGCGGAACTCCGCTTTAACTAAGCTCTGGACCAACTGCACTTACAGAGTGCAACTGCACTTTGCAAAGTGCACAGTTTATTTGCCTTTAGTAAATCAAACCCTAGGACTGCCATGGACAACACTGGTATTCCTACAGACACTTTCATTCATACCTAATATTTTTCTCCCCAAAGCTCTGACATCAGTAAGAGTGAGTTGTTGGCATGATATGTTGCCCGAAGAAAAAAAGAGGGTGATGTACCCAACTGGAGTGGCTAACCAAAAGCAAGCTAACAGAGTCCATGAGTAAAGGATGGTGTGCTTGTCTTACATTGATGTCTCATCAGTATGGGAATAGAGAAAATAATTCAGCAATACACTGTTAAACTGTTTACAAGTATGCTAAAAGATAAAATAAAAATGGGAGGACTAGAACCTATTGCTTCTGCTTGTGTGCTCTTTGAGAACATTTTTCATAATCTTCTGTCCCAATAACAACTATGACACCAAGAAAGGAAATAGGATGAAATCTCTATAACGATGAGATAATAGCAATAAAGAGTGGTGGAAGGCAAGAACCATTGTTGGAATTGTTTTGATGTTTGTGCACCCACTGAATAGGTCCTATCACTTAAAGCATAGTTCCACTTGTTTTTTTTTTACAAAAAGTGTAGCTGCTGACTTTTAATAAACACACACTCACCTGTCCCACGGTCAAGTGATGCTGTTGCCCGAAGCCTCGCTTGCAGCTTCGCAGCCGGGTGCGCACCGCACATGCGTGAGTCGTGCTGTATGTCCTGAATGGCCGGGCAATCTTCTGGGACCTGTGACGTGTCCCAGAAGATTGCAGGGAGGGAGAGAAGGAGTCGCCTAATGTCAGTAAGATCCTGCCAGTAATCGGCGTCCCAGGCTCACTGGTGCGCGTTTGCGGGCGCCATTGCGCTCGCGCGTGCACGCTCATCCCTGTTGGCGCCAGGCGGGCAAATCAAACCTGCCTGTCACACTCAGTCGCTTGCCCAGACTATCCTCCTGTTTGATCCCTGGTACCTTTGCTGTCCGTCTGATACCGATCACTGGCCTGTTTGACGATCCTTCTGCCTGATTCCTGATATCTGCCTACTTGCCTGCTGTTGTTCCTGGTTCCAGTCCAGCATCCAGTCTCCAGTCTACTTGCCTGCTGTTGTTCCTGGTTCCAGTCCAGCACCCAGTCTCCAGTCTGCTCACCTGCTGTTGTTCCTGACTCCAGTCAGCGTTCCAGTCTCCTGCCTACTTGCCTGCTGTGTTCCTGGTTCCAGTCCAGCATCCAGTCTCCAGTCTACTTGCTTACTGTTGTTCCTGGTTCCAGTCCAGCATCCAGTCTCCAGTCTACTTGCCTGCTGTTGTTCCTGATTC
Organism: Lithobates septentrionalis; assembly: GCA_037952835.1. NCBI lineage: Eukaryota > Metazoa > Chordata > Amphibia > Anura > Ranidae > Lithobates > Lithobates septentrionalis. The sequence goes on along the minus strand of JBBDGP010002324.1, from coordinate 841,729 downwards.
CAGTCCAGCATCCAGTCTCCGGTCTACTTGCCTGCTGATGTTCCTGGTTCCAGTCCAGCATCCAGTCTCCAGTCTGCTCACCTGCTGTTGTTCCTGGTTCCAGTCCAGCATCCAGTCTCCAGTCTGCTCACCTGCTGTTGTTCCTGGTTCCAGTCCAGCATCCAGTCTCCAGTCTGCTCACCTGCTGTTGTTCCTGGCTCCAGTCAGCATTCCAGTCTCCAGCCTACTCGCCTGCTGTGTCCAGTCCAGCACTCCAGTCTTTTGGCTTACTTGCCTGCTGTTGTTCCTGGTTCGTGTTCAGCATTCCAGTCTCCAGCCTACTTGCCTGCTGTGTTCCTGGTTCCAGTCCTCGTAGCATAAAGACCCAGGATGATTTAAGCAAAGAAAATGGGATAGCAGCCTAATTCATCACAGTTTGACATACAGTATGCAGTACACATTTTCACATTACTAGCCAGCTTGTTGGCTTTAGCCTTGATTTAAAGAGGAAGTAAACCCTGGTGGGTTTTACTTCCTCTTTGTTTTCCTGCAAAGGTAAAGCATAAGGGCTACTATGCATTGCATAGTAGCCCATTATGTGTCACTTACCTGACACAGGAGCATGCGATGTCCCCGATTTCCTCACTGGCAGCGAGCGTCCATTCTTTACCCCTTTTCCTTCAAGGGCCGCGAACTCCGGCTCTGTGACTGGCCGCATGCGCGCGGGAGCCGCCAGTCACGGCATGACCCCAGCTTGAAACGGCACAGCGTGCCCTTTCAAGAGTGCGCTTGCGCCGAATACATCGTAAGACGGCATTGTTCGGGGAAATAGTAAATATCTCCTAAACCGTGTAGGTTTAGGAGATATTTCAAGCACCTACAGGTAAGTCTTAATCCAGGCTTACCTGTAGGTGAAAATGGTCTCTAAGGGTTTAGAACCACGTTAAAGTGGTATTAAATTCAAAAGGAAACCTTTATTATATTTCAGCTTACCAATTCCTAGATGTGTTGGCTACATTTGTTTTCTTTCCATTATTTTCACCTGGTGGTCCTACCAGTAAGATTGTTGTATTTCTAAAGAACAAGCTGTCCTGCAGATGTATCCCTTACAGGGGTGCGTAAACCATTTACCACTGGCAGGGGTGCTAAGAATGATCATCTTTTATTTTTTTATGTAAAACCTTTATACCAAAAAGGAAAAAATCTGTTTCTTTAACCTAAAAAAAAGGGAAAACAAATGCATCCACCACATCTAATTAATGGTAAGCTGCAATTATATTATATTTTTGGTTTTGGGTTTAATACCGCTGAACTTTCAAAGTAATAAACAGAAAGCGGCTATGTTTAGTAGAACCAACCACATAACACTGGTTTCTCTTGTGGTTGAATGGTACACCAGCAGACATTAAATTACTCTGATAATGCTGAGCATTGAATTCCTACATACAACCCAGTTATTATTACACACAATAAACCTCTGCTACTAAATTTAGCTCCAGAACTGAATTTTCCTTTGTTCTTTAGCATTTCTAGTAAAAAAAAAAAAAAGATTATTCTGTTGCCTTTCCTTCCTGTGAGCTACAGATGAATTATACATATATGGAACTAGTCTGATGCTTTTATTCCAACTTTGTTGCCAGACACGCAACTTGGAGTGGTTGTGCTGCCTTCATTACCATTTTATGGTTCTGGCTTGCTACCATATTTCACCTAATGAAGGATTTTAAGTAAAACAGGATGCAATACCACTAGATCTCCTGCATCTGCAGGATGTGTAATTAAAGCTTGCATTCATTTAAAATAGTCAAGAACATACAAACTCTACAGTCTGCTAGCCCAAATACATCATTTTGTGTGAAGTGTGCAAGCAGGTAATAAAGTTTTTATCCAAATTATAGCATTACTAACAGCAATACCTTCTTGCCAACCAGTAACCAAGTAAAGATATTCACACAAACAAAACCTGCTTTCTACAAAAAAAAAAATATTTGGGAAAGGTTACAAAAAATATGCAGAAAGAAAGAAAGACTCATTGATAGACATCTGCCCCATAGAAATATTTCAGGTTTTGATGAGCAGTATGTTGTGCCACCGAGCTGCTTATAAGGTCCACTGCAGCGTTAGCAAGATTGTCCCATAGCAGGACTACATCTCTTGTCAATGACTCTGTTCTGTGCAACTTCCCTCTTATGCTCCACAGTATATTGGCAAGGTTGCTTGAATCAGGTAATACACTAGGCAGCATTTTCTCATCCCGCATTCGGTGCATTTCAGAGATAAGGATATTGGAGTCCGTAGGAATTTAGCAAAGGCAACTACCCTGTTTCCCCGAAAATAAAACCTAGCGTGATTGCCGGTGATGGCTGCAATATAAGCCCTACCCCCCAAATAAGCCCTAGTTAAAGTCCTTGTGGGTCTTATTTTCAGGGTAGGGCTTATTTTCGGGGAAACAGGGTAGGGCTTATTTGGGGGGTAGGGCTTATATTGCAGCCATCACTGACAACCATGCTAGGTCTTATTTTCGGGGAAACAGGGTAGATACAAAAAAATATATGCCAAGATTTAAAAAAAGAAAACACAGATAGGCCTTTAATGCTTAACCACTTCAATACTGGGCACTTTCCCCCCTTTCTGCCCAGGACAATTTTCAGCTTTCAGCTCTGTCACACTTTGAATGACAATTGCGCGGTCATGTACCCAAACTACATTTTTATCATTTTTTTCCCACAAATAGAGCTTTCTTTTTGTGGTATTTGATTACCACTGGGTTTTTTATTTTTTACTAAACAAACTAAAAAAGACCAACATTTTTGAAAAAAAAAAAAGTTTTTCTTTGTTTCTGTTATAAAATTTTGTTTTCTCCTTCAGTGATGGGCACTAATGAGGCTGCACCGATGGGCACTGATAAGGTGGCACTGATGGGCACTGATGAGGAGGCACTAAAATGTAGAACTGATGGGCACTGATAGACGGCACTGATATGCAACACTGATGGGCACTGATAGGTGGCACTAATATGCAGTACTGATGGGCACAGATGGATGGCACTGATGGGCACTAATTGCCGGCACTGATCGGCAGCTGTGGTGGGCACCTCTTATGGGAGCTGCGCTGATAATCAATGCGCTGATTATCTGCAGAGACCCATCCCCCCCCCCCCCGACAGGAGAGCCGCCGAACGTCTCTCCCTGTCAGGCGCGAACCAAGGAAAACCGATTACCGCCACTTCCTGGTTCTTGCTGTGATCAAGTTTAATTGGTCACAGCTGATCACGTGGTAAAGAGCCTATGTCATAGGCTCTCTACCATGATCAGAGATGCGATGTCAGAGTGACACACAGCACCACCGATCGCTGCACTGCGTGCCCCTGCGGGAGCACGATCGCGGATAACGGAGCCACATTGCGGACGTCAATCCGCAATGGGGAGGGCGGGAAGAGATTAAAGAAGACATTCACTCTCTCAATCAACATGGAGTATTTTTAATTCTAGTGCTGAAAGTATTAGTAAATAGGAAAGTATATCATATTTACTTGTTTTAAACTTTCTTTTTTACATTTGTTTAGTTACTTCCTGGTTTCCAAGCCTTAGAAAATTATGTCATACAGCCCAGGTGTCTTCAGGAGGGGAGAAGGGTATTCTCAGCTAAGCATACCCTCCTGCCTGCATGCCAGAGCTAAGAGCAGATAAATTCCAGGAAGTAAAAGCTACATATATCATCTGTCCTTACTCAAGATGGTCATGGCCAAAAATGCTAGGGTTTTTTTTCAAAGTGATTTCCCAACAAAATAAAGCAGGGAGATATGGATGGATGTGGGAGTTTGCTTTGAATATTGAAAAAGAATTAAATAACATTTTTGGTTTGTGGTGCTCAGATGCAGCGTGTTCCTGCTTTAAAAAAAATGGTCATTGTCTCATATAGGAAATTGCAACAGCATATACTCACCATTTCTTTAGTCTCCTGTTGCTCCATTGAGTTGCCAGGACCCAGGAGATACCAGATACTTCTGGGTATGGAATATCACTTCATGTGACAGAACCGGTGCTTGCTGATTGACCCAATACTGTTCCATAGTTATGGGAAGTGACCTCAGCTCTGTGTAAGCACTGAATACATCGATCTGGTGCTTACATGGATCTTTTTCTTGGCTCCCAGCCAAGAAAAAGATCCATGTGGTTGGGGAGTGAAAGAAAAGATGTTTCAAGTTAAAGAAAACCTGCTGCTCTATAGTTTTTTTAAATTTTTTTATTAATGTTTTGGGATAGCATAGGGAATAGTGAAACCCCTCTCAGATTTTTTTTTAATGTTTGTGAACCATTCAAAAGTTTTTAACTTTACTGCAGAAACAACAGGAAATCTCTCCAAAGTGATATAAATTTCCTCTTATGCCCTGTACACACGGTTGGACTTTTTGACAACAAAGGTCCGACGGTCTTTCCGACAGACTTTCAACGGAGTTACGACGGACTTTCTAACGACCAGACTTGCCTACACACGATCACACCAAAGTCCGACGGATTCGTACGTGATGACGTACGATCGGACTAAAATAAGGAAGTCTATACAGTATATCTAAATATACTATATACTAGTCTATACAGTATATCCAAATCTAAAGTCCGTCAGATTTTCGACCGAAAAAGTCCGCTGCAGGTCCGATGAAGCCCACACACGGTCGAATTGTCCCCCGGACTCGGTCCGACGGACCAGTCCGGTCGAAAAGTCCGCTCGTGTGTACGTGGCATTAGACAAAACAAGTGTCCCCATGTGGCCCGTTTAGATCTATGCATGTGCGTGGAGTTTAATTTTTGTAGCACTGGCAGGTGCATTGTCATACACCATGTGTTTCCTATGTCTATTGAAACATTTTTTGGCATGTGTTTTGGCAGCATTTGCATGTGTTTTTGAATTCAGAATTTGGTGTGGATATCGGTAACAGCTAATGCAATAAAACCCCATCAAGATGCATTTAATATTTTTATTATGGGGAAGTTGGCCATGTGTTTTAGCGAATTGCATCATGTGTTAAAATGCAAAAGTGTAAATGGACCTTCAACCACTTCCACCCTTCCTGCCAAGGCTAATTTTTAGCTTTCAGCGCTGTCACACTTTGAATGACAATTGCACGTTCATACAATCCATATGAAACTTTTATAAATTTTTTTTTTTTTAACCACCACTGGGTTTTTTATTTTTCTGTTATAAAATTTTGCAAATAAATAATCTTTCTTTATACATCTAGGCCAAACTGTATTCTGCTACATTTCTTTGGTGAAAATAACCCAAATCTGTGTTTATTATTTAGTCTGTAGGAAAGTTATAGAGTCCACAAACTATGGTGTATACAGTATATCTGAAAATTGATCAATCCTGACGTACTGACGGCTCTGATGATCGCATTTCTTGAGGCCCAAAAACACCAGGACAGTACAAATATCCCCCAAATGACCAGTTTTTTGGGAAAAAGACAGTCAAAGGTATTTAGTAAGTGCGGCATGGCAAGTTTTTTGAAGTTGTATATTTTTGTCACTTTTTTTTGGAAAATGAAGAAGTTTAAAAAAAATAGCTTTTTTCTAAAAAATGTTATTTAACTTACTGTCACCAGTGCAGTACAGCATCATTATATAACTGTATGTAAAAAAAAAAAAAAATTAAAGCAGAGTTCCACCCATTTGGCATGTCATTTTTTTTTTGGGGGGGGAGCAGATACCCTCTTTATAGGAGCATCCAGCTCCCACTTCCTCCCGGGGCTCCGCGGAGCCGGAAGGAAGTTCACCTCTCCTCCCCCCTCCATGCAATCTTCTGGTACATGTCACAGGTCCCAGAAGATTGCCCGGCCAATCACAGCGCGCAGCACGGCTTGTGCTTGCGCAGTTGGGCGCCCACAGTCACAATGCTGGCGCTGAGGAGAGGAGGGGGAGAGGATTGAGGCTTTGTTCGCCCACATCGCTGGACTGTGGGACAGGTGAGTGTCCGATTATTAAAGGTCAGCAGCTACACTTTTTGTAGCTGCTGAATTTTATATGGGTGGAACTCCCCTTTAATAATGTAAAAAAAAAGTACACTTTTTTTAATAATTTTTTTTAACACACTGTCACCAGAGCAATACAGTATTACCATAGTAGGGAAGTGATCAGGATTTTTTTTACACATTATAATTGTTTATACCAGTGAATTTCACTGTAATAAGCAACCATTTTTACTGAATTAAATGGATTTATTCAATGTGTCTTGTTGTGATAAGCTCTGATTGGCCACAGCTAATCACATGGTATAGATGGGCTGTGAGTGGCCTTGTCTGTACCATGTGATCACTTTAAACAATCACACCGAGCGACACAATTGTACACAATAAATGGCATGAACAGAAGCCATCCATTGTTTTCAATTGTCTTGTGATCTGCTGTGATTGGTCACAGTGATCACGTGGTACCAGCAGTGGGCTGGTACACTGATCATTCATCAGTCATCAGCCGGTGACAGGTCATGCCACAGTGACCGCGGGGAGCGCTCAAGGAGCGTTCTGGGAGGACATCATATGACGTCCACCCGGAACGGAAAGGTCCCGCCCGGCCGTCATTTGACTAGGCTGGGCGGCAACTGGTTAAAGTGGAGGGCAATTCAAAACCTAACTAAGCTTAATCTACTCTGACCCCAATTTTTAACGTATTCTTAATACCTTTTAAAAGGAAAGATGCCTGTACTTACCTATTCTGAAGTCACTTTGGTCCAGTCACATGATCAGGTCCCAACGCTGGCTTCAATGTAGAGGAGAGACAACAGATGGGCCATAGTAAGCCTATGGGTGACTTTAATGCCAAGGCTCTACAGCCGTTATCAGCGATCTCTCCTGTACACTGAAGCCGATGCCGGCGAGATCATGTGACTGGACCAGAGTGACTTCAGAATAGGTAACAATAGGTATATTTTCTTTTACAGGGTAGATAGAATAGGCTTAGAACGGGGGTAAGAGTAGATTTAGGCTTAGTTAGGTTTCAATTTGCCTTCCACCTTTTTTTTTTTTTTTTTTTTTTTTTAAATTAACTTCTTTTCTCCTTGTCTGAGCTGAAAGTTTTTTTTTTTTATTATCTCTTTATTTGAAAAAGTTATCCGATACATCATGTACAACAAATACATCAAAAAAGAAAAAAGAAGGCAAAGAAAAAAAGAGAAAGATATACAAATAGTGACTGCCATTAAAATCGCCAGCTCAGTGGAGTCATCCGTTATTCCCCTAGATTCCTCTGCATCCAGTATATACCGATATAGACATATCCCTAGACTGTATCTTACAAAAAGGGAAATATAGGAACAATTTCTTCATTTTCCCCTGTTTTTTTCCCTTACCCTCCCCCCCCATTACCCCCCCTCACCTGACATACATCCTCACACATACTCTGCATTTCTCTCATCCTATATCAACCTCTCTTACCTCTTATTCAACTCACTCCCAATCCAACCATGCTTTCCATATTTTCTTAAATTTCTTATAGTTAACCCTTTTCTTATAGATATATTTTTCCCTACATATCACTTCCCTTACTGCGTTTTCCCATTCTGTCAGTGTCGGGGCCTCCCTCCTCTGCCAATGCTGCGCAATAAGCTTTTTTCCCTGGAACAAGCATCTGTCTCTTGCCGTCTGTATGTCCTTTGAGATTCCTCCTTCCCCCTTCAGACCCAACAGGCACTCTCCCGCCTCCACCCTCAGTGATGTCCCAAACACTGAATTTATTTTCCCCACTATTCCTACCCAATATCTGTGCAGCTTGGGGCAGCGCCAGAACATGTGGATCAAGTCCCCATGCCCCCCTGCACATCTTTGACATTTCGCATCAGGTCTCTTGCCCCACTTGAATAGTTTCAGGGGTGTATAGTATGCTCTATATAGCAGATACAAATGAGACATCACTTGTGAAGGAGAAAGAGTGACCCTGGTACCCAGCGCCAAAACTTGATCCCATTGATCGTCGGACATTGTTCCCACGTCCTTTTCCCATCTAGCCCTGTTTTTATTTACAACCAGACCATCTTGAGCTACTGCTTTCAAACAGCCATACATATCTGAGATCAGCCCCTTTGTGGAACCCGTATCGATCAGCTTTCTCAAAGAGGTCATTTCGCACCACTGGTGCCTCCTTCCCAAATTGTGCCTCCAGGGCATGCCTAAGTTGCAGATATCTATAAAATGACCTGTTGGAGATCGCATACTCCTCTACCAGTTCCCGAAAGGACTTTAATTTCCCTGCCCTATATACCTGTGCAAGGTAGTGAATACCCAACCGGTCCCATTCCTCTACGCGCCCTATTTTTTTAAGCTCCATGAGGCTATTGTTATCCCAAAGTGGCGAAAATTCCGCAAAACCGGCATATCCCAAGGTTCTTTTAGCTTGCGCCCAAACTTTACACATCATCCGGGTGGTAGGACATTTGGTACAAAATGAGTCTGCCTCTAATCCCTCCGCCACTGTATCGTGTCTAGTGTCGTTCAATAAAACGCTGCCCCCTACTCCTACTTCTCCTAGCCTATTGCTGCCCCCAAGTTGTTGCAGTTGGGCTGCCAGGAAGTAGCCCCGCGGATCCGGTACCGCCAGGCCTCCCTTCCCCTCTGGTCGCCGTAACGTCTCCAACCCGATCCTAGCCGCCCTTTCCTTCCAGATAAGTTCTCTGAATATGCTGTCCATTTTTTGAACCAGTGCTTGGGAATCCAAACAGGAGAGTTTTGCAAAACATATAAGATTTGAGGTAGCCAGACCATTTTAATCAGATTACAGCGCCCGGCGACCGAGAGGGGCAGGCGTCTCCATACTTGACATTTCTGCTTCAACTTTTTCATCAATGGAACTAAATTCCCAGATATGTATTGGCATGGGTCTCTGGTGATATTAATCCCTAGATATTTAATTTGCCTGACCACTTGGACTTGGGATGCCTGGTGTGGGAGAGGCTCACTCTGGGTATCGATAGGCAGAATCACTGACTTCTCCCAATTGATCAGTAGCCCAGAAAAGATTCCGAACTCCCTCACTATCCTTATAGGTGTTTCCAGTGACTCCTGCGTATCTGCCAAAAATAATAAAATATCATCGGCATACAGGGCCACTTTGTCCTCCCCTCTACTTCTCTTAAATCCCTGTATGCCCTGTGCCATCCTTAGAGCCGCCGCCAGGGGCTCAATTGCCAATGCAAAGAGCAGTGGGGACAGAGGGCACCCCTGTCTTGTACCCCTGCTCAGCTGAAACCACTCCGAGCATTGCCCGTTGATTTTCACCTTGGCCCTTGGCTCACTGTACAGCAACCTTAGCTACCGTACAAACCCAGGGCCAAGCTGATATTCCGCTAATATCTTCCATAGATAATGCCATTCCAGGGAATCGAAGGCCTTGGCCGCATCAAGCGACAGAATTGCTCTCCTACCGCTGTTTTCTATGGGAATTTGCATATTAAGATATACCCGCCTTATGTTCGTGGTTGTGGATCTGTTTGGGATAAACCCAGACTGATCCGGGTGTATTAGTTTAGGGATTATTTTGTTAAGCCTTGCAGCTAGTACTTTGGCAAGGATCTTCACATCCGAGCACAAAAGCGATATGGGCCTATATGAAGACATCTCTATTGGGTTCTTCCCCTCTTTTAACAGAAGTATTACTATAGCTTCTGCCATTGAGGGGGGTAGAGCCCCCTGCTCCCTGGCCCCATTAAATACCTCCAGCAATAAGGGTAACAGTACCTCCCCGTATTTTTTATATAATTCTATAGGCAGGCCGCCCGGGCCCGGGGATTTTTGGGCCGCCATATCTCCAACAGCCCACTGCAATTCTTTAAGGGTCAATGGGGCATCCAGCATTTCCCGATCTTCCTCTGATACCGGAGTTATCTCTAGTCCCTCAAAGAAACCCTGCATTTCCCCTTCTACATTTACCCCAGAGGAACTATATAGCTTCTCAAAATATATTTTAAATTCGTTTACTATGTCCTGAGTATCTTTTCTTATTTCACCTTCCCTCCCTTTAATTGCCGGCACTGCACTTGGGGGACCATTTGCCTTAATTATCAGAGACAGGGCCTTTCCGATTTTTTCTCCCTCTCCAAAAAAGCCCAGTCTCTGAAAGGACCTGATCTTTTCTGCTTTTTCCCGAAGTACCCTACTGTACTCTTCTTGCCTCCTCATCCAGCGCTCTTGATTCACTTGGGATGGTATTGCTACGAAGTGCGCCTCTGACAATCTTGCATTTTCTTTAGCTTCCATTTCCTCAGCGTGTGACCGTTTTTTAACATACGCTATTCTCTGAATTAGAGCACCTCGGATATGTGCCTTTAAGGCATCCCAAACCACCCCAAGTGGGGCCGATCCTAGATTTATACTAATAAATTCAGACAACCCCTCCATCATTTTCTCCTCTTCTCCTATAAGTTCAAGCCAGAAGGAATTAATCTTCCAGCTCCCCCTACCATACTGTCCCCCCACTCTCACGGAGGCTATAACTGGCGTGTGGTCTGAGACGCTCCTTGGCTCATATGTTATCTTCTCCACTACACTTAGTGCCTCTTCATTCCCCAGTACGAGATCAATTCTGGACAAGGTAGCATGAGTCCTGGAGTGACACGAATACTGCCTCACTCCAGGGTGTCTCCTCCTCCAAATATCTACCAATCCTAATTCATCACAGTACTGCAAAAGGGGGCTCCTGTTGGTCTCTCCAGCTCCGGGCCTCGACGGGAACCTGTCTATGCTCCTGTCCATCGTCATATTAAAATCTCCCAGTGCTATTATCGGTGTCCTCGGGAAGTCTGCTACAAACCTGGCTAAGTCCTCCATTACCTCTGTACAGAATGGGGGGGGAATATACACATTCGCTAATATATATCTTCTATTTTCTATTGAACAAAAAAGAAAAATATACCTTCCCTTATCGTCCAACCTACTCTGCCCGCAGGAGAAGGCCAGATCTGTGCTTATCAGTACACTCACCCCTCTCGAATATGATGAGTGGGTAGAGTGATACTGCATCTGGAACTGTTTATTACTCAAAGTTTCAAGTGTGGCTTTAACCAGATGCGTCTCCTGTAGGCAAAGTATCCTGACGTTCCCCTTTTTAGCTGTTGAAAAAATTATTTGTTTTTTAACCTTATCCCTTACTCCTCTTACGTTCCATGAGCATATATTGATCCTTTTACCCGTACCCGTATCCGGGATCCTACCACTCCCTCCTTTAATACTAATGGGCCATTCTATCTAGTACCGTTGCGATGTTTTGATCTCCTGCCGGAACTAACCAACTCCCATTACAGGTATAATAAGGGGATACATAGCATAACTCCCTATCTCTTACCCATCCCTCTAATCCGTCAGCCTGGAACCAATCATGTCCACTCATACCACACCCTACCCTCCACCTCTGATTACACAAGTGCCTTCTCCCCCCCACCCCCCACCCCCCAGACCCCCGCACCCTCCCAGCATCCCCCCTTCTCCAGACCCCTCCTCCCCCCCTCCCCCACCCCAAGCCCACCTTAGGGCCTAACCCCCGGGCTCCTATTGTGACCTTCAGAAAACTTTTTTGAGATTTGAAAACAGAAAAAGGACAAAAACCGTGAACCAAGTCCAGTAGGGGGGGACTTTTTTTTTTCCCCTTTGAGAATAAAAAAGAAAATATTTTGTGCTACTACATTGTGCATTTTTTTTTTTTCCCCCTATAAGTTATTATATTAATATTTGCTTGATCCCCCCTCCCCCCCTCCCCCGCTCCACTCTCCATTTATTGCATTAACAAAGAAAAATCCAGTGAGAAAACAACCAATAACATAATAAAAATAAAAAAGCTAAGAAATCCAGTGGAAGAAAAAAGCACCAAAAAATATTACACAAAAAAAAGAAAAGAAATTCAAAAAAAAAAACAGGATGGAGTTCCAAACGGCACCTAGCTCCCCTCTCCTCTCTTAATTCTTTCCTCAATACTCTCTAGCCAAGTTGACACTTCGTTGGGAGTGGAAAAAAACCTAACTTCTCCTAGAGCTGAGACCCGCAATCGCGCCGGGAACAAAAGCGCGTAGTTGATTCTGAGTTGTTGAAGCTTACGCTTACAGTCTCCAAATTTAGCTCTTTGCCTCTGCAGCTCAGGGGAGAAGTCTGGGTAAATTGAAATCCTGACTCCATTATGCTGGATGTTCCTTATCTCTCTTGCCTTCTGTAGAATAGTGATTTTGTCCCGAAAGCATAAACGTTTAAAAATAAAGGGTCTGGGGCGCCCTCCTGGTGCTAAGATTTTGGGGCCTATTCTATGTGCCCGCTCAACAGCGAAAGTAGCAGAAAAAGAGTCCCTGCCGAACTTCTCTCTCAGCCAGTCTTCCATGAATTGAATGGGGTTATTCCCCTCGCAGCCTTCTGGGAGCCCTAGTACCCTCAGGTTCTCTCTGCGTAGCCTGTTTTCCATACTGTCCATTTTCTGTAGACAATCCCTTAGTTGGATTTTCATAAGTGCCACCTCTTGCTTTAATGGGTATACATCATCCTCCATTTGGCTGAATCTCTCCTCAAGTGCTGTTGTGCGGGTGCAGACTGTACGCACTTCCCCTTTAACCACAAGCAGATCATCTCTAATGCTTTTAAATTGCTCAGACAGCTCAGTGATTGACTGCTTACAGGTATTGACAGCAGTAAGGATATCTTGCAGGGATGGCTCTCTCTCACCCAAGTTGCTCTGGTCTCCCCCTATTGCTCCTTCTAGGCCCAAGTTTTGCTGTTTATCTGAGGTCCCCCTTGAAGCTGAGCCTGCCAGTTGGATAGCTGATGGTGGAATTACCAGAGTCCCATTCTCCTGGGCCTGACTTCTCCTCCCAGGGTGACCTATCTGCTGTTGGCCCCCTCCTAAGTTGCTGGATTTGTTAGGGGTTTGATTTGGGGTGTGCGCAAAGCGCTCCAGTTTGGTAGCTGCTTGGTTCCCTTTCTCCTTAGCGCTGCGGGTTCCGAGACCCCCTGTCCCTTGCTGGACTGACCCATCCTCCATCCCTTTCTTCTTAGACATTCCCGATAGTGTCCTGATAATATGCTACTTTGCCAAGCACCGTGTTAGTCCCCTGCCTTGCGACCTAAGCCTATACAGCCACAATCTCCTTACCAGGATATCAGTGTCAGTGTCTCTGCGTGGCTAGGCTTTTTATGCTGTGGATACACACATAGCCAGCAACTCACCCCTCCAGAGCTCCGGCCGGGATTTTGTGCTGCTTAGTCCTTCCAGGGGTTTCCAGTACTGCTCAGCTCCACTCGATCTCAGGTGTCAGCGCCCCCCTCTCTCACAGGGATAGGCGCTGCCGGTGTATTTCCTAGCAGAGCGCTATGCAGTTGGGCTCCGGTTCCGTGCGGTGGTCACATCCCCTGCGACAGCTGTGTCTGACCGCTCCAGGCAGCCTCCTCGGTCCCTCACTGTCAGGCGCCGGGCATGGAGCGGGGGGAGAGGGCTGAGCTCAGTGACGGCGTCCTCTCTCGCTCCTCACCTCAACATCCGGTCACACCCCAGAGCTCTGCCTTCCACCTTAATGTTTCCCTTTTATTCCTGTTCTGGTGACAATTTAAAATTTGGATTTTCCCCCATTTTTAGTCCTAGTCATAATGGTCACGAGAACACGAACAAAGACAATTTCCCCAGCTGGATCACAGACAGCAATAAAAACCTGATAGGGGTCCTAACCGTATAAAAAAAAAAGGCTTTGTTTTTAGATACAGTTTATTATTAAGATTAAAAGGAAAATGTTCATGTGTGGAAAGAGTATACTATTATATGTTCCAACATACTTTATTCCAGCCTTCTCCATAACTTAACTGTGAAAGTTATAGGAATGGCTGTCTTGCAAGCTTTGACACAGGCATGAAGGTATGTGTGGCATGATCATGGAGCCACCTTCTAGGACATTCGTAAAATGTACTCAGCTACTGTATGAGATGTGACCTCTGAAACAGTAACAATGTCAAGAATTTTACCAACGCTTAACACATGCACTTAACAGTAGGTAAACTAATACACTGCAGCTTAAAAAGGTTATCATCCAGTGGAATTAACCTGAACAGAACATTCCTATGAATAGAACTTCTTACGCCAAATATTTTTATTTTTTTTATTATCCACTGTTGCCCGATCCAAATTATATACTGTGTAGGCTAACTTGTACACTTGTATACTGTAATGTGTATAGCTGTGCTTATGTATGTTGTTGATAAAGCTATTGCATATGGAATGCCTAGAAAGAAAAAAAAGAGCTGGAAAAAAAAAGAAATTCTAAGGAGTCAGTGAGACTTGTGTGCATGTTTCTGATAATGGCCATGCTCCAGCCCTGCCAGAAACGCCACATTAATGTTGTAAACAATGGACCATTCTATCAGCATTTTCTGACGTATCACATTTCTACAAGCCTCTAATTGTTTTGCTTTTTTTTTTTGTTCGTACTTATTTTTGTCTTGCATTATTGATGCTATTAATTGATTTGAGACACAACCGAAAAGTGATATGGATGGTCTTGGTAGGACCATAAATTTATATATTGTATACAATTGTACGAGAATCTTGTAGCACTCTGACAAAGAGGAAGCATGGTCAGAGTAAGTCTCAATCAGTTGTAAAAAAGTAATATAGTACAATAGCCCACACATGCTTCTTTGTACATTCTACATGCTGGTTTCTGAGATGTTTTGAAGTTTCATTATGAAAATCACAGCTACAAGCTTGTCATACACAAAAGAAAAATTCTGTATAATACAATTTTTCATTTCTAACACACAATGCATGGGTGGGGTGGATGGAATAATTAAAACCTAAATTGCCTGAGCACATTTGGACTGGTTGGAAATGTTATATACAGTCCCTGATGTCAGATGGGGTGATTCTGGTGGCAACGGCAAATAGCCAGGGGAAGCATCGCTAAAGAGGCTGGCTGTCCACATGGAATCGTTCCCTCTGTAGCTGAGACAGCGAGATGTTGTTCCATCACTGACCCAAACGCTGCTGAATCTTGATTGCTAGCGGTGGCCACAACATCTCACTGCTACAGAGGGAGCAATTCCATAGGGACAGATAGGCATCCTATTAGCCATCCTGCCACTGGTCCTAATGATCCTGCCATTGGCATTTTTTTTTGCTAATGGCAGAATTGCCTGTTTTACAACAGTTTTGCTGTTCTCAGAGAGTGTAGGGTGTTTCTATAATGGATGGGTGTTGAATAAAACTAAGAACGAATAAATGGATGAAACTGTTAGTTGGGATAATTTCTCAAATACCATAGGAATAGTTACCATCATTTTAAAGGCCAGACCACCTAAAACCGATATTTTAATTATTGGCTAATCCCAAATAGTGAAACCACTTGACAGTCTTATATCTATTTGCTGAATTGTATGTACTTTATATCATGGAAATTGCAAAAGAAGGTGCTATGCACAAATGTGGGTGGTAGCACCCAAACCCTGAGATGGATTGGAAATATGTCAGGGGGATCACACAAATAAAGTATTTAGGACATTTAAAACACTAGGAGCTGACCGATGCTTAACACAGTTACAAAGAATAGGTTATGACAGTCAAAAAAAAAACTGGGATTATATTTCTTGAAATGAGAGCATATTGTCCAAATTGTTCTACAAATGCTATGCAATCCACAGTTCAATCAAACCATGGATGGATGAACCTTGGTTTGCTAAAGCACTGTGTAACATAAGCAATCACCATGTTTTCTTTTTCATGATATAAATATTGTTTTAATCTTTTTCCATCCTTTTTTGAATATCGGTGTTGCTAAACTCCTCCGGCCCCTTTCAGCCACTTATTGTCTACTTACAGTTGCTCTAGTGGAGGCACATCATTGTCTTCTTATTAGTGACAGTTGACCCTGCCTGTGCATATCATAGCAGCATCACCAGGTATTATTGTGATGAAACCTGTTGATTTAAAGTAGCTCTCTTGCTAATAAAAATTTGAAAAAAAGGGTCCCTGTAAATGAATAATTAATACTTAACAGATTCGACACCCAGGCTTTCAAACTTTGCTGAAGAACCTTCAGCCTCTGACACTGTGTCATATACCTGGTTCCCCTCTGCTCTCTGTTCAATCCCCCAGCCCCTAATCAGTACAGGACAGTTGGTGGTACTCAGCAGGGGACCAGGCACCCAACACAGCTGAAAGCGAATTAGATGGTAAAGATTCTTCAACCACTGTAGCCCTTCAGGAGAGCAAAGCTCAGTGGTGTGGGGATAGGTAAGTATAAACTCTTTTCTTTGCAAGCAATGGTGTATTGTAGTGTAGTATTTTATTCTTCTTTTAAAAATATTGAAAAGAACTTTTGAAATTACATTAACATGATAAAGTGGAATTAAATTAAAAAATAAACAATTGTGAGTGGGTAGGCACTTTATTGCAGAAGAAGCATGCTATGTCTCTTTGGCAATAAAACAAACACACCTGCCTGTTTGCATTCTTCTTTAGAATGCACAGCCCAGTGGATATTCTTAATGAACCTTGATGCTGGGAATAATGAACTTCTGTATGCATGCTCAACTTAGTGTACTTTCTTGGCACACCTTGGTCTTGGGTTAAATAAACTCCCGTACACATGTGCAACTCAATGTACATTCATGGCGCACCTTGGTCTTGGGTTGAATAAACTCCAGTGCACATGTGCAACTCAAGGTACATTCTTGGCGCACCTTGGTCTTGGGTTGAATAAACTCCAGTGCACATGTGCAACTTAAGGTACATTTTTGGCGCACCTTGGTCTTGGGTTGAATAAACTCCAGTGCACATGTGCAACTCAAGGTACATTCTTGGCGCACCTTGGTCTTGGGTTGAATAAACTCCAGTGCACATGTGCAACTCAAGGTACATTCTTGGCGCACTTTGGTCTTGGGATGAATAAACTCCCGTGAACATGTGCAACTCAATGTACATTCTTGGCGCACCTTGATCTTGGGTTGAATAAACTCCCGTACACATGCACAACTCTAAGTACATTCTTGGCGCACCTTGGTCTTGGGTTGAATAAACTCCTGTGCAAATGCGCAACTCAATGTACATTCTTGGTGCACCTTGGTCTTGGGTTAAATAAACTTCTGTACACGTGTGCAACTCAATGTACATTCATGGCGCACCTTGGTCCTGGGTTGAATAAATTCCCATGCACATGCGCAACTCAATGTACATTTATGGCGCACCTTGGTCCTGGGTTGAATAAACTCCCAAGCACATACGCAACTCAATGTACATTCTTGGAACACCTTGGTGCTGTCATGAATGAACTCCCGTATGCACCAGCAGTGCAGTGTACATTCTGGGCACACCTCAGTATCTGAACAAATGATTCCAGTGCACATGGGAAGCTCAGTGTACATTCTTGACACTTCAGTGATGGGATGAATGAACTCCTGTGCGGGAGTTGCCCCATTCTGTGCTGACTAATAAAGACGAGCAAAGATGGGGAAAAGATGTCGGCGACTTCGCAGACATCATATCTCTGGAACAGAGGTATTTGCAGACTTTAGTAACACTTTACATAAGGTGACATTTTAGTGCCTAGGTTTAAAGCGATCAGTAGAGAACAGTAGGTGTACGCAGCCGAATAAAGAAGCTGAAATCACAAGCACAGACAATATTCCAGTAAATGCAGAACCCCCAGTGGAGACTGCTATGAAGCGTGCTACCTCTATCCAGCAACGGTTACTATGTTGGAATGCTCAGCCTCCCCTGGGGGAACCTCAAACACATCACACACACCCGTTTTTCAAGACAAAAGAGACAAGTAGAAGACAATGAACTTACTGCTATGGCTTGCAGGCGTTCCCTGTGCAACTCAGCCTCCGCCATCCTAATTTAGTAGGAATAAAATCTTCTAAGATATAGGCAGGGGGTCTTACTAAGTCCAAGCAGTCTGGGTTGTAAAATCTGCTTTCTTGAAAAGTCCCCAGCACTTGGGAGGCAGCTCAGTCAGAGGCAGACCATTGCTCACACTGGACCAGTGCCTGTCTGCTTCCCATCTGTGCCTCTAGCAGCATTTCTCTGCAGCTTCTGTTGCTGTCACACAAACCATGGATGCACTCCACAAGCAGCCCAGCCGAGTCATTGACTGCAGCACTTTTTCCTCCTCGCTAGTACATTGCTCCTCCTATGTGGTGTCAAGTCACCATAGGGCACTGCCATCATTAGCAGTACACTCATACAGATGGTTTAACATGTCTTCTTCCTAGAGATAAAGCAGATATCACCAGTGACTAAGCTGAATGCAGACAGGCACTGTCTTTTATCTTCATTTGACATGTCATTTAACAACACTGGCATTTTAGGATTGATTTGCAGGGAAATTAGGTTTTCAGATTTTCTCATCTCACTAAAATGTGCTTTTTTTGGCAATTTTAAGTAGTAAAATCGAGGATGAAAATGGAGTCGTGCCACCTGAATACACATTAGATTGGGAATTTGTGCTGTAATATGATGTAAATTGTGGCATGTATGGCAGCTGCAGACTGACTGTGTAAAATCTTAGAAGTTTAAAGTTTGCTTTGGCAGTCATGCTGCATATAGTATGATGGAGTAAGTGTCTACAGGGCACTCTGGTCTGATTGTCTGAAAGTGTTAGTCTGAAGTGAGAAAAATAAATATAGAATATGCAATCTGAAAAAAAACAGGGGTGATTCAATAAAGCTTTTGCTTTCTTTTCTGGAGTTATAGCCGTATTAGAAAGTCCGGAGCCAAATTCATGAAAGCCATGCAACAGTTTTGTTACTATTCCGGACGTGTTTAACAAGTTCTGGTACTTCTTATGTGCAACATTCTTACATTCTGCCACTATAGGTGCAAAAAATGTATTAAAGTGATATTAAAGGTTAAATAAAAAACAACAAAAAACAAACATGTCATACCCAGATCCTCCTCTTCTGGGGTCTCCTCTTCTACTCCAAGTGCCCCATAGCAAGCCTCTTGTTATGGGAGCACTCATGCATGCTCGCTCATGAAACCTGCTCTGTGTGTCCATAAGACACACAGCACGAGCTCAGCCCCATCCTTGCAACCTCCTCACTGGCTGTGATTGACAGTAGCAGCAGCCAATGATGAGGCAGAGACCTGGGGGAGCAGCCACTATTGTGCACATCGCTGGATCATGATCAGGCTCAGGTAAATATTGGGGGGGGGGGGGGGAAGGTGAATACTGAAGGCTTTTTACCTTCATGCACAGAATGCATACAGGTAAAAAATCTTCAACCTGTAGAACCACTTTAAAAAATATTCACCATGCCAACCGGACAGGGTCAAACTCATCTCCACGTACTATGTGGCAGACCAGACACCACCAATTTTTTTATGTACCAGAGGGCCAAAGACAAATGGCAAATTCAGTTTTTAAACCTCTCCGTGATGAAGATTGGGTGAAGGTAGAAGACACTGTTGGGTTCTGACACTTGTCAGCCACGTAATGCATATGTTGCGGTGGCAAGTAGGCTGGACCTTTTATACCCATGTGCTGTACATATGCATCCATGGTAGCCAAGGGTTGTCACAGACAGCTTCCAGTCTCCGGTTATTACCAGAACTCAACCATGTAACGCATACTATAGGTGTGGTGGCAAGTAAGACAGGCTTTAAAACTTATTCGCCTTACATATGCATTCATAGCAGCCAAGGGTTGTCACAGACAGCTCCCAGTCTCCGATTATGATCAGGAGCCAGTTATTTGTGGTGATCACATGATTGGGAAGTCCAGACTGGGAGGGAAGGGGTAAAGCTCTATAGGTTCAACCTTCACTCCTCTTCACTTTTTTGGGGGCTGTGGCAAAATGGTCCTTCTCTCTGGTACACTGTTACTTGAGAGAAGTGAATTACTTTGTTTTTACTGTTCTAGGGTTGCTCCTCTGTAAATATGCGTACATTGTACTTTTATGCAAATAAAGGTTATTTATATCAGACATGCAAGTGCTCTCACATAGGAATGTGTTTAATATATTACCAAATTCAATGTGTATGCTGCCATTTTGAATATTCATCTGCAGTGCAAAAGCGACAGTGTCAAAATAAAAAATAAGTTTTAAAAAAATGGTAATATACGTATGTACCAAGACACAGTAATGATATAGCAGTTAGCGTGGAAACGATTGGGGGGACCCCCACACCATTTGACAGCTGAGTCATCTGTTGTTAAAGATGAGGCAGCCTGCTTCCCAGCCTGCTCCTTAACAATCAGCTAATGTTAAGGATGCCGGTGGCCAAAAGTTTGCATCTGAACTGCTGAACAGCTGCTTTGGAAATTTGCAGTGAAAATTCAGGGGAAATTTGCACTGGACATGTGTGAACCTAGCCTTACTAGCTCCAAGGCAGTGAAATCAAACCTGCAAATGATATCACCACACAGCAAATAGTATGTGAGCTGTAAGTCAAATTTTAATTAAAGTAGAAATAAAGGCATTTTGGATAGAGTAAGGGAGGGCTATAATCCCTGTCAGATTTTGTTTTGTTTTCCTGATGCCAACATGGCAGCATACATATGATATAGCTCCACCCCTATATCCACCCACAGGACCTGTTTTGCTCTATAAAAGTCTGACTGAGAGCTACCGCCCCCATTCTACTTTTTGTCCTCAAAGATCAACACCTACAGACTGTTACACTCATGATAAACTCTTACCTGCCGACTATGTCGGAGTCCGTCTGGTTTCAAGCCTCTCCCAGCACGCAGTCCCACATCTTAGGCTGCTAAACACACCAACAAGGTGGGGAACCCCTTCTTCTGGAGCCTGGATCCAGCAGCTGGGACTGCATAATGTCTTCTCTCCTATGAAACTCTTTCCAGGTCTGTCAATCTCTATAAAACATTTTTTTCATTTTCTTGCTATCACGTCTCTACAGACCCCATACACACTGTGCAGCTTTTGTTGTCTGATTTCCTTTGGATTTGTTGGGACCATGTAGTGCAGGGGCCTGACGGATTGCATACAAATTGAGGCTCTTAATGTTTGACCTCGTATTATGTGGTTTTGGTAAATCTGAGGGAGAAAATCTGCAGAGGACTGCATGATGTGTAGCCAGCTTAAAAGTGTTCTTTTGTGTGGATGGGCATTGGCTTCCCTCCTAATTGTACTAGCCCTTTTTTGATTAGAACAGAGGCTGGGGAGGAATGAGTCTCTCTCTCTCAGGTGCTCTATTTAAAGGGCACAAATGGCCAGGTAATGGATGCCTTTGCGATTCAGGCATGCAGAGAGACAGCAAAGGGGGTATATATGTATTTTTTCCCTCTCTCGCTTCCCTTATTTCTCTCTGTTGCCATGAAGTCCCCCTTGTACCCTTTCGGTTCTTTCGCCAGCATGAGCCTAACACCACATAACAAAGACCACCGCAATACCAGGTAAGGCCCAACTTTGGGTAAGTAACAAGATGCAGGAAAAAGAGTGCATTATGCCTGGACGAGCGTGCCTTCTTGTCTATTGCAGCCCTAGCCGCTTACGCTCCCGCTCTAGGAGGTCCAGAGGCCCTCTGGATCGTCAGGATTTTTCCAGGGCAGAAAGTGACTCCTCCAGTCCTGGCAGACTCCAGTACAAAGGGCGCAAATGTACGCTTAAGACAAGGTGCACAGCTTCTCCTCTGAGGGCTCAGCGCCCGAAAGGCAAATGTTGGTCATGTGGAGATGACCCTATGCCAGGAAAGCTACTTTGCAGCAACTGGTTCAGGCAGCTTGCCAGAGACCAGGAGTATGAGAGTCAGCAGGTGTCAACCTTGCTCAAGAAAGTAGTCTATGACTCCCTGGCAGAATTTTCCGGTCATCTCGAACAACCAGGGACAGAAGTGGACGAACAGAGTTTGGGCCCTGCACCAGGTCTAAACAAAGCCATTCAACCCTCTCTAACTAGAGGGGTACCAGGCACTTCAGGGGGGACTCCAGCCCAGCGGATTAGGCGGGCTGATTCCCCAGACCCAGTATTACAGCCAACCTTCCAGGCAGAGGGAGAAGATACCGCCTCCTCCTCGGCAGAGGATCCTGAAGGTTCAGGCTTTGATTTTGTGAAGATACCACCATTCATTAAGGCAGTAAAATCTGCACTGGAATAGGAGAATTCGGAACCTCCTCCAAAGGAGAAAACTTATTATCACACACCATACAATCCTGATTTTAAATTGTGTGGCAATCGCTGCACAACAGGTGCCTTTATCCTTTCAGAGCACCACAAATGCAATGCGATTCTGCTGTGATTGTCACGTGGAAGAATGCGCCTTTAAAAAACATTGTTTTGTTGCCCCTAAATAGGAGCAGGGGCTTCTTTTTGCACGCGTAGGGCAGCCAAGTGAATGGGCCACCCCATGGGAGTTGCAACATTGCGTGCAAATTGCTCTTCGAAAATCGCATAGCGGAAACACTTGTCCCCTCTACGTGATAATATCAAATGCCTCTGAAAAGTGACCTAAGCACAGATAGCTTTTCAGTGCAAAAGCAGAGCCTGCTGCAAGTGTGAACAAACCTTTGGGTTAGGAGGAACCTAAAGAAACAGGTAGCTACCTTTCCTCTTCTGACATAAATTAGAGGCCTGTTTCAGGAGGAATGGTAGAAGGGAGAGAAGGGAGAAGGGAGAGGGGAGAGGGGAGAGAAAATCCTCTTCAACCAATAGGTTGCAGAAGTTGTATCCACTCAGGGAGGATGCTGCGGCTCCTTTATCTAACCCACCAACGGTGGATGCGGTAGTCACCAGACTGGCCAAGAATGTGACACTTCCGATGGAAGACTCTTCCTCCTTTCGCAATATCCTTGATAGACGCATTGACATGAACTTAAGAAAGTTTTACCTTGCGGTAGGTGGAGCTTGTAAGCCCGCCATTGCTTAACATCCATAGCAAGCGCTATGCGAGTGTGGGTGCAGAACTTGGAGTATGCAATCAAAAACCTGCTGCCAAAAGAAAAAAATCATTAAGGCTCTTGATGAGATAAAACTCTCTGCGGACTTCACAGGTGAGGCAGCTATAGACATCATTCGATGGTCCTCCAGAGCCATGCTCAGCTCAGTCATAACCAAAAGAGCATTGTGACTAAAACTCTAGGCGGCCGACCCATCCTCAAAGCAGAATTGCTGTAAACTGCCTTTTGATGGGAAGGTGCTGTTTTGCTAAAAAAACTGGAGACTACCATCTCCAGGGTTACAGGAGGAAAATCAGGTCTTCTGTTCCAAGATCAAAGGTCCAGACGCCAGAGGGAGCAACCATCCAGAGGAGCGCCAAACAGGTACCCGGATTTTGGAGGCTTTTGCCCATCCAAGGACTCCAGAAGGGGTTGGAGGGGTACACAGTCTTAAGTCATGAACTTAAGAAAGTTTTACCTTGCGGTATGTGGTGCGTGTAAGCCCGCCGTTGCTTAACATCCGTAGCAAGCGATATGCGAGTGTGAGAGCAGAACTTGGAGTATGCAATCAAAAACCTGCTGCCAAAAGAAAAAAATCATCAAGACTTTTGATGAGATAAAACTCTCTGCTGACTTCGCAGGTGAGGCAACTATAGACATCATTCGATGGTCCTCCAGAGCCATGCTCAGCTCAGTCATAGCCAAAAGAGCATTGTGACTAAAACCCTGGGCGGCCGACCCATCCTCAAAGCAGAATTGCTGTAAACTGCCTTTTGATGGGAAGGTGCTGTTTGGCTAAAAAACTGAAGACTGCGATCTCCAGGGTTACAGGAGGAAAATCAGGTCTTCTGCTCCAAGATCAAAGGTCCAGACGCCAGAGTGAGCAACCATCCAGAGGAGCGCCAAACAGGTACCCAGATTTTGGAGGCTTTTGCCCATCCAAGGACTCCAGAAGGGGTTGGAGGGATACACATTCAACCTTCGTAAGATCGCAGGGATCTAAGGCCCCTGCAGCTCCCTCAGATACCCAGAAGCCCTTTTTAACGCCAGGCCTGCCCAGGAGGCACTTGGAGCCAGGCTGCCCAAAGGGCCCAGTAGACTGGAGGATTTCAGTGTACTTGCAGGATGCCTACCATCAGATCCTTCAGTCATACCAGCAGTTCCTCAGATTTGCGTTAGGAGACAGGCATTACCAGAGCTAGCTGGAGTCTACACAGAATATGGTCTACCTAGGGGCCCAATTTAATACTCAGGCGGGCACAGTTTCTTTGCCACTTCAAAATCAGGAAGAAGTTCCAACGGGCATTGGCTGCACCAGTGATGTCAGCAACCCACTACATGAGTCTTCTCGGGAAAATGGCTTCATGTATCCCGATAATCCCCTGGGCTCACTGGAAACTTCGAGTTTTCCAACAAGGCTTCCTGATGCAGTGGAAAACAGTTTGTCTAGCCCAGCCAACCAGGATCACCAGCCGGATGCGTCAGAGTCTCTAGTGGTAGACGAAACAAGAAACACTAAACAGCATCGTCCATTAGGGCTGCAGCCATGGATCATTGTTAACACAGATGCCAGCGCAGCAGGGTGGTGCACCACCTGCAAACAACTCAAGATCCAGGGCAGAGGGAAATTTCCCACTCAGGGCCTAGTTGCCAATATTCTGGCACTTTGAGCAGCATTCATGGCGTTGGCCACCTTGCTGCCTCACATACAGGGTCGCCCAGTCCTGCTCCGTCTGGACAACACGGCAGCAGTGTCCTATATACAGCAACAAGGCAGGACACACAGCCAATCCCTCTTGAGAGAGATGGAACCAACCATGACATTGGCACAACAATATCTCCCAGATTTGAGGGCCATATATCTTCCAGGCTGTCAGAACTTGGAAGCGGATCGCCTATCCAGACAATTCAAGGATCCCAATAAATGGTCCCTTCACCCTGAAGTGTTCAAACAGATCATCCACGAGTGGGGGTGTCCGCAACCTGATCTTTCTGCCTCATCAACCAACTGCAAGGTGAGCCGGTTCTTCTCACGCCACCCTCATCCATTATCGGAGGGGACGGGCGCCTTGACCCATCCTTGGGTTGCGCGACTGGCCTATGCCTTCCCTCCAATTTCTTTAATCCTGAAATTCTTGAGGAGATTTTTTGACAAAGAATTTGACAGTCATTACAGTATTACCTTACTGGCCTCACAGACCATGGTTCTCTCTGGCAATGGATCTCAGCGTGCGCCCACCGATCACTCTGCTGGTGACTCCTCATCTTCAGTCGCAAGGAGATTTCCTACATCTGCAACCATCACAACTGACCTTGGCGGCCTGGAGATTGAAAGGCAGGGGTTACAAGAGTTAGGATGTTCTCCAGAGGTTATTAGAACTTTACAGAGTTCCAGAAAGGGGTCAACCAATGCCATCTACTCCAGAATATGGAAAAGGTTCACAAGCTTTGCAGATGGACGTCTATTTGACCCTAGTGAGCCATATGTATCTCAAATCCTGTCTTTCCTGCAATCCGGATTGGATTGGATTGGGGCTCAGCCTAAATTCGCTTAAGGTGCAAGTTTCAACCATCTTGGCTTTTATCCTAAAGAAAGGGGCAGCAAACCTGCTGGTGGAGCACTTCATGAGAGCGATACTTAGACTATGCCCTCCAAAGAGAAATAGGTTCCCTCAATGTGACCAGGCAGTAGTCCTCAATTTTCCAGTAAACCCTCCTTGTGCTCCGACAGAAGACAGAAGAAACGGCTTTCCTAATAGCCATAACTTCAGGGGGAAGGGTGTCGGAACTCCAAGAATTGGAGTCAGCCGAACCTTATTCCATTTTTTTTTTCCCCAGACAGGGTTATGCTGAGACCATTGGATCACTTTGTCCCAAAAATGGCATCGATATTTCATCTCTCCAGTGAATGGGTGCTTCTAGCCTTCCCAGAGGAATCAGAAGCTGATCTGCACGAGATGGACGCTCCAAAAGTCCTCAAAGCCTGTTTCCAGGCTACTTCTACATTCAGATGTTCTGACAGACTTTTCATCATACCTACCGGAAAATTTAAAGGAAAAGAGGCCTTGGCCAGAACCATCTTGGCCTGGAACTGTTCACTGGGCATATAGAGCGGCCGGGAAGGATCCTTCGAAGGGGGTTAGAGCTCACTCAATTAGGACGATGTCTTCTTCATGGGAAGGAGTGTCTCTGGAGACAGTCTGCAAGTCTGGAAAGCGGCTAGCTGGTCATCACATCATACGTTCTTAAAACACTACAGGGTGCATCCAGTAGCTCTTACTACAGTAGAGTTGTGGAGGAAAACTATCCAAGCTTCTATATCTTATGTTAAATAAAGACTAAGTTTGCAGCATTAAACCCTCTCTTTCAAAAGCTTATTATTTATAATATGTATGCTGCCATGTTGGCGTCAGGAAAATGGAAAATTGTATCAAATACTTCCCGTAATTTTCCTTTCCTGACGCCAATACATGGCAGCATACAAACCCCCCCTCTAATCTTTGCGCTTTATACGGAGAATAGGGGAGGTAGCTCTCAGTCAGACTTTTATAGAGTTAAACAGGTCCTGTGGGTGGATATAGGGGTGGAGCTATATCATATGTATGCTGCCATGTATTGGTGTCAGGAAAGGAAAATTACGGTAAGTATTTGATACAATTTTCCATTTTTTTACCATCTGTGTTCCATTTGGGAGATTTCCATTCACATCCTGTCCCATAGTCCAAACAGGAAGTGAGAGAAAATCCCTCTAAAGTGAGGAATACCCTAGTTATCACCAGGGTCCCATTGGAGGATTTCCCCTCTATTCCTGTTTTGGTGGCAGCCCAAAAATTGGGATAGGGCAAATAGAGAGAGAAAATCACTCTAAATGGGGCACAGAGAGCAATAACATGACAGTGTTCCAATCCCTCCCCATTTTGTCCAAAACTAAATACAAAATGTTGTCTTTAGTTATACTTTAATAATTTATTTTATCACAGATTATTTTAGAATAGAAAACACGACTGTGAACCCTAAAGCCTAGCCTACAAGGGTTAACTGCTCATTTATCTTAGACTGCAGGAGCATGGGGAGAAAATGCTGTGGGGACCAGTTAAAGTGGTTGTAAACCCTTACATATACCCAGTAAAATGACTGGCGTCAGGTGATACACAGAGATTAAACAAATCCTCCTACATAAGTTGTACTTGTTTATCTGCAGTCTTCTTTTCTCTACATCTGTTCAAAGTCCAGAATGTAAAGCTTGCCTGAACTGTCAGAAAAACGGTGGCTGAAGTTACACACTGTAGAGTTTAGTGAGGAGAAGTCTGAGAGCTAATTGGATGGAAGGGACACACCCCCTTCACACAGCAAACAGGAAGAGAGTTGAGGCTGTCAATCAGCTGGAGCTCCCTCCCCATCACCTTTTTTCTCATGGTGTCAGGAAAACTTGTCATAAGTGACTCATGCTATATAACAGCTGTCAATGCAGAAAGCCTGCAGTCAGCGGGTCGCCTCCCATGGAGGTGGAGTTTTTAATTTTTTTTTTTCGGTCCATCGGACGCTGTGATCGAAGATGAATGGACATCATGGGACACATTTTTTAAAAAAAAATTAATAAAGGACTTGTCCCAAATTGTCTACTGTCATTTTTACCATTTTGTCACCTTTTTTGATGAATGTGTAGGGGTACAATGTACCCGATACCCCTTCACACAGGGGGGCTGGGATCTGGGGGTCCCCTTGTCAAAGGGGGCTTCCAGATTCCGATAAGACCCCCACAACCACCGGGCAAGGGGTGTGGTGATGAGGTCCTTGTCCCCATCAACATGGGGACAGGGTGTTTTGGGGGGGACCCCAAAGCATCCTCCCCATGTTGAGGGCATGTGGCCTGGTACGGTTCAGGAGTACTTTTCCTGCGGCCTGCCAGGTTGCGTGCTCGGATATGGGTCTGGTATGGATTTTGGGGGGGATCCCTATGGGGGCACCCTGCCTTTTGCCAATCATGGCTCTCACAGCAGAGCGTGCTGTGATTGGCCAAAGCATGCAGGTCAGGTGCATGCTTCGACCAAACAGCAGCCGTCAATGCACTGCGATCTTGCAGTGCATTGACGGCCTCGCCGTTCATTATGGTGCGTTTCGTCGGCGCTCGAATTTCCCGCGAACCCCCCATAATGTTCTGTATTTGGCGAACACCCGATGTTCGAGTCAAACTTTCGTTCGACTCAAACCTCGGGCTCATCCCTAGTGGACAGTGGTTGGTATGCTGTTATTTGGTTGGTATAAGATATTGCTGCTTGAGTCCTAGTGACTGAGCACATTGGTCTGTTATTGGTTAACAATTGTAAATATATAAAATAAACTGCGCTAATATCCCAATATAAATAAAAATCACCCAGCACCACAAAAGCACAAATGTGTGTAAAAAATTTTAAATATATATGTGCAGCGCTAATGAAATAAATTAAGATATATGGGAGCCCTATCTAAGAGGGCACTTCCATTAATATTATTGTGAATATCACAAGTAAACAAAATTACCTAAAAGGAATGGACAGTGCTCAGTGTTAATACAGTGCACAGTGAAGTTTTAGGATGGGGACGCCAGACCCCGCCCTTCCTTTTTGACCCCTCCCACTTGGTGAAATGGGCGTGGTTTCAGCGAAATAGTGGGCGTGGCTCTAAGGTGGTGTGATTAGCGTCTGAGATGAACGAGGGATGGAGGGAGAGAGGAATGGAGGGAAAGCAGGCCCAGATCCTATACAACAATAGAAATATGTGTATTCTAGAAAGCTTAACAATCAGCAGATAAAGATATTCCAAACACCTGGTGTTAGCACTTCAATCATCCCGGCACCCTGGTTGTTATGGTGTCAGGATGAATGAAGCGCATTATTTCTATTATTACATTGTAATAAAATGAAATCATTCAACTCACCATAATGCAGAATCAGTGGGAGCCCTGAGCATGTCACTAACCACGTCGCCTGCCACCAGATGCCATCAGGTGTCCCCAGCGGAGCCCGTCCTTACATGCACCCTGTGTTCCATAAAATGCAGCCTGTGCCACACAAAATGCAGCCTGTGTCCCACCAAATGCAGCCTGTGTCCCACCAAATGCAGTCTGTGTCCACCAAATGTAGCCTGTGTCCCACCAAATGCAGCCTGTGTCCACCAAATGCAGCCTGTGTCCCACCAAATGCAGCCTGTGTCCCACCAAATGCAGCCTGTGTCCCACCAAATGCAGCCTGTGTCCCACCAAATGCAGCCTGTGTCCCACCACATGCAGCCTGTGTCCCACCAAATGCAGCCAATGTGTCCACCAAATGCAGCCTTGCCTGTGTCACATCGAACCCCCCTCCCCCCTGTTCTCCGCGGGGGCAGCACAGTGGTACTTACCTTGCTGTGTGTTGTCCTCTCCTGTGGTGTCTCCTTCCACAGCGGAGATAGAGGAGTCCACTCCTCTCATACTTCCTGTTTTCTCTCTCCTGGGGCCCAATGGGAGAGAGAAAACATGAAGTGACATCAAACTGAGATGTCAATCAAACCGCCCGGCCGTAGTAATAGATACTACGAGCGCCGGGCGGAAGCTACTCAGCGTTTCGGAAAGTGCCACAAGGTGGGATAAACACCCGCAAATGAAGCGCCGTGTCTGCAATCTTGTCCGGCGTCCAAACACAGTGCACTTAAGGACCTTTTTTTGTATTTTTTTTTTTTTTTTAAGGGCCAGTATTAAATTTTTATTTTTTTTTACATTTTTTTTTGTGACTGCCTGGAGGGGTGGCGGTGCCCATGCGCCACCCCTATGGATGGGCCGTCACTGATAGAATTACATATAAAAATAAAAAAGTGACACTTAAACCGTGAAGTGATTAAACCATAATATCTATTGCATTAAATGTCCTCAGCACATATGGAAAATGACCCATATCAACAGTAAAGCAAATTTGCTTGAATATGTAATAAATAAAGAAAAATTTTAAAAAGTCCAAGATGATGTGATATGACAAATCACCGGGGTAATGATCGGAAAAGGGTGGTTGATTATTCCAAAAATCACAAACAGGAATCACCACTGTGAGAACTAGAATTGAAATTTAAAAAAAGTAGATGGGAATAAGTAAAAAAGGGAGGAGAAACAGTAAATGGGGGGCAGAAGAATCAACCAAATGATATTTCACCTGTCTTGGTAGTAGCCAAGTGTATTATGTTCTCTGATTATTTTAACCGTGCAGGTTTAGGAGATATTCACTGTACCTACAGGTAATCCTTATTATGGGCTTACCTGTAGGTGCTAAATAAAAAAAAAGGGTTTGCTTCAACTTTAAAGTGTTTTTAAAGGAAAGATTTAAAAAAGAAAGAAAAATAACAAACATGTTATATTTACCTGCTCTGTGCAATGGTTTTGCACAGAGCAGCTCCGATCCTCTTCTTTTTGGGTCCCATGCCAGTGGTCCTGGCTCCTACCCTCTGCCGAGTGCCCCCAACAGCAAACCTCTCCTCATTGGCTCACTGGCTGTGATTGACAGTAGCAGGCAATGGCTCCGCTGCTCTATGAGCCATTGAAAATGTGCTCTCATGCATGAGATGGGGGCTCAGGTAAATATAATGGGGGGCTGGGGAGGAGCTGCACCCAGAGGGTTTTTTACCTGAATGCATAAAATTCCTTTAGGTAAAAAACCTTGAGCCTTTAGAAGCTCTTTAACCTCCTCCCACCTATAGACAATTGACAGCGGGCGGGATCCCCTCTCATTCTGGGCCGACGTCACATGATGTCACCCAGTCTCACTGTGATTGCTCGTCACTGGGGGCGCAGCAGCGCTGCGATCGCGCGTGCGCTGTGTGCCTGGGACACGGTGCAAACAAGATCTCAGTAAAGATCCAGTGACGTGGCTATTTATCCATGTGATCTATCCCGTGTCCAATCACAGCCGATCACATGTAAACACGGAAGTGCCTTTAGTCGGCTCTCCTCGCCTCACACTGACAGAGTGTGAGGAGAGGAGAGCCAATCAGCGGTATCTCCTCACAGGGGAGACCTGTACTGTTCATCAGGGCACTGATTATCAGTGCCCTGATGATCAGTGCAGCTCCTACAGTGCCCAGCAGTGATGCCAGTCTGTGCCCATTAGTGAGGCCATTCTGTGCCCATTAGTGATGCAAGCCAGTGCTGCCTTTCAGTGCCCATCAGTGCCACCTATCAGTGTCACCTATCATTGCTCATCAGTGTTGCATATCAGTGCCACCTATCAGTGCTGCATATTAGTGCCTCCTCAACAGTGCCACCTCATCAGTGCTGCCTCATCAGTGTCCATCAGTGCCACCTCATCAGTGCAGCCTATCAGTGCCCATCAGTGTAGCCTCATCAGCGCACATCAATGAAGGAGAAAAATTACTTATTTACAAAAAAATTGACAGAAACTAAGATAAAACTTTACTTTTTTCAAAATTTTCTGTCTTTTTAAATTTTTTTAGCAAAAAATAAAAAACCCACTAATGACTAAATACCACCAAAATAAAGCTCTATTTGTGGGAAAAATATGATAAAAATTAATTTGGGTACAGTGTTGCATGACCACGCAATTGTCATTTAAAGTGTGACAGCGCTGAAAGCTGACAATTAGCCTGGGCAGGAAGGGGGTGAAAGTGCCCTGTAGGCAAGTGCTTAAAGTGATTCTCAACTTTCCATTTTTTAGGCACTTTCAGCTGCTGATCTGATCACTTACTGAATATGCAGTT
The DNA here is from genome assembly GCA_037952835.1 of Lithobates septentrionalis. NCBI lineage: Eukaryota > Metazoa > Chordata > Amphibia > Anura > Ranidae > Lithobates > Lithobates septentrionalis. The sequence continues at coordinate 810,187 of JBBDGP010002324.1, read as the reverse complement.
TCTTTATCTTCTAATACTTTCTCATGTTCTAGTTTAAGCTGGTGCCATGATCACTGCACCAGGTTTCCTGTTTCAGGGTGGTTCTTTCTTTTGTAGCATCCTGTGAAGTCACCATTGCATTCAGGGACTAGAGTTTTGTCTCCCTACATTGTATGCATCAGTAGAAACACACAGCCCCATAGCCTTGGATGGTAAGGGAATCCCCTACTCCTCCCTCTTCAATCCCCAAGCTAACAAACTGGATGGAGCAGTATTTCTCAAGCAAGGAGCTATGGCATCCTGGGGTGCCATCTGGCTTTCCCCAGGGTGCCACGAGCATGGGAACCAGTTTGCCCCAGATCAGCATCATGTGTTGCTATGGTGCCAGCAGGCTGGTCAAAAGCGCCATAACCATCAATGACACTCTAGGGCCAGAATTCTTAATTTGTTTCCATGGTGAGGACAGCCAGCTAGACCGCAAGATGGTAATGCATGACTGTGATCCAGGGAATTACTGAGGCATGCAGAGCAGCCTCCAACATTCTGGAGAAGATGAAAGTGTGCCTCCTGTTAACCTTCCCCACCGCCTGCCCTTTGCTGCACTACCGGAGCCAAAAGGTAGGGCTCTGATGTGAAGGGGGGCTCTGTGACTGGGAGGATCTGTGATGTGGGAACTGTGTGACTGGGGGGTTTTGTGATGGGAGGACTCTGGTATGAAAAGAGGACCTGATGACCATGATGTGAAAGGTGATTCTTTTGTGGATGGGGCTCACATTTCATCAAGATGGTTTGTATACATTGTCAGGCTTAGGTTTCCCATTGATAAGTAACATTTTATTTTTACATTTTAAACTGTGGTGCCTCAGTATTTTCCATATTGTTAAAGTGTGCCGCAACTAAAAAAAGTTTCAAAAATGCTGGACTTGAGACTACACTATCCACTGGTAAGGGAAGCAGCAATAAGAAAGCAGGAGCCTGAAAAAAAAAGAAAGTTGTAAGCTGCAAGTCCTGCGGTAAGAATTTTACCAAATGGGGAATGTTTATTTTTGGTGCTCGATGTGTTAAAGCGGAACTATACTCATCTAGAATCCAGCGATGCGGCATCCTCAGATTTCACTGACACCTTTGGGCGGCTGGCTTCCAGATCTCAATCGCCAGCTGTCATTGGTTGGGCCGAGATGACGACACTCCCTGTCACGGGAGTTCCGCCAGATTCGGCATTGCCGAATTTGTGCAGTGAGCTGTGGTTGCGGAGTTTCTTCTGCATTAAAAATCCTGCCTGTCCGCCCATTTTCATTGTGAAGCCTAACGTTTCACTTTAAGCTAAAAAATTAGCTGGTTTATTATTTCTTTAAGGCATTGAAATTGTTTTATATTATTTTCCTTGTTGCCATGGGGGAACTGAGAATGCAGCAAAGTCTACAGAATATTTCTATTTTATGCAGGCTATATAGGCATTTTGTATACAGTATATAGCTGTATTCACATGCGTGACTTCTGTATAGATATCTGTGACAACCGGTTCCCTATGGCAACAAGCACAGCATGAATATTTCTTAGGTGGGCACAACTGACAGTGAAAGAGCCCGTGCAGACACAAGAGAGCAAGACAAATATCACCGACCGTTGATACAAAGGTTATCTCTCTGTTCTCCTTTACAATCTAATATTGTTTGGAAATGGACAGCAACCCTTTATGAAGAATTTTAATTTAAGGCTTGTGTACATTTCCTTTGTGGGTTTTCCTCTGGCATACAGATGATTTGGAAGGACGTTAAGCACAGTGTTTACATTTTGAATTGAATCTTATTGAGTTCTTATGGTGGTGTTTGGTATGCATCTCTTTGACTCACATTTTGAAAATGCCAACATGTCATATTCTGCTGCAGTTTGGCTGCTTTATTTCCATGTATTAAAACCATAAAAAAAAGCATCATGAAATTGTCTCAATTTTTTCCTAAAAGTTCTCCTATCTTTAAAGTGCTATAATGTATGTGAACTCCAGCAGATAAATGATCTTTTTGTTCCCTTTTATTCTGTTCAAAAAGACCCAGTCGCCAGGCCATTCATTACAAAAAAAAAATCCTGATAAGATTATATGTGCATTTAACATATTTTAGGCATGTTATTTACCTGTGTAGGGATCTGCTGCCCTCTATTGTCTGTATTCGTAAGTTGCTGTGCTTGTTATTTACCACAAAGTTAGCTGGGTAAAGACAGTTACTTCCTGTCCTTGCTAGCTGGGTCAGAATCCCCAATTGGAGGACCGTGATGTTTTATAAAGGGGAGTTTCCTGGAAATAGAAGCAGAACTGAGCCACGTGACCTTATACACATGGGAGCTGATACTGCTATATTTCACCCAGACAAGTAGCAGAGATTCTTAGGCAAGTTTTCATATGTTTCAATAGTTTAACTGTAGCTGCCCATAGCCTCTTCAAAGAGTGTGGAGAATAGAACGCTCTGGATAACAAGGGGACTTTAACAAACAGTACATGACTAGCTCTTGAAATGTGATTAATGCACCACAGCAGTACTTCAGAAGAGGGAAGCACACTCTGTGGGAAAAACAAAACAGAGAAGAAGGCGCTTATAACTGCATTAATAAAACACTTTAATGACAAGGGAGGGATTAAAAACTCTTACAAGATGGAAGTGAAAAACAGGTATATTAATGAATCCATAATGGATGCCACCTGGGGGTAAAGACAGCTGCAGGTGGAAGTTCCAGCCGACCAGCGGTGGGAAACACTGTGTCTCTGATCCAAGATGGAGAGCAGTGCTGTCAGGGCCAGCATGGAATACAGGCAACTGGAAATGATAGAGCTCAGGGGAGGAGAAATGCTGACACTCACTGGTAGCTTTCTGCGCCTCCTGGGGGAGACCTGTGGGGATAGATGAGCCACTGTCCACACTGGACTTGTCATGACATAGCAATGCTCTTTTAGCTTGATTTTAGCCACTTCAATACTGGGCACTTTCACCCCCTTCCTACCCAGGCCAATTTTCAGCTTTCAGCACTGTCACACTTTGAATAAGAATTGCGCGGTCATGGAACATTGTACCGAAATGAGATTTTTATCATTTTTTTTCACACAATTAGAGCTTTCTTTTCACTATAACCACCCAAGATACCCCAAGCATTGCTACCCCCAAACACCCCAGATCTCCCCTCAGCATTGTTTTCCCCTATACACCCTTGATATCACCCAGCACCATTATTCCATCCATGTAATACCCCCTTTTCCAGTGGTGATACAGTGCAGGTGAACTTTTGGCTATGTGCCCACCTCCAGCACTGTGACAAGGACTCACCTATAGCAATCAAGTCATGCAGGCAGAAGGAGGGGTGGAGGAGGGAGCATCCCTCCGGGCATTCAAAGCCCTTCGGTGCAAACAACGCTGGACAGCTGGGCTTACCATGACACCATTCACATTGCCACTTCCGCTGGCGGGCTCTCAGTGCTGCCGACTCAGCAGCTCCCACTCCAGCTCCTACCCCACGGCCTCCAAATCCCGAGCATTCAAGCTGCATGGGGCGGGGTCAGAGCATCACTGGCGCTCCAGCCCCCACTCATCCATGCTGGCTGTGAAATAGGTATCGTTCTGCACAGCACGGCGCACCGCTGCCAGCCTGCCTCCCCTGTGTATCCATCGCTCTCAGTGCCATCATGGGGCCCCTAATTTCCAGGCAGCGTGGGCTCAAGGAGCAGCTTCTTTGGGGAAAGTGCAGTGGCCCCACCATGCAGCTAGGGCCCCTGGGCAGTGCCCAGGTGTGCCCTCTCATTAAGATGGCCCTGACGGGGGCCCTGCAGCAATTGAGGCCTGACAGGTGTTCTGTCAAAAAAAAAAAGTTTTTTTTTTCAACCCCTAGGACAGAATCAGATATCCTGCTGGACGGGACTATTCTCTCCTATGGACGGATCTCTTTACATAGGCTTACAACGCTGGGCGGACGCCACTACTCGAGGATAACTTGTGCTCTACTTGCCTTTCACCATATGTAAGTGGACATAATTGTTTGTATATTCAATAAATCTAACTGATCCTGATCCAGAGGCGCTTTTTTCTGTTTCTTCTTTTTCATGTATTTGGAGCCTGCTTAATGCTTCCCTGAATGCTTGCCCTGGAGCATGGACTGCTAGCCAGTGTATACAAAGGTTTTTTGCCCACTTGCTTTTTATACTATTCATACCGTTTTTTCCCCATTAATGACTTAATTCCCAGTGGACATTTCTACTATATCTCAATCCAGCAACAGCGCTACTAACCATTGTTTTTTGATCCTATTGGATGCCCTGCTCTTTGGCGGACGTCGAAAGAGGAGACACAGGGGAAGCATGAGGAGTGGACCGCCGTTGCTGCTGCCTACTGCCCACACTGGAGGAGACATGGGAGGAGAGGACACCACAGCCAGGTAGGTCCTGGACCTGGGGGAGTTGCTGCCAGTGTGGCGTGAGCCCCATGGCGGGGGGGGGGGGGCGGAGGTGCTGTCAGTGTGCCATGGGGGGGTGCTGTCAGTGTCACGAGCCCCGTGAGCGGGGGGGGGGGCAGTGCTGTCAGTCGGTATATATCATATCTGTCTGTGATGCTGTGCTGATTTATATACCCCATCTGTGATGCTGATCTATATACCCTATCTGTGATGCTGACCTATGTAACCTATCTGTGATGCTGACCTATATACCCTATCTGTGATGCTGATCTCTATACTCTATCTGTAATGCTGATCTATATACAGTATCTGTAATGCTGCGCTGTATACCCTATCTGCAGGGCTTTTTTTCAGGGGGAACTTGGTGGAACTCAGTTCCACCACCTCTGGCTCAGACCCTTTGGTGCCTGCTTACCACAATCACTTGTAAACACAGAAGTCTGGTTTCTGTGTTTACAAGTGACAGCTCTGCACTCTCTATGTAATGCAATCCTGGTATTTAATGCCCCTTTAAGACCCTCCTACTGTTTTTGTGAAATTTGACTGAACACACCCACTATTTGATGTGATTTGGAGGGTGTATGTAGGGGGAGGGGTTTTGTGGGGCCGAGGTTAAAGTGGGAGTCCGGCGACCAATCTTTTTTTTTTTTTAGGTCATTGAGACAGTTTGCTAATCCCAAAATAATACTCACAGTTTGGGTGTAATATTTCCGCCTCTGTCTGTTTTCGTACTGAAGAATAACTTTAAAAATGTGATGCTGGCTGTTTCCATCTTGCTTGTGGGCATGTGAAGCCCACAAGCATTGATTTCCTGGATGCGGTGAATGCTGTTCATTCACAGCTTGTTCACAAGCATGATCATTGTTCCCGCACTGAATCTTGGGAAGCCTGACACTAAGCTCCCAGGAGACAGTGTGGCGCCGGGGAAAGGCAATAAACACGCCTACTCCCATGGGAGGAGAGACAGGAAGTGCCACAATAAAGTACAATATAAAGTTAATTACAGCGATAAAAAAATTTTTTGTGCGGCATTTGAACATCTATGCAATTAACTGAAGGCAATGGCGTCCCTAGGCCCTGACCCCCCCCCCCCCCCAACATTATGCTGTGCCCCACCATGTGCCCCCCCAAAAAAAAAATTTTTTTTTTTTTTTACAAAAAATCAATGTCTAAGAGGGAGAGAGTCCCCAGTCAGCTCCTGCGGGTGATTCCTCCCCCCTCCCCTGCTCGCTGACACTGCATAATGCAAGTGTTCACACAACCACGGCCGCCCGATCTGCTCCTTCACCTGCATCCTCATTGGCAGGGAGAAGAGCGAGTTGCAGGAAGGACTCCACCAGGACTCTCAGTTACTGAAAAAACAGACTGATTTCTCCCATCCTTAGGACAGGAGAACCAGCCTGTAAATTCCAAGAGATGCCAGACCAGAGCAGTCAATAGCAGGGGCAGGACAGCAAGAGGAGGCTGGGGAACCCCACAGTGGCAGAACACCAGGGCCCGGAGGCAAGACAACCTTTGCAACCCTGATAGTTCTCCCACTGCTTTGGATCCTTATATTTTCTTGGTATGCTGGTGACATATATCTCTAGTTTTCTGCCACCCTGGGGGGTCCCAATACAGTAGGAAGGGAGCTCACTGCAGAACATGTGAAATGGCCCGTTGTGGGGTCGTAGTAAAGGGCCCCAGTATATATATATATATATATATATCTATATATATATATAGATATATATATATAGATATAGATATATCTATATATATATGCATTTTAGAGTGGCCCCCCTACTTTTGTCCCTGTCCCCCCATGTGCCCCCCCCCCCCCCAAATTTGAAAGCTGGAGACGCCACTGACTGAAGGGGGTAAGATTAAGTTAAAAATTTGAGTGGAACCCCGCTTTAAGTTCCAGCACCTATTGTTTGAGAAGAAAAACCCTGCCTATCTGTAATGCTGACCTATATACCCTGATCCGTGAGGTTGAGCTATATACTCTGTCCTGTGAGGCTGAGCTGTATACTCTGTCCTGTGAGGCTGAGCTGTATATTCTGTCCTGTGATGCTGGGGCTGTATACTCCTGACACTATGGGTGGAAGCAAGTAGAACACAGGGGACAGGGTGGGTGGATTCTATAAGGAGTGGGGTTTATGGGAAGTGGGAGGTGTCAAAAAGGAAGGGCGGTGTCACGTACCTTACAGCGGAGCCCGAAATGATGAGGGTGGCCTCTTGCACGGTTCCGGTCCAAGCACCCCTGGTGGTGGGTACAGGGAGTGCGAGGGCAACGAAAGGGTGCAGGTAAAATAAGTGCAATCGTGATAGATTGTGAACGTGTTTCTGCGCAAACAATATATTGATGTGAAAAAGAGCTGCTATTTTCCAAATACAATCCTAGCTGGGATGCCTCAGATTAAATGTATAAATAAGCAGAGTAAAAGTCCATGAAATAACATAAAACATGCATCAAAGTGTCTGAGGTGTGGTTAAATTCACATAAAACATAAGCAATTGTGACTGGTGAGTGAACATGTGTTGCTAGGTGATCAGGTGACTGTTCGTGGAAATGGACACCCACTCGGGGCTCACAGAACTCTCACCTCCATGGCACAGTAAAAGTGCCTGTAGATTTCAATGAATCTGTGGTTGCTTTAATCCGGTGGTGGTAGTGTCGTCCCGGGCCTTCTCTGGGGGTGGCGTCCCTTCCTTCAATGGATAGGCTCCAAGAGGTGGTGATGAAAAACAAAAAGGCTCCAATAGTGTGATAAAGTTTAAGCCAAGGAATTTATTAGAGTAAAAATGGCTGCTTACATGAAAATAAACGAAAAAACGCCAAACAACAGTGAGGACAGCTTGTTAGCGATACTCGCTACGTCACTTCCGGTCCGCGCTATCGTATTTCCGGTTGCGTGCCTACGCGTTGCGTCATATCACGTGACTTCTTCAGGGCACCGGATTGGCTAATGCCATAGTGATTTTATATCAATGGGACAGGAAGTGGAAATGGCTTCATTTTCTTGTAGACCAAGTAGATAATTAAGCCGCGGCCATCTTTGAGTGGACAATGCCGTTTGGAAACTAATTAATAAAGTTAAATTCAAACGAAAAAAATAAAAAAGTTGATTTAAAAATGTTAAAAAATGTGTAAAACCTCTTGATACTCCAAGTTGGTACTAGCACCGATCCATTAACTGATCGGTCCGTGTATGTTCCGAATTTTTAATAAAAATATTCGTAACCAAGAAATATTTAACCTTTTAATAAGAACCCTTAACTAAAAAAGGGGACAGGTATAAATAAGTTAAAAATAGGTTAAAAAATCTGTATTTAAAATGGAAATAAAAGATGTGGATAAAAAATGGCAGGTCAGATGCTTAAAATATGCCCTCCAATTAAAAGAAATAAAACACACCGGAAATGAAGTACTGAGTTTACATAGATAAAAATACACAATTTCTAAAAATCACTAATGAAGCAGTTAAGATCGAATTCTACATTTAACCCTCCAGGTACTAGTGTTCTGGTTCTATGTATCCACTTTGATTCCTTCTGGCTGAGGGTTCTGATTTTATGGTCACCTCTCCAGGCCTTATTGTATCTTTCTATACCCCAAAACATTAATTCTGTGGGGTCTTTGTTGTGAAAAAGTGCAAAGTGTTTTGATATGTTGTGTTTCGGGCACCCTTTTATGATGTTCACTATATGTTCCTTAATCCTAGTTTTTAGTGCCCTTTTAGTCCTTCCTACATACTGTAGGTTACAAGAACATTGTAACATGTAAACAACCCCCTCTGTATAGCAGTTGATAAAATCCTTTATTGGGTATGTATTCCCCGTACTTGTTGCCTTAAAATCATGTTTCTTTGTTTGAAATTTTTTAGCATGCGTACATGCAAAGCAATATTTACAGGGATAAAACCCTTTGCCATTAAAAAAGGAAAATGTATTTTTGGGGAGAGGTTCAACCACATTCTTCACAATGATATCCCTCAAGGTCGGAGCTCATTTATAAATGATAGATGGCTTTTCTGGTAGGATTTGTCGTAGATGTTTATCTTCCCTTAAAATGTACCAATGTTTGCGGATAATTTTCTCTATGTCTTTGAATTGGGTGTTAAAATCTAGGACTAGGCTTGGTACTTCTGAAAGGCTCTGTACCTTCTTGGGTGCATGTATCAATAATTTTCTATCCATATTTTGAATCCGTTCAATCTCTTTGTTTATCTGTTCTTCTTCATAGCCTTTCTTGACAAATCTTTGTCCAATTAGGTTGGCCTGAGTTTCAAAATCTGCATTTTTCGTGCAGTTCCGCCTGATTCTTACCAGTTGCCCTTTTGGAATATTGTAAAGCCAGGGTTTATGGTGGCAACTTGTTATAGGTAGATAACTATTTCTAGACACTTCCTTGAAGTGGGTTTTCGTTATTAATCGATCCTCTTCAATACTTATTTCTAGGTCTAGAAATTCTACCTTTTTCGTATCGATATGCCAGATGAATTGTATATTTCTGTCGTTATTGTTTAATTTAGACAGAAAGTGCTCCAACGTTTCTCTGCTTCCATTCCATATTATTAGGATATCATCGATAAATCTTTTAAACAACCCTAATTCACATGGTGGGTTCTTATATACTGCTTCCTCCTCCCATTGTGCCATAAAGGCATTCGCCACACTTGGGGCAAACTTAGCACCCATGGCAATACCAGTTACTTGCTTATAGAATTTTTGGTCATGCCAAAAATAATTATTTTTTAGTGAAAATTCTAGGCATTTGATCAAAAACTTCCTTTGGGTGCATTTAAGTGTGCTATAACTTCTTAAGGCCCATTTAGTTGCTTCACAAGCTTGGTGGTGCTGAATAATCGTGTAGAGGGAAGAGACATCTACCGTTGCCAGTAGAGTCCTTCCCTCTAGTACTGGTACCTCTTCTAGTTGTTGTAGAACATGCTTTGTGTCCCTAATATATGATGTTGTTTGTTGGATGGCCGGTTGGATAAAATGGTCTATGTACTGGCCGATCCTTGCTGTTAGGGAATTAATCCCGTTGACAATAGGTCTTCCCGGGGGGTTCTGCAAATTCTTGTGTATTTTAGGGACCGTATATATCACAGGGATCCTATGTGAGTCCGGAACTAGATATCTTGCTTCCTTTGTATCCAATATCTCTTTTTTGACACCCAGGTGGATCACCTTTTCCAGATCTTTTTTACATTTCGTAGAGGGGTTGCTTAACAGTCTTTGGTATGTTGTAATATCTTCCAATTGACGTTTAATTTCTGCTTGGTAGTCAGCTTTATTTTGGATGACCACTCCTCCTCCTTTGTCTGCTGGTCTGATGACCAGATCCTTTCTACTGGTTAGGGATCGTATTCCTTTCTTAATGTGTGCAGGATCACTTGTTTTCTTTATCTTCAGTTGGTCCAGGTCCTTTAACACTAGATTTTTGAACACTTCAATGTGTTGATTATCATGTAATTGTGGGTTAAAAAGGGACTTGTTCCGTAGTCCACTATGTTCCATCCGTTGCGAATCTTGCGGTGTGATTGGTCGTCGGGTTTGAGGATTAGTTAAAATAGCTTTCTTAATATTCATTTTCCTTACATATTTCTTAATTCCAATGTAAGTAGCAAATTTGTCTAAGTTTTTTGTGGGGGCATATTTGAGGCCTTTATCCAGTACAGCCAGTTCTTCTGTGGTTAAGGTTTGCCCGCTCAGATTAAAAATTCCCTCTCCTAGTGGACCCTTTTTCTTTTTGAGTCTCTTTCCCGCTCGACATCCCCTCTTGGTTCTGGGGTTCTTCTTCTTTCCTCGTGTCTCTTTGGGGAATAATAGGGTTCTTGTGGATGTCTCTGTGGGGAGCGTTGTGCATGCTCCGGTTTCCTCCTCGGTGGTGTTTCTCGCCGGCCTCGGTCTAAAAAATCAGTACCATATCTATCTTGATCGTAAGGGTACTGGCGGGAATGTGTGTTGGGTCCCCTCTGATCTCGGATTGGGTCAAACCTATTATGTGTTGGGATGGGGCTTCTTTCATATCTGCTTTGTTGATTGTAATAGGGTCCTTCCCTATATTCTCTATGTGCCTGCAGGCAGGAGGGTGTAGGTGCCTGCAGGCAGGAGGCTGGAACTTGGAGATATAGGAACCTCTGCTGAGGAGATGTGGAAACTGATCACCAAACTTGTTCAGCGGGAGCCAGATCAGGATCAACTGCAGAATCAGGAACAGGCAGGAGTCGGCAACAGGCTGGCAGCGGGGTACCAAGTCAGAAGGCAAAACCGTAGTCAGGAACAGGCAGGGGTTGGCAACAGACGGGCAGCAGGGTACAGAATCAGGAGGCAGAGCCGTAATCATAAGTTCAAGCCAAGGTCAGTATTGCAAGTAGAGGCAGGTTCAGCAGGCAGGGGAGATCCAAGAGAATGGTCAAAAGATAGCCGGGTTTTTAGGAACAAGGTCAATCAGGCAGAGTAACAACAGGAACACAGGAACAAGCTAAAGACAATCCAGCACTGATGCTAGGCAGACTCTCTGTTTATATAGGGTGCTGTGTGCCAGGATTGGCACCAGCGTACGTGCGTACGCGCATACGCATTAGCAACGTAGCACATTGGCACATGCGCGTTAGCACATTAGCACATTGGCGCATGTGCATTAGCATATTAGTGCTAAGGCACTCGTGGACGCGCGTTAGCGTGCGTGCGCATTCGCATAGAGGTGCCATTGTGCATGCCCACCCTGGATCTCATTTGCCTCTGGCTATGGTTCCGTGCATGCACCTTGGCATTAGCAGAATGAGGATTGGCAGCTGCTGCATGGAGACGGGTGCTGTGTGAGTTCTCTGACAGGCGGGGTCTGGCGCCCCCCCCCCCCATCCTAAAACGTCACCAGCCACCACTATCTCATCTTTTAAATTGACATCTTTGTTTCACAGAACATATAACAAAGAATTCACAATTAAGGTGTAGGTCTTTGTTTATTGTTTTTTTAATATTGGTTGGGTTGAACCTTTATTTGCAAACTCACAATCAGGTGATATACAGTACATGCTGCTTCATGTTTACCTTTATTAACTCAAAATATGTCATGCTATTGTCATACACTTCAGTCAGCTACTCTCCAGCCTCCACTGTCCAGTCTGCTATGGTCCATCTCCTCTGCTAAGTCTGCTACTTTCCGGTCTCCACTGTCCAGTCTGCTAAGGTCCATCTCCACTGTTCAGTCTGCTGCTCTCATCTGCTATGGTCCATCTCTACTGTTCAGTCTGCTACTCTCCAGTCTCCACTGTCCAGTCATATGGTCCATCTCCCCACTGTCCAGTCTGCTAAGGTCCATTTCCACTGTTCAGTCTGCTACTCTCCAGTCTCCACCATCCAGTCAGCTATGGTCCATCTCCACTGTTCAGTGTGCTGCTCTCCAGTCTGCTATGGCCCATCTCTACTGTTCAGTCCACTACTCTTCAGTTTCCACTGTCCAGTCTGCTAAGGTCCATCTCCAATGTCCAGCCTGCTATGGCCCATCTCCACTGTTCAGTCCACTACTCTCCGGTCTGCTATGGCCCATCTCTACTGTTCAGTCTGCTACTCTCCAGTATCCAGTTTGCTACGGTCCATCTCTGTTGTTCAGTCTGCGACTCTCCAGTTTTCACTGTCCAATCTGCTATGATCCATCAATACTGTTCAGTCTACTACTCTCCAGTGGTCCACTGTCAAGTCTGCTATGGACCATCTCCACTATTCAGTCTGCTACTCTTCAGTCTCCAGTGTCCAGTCTACTAAGGTCCATCTCTACTGTTTAGTCTGTTACTCTCAAATCTACACTGTCCAGTGTACTATGATCCATATCCTCTGTTAAGTCTGCTACTCTCCACTGTCCAGTCTGCTAAGGTCCATCTCCACTGTTCAGTCTGCTACTCTGCAGTTTCCAATGTCCAGTCTGCTAAGGTCCATCTCCACTGTTCAGTCTGCTAATCTCCAGTCTCCACTGTTCTCCAGTCTGCTATGGTCCATCTCCACTGTCCAGTCTGCTACTCTCCAGTTTACAATGTCCAGTCTGCTAAGGTCCACCTCCACTGTTCAGTCTGCTACTCACCAGTTTCCAATGTCCAGTCTGCTAAGGTCCATCTCCACTGTTCAGTCTGCTACTCTTCAGTCTCCAGTTTGCTGGTCCATCTCCACTATTTAGTATGCTACTCTCCAGTCTGTTATGGCCCATCTCTACTGTTCAGTCTGCTACTCTCCAGTCTCCAGTATCCAGTCTGCTATGGTCCATCTCTGTTGTTCAGTCTGCGACTCTCCAGTCTTCACTGTCCAATCTGCTATAATCCATCTGTACTGTTCAGTCTATTACTCTGTAGTCTCCACTGTCCAGTCTGCTATGGTCCATCTCCTCTGTTAGGTCTGCTACTTTCCGGTCTGCACTGTCCATTCTGCTAAGGTCCATCTCCACTGTTCAGTCTGCTGCTCTCCAGTCTGCTATGGCCCATCATACTGTTCAGTCTGCTACTCTCCAGTATCCATGTCCAGTCTGCTATGGGCCATCTCCTCTGTTAAATCTGCTGCTTTCCAGTCTCCACTGCCCAGTTAGCTAAGGTCCATCTCTACTGTTCAGTCTGCTACTCTCCAGTCTGCTATGGTCCATCTCTGTTGTTCAGTCTGCGACTCTCCAGTCTTCACTGTCCAATCTGCTATGATCCATCTGTACTGTTCAGTCTACTACTCTCCAGTGGTCCACTGTCAAGTCTGCTATGGTCCATCTCCACTGTTCAGTCTGCTACTCTTCCATCCCCAGTGTCCAGTCTGCTAAGGTCCATCTCTACTGTTTAGTCTGTTACTCTCAAATCTACACTGTCCAGTCTACTATAGTCCATCTCCTCTGTAAAGTCTGCTACTCTCCACTGTCCAGTCTGCTAAGGTCCATCTCCACTGTTCAGTCTGTTACTCTCCAGTCTGCACTGTTCAGTCTGCTACTCTCCATTCTCCACTGTTCAGTCTGCTACTCTCCAGTCTCCACTGTTCAGTCTGCTACTCTCCAGTCTCCAGTGTCCAGTTTGTTGGTCCATCTCCACTATTTAGTATACTACTCTCCACTCTGCTATGGTCCATCTCCATGGTTCAGTTTGCTACTCTCCAGTGTCCAGTCTGCTATGGTCCATCTCTACTGTTTAGTCTGCTACTCTGCAGTCTCGACTCTCCAGTCTGCTATGGTCCATCCCTTCTGTTAAGTCTGCTACTCTCCAGTCTCCAGTATCCAGTCTGCTATGGTCCATCTCTGTTGTTCAGTCTGTGACTCTCCAGTCTTCACTGTCCAATCTGCTATGATCCATCTCTACTGTTCAGTCTACTACTCTGCAGTCTCCACTGTCCAGTCTGCTATGGTCCATCTCCTCTGTTAGGTCTGCTACTTTCCGGTCTCCACTGTCCATTCTGCTATGGTCCATCTCCACTATTCAGTTTGCTGCTCTCCAGTCTGCTATGGCCCATCATACTGTTTAGTCTGCTACTCTCCAGTCTCCAGTCTGCTATGGTCCATCTCTACTGTTTAGTCTGCTACTCTGCAGTCTCCACTCTCCAGTCTGCTATGGTCCATCCCTTCTGTTAAGTCTGCTACTCTTCAGTGTCCAGTCTGCTGGTCCATCTCCGCTATTCAGTATGCTACTCTCCAGTCTCCACTGTCCAGTCTGCTATGGTCCATCGCTATCGTTCAGACTGCTACTCTCCAGTCTCCAGACCGCTATGGCCCATCTCTACTGTTCAGTTTGCTACTTTCCAGTTTTCAGTATCCAGTCTGCTATGGTCCATCTCTGTTTTTCAGTCTACTACACTCCAATCTACACTGTCCAATCTGCTATGGTTCATTCCCACAGTTCAGTCTTCTACTCTCCAGTGTCCAGTCTGCTATGGTCCATCTCCACTGTTCAGTCAGCTACTCTCCAGTGTCCATTGTCGAGTCTGCTATGGTCCATCTCTACTCTCCAGTCTCCATTGTCCAGTCTGCTATGGTCCAACTCCACTGTACAGTCTGCTACTCTCCAGTCTCCACTATCCAGTCTGCTACTCTCCTGTCTCCACTATCCAGTCTGCTGTGGTCCATCTCCACTGTCCAGTCTGCTATGGTCCATCTCCACTGTTCAGTCTGCCATGGTCCATCTCCACTGTTCAGTCTGCTATGGTCCATCTCCACTGTTCAGTCTGCTACTCTTCAGTTTACACTGTCCAGCCTGCTATGGTTCATCTCCATGCTACTGTTCAGTATTTAAGGCTTCATGCACACTAGCATTTTTTTGCTAGAAAAAATGCTGGATACAAAATGCTGATAATAGCATTTTTGTGCCAGCCTGTGAAACGTTTTAGTAGCATTTAACCACTTGCCGCTCGCCCACCATCAAATGACGGCAAAGTGGTGAAGCTCTCGTTCTGGATGGACGTCATATGATGGCGCCCAGAATAGCCGCTCTCGCGCACCTCCGGTGGCGAGCAGCGTGGCAATTGTGGGCGCGCAGCGTGACAATTGTGGGCGTGCAGCGTGGCAATTGTGGCCACACCGCGTTGCTAGGACTTGGCGCGACCCCGATCTCTGTAAAGAGCTGCGGCCGCTGCTCTTTAACCATGTGATCGGCTGTGTCCAATCACAGCCGGTCACATGTAAACACGGAGATGCCGGTAATCGGCTCTCCTCGCCTCACACTCTGTCAGTGTGAGGCGAGGAGAGCCGATTACCGGCATCTCCTCACAGAGGACATCTAGGCATGTGACAATCAGTGCCCTGATTACAATAAAGCGCCCATAGTGCCAGAAGTGAGTGCCCACCAGTGCCAGCAGTGTGCCCACCAGTGCCAGCAGTGTGCCCACCAGTGCCAGCAGTGAGTGCTCACCAGTGCCAGCAAACAGTGCCCACAAGTGCCAGCAATCAGTACCCATTAGTGATGCCAGTCAGTGCTGACTATCACTGCTGCCCATCAGTGCCGCCCATCAGTGCCGCCGATCCGTGTCGCCTATCTGTGCCCACCAGTGCCGCCTATCTGTGCCCATCAGTGCCACCTATCAGTGCCCAAGAGTGCGGCATATTCGTGCCTCCTCATCAGTGCCACCTAATCAGTGCCCATAAGTGCCGCCTCATCAGTGCCCATAAGTGCAGCCTATCAGTGCCCATCAGTGCCGCCTCATCAGCGCCTATCAGTGAAGGAGAAAAATTACATATTTACAAGATTTACTAACAGAAACTAAGAAAAACTTTTATTTTTTTCAAAATTTTCAGTTTTTTTTTTTTTTTTAGGAAAAAATAAAAAACCCAGAAGTTATTAAATACCACCAAAAGAAGCTCTATTTGTGTGACGTTTTAGGAGCATTAGCATTTTATTAGCATTTTTACAGTACATGAAGAAAAAATAAAACCTCAAAAAAAGCTGTTAGGAACGTTATAGTAGCGGTTAGAAGCGTTTAGGAGCATTTAGCAGCATTCCGCGTTTTTTTCTGCTGGACGAACATTCCATAAAACTCGACAAAAGCAATTTTTTCTGCTCCTAGATGCTGAAGTGCAAAAATAGCCTAAATGAGAATAGCCTAATGTAGTGGGCATGGACACATAGGATAACACTATTTAGCTTCTAGGTGCAGAAAAAAAAGCTAGTGTGCATGGAGCCTTACAGTCCAGTCAACTCTGTACAGTATGCCTTCAGTATAGTACTGCTGCTTGTCTTACCATGAGTACTACTAGTAATGTCCCATTCAGCCAGTTCTTCAGCTCTCCCGACAATACTTGTGCTGTGACCCCCAGACTCCACCTTCAGGGAAAATGGATGTGACATTAAGAAAGGAGCTACCTCCTCACCTTACATCAGCGCAAAGGTTAGGGCCTTATTTACAACTCTTGGCATACAAAATCTTTCATATTACTAACTTCCATCCTTTTTCTTGAAAAATGTATCGCTTTTTGATTCCCTTAAAAAGAGCCCCAGCTCTGTGTAGGTTCAATATGCTCCAGGTCACTATGTTTGTATCCTTATATATTTAACCCTTTGTCAAATTGGTTTAATTTCCAGTTTAGACAAATCTTCCTACTGGTTACTTAAAGCTGTATTAGACCCAAAAGCAAATGTTTATTGTACTGCAACTTACCGATTCTTAGAATGTGATGGCTGCATTTGTTTACTTTTTTAGGCTTTCTTTCTTTTATTTTCACTTGGTGATCCAGCCAATAAGTTTGTTGTTTTTAAAAAGAACAAGTTACCCTGTAGATGTAGCAGTTACAGCGTCTAAAAAAACATTTAACACTGACAGGGGTGTTTACAATGATCAGTTTTACTTATTTATGTAACACCTCTCCTGTTTTATCTGTACCAGTGTCATGTTTTCATGCCCAGTGTCTGGATGGGCCAATTTTTCAGATAGCACACATAGATCTGCTAATACAGAACAAACAGAAGTCGTATCTTGTGACATCTTTATTAAAAATAGTAAAAACTGGTACCCTGGCAAATACAAAAAGTCTTTTTACGTTAGGTTTTGTACTTAAACATTTTCAATAAAAATCTATTGAAAGTGAAAAGTGGTACCCACTTTCTTTCTTTGTTATATAAAATTAAACTCCAGAAGGAGCCTTGTGCATCAGTGCTGGCCCTTGTAAAGGGCAAAAACTTTTTATCAGAGCTCTGATGAAATTCCTAAACCCTAAAGCAAAATCTGTGACTTTTGGGCTTGTGTCAACTGGCTTTGGACTTGTATTTATGGTATCAGTTTGGCATCAATTTCAGACTCTTCTGAAATCATTCAGAATAAATTGATAGGTGGATTTAGGCTCGGCTCACACTTGTGTGACTTGTCATGTGACTTTGGACACATGAAGCCACATGACAAGATGCAGCCCATTAATTTCAATGGAACTCATTCAAATCTATGCAACTTAAAGTCACAGCGATTTTTGAAAAGGTTCCTGCACTACTTTGATGCAACTTGGGTGTTGCACAAGTGTGAACAGAGCCTTTACTGCAGTTGATCTCCTTCAAACCTGCAATGAATCTGTTTTAAACTGTTTTACATTCCTATAACCACTCAATACAGGCCCTCTAGTGCAACGTTTCTCAACCTATTTAGCATGGAGGAACCCTTGAAATAACATTTTGGCTTCAGGGAACCTCTGCTAATAATTATTATATTTACAGCTCACAGTAGATTAGTGTGATGGTCAGTGGGAAAAATGCTTCTTACATTTGTGGTCTTTGGGAAGAATTCCCCCTTATAGATAGCTAAAAAGAGCATTGGTGTCAGCGGTTATAAATCTGAGAGGCGGAAAATGCTCATTGCTCAAGGAACAATTAACAACCTCTTGAGGAACCCTAGTGTACCATGGACCCCTGGTTGATTACCCATGTTTTACGGTATCTAAGCTTAATTTAATAAAGGAATTAAATGAAAAAAACAAGAACTGGCTAAATAGAAAAAAAAATTGCATATAGTGGTCATTTTTATCTGCTTGAATGTTTTTTTGACTGGGGTGTCTTTTTTTCTCATTATACATGTCTTATCACTAACCTATTTTATTTTTATTTTTTTTAGATACTTATATAGTGCTGTCAATTTACGCAGCGCTTTACATATATATTGTACATTCACATCAGTCCCTACCCTCAAGGAGCTTACACTCTAAGGTCCCTAACTCACATTCATACATATTAGGGACAATTTAGACATGATCCAATTAACCTACCAGCATGTCTTTGGAGTGTGGGAGGAAACCAGAGTACCCGGAGGAAACCCACGCAGGCACAGGGAGAACATGCAAACTCCAGGCAGGTAGTGTCGTGGTTGGGATTCAAACCAGCGACCCTTCTTACTGCTAGGTGAAAGTGCTACCCACTACACCACTGTGCCACCCTAACCTATATAAATCTTATTTATTTTGAATAATTGCTTAATACCAAAAACCCATCTTAGTAACTTTGCACACTCAGCTTGGCATCTAATGTTAATAAATATTAAAGTACAACTTTTGTACCAACAGCTACAAATGAAAACAATTGTCCTTGTTTCTCCATTATCTCTAAATGGAAGCTGTTCATTGTTTCTCATACTTTATCAATTGTCACCAAGATCTACATTTAGTTTCAGTGGGACAGGAATGTTTCTTTGTCTCTCCTACATTCACCAAATTTGGGTTCACATGGGAACATAAAGCATAGCTATTACTAGTGTCTGAAATGGGATCAGGCCAAACCCCAGTTTATTTATAGCTGCTGTTTTCCTAAGTCAAATGTTGAAAACATGCAGCTCTCATGTACTTAGGTTTCAAATACATGTTGTTATTCTAACCCATATCTATTTGTTTTACCAAGATAATCTGAAATGACAGCATCATTTAATAACTCTTGCTTCAGACATTCTACCTCAATGTCACAAAAAAAAAAATAGTAATTTTATGACTAGCTTTTAAAAAACGTACAAAAAATTATGTATATTTCAATGGTGTGTAACTAAAAAATATAACGAAAAGCCCAATCAAAAAATATTATGTTTTTATATATTTCATTGTCTTTCAAAAAAAAAAAAAAAAGAAGCAGCGGATTTACAATGTATAACAAGATAAATATACTGGGGTGCCTGATTTTTTCAGTGCATCTTTTTTGTAGAGATTTTTGATTGTTTCGTATTACTGTGCTACTGTAAACATCAGAAAATCAGCCATGGAAAGAACATAACCTGAACACTACAATGGACGGACACTGCAGGTGAAATAATCACTATAATTTAAACCACATGCACCAGAAAGATACATCTATAGTGACCAGTGAATGTCACATTCACTGCTTTATAAATAGGCCTCCTAGGCCTTACAGTAGAACTAAACCCACCTATCCTTTACAGCCATGGAAGCTGCCATATTGGCTTCTGTTTGATATGTAGTTGCCATGGTGCTGCGCATGTGATCAGTTATAACAATGCCATTTGACAGCTTGACAGTTCAGTTAAGAGCACAAGCAACTGTGCCAGTTATCATTCTCAGCCTGCCTTAAATGAAACTTAAAGCGGAGTTCCACTTAAAAAAAATAAAAAAATAAAAAATAAAAATATATATATATATATAAAGTCAGCAGCTACAAATACTGCAGCTGCTGACTTTTAATAATCCGACACTTACCTGTCCCAGGGTCCAGCGATGTGGGGAACGAAGCCCCGCTCGTCTCCCCCTCCTCTCTGCAGCGTCAGCATTATCACTGTGGGCGCCCGGCTGTGGCTTCACAGCCAGGCATGCACTGTGCATGTGTGAGCCGCACGGCGCGCCGTGACTGGCCGCGCAATCATCTGGGACCTGTGACATGTCCCAGATGATTGTCAAGAGGGAGGAGGGAGAGGTGATCTCCCTTCGGGCGCCACGGTGCGCCAGGAGGAAGTGGGAGCTGGAACCCTCTAAAAAGAGGGTATCTGCTCCCCCCCCCCCCCCCAAAAAAAATGGCATGCCAAATGTGGCATGTTAGGGATCACCTTCTCTTAAAGCGGAAGTTCCATTTTTGGGTGGAACTCCGCTTTAACTTAAATGTTTTGGGAAAAAGTTAAATCCATGGGATTAGTTCCATTTTAAGTGAAAAGGTGTTTTTTGTAGTATCTTGCAATAAAGTTTGCAATTAAGCTTTGTAATATATGCAAGAAGCTTTACAATATATAATTTTGCTGCTTACCCTTTGGTGTCTGCTTTTATGAATGGATTGATTATGATAGGTGGCTTTTATCCACATCAAGTTAGTACAATTGAAATTGGAGCATAGCATGAACCTAACCTTTTGAAATCTAAAAAATGAACACAACTTTTATTTTACCTTATCATATTTAGCAAGAAAACAAAGCATATTTGGTGTCCCCAAAATCAGGATAAATAGGTTGGTATATTTTAGCAAAATGATTTGCAATGGTATTATTTATCAAAAAATGCATGCAATACACAAAGATAACAATAACAAGCTTTATATATCCTAAAAAAAATGTGTGAATCAAAAAACTGTGTATCATTGTAGCATGAAAAAAAAAAGTAGAAAGGTATTGCTAAACAAACCAAGAACTAGCAAAACTCCAAAATTTGGTCTAGTTAATAAGGCTTCAATTACCCCTGTTCCATTAAGCTTGGACAATTTCTAATTCATAAGCAGATACCTAACTTTCAGATGTAGAGGTGTATTCATAAAAAAAATTTCCATAGCAATTCGCCCAGTGAAAGTCCAATTATATTTGTCCTTGTGTGAATGTTATTAGGCAATTTCCTTTGACGGTTTAATGATTTTTAGTGATTTATAATAGAAAATATCACATTTGGCTACTAGATAGTGCTAAGTAGTCATTCAGCTGCCAAATACATAAAAGTAACTTTCCATTTTAAATCAAGAATAAATCAGCATAGGAAACAGTCTAATAACACTACTACATGCATTTTCCATTTTTTTAAAGATACAACCCATAATGTTTTCTTTTTTAAGTGAGCCTATAATGAAAAAAGTGCAGATTTGCTTTGTTTTTCCAAAAAAATTATTTTGCATTTTTCAGTGCAATTTAGTACAAAATTAAAATTAAACGGTCAAGAATACAAAAGAGGGTTAAAAGAAAAAAAAGAAAAGAAATATTAAAGAAACTCGTCATCTTTTCTCACCCTGCCATCTCCAGCACCTAAAAGTGACAGCAGAAAGCGCCTTCCCCACTCTTTGTGACCATCAGGCCCTAGTTGATTGTAACCAATTGGAATTGTTGCTATTAAAATAATATATAAATATAATATATATAATATAATATATATAAAATAATACATAGAAGCTTCAATTTTGCCTCAGCAGCATCCTGAAAAATCTTGCTTTGAATTTATCCTAAAATATAGCAATGTTCCTGACATGTGACTGTGAAAAGGATGCACAATATCCCCCTGAGGGCCTGCTGGTGCAGAAGAAGAGAACAAACTGTATCTGTGAACCTGAAGAAAACAATCTTCCTGAGTATTTGCTAACAAATACTATAACATCTTCTGGGATTAAACACTTCCCACCAATGTGTATTCAGCACTATGCCCTGGGATAAGAATATAATAATTATAATCCCTTTGACAAATACTAGCCAACATTTGGTATGGCTGCTAGCAGTCAAGCCCAGCTGGTACCAACAGCTTTGACCCCACTAACGATCAGAAACCAGAATGGTTCTCAATCATGTGATCAGCATGTCAGCTATGACACAGTTCTCAAATGAAAGCTGAAGGCTTCATTCAGAAAAAAACATGGTGGCTCTGTCTAATACTGTAAACTTCTGGTATAATTAGTATTAAAAAATAAAATATATACATTAAATTGTTTCTAGGGATTGCCACCATTATAAAATAATTTTCATGCAAAATGTATGCTCTCTGCAACGAGTCTGAAGAGTTTTTGACAATAGAGGGTTTTTGGTATACTGTTTTTCTCTTTTATAACCCCAGGTAAAAAAGAGCATACACAACCATTTTAACAACTGAATAAAGCTATAGATGTTCAGGAATTATAACAGAAGGGCTGTTTTTTTCCTTACCAAGTTCTCTTTCTCCCCTCTCTGTACTTTGTCAGTAGACAGGACAGGTTCCTGCAATGTATTCACATTAGACATATTAATGTTAAGAGAATACAGAAGTGTTGCATGTTGAAAAGCAAAGGCCAGGTTGCATACTTTGTTCTGCTTTAAAACCAGAACACTGAATTGAGGGCCAGATGTACCTAAAATTGGTGGAATCCGGCCAAGTTAGACCACAACTGCTAAAACACAGTGGGAACTTCTAAATCAGCTAGGTTGTATTTTTTTTAAAGGAACTCTACAAAAAAAGTATCTTCTTACAATTATAATATGATGGCCACAGCACAATTGTCACATTTTCTTTTTCTTTTAATAACCAGTTAGGTACCCCATACAATACAGTTACATAGATAGTCAGGTTGAAAAAAGACACACGCCCATCTAGTTCAACCTATAAAAGGGATATAAAAGAAAAAAAATTCATACAATCCCATACCCTCAGTTGCTTCAGAGGAA
Source organism: Lithobates septentrionalis (assembly GCA_037952835.1). Lineage (NCBI taxonomy): Eukaryota > Metazoa > Chordata > Amphibia > Anura > Ranidae > Lithobates > Lithobates septentrionalis. Next base: position 787,768 of record JBBDGP010002324.1, on the reverse strand, counting down.
GGCAAAAACCCCAGCAAAGCAGGATCCAATTTCCTGATCCACACCCCCCCCCCCCCTTCGAGAGGCAATCGGATATTTCGCGGATCAACTTTACCTATAAATGGTAGTATCCAGTTATATTATGTACATTTAGGAAAGAATCCGGGCCTTTCTTAAAGCAAGCTACTGAGCTGGACAGAACCAGCTCTGGTAGGAGTCTATTCCACATTTTCACAGCTCTTACTGTGAAGAAACTTTTCCATATATGGAGATTAAATCTTTTTTCCTCCAGATGTGCCCCCTTGTCCTCTAAAGTGAATAACTCAACAGGAAGATCACTATATAGACCACTTATGTATTTATACATGTTGAACATATCCCCCTTAATCTCCTCTTCTCAAGAGAAAATACATTCAGTTCCTCCAATCTTTCCTCTTGACTTTCTAATTCTGAAGTTTGAGAATTACTGTTAGGCTACAATCATTTCTCTAAATTGATTTAAGGCTTAAGGTTTTTGGTTTAAATTAAGGGTTAATGGTTAACCTAATGTTAGGTTACGAGTTATGCCCCGTACACACGGTCGGACTTTGTTCGGACATTCCGACAACAAAATCCTAGGATTTTTTCTGAAGGATGTTGGCTCAAACTTGTCTTGCATACACACGGTCACACAATGTTGTCGGAAAATCCAATCGTTCTGAACGCGGTGACGTAAAACACGTACGTCGGGACTATAAAAGGGGCAGTGGCCAATAGCTTTCATCTCTTTATTTATTCTGAGCATGCGTGGCACTTTGTCCGTCGGATTTGTGTACACACGATCGGAATTTCCGACAACGGATTTTGTTTTTGGAAAATTTTATATCCTGCTCTAAAACTTTGTGTGTCGGAAAATCCGATGGAAAATGTGTGATGGCGCCTACACACGGTCGGAATTTCCGACAACAAGGTCCTATCACACATTTTCCGTCGGAAAATCCGACCGTGTGTACGGGGCATAAAGGTTAAGTTAGAGATTAGCTGTTAAAGCATATCTAAACTCAAGAACAGTAATGTAATATACAGTGCTTTAAAAATGTATTCATACCCCTTGAAATTTTCCACATTTTGTCATGTTACAACCAAAAACATAAATGTATTTTTTTGGGATTTTATGTGATAGACCAACACAAAATGGCACATAATTGTGAAGTAGAAGGAAAATGATAAGTGGTTTTCAATTTTTTTTTTACAAATAAATATTTGAAAAGTGTGGCGTGCATTTGTATTCTTCTAAGATTGCCCTGTATTTGGCTCCATCCATCTTCCCATCAACTCTGACCAGCTTCCCTGTCCTTGCTGAAGAAAAGCATCCCCACAACAGCATGCTGCCACCACCATGTTTCACGGTGGGGATGGTGTGTTCAGGGTGATGTGCAGTATTAGTTTTCTGCCACACATAGCGTTTTGCTTTTAGGCCAAAAAGTTCAGTTTTGGTCTCATCTGACCAAAGCACCTTCATCCACATGTTTTCTGTATCCCTACAGGGCTTCTCGCAAACTGCTAACAAGACTTCTTATGGCTTTCTTTCAACAATCGCTTTCTTCTTGCCACTCTTTCATAAAGGTCAGATTTGTGGAGTGTGTGACTAATAGTTGTCCTGTGGACAGATTCCCCTACCTGAGCTGTGGATCTCTGCAGCTCCTCCAGAGTTACCATGCGCCTCTTGGCTGCTTCTCTAAATAATGCTTTCCTTGCCTGGCCTGTCAGTTTAGGTGGACGGCCATATCTTGGTAGGTTTGCAGTTGTGCCATACTCTTTTCATTTTCGGATGATGGATTGAACAGTGCTACGTGAGATGTTCAAAGCTGTCTGGTGTGTTCCTTGGCCTTCAGGATGCTGTTTGTTCACAAAGATTCTTTAACAAACCTCTGAGGGATTCACAGAACAACTGTATTTATACTGAGACTTAATTACACACAGGTGAACTCTATTTACTAATTAGGTGACTTCTGAAGGCAATTGGTTCCACTAGATTTTAGTAAAGGGTAAAGAATAAAGGGGGCTGAATACAAATGCACGCCACACTTTTCAGATATTTATTTGTAAACAATTTGGAAAATCATTTATCATTTTCCTTCCACTTCACAATTATGAGCCACTTTGTGTTGGTCTATCACATAAAATCCCAATAAAATACATTTACGTTTTGGGTTGTAACATTACAAAATGTGGAAAATGTCAAGGGGTATGAATACTTTTTCAAGATAGTGAAGATATTAAAATATCAGTAAAATATAAAAGCATACAGTAACTGCATGGGCGGCTTTTACAACAGAGTCTGTGGAGCTCAGGATACCATGAAGCAAATAGCAGAAGGAATACTTGAGAGGGTTTGCAGTGTTTGAGTGACCAGGGTAACCTTGCCTGGAATGCATATCAAAAATAAACCATTCTCACAATGCTCTATGCAACACACATATAAGCTCATAGCATAGCAGTAATCTGTGAGCACGTCAGTCAATCGTGTTTTACCAAAACAAATACTAGGAAGGACCCTTGCTGAAAAAATATTTGTCTAGATACAGGGCCATGGGGCTTCATTTAAAAGCACCGTCCCTGACTTACCAAAACTAAGTTTAGAGGGTGCGGAAACAAAAGAGAAAGCAGGTTTCATTCTCCAGGGACCAAATGGAAGATTACTGCCATCTGTTTTCAACAGGCTGGGTACTTGAAATGGTTGTCATTCTTTGCTGCATAAATTCAACTACCTTTTAAGGAAAAGCCGGAGCAGACAGTTCAGAAGCTTTAAGTGCAGTCTAAACTCCGGGGAATGCCTGGTGAAGATCACAACTATAGTGAGCAAATTAATGTAGCGCACCCATAAATGATGTCTGTGATAAGTATGTGGGTACAGCTCCTACCTGAAAAATAAGAGAAGAGGTTAATGCAAACAGAGCAATACATTCAATAATTATAAGTGGAATTACAATTTTGACATTAGAACATTAACAAATGTAATATAACAATTCACTTCCCCTTATCTAGCTTTACTCAGATATAAGCTAAGATATTGCTAAGATACTGTATAAATGCCAAACTTGACTGTTGTTGAGCTCAAACGTTTGGGGCACTAAACAACTGTGCAGTAATAGATTAACTTCAAGGCAACAATGTAGCAAATTATGTACTGTCTCTTTAGGATACTATACACTGAAGGTCCTTTTAAACACTTGAGCTCCAAAAGGTTTTACCCCCTTCATGGCCAGGCCATTTTTTCCCAATAAGTGTATATTCATTGGTTTGTGTGAAAGTTATAGTGTCTACAAACTATGGTATGTATACTGGAATTTATTTATTTATTTTATACTTGTAACTAATAGTGCGGTGGGCAGGCCGCTTTCACACATGTGGACCATTCATTTCATCAGTTTAGTCACATCTTTTCAAAAGAAAAAACGGGTGAAGTTTTCATCCGTTTTTCATCAGGTTATCATCAGCTGCTCATCAGTTTTTCATCAGTTTTTTTTTACATCCACTACTAACGCAAAAACGGATGAAAAACAGACCATTTGTCCGTTTAGACCCGTTTTTCATCCGATCTGTTTTTTTTTTTTTAACGGAAGAAAAATAGAGCTGTAAACCGTTAAAAAAAACAGATGTTGTTGGACGGATGTAAACTGATGTAAATGATTTGCATCCGTTTTTCCATAGAGATGCATTGATGTCCATTTTTCATCCGTCAACGAATGGATGAAAAACAGACAAACGGACTGCATGTGTGAAAGGCGCCTAACTGACGCTGGGTGGGAACTAACTGACACCAAAATCACACTAATACACTGATCTGTGATAGTACTTTACACTGTCACTGTACTAATGACACTGGCTGAGAATTGGTTAACATCTCAGGGCAATCAAGGGCTTAAAGCAGAGCTCCGCAAGGATTCACTGCCAGTTTCCATTACTGGCTATTGCGGCAGCAGCACCCGAAAGCCAATGGAAACATCGGCTGGAGTGCCGATTCCAGGACAGGTAAGTGTCCTATTAATAAAATGCAGCAGCTACATTATGTGCACAAAAACAAAGAAATCATTCCCTCTGTACAGAGCCCTGTGTTGTTTGTCTACACAGGGCTCAGGGCTGTGATTGGACATAGCAGATCAGCAGGTCTCAGCCATAAATTATTGGCCGGGACCTGCTGACAAAATCCCGTTGCGCCCAATCTAGCACTTTAATAAATCTCTTCATGGTCTTTGAGGGTCTTCTCAAAGATTTTGATATTAAAAAAAAAAAACCTCCAGTAGATGCGTGTCCCCTTCTATTAGCCTCTGGAAATTAGCTGGTGCCACCTTGTGACATTCAGTCAAATTCAAATAATCTTGAAAAACCAAAGCTGTCTTCTCACAATCTTCTGTATGCACTGGGATCTGAGAGTTGCCAGTTCTTAAAGAGGTTATAAACTTAAAAAAATAAAAAAATAAAAAAAATCCCCCCCCCCCCCCAAAAAAAACCTGCAAGACAAAGGCATAATGAGCTAGTATGCATCACTTACTAGCTCATTATGAAATACTTACCTTACAACGATGCCCTGAATCGGCGCCTGCACAGCGCTGACAGGGCCTTCATCTTTCCCGGACTTACTTTCGGGTTCGTGGGTTTCGGCGCTGTGATGACATCACAGCACGGGCCCTGAAGAAACATCATGAGCGGGCCGTTCCTTCAGTATGCATGCGCCAATGACGTCAGCGGCAGCGTATATAGTAAATATCTCGGTGCAAGTTTAGGAGGTATTTACAGTACCTACAGGTAAGCCTTATTATAGGCTTTACTGTAGGTACAATTAAAGAGGAAGACTTTACTTCCTCTTTAAGTCCAGAATGACTTGGTACCCAGGCAGTTCAAAGCATCTACTATCCTTGGGGTGGTGTACTGGTCTGGAACAGTTCTCTGGTTCAATATGTGGTATTTAACAACAATTGGAGAAGCAAAAGGACTTCAAGACTCATAAAAATATTGGCACAGGAGCATTCGAACTACTACCTCCTGTGTAATGCCTGGTTAGCCTCAAGAACACAGCACTCAGCCTGGGAAGTCTCTGCAAACCTCCATGTGCAATCCATGCAAAAAAAAGGGAGAAAGGCTGATGCCATGAAAGTTGGCTAAAACATTGGTTTATCAATGCAGGAGAACAACAGTGAAAAAAGCCAACGCATTTCCGCCATCAGGCCTTAATCATGGATGCCATGATTAAGGCCTGATGGCCGAAATACTTGGTTTTAGAATGTTGTTCCCCTGCAATTAATAAAACAATGTTTTAGCCAACTTCCATGGCACCACTCTTAAAAATATAATTATTTCAGCAGCTTTCATCTCTTCCAAGGGTTTTCCTTAATCTTTTAAATCCTGCAATGCCAGTCTCCTGGAGCGCTCTTTGAACAGACAATCTTCTTTCAACCTTATATGATGCTGGACACTTTTTGCACAGTTTATATAAATTTTACTTGTAGAAAAAAATGATTTTTCATCAACAACTCTTTTGCTCTGGCTATCCACTAAGGTGACAGCAATTTACAGACAAATCCAAGTCTTCCAGCTTTAACTCATTAGCACTAGTCTTGTCACTTGTCTAGGCAGGAGTGGATAAAGGACTAACAGCATAAACATTACCTAGACATAGTAGGAGTTACTTACTAAAATTGGATAGTGCAAAATCTGGTGCAGCTCTGCATAAACACCAATCAGCTTCCAGGTTTTATTGCCAAAGCTTAATTGAGCAAGTTGAAATTAAAAGTTGATTGGCTACCATGCACAGCTGCACCAGATTCTGAGTGCTCCAATTATAATAAATCTCCCTCACAGTACTTTGAACTGGAGAATCTATGGAGGTGCTTCCTTTTTCTTCGGCCCCACAGGTAGTGTATTACAAGGTTACATCTTCTGCTAGCTGGGCAAACTTATTGGTACTAGCTCAAGTTATGGTGGCAACACCACTTCTGGGTCCATTTCCATCACAAAGTGAGAACTGGAGTATTCTCCACGCACCTTAGCTCTGAAGCAAGTGACACTGCTTGAAAGAACCACATATTCTGACCCAGTGAGAAATCATACATTGACAGTCTCTTCTTTCTTGTCAGTCTTCCCTCGTTTTAGAACACAGAACACCTTTGGGAACACGTTGCATGTTCCACACGATTTTAGGCACAACATCTTACAGCCTACAATACCAATAGTACAGTGATTGCCTAAAGAGACTGTTATACAAGTCAATTGTGCATCACACATGTATTCAATAGAAGCTGCCTGCATTGCTACATGCCATTCTGATTTCATTGTCAGCACAATGTCACAGCAAAACATTACATTTTCTGAAGACGCTGAAACACAGCAAGGTCTAGGATTCTTTCCAGATCAGGAAGATCATCTCACTTGATGGCTTATTTCAGCAGTTTATTGAAGATACACACATAACAATTAGGGCCAATGCATTTCAGGGGAATTGCACCCCCTTCTTTGGGCCTAGTATGAAAGGAAACAGATGTACAATCACTATATAATTAAATTGGGGACATGTAGAACTGAATTATGATTAAAAGTACAGCCTATTTCTAAGGTATATGCAAATACAACAAAAGTAGTGTAATACATAAAATCTTAGACTGTGTTATAAATCCTAAATATAGAGGAATGCATGAACAACTTGGGGAGACATGTAAAATACTATATATAAATATGTCAACGACTATTAGTATTTTACAAAAAAAAGTTATATATGAAGAAATTATACAGTGTAAGAAATTATACAGTGTACATACTGTACAAGTAAACAAGCACGTCTTATTGTATATACATTTATATAATATATATGCATTGTCCATAGAAGCTATAAACATGCTAATAATGAACTACAAAAAATGTAATGTTGATACACATTTAAAATTCATAATAAAAAATGAATGCAAGCTGTATACACATGATATATATATATATATATATATATATATATATATATATATATATATATATATACATAAGACATATGTAGTGAGTAGAATTATAGGGGTCTGATAATGTTGAGGTTATATATATATATATATATATATATATATATATATATATATATATATATATATATGTATATAGAGGCTGTCGCTTTAAGAATTTATATTGTGCTTGATTTGTTTCTTTCCTTTTTTAGATGGCTTGTGTCAATTCCTCGGAATCGAAACTGTTGGATATGTGATGACACAAACACTGATAAGAAACCCAGAAAGCTGCTTAAAATAGGCCTTCATACCAAAACCAGTCTGAACTGACCAGATACTGAAATCTGAAATCTCTTGCTTTGCCAGTCACATGATGTAACCACCCATTTACCTGTTCCCTTGCTACTAAAAAGATATGAATGCTGATTGGACTAAACTATACGATCACACCTATAACACGCCTAGTGCTTATGCATATTCATAAAGTATATATATTGTTAAATTTGATGTTTTTAAGTCAGAGACACTTCCTGCTTCGTTCCGCCTGGTAAAGATGGATGTCTGCCTGTGTTTTGTCTCTCCACTGCAGTGATTGTATACAATAAAGCACCTAATAAGCTTAACTTAAGATCTGGACTCACTATCTCATCATCTGTCTTGTTTTGAGACCCCTAAATCGGATTTAACAGTAGTATATATAACAGTAATACATAATAAATGATGTATGATATATAATATGTGGATTTATCAATTGGGAAATAATATTTAAAAAAAAACATCAAAAATCCCTACGTGGCAGACTGAAGCCAGAGGGTGAGACTGACCTGTTTATGATCAAGCTTTGAAAATCTGGTAAAGGCTCCATTAGAAGTTTGTTTAGTGCTGTGGGAGATGAATTAAAACTAAAAATTGAAAATTAAAAGTTGAAAGCTAGTATGCCCTATTATGTACTGTTATGTTTCTGCTATATACTACATACAGTATCTCACAAAACTGAGTACACCCCTCACATTTTTGTAAAAATTGTATTATATCTTTTCATGTGACAACACTGAAGAAGTGACACTTTGCTACAATGTAAAGCAGTGAGTGTACAGCTTGTACAACAGTGTTAATTTGCTGTACCCTCAAAATAACTCAACACACAGCCATTAATGTCTAAACCGCTGGCAACAAAAGTGAGTACACCCCTAAATGAAAATGTCCAAATTGGGCCCAATTAGCCTTTTTCCCTCCCCGGTGTCATGTGACTTATTAGTGTTACAAGGTCTCAGGTGTGAATGGGGAGCAGGTGTGTTAAATTTGGTGTTATCACTCTCACGCTCTCATACTGGTCACTGGATGTTCAACATGGCACCTCATGGCAAAGAACTCTCTGAGGATCTGAAAAAAAATTGTTGCTATACATAAAGATGGCCTAGGCTATAAGAAGATTGCCAAGATCCTGAAACTGAGCTGCAGCACGGTGGTCAAGACCATACAGCGGTTTAACAAGACGGGTTCCACTCAGAACAGGCCTCGCCATGGTCGACCAAAGGAGTTGAGTGAACGTGCTTAGCGTCATATCCAGAAGTTGTCTTTGGGAAATAGACGTATGAGTGCTGCCAGCATTGCTGCAGAGGTTGAAGGGGTGGGGGGTCAGCCTGTCAGTGCTCAGACCAAATGCCGCACACTGCATCAAATTGGTCTGCATGGCCATTAGGGGTGTACTCACTTTTGTTGCCAGAAGTGTAGACATTATTGGCTGTGTGTTGAGTTATTTTGAGGGGACAGCAAATTTATGCTGTTTTACAAGCTGTACACTCACTACTTTACATTGTAGCAAAGTGTAATTTCTTCAGTGTTGTCACATGAAAAGATATAATGAAATATTTACAAAAATGTGAGGGGTGTACTTACTTTTGTGAGATACTGTATGTCTTATATATGATGTTTCTATCATTAATGTTTCTCCCACCATCAAGGAAAATTTACAAGCAGAAAGGGTCATCATTGTGTTCAACACATTTAGAACGGCAGCCCACTCTACAGATTGAACCCAAGGATTGCTCACAAGTTACTTAAACCTCCCCCCCCCCCCCCCGAAATAAAAACAACATAAAAAACAGCTTTAATGTATCTGACCAGCTTAAGAAAGGCATTTCCCTCACTTTGAAGAGATCGCTACAAAAATCTCCCCAGCAGTACACCAAGAAATATAACTTTGGGGTTTTAGTCATTTCCTACTTCATATACGAAAGGTTTTGGTTATACATGTAGCACGGTCCCCTTGAGGACTGCTTGGATTTAACTGCTCATCTGCATCAGCATAACTCTGTGAACCTTCCAACCCACCTGACACTCTGGTTTCCGACATCTTTTCACAAGTACCTTTAAATAACACGTCACACAAGTCAATATATTTACCTATCTCAGCTTTTACTAAAGTAGCAAAGTAGTATTAGTTTGTAACAGAGGGTAATAGATCAACCCAATTCTGAATAACAGCACAGACTCAGTAGAGGAATTCCCCCAAAGACAACTTAAGAAAAAGTTGAACAATAGAAAGATACAATATACATATATCTACAATGGTATACCACCTGTAGCATGACCTGAAGGACAATGAATGGTTAAGTGTTTAATGCAAGTCGTTACACTCTAAGGGGAACCCCAGGCCGGCCTATTCAACCTTAAAATCCTAATGAGGGATTAGACAGAATGAGGATAGTGCAGGGCCCTTTAATTAGTGGTAACAGCAATGTCCGTGGTGCAGGCCTGATAGTCTTCACCAGCAGTTGGAGCTCATTAGATTATATCCAGTAAGGCACAGTGATGAATGAACAGACTGACTGGCTTAAACAGGCTAATGAAATTTCTTGAAGTGATTGTAAAGGTGTCTATGTACAGTGTTCAAATAGAAGGGCAGTAAAGTGTTCCAAAAGTAAAGGTGTCTGTACACAGTGTTCCATTAAAGTAACCAGGAAAATAATGCAGAAGGCGGGCGGTTGCTCTCTCACCAACGACTGGTCCGAACAAGAGACCTTGAAGTCAGCGACCCGGGAAGAGACGTGCGTCGATGGAGCTGCCAGCGATGACACACGGATGCGGAATGTGCAAGAATGTGGTGTCGAGCTGCTGAGTTGGTGCCTTGAAGATGTTTGGTAAACAGCCGCAGAGATGGGCCCTACGAGGCCAGGCTGGAGTTTCTTGACACCACGAGGTGGGCCGCAACCTCTCTCTCCCTGTCACGGAGAGGTGTGCATTACACAAGGCCCATTAGGAAGAGACCCTGAGATGAAACTCCTATCTCCTTTTATAGTCTCTTCCAGAAGACCCCTGGATGGTAGCAAGGATCCCTGGGATATGTAGTCCTGGTGTATAGTTGTGCAATGGAACCACCAATGACAAAGACTACTAATCCCACAATCCAGTGGGTTGGCTCACAAATATGATGACAGTCACTGGCATCCAGCATTAAAGGGACACAACTATAGATGATGAATGATGGGGAAGGCACATAATGTTACACTTATGCCGCGTACACTTGGTCGGATTTTCCGACGGGAAATGTTCGATGTGAGCTCGTTGTCGGAAAGTCCGACCGTGTGTATGCTCCATCGAACATTTGCTGTCAGAATTTCAGCACACAAATGTTTAAGAGCAGGTTCTCAAGTTGTCCGACAACAAAACTTGTTGTCGGAAAGTTTGATCGTGTGTACACAAGTCCATCGCACAAAAGTTTACGCATGCTCTGAATCAAGCAAAAGGAGCCGCACTGGTTATTGAACTTCCTTTTTCTCGGTTTGTCGTATGTGTTGTACGTCACCGCGATCTCACGTTCGGAATTTTGGGCCAACATTTGTGTGACCGTGTGTATGCAAAACAAGTTTGAGCCAACATCCTTCGGAAAAAAATCCATGGTTTTGTTGCCGGAAAATCCGATCGTGTGCATGGGGCATTATAGTCCGCCACCGCTACATCCATAAACTTTAATTAGATTGACAGCAAAGATTACAATAGGACATGTCTCTATGCTTTCCATCCGCAACTGAGGATATGGTTTAGGAAGGGGGCCTAAGGATAAAGTTGACAAGGCACATAAAAAAAATGTATGGTGGATGTCTGCCAGCTGTGAATCAAACCAGTCAGTTAACTAATTTCTGCTAATGCTTAAAGACCTGCTGAAGTCATAGTAGGAATAGCTGGCATCAGTTGCATGGGTGAGACACAAGCAAAGCCAAGTGCCACTCTGCCAAATAAAAATAGTTTGCTATTAATACAGCTATACAGAAATAAAGTGTAATAAATACATCTATCACTGAAAATGAAGTACTAATTTAAGTAAAATAATTTTCTTTAGCTGCCATTGATGGGAGTTTTTCACATCCACCCTTAGGAAAGGGTTATTAGATAATTTGACAATCCTTGATATCACAGAGATGAGCGCATTCTGCATCCTTACACTGTAATTGCAGGGCACCATAATGATGCCTTCCATGATGCCCTGCACTGACGCGGAAGAATGAGAATCCGGAAGAATGAGAACATATTCAGAACAGAAAAAAAGTACTGCTGGAAACATTTATTGACTAAAGGCGAGTATTGAGAGAGTTGGCTTTTATGCTAAAACCAACAACGGAACCATAAAATAAATTAGTCCGGAGTTAAGATTTAAAACATCTCCAGGACAGAAGCATATCACAGATAGACTTAAAGTGGTTGTAAACCCTATACAACCACTTTTCACTACAGAAAGCCTATAATGAGGGGTGTACTCACTTTTGTGAGATACTGTATGTATACACATCCCTCCCGGGTTGGCGTCATAAACATAATGCTAAAAAAAGATGTATACCTAGAATTTATTCAATGTATGATATTAACAGATATTAATTGCGCATGTGCCAGTTTCCCCGCTCCTGAATGTGGAACTCCGTAGGGCTGGGGAGAGGCTTCAACTGTAAGTTCTTTCGCTGCTGTCAGAAAACCCATCCAAAGTGACCTTATATTCTTAAAAAGTGGCAAGCTGCATCTGCTGATGGCTGTGGTGGCAGTCTACAGTGGGAAGCTGCATCTGGTGGCAGGCAATGGTGGCAAGGGACACACTACATCTGGTGGCAGGCAATAGTGGCAATTGACAAGCTACATCTGGTGGCAGGCAGTGGTGGCATGTGTCACGTTGCATCTAGTGGCAGACCATGATTACAAGTGACACATTTTAACTAGTGGTAGGCCATGGTGGCAAGTGACAGGCTGCATCTAGTGGCAGGCAATGGCGGGAAGTGACATGCTGCATCTAGTTGTAAGCAATGGTGGCAAGTGATAGGCTGCATCTAGTGGCAGGCAATGGTGTCTAGTGACAGGCTGTATCTGGTGGCAGGCAATGGTGGCAAGTGACAGGCTGCGTTTGGTGGAAGGCAATGGTGGCAAGTGACACGCTGTACCTGGTGGCAGGCAATGGTGGTAAGTGACATGCTGCATCTAGTGACAGGCTATGGTGGCAAGTGGCAAACTGCAGCTGGTGGCAGGCAATAGTGGCAAGTGACAAGCTGCATCTGGTGGCAGCCAAAGGTGGCAAGTGACACGTTGCATCTAATGACAGGCTGTGGTGGTAAGTGACAAGCTCAGGGCTCCGCCTGATTCTGCATTATGGTGAGTTTAACTATTTGATTATATATTAAAATGTCATAATATAAATAATGTGCTTCAAATAATCCTGACACCATACAATCATGTTGTCGGGATGACTGAAGTGCTAACACCACAACTGCCCTGCCAAAGCACCCCCCCCCATAAACACCCCCCCCCTTCCCCCCGATCCTTGGCAATAGTTTTCTTACACGAAACCCACTCCCTGGTCCTAAATAGGTTGGGGACTGTCACCTTATACCACAGTTTTGATGTAAAATAAGTGAGTGACATTTTCCAGTCTTCCCCACGAAATGAATATATATTTCAAGCTTTCCTTCCTCTGTAGGCTGTGATTAACATGCAATAAAAGAAGGTTATGCTTGTCAACGTCATTAAAGCTAGAAGTGGGCAGCAGAATAAATAAGTCTGCAAATGCTTAGCCTCTATGCCATGTATGAATGCCAGCAGTCTCCACAGACTATTGTCTTTTTCAGTATGTACTTTAGCCTGAAGAAGAGAGAGCAGGAGTTTATATAGCAACCATTTACTGTAATCTTTAATCTTTAAACGCATTATAAAACTTCCTACATTCACCTTATGTCTTTCACCTGCATTAATCTTGTAGTATCATGGTGTCATTTGTTGTTCTGTACACACAGCCTATAGTACAATAAATCTTCACATTTCTGTGTCAGCATTTTCTGTTTATGTTCAAACAAGAGGCATGCCACAGGGCACTGCACAGGTTAATGTATGACCTCTATCTGTAGTCTCAGCATAACTCCCAACTGTCCTTTATTTGAAGGAACTGTTTCTTTTTGAGACCAATTCCCACTCTCCCACGTGCAGCCTCAGTTGTCCCTCATTTTGGCCCGATGTGTACAGTACTTTTCCATATAATTTATATATTTTACTGCCAAAAGTGTTATGCTACACTAATCCTTTTACCCAACCTCTATATTACTGCATTATTTATTTGCAAAGCCCATGTGCTTTCTTTCTCTTCTGAATGGAAATATACATTGGGGTTGACTTACTAAAACTAGAGAGTGCAAAGTCTGGTGCAAATGTGCATGGTAGCCTCCAGCTTCCAGTTTGTTTATTTTTGTTGTCAAAGCTTAATTGAACAAGCTGAAGTTAGAAGCTGATTGGCTACCATGCACAGCTGCACCAGATTCTGCACTCTCTGGTTTTAGTAAATCAACCCCATTGCATCTTTCTATCCTTGCAGGACAGAAAGATGTAAACATTCAAGTTTAAAAATAAATAAATAAATAAATAAATAAATAAATAAATAAATAAATAATAATAATAGTAATAATTTAAAAAAATAAAGAAAAAAGATCTAGGTCACTGTCAGCATTAGGGTCAAGGTAAGGGTCAAATGTCAAGGAGGGGGGAATGGGGGGAGAGGGGTCTGTTGCTGAACATGTTATATGTTACACCCTAAGTATGGGTGTAACATGTGACATGTTCAGAAAGGTGAACTTATGCCTAAATTGTTGTTGATAGGGCCTTGTTTTTAGTTTGAGGTGGTATTTTGTTTTTTTTTATTTACTTTGACTTTTTTATCTTCTGTTGATAGGGACTTTTTAAGTTTTGGATGTTCAAAGCACAGCATTTACTTGTTACTGACCATCTGTTCTTTTGTTCGCAGCACAGCACGGCACAGCACAGCATCATTTGAAAGATAAAAAACTAAGTGCAAAAATATAAACCACCTCACATTATATCACTCACATTCGCCGTACCCCCCATATCTCAATAGATAAAATAAAAGTTAGGCATGCACAAGTTAGGCTTATTATCCTTGATTAAACCTGTGCAACTGCTGCCTAATTTTACACTATATGGAAGCAAGCTCATTGTAAAAAAAATTTCCCAACCAAATATGCGCTGCCAGGTCAGGGTCAGTATATTTTAGGTAGGATTTTTTTTTTAAAAATGCGTTTTTTAAATTGGTATCAGTGTCAGTTAGTAAACATCGACACTGATGCTAACTGATGCTAACACATGTCAAAGTTGCAAAATTGGATCTGGGCATTAGGGTATGTTTTACCCCCAGTCATGAAGGGGTTAAACCTTAAAGCAGAGATCCAGTCTTTTTTTCCCCCTAAAAAACACCCACACGATGGTCGCAGCTTACACAATCCATTTCGGCATATGCAGTAAATGTGGTCTTTTTTGGTATATAATTATGCAATTTACTCACAGTATTCTCTTCAACAAACACGCTCCCATCTTCAGTGTGGGCATCTGAAGCCCATCGTAGCTTCTTCCGGGATACGGTGCTGCTGGCGACTCCACGTACAAAGCGCAGCACACTCATTGAAATACCGCAGTGCTACAAGTAGAAGCTGCCTATTGACTCCTGGGATTGATGACACTTATATCCCAGGAGTCAACAGGCGCGCGGATATGACGTACCTTGCTGCGACGAGGTACAGGGGAAGTGGACCTGTTTAGAGGCTAAAAAAGGTAACATGCTTTGGAAAAAAAACCCATTACAATCATTAATGACACTGTGATAAGCAATGCGGAGGGACAAACTTCAAAAACTGGGTGGACCTCTGCTTTAACTTCATTAATATATACTGTACAGTATTTACACCTGTCAATGATACTGTTTATCTGGACTGTCATGTCATGCAATATATTAAAATATGCCACTTCTTGGAAACTAGTAGAACATTGAAAATATTGAAATATGTAATTCAAAAAATTAAGTACTTGTTAGGTTGTCTAAAATAAAATTCCAGGTGAATTGCATAATATATTCTGCCTATATTTACATATACAAAAATAATGTATCTGTTAAAGTTGTTCATTGCGGAAACGCATGCAAAATCATATGCGTTCTTGCAATGCACAAAAAAACACGGATTGCTTTTGCAGGAGAACGCCAGTGCCATTACTTAACAGCACCTCAATGCACTTTTGAGCGCCAAAACACATGGTAACAAAGTACCATCCGTTTATGTGCAGTACGATTTATAAAGTAGGGCCATGCACTTTATTTGTGTGACTTTTAAGCATAGTGCAGCCCATTTAAATGAATGAGCTGCCTTAAATATTGCACACAAAGTAACGTAAAATACCTTAAAATTGATTGCGCACCATCGCACCTGCATAGACAAGAACAGAGCCTTAGACCCCATTCACACAGGGGCAACACGACTTGCAGGTCGCCTCACCGAGGCGACCTGCACACGACTGCCCGGGCGACTTGCAAAACGACTTCTGTACAGAAGTCTATGCAAGTCGCCCCAAGTCGCCCCCGAAGTTGTACAGGAACCTTTTTCTAAGTCGGAGCGACTTGCGTCGCTCCCCTTAGAACGGTTCCATAGCACAGAACGGGAGGCGACTTGTCAGGCGACTAGGTCGCCTGACAAGTCGTCCCTGTGTGAACGGGGTCTTAGTGGCACAGGCAAGGATGTATCCTAGAGACTTATATTTACATATATTGGATGGCGGCTATGTATGTGAATACTTTAGATATAATGGCATACACTAGTAATTGTCAAACATATGATGCTATAAAGAGGAATATACTGAAGTTAAGGAACACTGTGCATACCATGATAATTGATGGAGAGCTGCATCAAGGTCAGATTTTTTTTTTTTCCTTATTAGATTTCAAAGTTTTAAAGATGAATGAAGAGAGATGATTTTCGTTTAAAGCTGAAGTTTAGGTATGGCAAGTTTTTCATAGGTACACAAATCCAGCTTGGACCAATGTAATTATGTATGTGCCATACTTGTGGGATACCCATGGAACCTGGAAATCATTGTACTGGCACTGTCTGCTACTATAGTAATTGCTTCCGGCTTCTAAGTCCTGTGTTGAGCAGCCGCCCTGCTCCTTACTGAACACAGCAGGTTACCCGCTCAACACAGAAGTCATTCAGAGAGCACTGATTTCAGATAAAAAATGCAAGGCATTCTCTCAATTGTGCATGTGCTGAGTGGCTGATCTGTGCAGAATGCTGGTGCTGTTCAGAATGCAGCAGGCCAGCCATTTAGCATGGGCCCTGGAAGCCAGTGGAGATCCCTGAAATAGAGGTGTCCAGGGAAATCCACCGATTATGGTATATACAGTACATACAGTAATTACATTGGTCCTAGCTGGATAAATGTAACTATGTAAAAAATATACCATGCCTGGAGTTCTTCATTAAAGGAGAAGTGCAGCCAAAGCTATTTTTGCTATACTCCTCCCGTTTTCAGCCGGACTAAAGCCAGCTGTTGGCTGACGTCACCTTAAAGTGGGGGAACCACTCAGAAGCCTGGACCAGCACCTGGCTCAGCCTCTCAGCAAGCATCTAAAAGACTAAGCCAGTTGTTCCCACCCCCTACACAGACCAGCACTCCAGTGCTCAGAGCAGAGGGGAGACTGAGCAATCATTGGTGGTTGATTGCTCAGTTCTCAGTGTAGAGCCGGTGGGGGACAGATGCAGCATTGGATCAATGCTGCATCCATTTAGGTGGGTAAAAATCTTTATTTGTTCAAAAGGCATACTTCTCTTTTAAAGGAGAAGTCCAGCCTGAGCTTGTTTGGCTGGGCTTCTCCTATGGGTCGCAGGAGTGCACCCATCTGCTGACATCACTGGAATCAGTCCAGGCACCTCGTCAATCAGCGTGGAGGAGCAGAGAGAAGAGCTGCTGATTGACAGTCAGCAGCTCTCCTGTCTGGGATCTGTGAGAACCGAGCCATCGGCGGTGTTCGATGGCTCTGTTCTCAGTGCAGAGACGCCGGGGGACAGATGCAGCATTGGTCCCATGCTGCATCCACCTAGGTAAGTATAAAAGGGGAAAAAAAAATAAAAACCCATAAATCTCTTTTAAAGATCTGTTGGTGCCCATAGGCATAAAATAATTGTTGCCTGATCCAGGTATTATGCTGAGATCAGGAAATAATCACATGTATACTGAAATTCTGGAACTTCTGCAGACACCCTCTACCATACTATTCTCAGGGGAAGAACTGATTATACAGAATGGACTCTCACTGGGATTCGTTATAATTCTCCCTGTGATAATCTGGTGCCAGCAATATCCTCCTGCTCTATTTTATCTCTCCTTATACACATTTAAGCTGAACTTCATTCAGATATGAAAAGATAAATTAACACAGTTATGTATTCATTAACCCCTTGCCGCCGAGTGAACGCAGATGTGCGCACTCGGCTTTCGGGGGTTATACCGGGATGATGCCCGCAGCTGCAGGCATCATCCTGGTACTGTTTTTTAGAGCCGGCGATCGGCTTTCCAGCGATAACAACTGATGCGGCTAAAAGCCGCTCGGCTGTTATACCGGAGGAGCGGGAGGGGATGCCCCCCCTCCCGCCGCCTCCCGCTGCTCTTACCGAGCCTCCGGCGGCTAGTGACAGTCTGGAACGAAGCCGTAAGCGGCTTCGTTCCAGCCTCCTAATTGTAAACACGGAAGCGACGTCATGACGTCACTTCCTGTTTACTCGGCTGCCAATGGCGCCGGTTTTAAACAAATATATAATATTCAGAATCGCCGAAAATGGCGATCTGAATACTTTGAAGTGCAAAGGAGGGATCGGGGGTCTTTTAGACCCCCGATCCCTCCATAAAGAGTACCTGTCACCACCTATTACTGTCACAAGGGATGTTTACATTCCTTGTGACAGCAATAAAAGTGATCAAAACTATTTTTTATTTAAACAATTTATTAATATTAAAATAAATAAAATAAATAAGAAAAATTTTTTTTTTTAAAGCGCCCCATTGCCGCGAGCTCGCGCAGCAAAGAAAACGCATATGGAAGTCGCGCCTGCATATGTAAACGGTGTTCAAATCACACATGTGGGGTATCGCCGCGATCGTCAGAGCGAGCGCAATAATTCTAGCACTTGACCTCCTCTGTAACTCTAACCTGGTAACTGTAAAAAAAATTTAAAGCGTCGCCTATGGAGATTTTTTTGTCGCCATTCCACGAGTGCATGCAATTATAAAGCATGACATGTTTGGTATCCATTTACTTGGCGTAACATCATCTTTCACATTATACAAATAAAATGGGCTAACTTTACTGTTTCGTTTTTTTTAAATTCATGAAAGTGTCCCTTTTCCCAAAAAGTTGTGTTTAAAACACCGCTGTACAAATACCGTGTGACAAAAAATATTGCATCTATCGCCATTTTATTCTCTAGATTCTCTGCTAAAAAAATATATATAATGTTTGGGGGCTCTAAGTTATTTTCTAGCAAAAAATACGGATTTTAACTTGTAAACACCAAATGTCAAAAATAGGCTTAGTCATGAAAAGGTTAAAACAATTCTGTTAAAAAAAACAATGTATTTTTAACTGTAGTAGCTGATTTTTTCATTAATTCTATGTCTGGACAAACTTTAAAAAAAAACAATTTTTTGATACATGCACATTTCCCCATGTTTTGTCTCTTCAAAAATGCTGCCTGTACAGAATACCTTTTGATCCTGCCAGAAATCAAAGGAGATTCTAACTGCTGATTCTCTGTCTCTCAATGTGTTAGGAGCACTGCCCAATTAAGGAGGATATACAGTAGATTGTATTGACTGTATCCAGCAGTAATTCATGTAAGAGAACTGTTGGCAATCCTTATGTTTAAACTTTTAATATATTATGGTGAAGACTGAAAGCAATAACTTACTATAAATTAGGGATGGGCCAAAGGACCCCCTGTTTGGTTCGCACCAGAACTTTCGAACAACGCGAAAGTTCAGAACCGAATAACAAACCCCTTTGAAGTCTATGGGACCCAAACGTAAAAAAAAAAAAAAAAAGTGCCCATTTTGAAGGCTTATACGCAAGTAATTGGGCATACAATGGTTACTGCCCTGGGGGACATGTATCAATAAAAAAAAAGTTTCTAAAAAACATTATTTTTAAATGAGCAGTGATTTATTGATGCTTAAAGTGAAAGTATAAAAATGAAAAATTCCTTTCAATATAGTGCCTATCGGGTCCCCTTAGTCCACCTGTAAAGTGGCACATCTGTACTATGTATAGAAGCTGCTGCAGCAATAATTGCATTTATAAAGCCCACAGAATGACATTTTCCCTGCAAGCTTTCTTTATTTTGTAAGCAACAGCTTGGGGAGCCAATCTGTATGATGAGGCCACAGTGTAGTGCACTGGGAACAAGATTAGAATTTTTTTGGATAAATTCTGGTGCCTCTACCACAGACTTTGGATTTCTACTTTTATAACGGGTGCGAAAAAACTTTTCTTTGGGTGTCGGTGGCGCCTTCACACCGTAACCCTATAGAGGTACTCTTGATGAAAGCAAGAATTGGCCTTGTTGTCAAAAATTGCAATGATATGCACCTGTCATACAGGTGCGAAAAGATTGTTCTTTGGGTGTCGGTGGCGCCTTCACATCGTAACCCTATAGAGGTACTCTTGATGAAAGCAAGAACTGGCCTTTACAGTCCCAATACAAGTGTTCATAAGTGCTCGTGCTCAATAATAATACATCTGTGCTCCATAAACTTGTGCTCAGACTGGGTGCCCCACATGGATGTGCACTCACCCCTATGTATTGACCAACTATCTCTAGTTTGGTCATTCAAGCGTGTGGGGAAACCCCTGAAAGGATCCGTTACTGGGACTCATGAACTGGATATGCCTCATAGAAGTGGATATGGATGACAGAGAAAAAAACCTCATTGTGCAATGCCGTTTAAAAATATATTAGGTATAAAACATAAAGTTACACTCACATGCAATGGTGCCTATCGTCCTGGCATCAGGTGTGTATAGCAGGTGATTTGTTTGGGGAAATTGGCCCACAATGTGTTATTACCACTGGCCACGGTTCGGCTCGATTTCTGAAAATTTGCGTAGGCGGACGTATGTTGCAATGACGCGATCAAGCCTCAACGCATTTCAGCCAATCAATGGGCCATCATCAGGAAGCTCTGATTCCGCCATATCGAGTAAGGGGTTTATACCCTTACATCAATAGTGGTGATTAGTAAAGATTCGCCACCTGCTATTGCTCAAGGTTGCTTACAATCTATTGTAATAGGTAAAATAGGTCTATGAGTGACAATTATAAAGACAGTTAAAAAAAACTAATTATAACATTCAGTAATTGGTAATTGATAAACTTAACATTAAAAAAACAAATCTGACATACAATGATTGGTAATAATAAAGGCCACCTAGTGGACATTAATGAAATGATAATCTAGCATTAATGTTATTTTATCTGCCACCCAATGGACATTAACAGAATGGCAGTCTAATAATTTATTTAAATTTATTAATGTTGTTCTTCTGCCAACATGGCCTATTTAATGGAAGATTAAATTAATAAAGTACAATGGGAAATTGGGTAACCATTATGTTTAAAAATAAATTAATTAATTTGGTTAAATAAGGAATAAGTAGGTGATATATAGGGATGAGCTTCGAGTTAGAGTCGAACATAAGTTCGACTCGAACATCGGGTGTTCGCCGAACAGTGAATTTTATGGAGCGTTCGCAACAAATTCGAGCGCCCCACAATGCACTGCAAGACCACAGTGCATTGCTGTATGAGGATTGGCCAAAGCATACACCTGACCTGCATGCTTGGGCCAATCACAGCACGCTCCTCAGCGAGAGCCATAATTGGCCAAAGGCACGGTGCCTTTGGCCAATCGTGGCTCAGGGGGACTAAGTCCACGCCCCACACTATATAAGGCTACACAGCGCCCGTTTAGTGTGTTATACTGGTCAGAGAGAGAAAGATTGAGTTACATTAGGCAGACAGGTTAGTTAGTTAGTTAGTGGTAGTGTATTTGATATATATATATATATATATATATATATATATATATATATATATATATATATATATATACATATACAGTCAGACTAATATATATATATATATACATACATATACTCTGCATTCAACGTAGCCTATATATACAGTGTAAACTCTATATTCAGTCAGTACAGGCAGTGTATTTAATATATATTCAGTCTACTAGTAAATATATATATATATATTTATATATTCTGAATTCAGCATAGCCTATATATATACAGTGCATTTGTTGGTGTACAGTTTCTAATACAGTGCAGGCAGTGTACACAGTATATAATACATTGTAGTGCGGTGTTGAAAAAAAATACCCATCATGTCCAGAAAGCCTCCAAGGAGAGGCAGACACTCACAGGCCACTAAAAGAGGGCAAGAGGGCAAGCAGCCTCTGATATAATAATATTTAACAGCAGGGACCGTTCCTGCACCCAACAAAAGTAACTGTGAGGGGTTTCAGTGTTCTGGCACCACCAACACTTAAGGCCTGATGTTTCTGCCCCTGTTTAACAGGGGCATGAAATTACAATTTTTAAAATAATATTTAACAGCAGGGACCGTTCCTGCGCCCAACAAGAGTAACTGTGAGGGGTAACCCTGTTCTGCCACCACCAACACCTAAGGCCCTATTTTTCAGTAGAGCATATAGTGCAGTCCGTATAGTATATATACTGCAGTTCAGAGAATATAGTTCACTCAGTGTAGTATATATAATACATTGCAGGGTATATAGTGCAGTGTACAGTATATAATATAGTGTATTGAAGTGGTTAGGGGAGCCCTATGACAGAATTAGGAAAAAAACGGCATAGGTTCCCCCGTCCATACCAGGCCCTGGTATGGATTTTGAAGGGGACCCCCACGCCATAAAAAAAATTGGCGTGGAGTTCACCTTAATATCCATACCAGACCCGAAAGGGGATGCACACTGTTTTTAAAAAGATTTTTAGGTATATTGCCGGGATCTGGCAATACATTACATTTTTGTGATAACATGCTACACTTAACTGGATAAATGTATGTGATAAATATGAATTAATTTACAAGGCTATTTAAATTAACCTATAAAGATACTGTATATGTTTGAAGGGGCAATTATTAATAGTCTGTAATAAAACAATTAAGATCTAGATCAATATTTAACCCTAACGGAGTTAAAGTTTGAAGTTTAAATATCCACTTCGTTTTGTTTTGGGATATTTGTTTTATCATATTACCATCTCTCCAGTGTCTGTTAATAGTGTCAATGGCATAGAAGGATAGTTCTGCTGAATTATTATTGTGTACTAACCTAAAGTGATTTGACACACCGTGTTTAGGGAATCCTTTACGTATATTATGTGCTCACTAACACGTTTGGTTAATGTTCTGGAAGTCCTTCCCACATATTGGTACCCGCAGGTACATTCCAGAACATAAGTCATGTTGTTAGTGCCACATGTGATGAAATTCTTAATAGGATACTGTTTAGAAATTTGATGAGACATAAATGATGTGCGTTTTCTAGGCGTTGTTTTGGTGCTCTTGCAAGGACCACATCTGCCACATCTGAAAAAACCTTCTAAGTTGAACATGGTGACTTGCTGTTTTTTGGGGGGGTTAGGTATATATTTAACTAAATTTTTTCTCAAACCTGGAGCTTTACGATAAATAAATTTAGGCCTGCTAGGTAGAATTTTGTTTAAAATAGAATCTTTTTGTAAAATTGGCCAATATTTCTTTATACTTTTTTCCAGATGTTTCTATTGTTTATTGAAACCTGTGATGAATGAAACATCATAGGCTTGTAATTGTTTTACTTTGGTTTCTAAAAGTGTGTTCCTATCCATTTGCCCTACTAAATCTCTCACTTTCAGTAGATTGGCATAGGGGTAACCCTTGTCCCTAAATCTTCTTCATAGTCTTTGTGAGTGGTGCAGTTACTTCTTATGCACATAAACTGGCCTTTTGGGATAGCCATCTTCCATTTTGGATGGTGACAGCTTCTGACTGGGATGTATCCATTCCTGTCTGTGGTTTTAAAGTGTGTTTCGGTGCTGAGCATGTCACCATGTTTGAAGCTATGCAAATCCAAAAAGTCTGTATGTTGTCTATGGGCATTAACTGTGAATTTATTGTAATATGGCAGATAAATTCATTCAAGGTAGTCTCAGTCCCCTGCCATAATATCAAAATATCTTCTATATACCTGCGGTATACCAGGTGTTGCTGTAAATTACTTCATCCTCCCACTTGTTGAGGAAGATGTTTGCAACACTGGGGGCATATTTGGCCCCCATGGAGACACCTTTTATTTGATTGCAGTACTGTCCCCCATATCAAAAGAAATTGTTAAGTCCCATACACACTATCAGATTAACTGCTGATTTTTTCCTTCAGATTTACCAAAACCATATAATATGAGGTCAAACCTTAGGCGTTTCAATTTGTATGCAATCAGGCAGGCCCTTGCACTACATGGTTTTGGTAAATCTGAAGACAAAAATCAGCAGGAAATCTGATAGTGTGTATGGGGCTTAAGTCATGGCAAGTGTTAGACCCTAAAGAATGAATTGTATTTGTTTAAAGCGGGGGTCCACCTATCTATCGTTTTTTTTTTTGGAGTTCATTCACAAACTTTTCTTCTCATGATTATCTACTCACATGTTCTGTGTAATAAGTCCGCCTGTTTCCGATTTCGTTGTAAAGAATAACTTATAAAATTCACTGAAGGCGGTTTCCATCTTCATTGTGGGCATTTGAAGCCCACAAGCATGTATTTCCTGGATGCGGTGAATGCTGTGCTCCCAGCATTCACCGAGATGTTGTGATGACGCTGTTGCACAATGCATGCTGGGAAGCCTGAGACTAGCTCCCAGGGGACTGTGGGAGGTCTGGGAGGAAAACCAGGAAGTGCTAAGAAGACTAGAAAAAAAAAGATAATTACAGCGATTTAAATTTTTTTACACAGCATGTCAGCATCTAGGCAAGGAAGAGAATGCATAGAGATAATGTTCAAAATTTGGGTGGAACCCCGCTTTAAGTTTAGTATGCTTATTCAATGCCCAAAGGTTTTCTTTTCATTTGTATTTTCTATTTAGCAAGTTTTACTGCAGCTGGTGTTAATTTATTTTGCAACCTATTTTGCTATTTATGCCTTTATCCAATTTTCATTCACTCCATAGCACTAAGTATTATTTATTATTAAGAATTGGCCTTGCTGTCAAAAATTGCAATAATATGCACCTGTCAAACAGGTGCGTAAAGATAGTTCTTTGGGTGTCGGTGGCACCTTCATACGGTAACCCTATAGAGGTACTCTTGATGAAAGCAAGAATTGGACTTGCTGTCAAAAATTGTAATGATATGTGTAATAATATGCCCAAACCATTGTGACTGATATGCTTTGATATACTTTAATATGCTCTGCAATTTCAGTATACAAGACAGCTTAACCACTTGACGACCGCCTCACGCTGATGTACGTCAGCAGAATGGCATGGGCAGGCAAAATCACGTACCTTGCCTTGCCTTCACGTGATTGCCTTCCCGCGGGCGGGGGGTCCGATCGGACCCCCCCCCCCCGGTGCCTGAGGCGGTCGCCTTTGGTCTGGCAGCGATCAGAGATGAGGGGGAGGCCATCCGATCGTGGCCCCCCCCCCACGCCATCGCTCCCAGCCAATGAGATTCTTCCCCTGCCTCTGTGTAGTACACAGAGGCAGGCGATGTGATGTCATCTCTCCTCGGCTCGGCATGTTCTACATCACAGTAGAACATGCCAGGCACACATAACACCACCCTTTACCCCCTGATCCCCCCCGATCACCCCCTAATCACCCCCCCCCCCCCCCCCCCCGTCACACTGACACCAAGCAGTTTTTTTTTCTGATTACTGCATGGTGTCAGTTTGTGGCAGTTACTGTGGTAGGGCAGTTAGTATTAGCCCCCTGTAGGTCTAGGGTACCCCCCTAACCCCCCTAATAAAGTTTTAACCCCTTGATCACCCCCTGTCGCCAGTGTCACTAAGCAATCATTTTTCTGATCGCTGTATTAGTGTCACTGGTGACGCTAGTTAGGGACGTAAATATTTAGGTTCGCCGTCAGCGTTTTATAGCGACAGGGACCCCCATATACTATCTTATAAATGTTTTAACCCCTTGATTGCCCCCTAGTTAACCCTTTCACCACTGATCACCTTATAACCGTTACGGGTGACGCTGGTTAGTTAGTTTATTTTTTATAGTGTCAGGGCACCCGCCGTTTATTACCTAATAAAGGTTTAGTCCCCTGATCGCCCGGCGGTGATTATGCGTCGCCCCAGGCAGCGTCAGATTAGCGCCAGTACCGCTAACACCCACGCACGCAGCATACGCCTCCCTTAGTGGTATAGTATCTGAACGGATCAATATCTGATCCGATCAGATCTATACTAGCGTCCCCAGCAGTTTAGGGTTCTCAAAAACGCAGTGTTAGCGGGATCAGCCCAGATACCTGCTAGCACCTGCGTTTTGCCCCTCAGCCCAGCCCACCCAAGTGCAGTATCGATCGATCACTAACACTGACAAAACACTAAACGCATAACTGCAGCGTTCGCAGAGTCAGGCCTGATCCCTGCGATCGCTAACAGTTTTTTTGGTAGTGTTTTGGTGAACTGGCAAGCACCAGCGGCCTAGTACACCCCGGTCATAGTCAAACCAGCACTGCAGTAACACTTGGTGACGTGGCGAGTCCCATAAGTGCAGTTCAAGCTGGTGAGGTGGCAAGCACAAGTAGTGTCCCGCTGCCACCAGGAAGACAAACACAGGCCGACGTGCCCATAATGCCCTTCCTGCTGCATTCGCCAATCCTAATTGGGAACCCACCACTTCTGCAGCACCCGTACTTCCCCCATTCACATCCCCAACCAAATGCAGTCGGCTGCATGAGAGGCATTTTCTTTATGTCCTCCCGAGTACCCCTACCCAACAAACCCCCCCAAAAAAGATGTTGTGTCTGCAGCAAGCGTGGATATAGGCGTGACGCCCGCTATTATTGTCCCTCCTGTCCTGACAATCCTGGTCTTTGCATTGGTGAATGTTTTGAACGCTACCATGCACTAGTTGAGTATTAGCGTAGGGTACAGCATTGCACAGACTAGGACACACTTTCACAGGGTCTCCCAAGATGCCATCACATTTTGAGAGACCCGAACCTGTAACCGGTTACCGTTATAAAAGTTACAGTTACAAAAACAGTGTAAAAAAATTAAAAAAAAAACACAAAAAAAATATAAAATAAAAAAATAATAGTTGTCGTTTTATTGTTCTCTCTCTCTCTATTCTACTCTCTATTCTCTCTCTCTGATGTGAGGGGGGGGGGGGCACTGGGGACACCTGATGTGAGGGGGGGGCACTGGGGACACCTGATGTGAGGGGGGGGGCACTGGGGACACCTGATGTGAGGGGGGCTCCACTGGGGACACCTAATGTGAGCGGGAGCTCCCCCGGGGACTCCTAATGTGAGGGGGTGCTCCGCCGGGGACACCTAATGTGAGGGGGGGCTCCGCCGGGGACACCTAATGTAAGGGGGGGCTCCGCCGGGGACTCCTGATGTGAGGGGGGGCTCCGCCGGGGACTCCTGATGTGGGGGGGGCTCCGCCGAGGACTCCTGATGTGAGGGGGGGCTCCGCCGGGGACTCCTGATGTGAGGGGGGGCTCCGCCGGGGACTCCTGATGTGAGGGGGGGCTCCGCCGGGGACTCCTGATGTGAAGGGGGGCTCCGCTGGGGACTCCAGGTGTAAGGGGGAGCTCCGCCGGGGACTCCGGATGTGAGGGGGGGCTCCGCCGGGGACTCCTGATGTGAGGAGGGGGCTCCGTCGGGGACTCCTGATGTGAGGGGGGGGCTCCGCCGGGGACTCCTGATGTGAGGGGGGCTCCGCCGGGGACTCCTGATGTGAGGGGGGGATCCGCCGGGGACTCCTGATGTGAGAGGGGGCTCCGCCGGGGACTCCTGGTGTAAGGGGGAGCTCCGCCGGGGACACCTGATGTGAGGGGGAGGTCCGCCGGGGACACCTGATGTGAGGGGGAGCTCCGCCGGGGACTCCTGGTGTGAGGGGGGGCTCCGCCGGGGACTCCTGGTGTGAGGGGGGGCTCCGCCGGGGACTCCTGGTGTGAGGGGGGGCTCCGCCGGGGACTCCTGGTGTGAGGGGGAGCTCCGCCGGGGACTCCTGGTGTGAGGGGGGCTCCGCCAGGGACTCCTGGTGTGGGGGGGGCTCCGCCGGGGACTCCTGGTGTGAGGGGGGCTCCGCTGGGGACATCTGATGTAAGGGGGGGGCTCCGCTGGGGGCACCTGATGCAAGGACGGACTCTGCTGGGACACCTGATGCAAGGACGGACTCTGCTGGGACACCTGATGCAAGGACGGACTCTGCTCGGACATCTGAAGCAAGGACGGATGGCTGGTGGCAGGTGACGTGGCTAGTGACACGCTTAGGGATCCCACTGATTCGGCATTATGGTGAGTTGAATGATTTCATTTTATATTACAATGTAATAATAGAAATAATGCACTTCAATCATCCTGACACCATAACAACCATGGTGCCGGGATGATTGAAGTGCCAACACCAGGTGTTTGGAGTATCTTTATCTGCTGATTGTTAAACTTTCTAGAATACACATATTTTTATTGTGTAGGATCTGGGGCTGCTGTCCCGTCATTTCCCTCTCCCCCTCTCCCCCTCTAATCCCTCTCCCCCTCTCCCCTTCTCTCCCCCTCTCTCCCCCTCTCCATCCCTCATTCATCTCAGACTCTAACCACACCCTCTTGAGCCACGCCCATTTAAGCCACGCCCACTATTTCGCGTAAACCAAGCCCATTTTTCGCTGCACCGCACTTGTCTATTTTTGCTGGGTCACGCCTACTGACGAATGCCCCGCCCCCTAATTATCGGACAGCTCCGCCTACAGCCACAAAAGTGTCCCACATTTTTTTTTTACAATGTTGGCAACTATGCTATTGTTCTGCTCTTTTTTACTGTATTCTATTCTGCAATGTTTTATTGTTATTATGTTTTATCATGTTTGTTTTTCAGGTATGCAATTTTTTATACTTTACTGTTTACTGTGCTTTATTGTTAACCATTTTTTTGTCTTCAGGTACGCCATTCACGACTTTGAGTCGAATGATGCCTGCAGGTTTAGGTATCATCTTGGTATCATTCTTTTCAGCCAGCTTTCATGTAAAAGCAATCCTAGCGGCTAATTAGCCTCTAGAATGCCCCCCCCCCACCGTCTTCTGTGTTTTTCTCTGGCTCTCCTGTCTCAACAGGGAACCTGAGAATGCAGCCGGTGATTCAGCCAGCTGACCATAGAGCTGATCAGAGACCAGAGTGGCTCCAAACATCTCTATGGCCTAAGAAACCGGAAGCTACGAGCATTTTATGACTTAGATTTCGCTGGATGTAAACAGCACCATTGGGAAATTGGGAAAGCATTTTATCACACCGATCTTGGTGTGGTCAGATGCTTTGAGGGCAGAGGAGAGATATAGGGTCTAATAGACCCCAATTTTTTCAAAAAAGAGTACCTGTCACTACCTATTGCTATCATAGGGGATATTTACATTTCCTGAGATAACAATAAAAATGATTTAAAAAAAAATGAAAGGAACAGTTTAAAAATAAGATAAAAAAGCAAAAAAATAATAAAGAAAAAAAAAAAAAAGCACCCCTGTCCCCCCCTGCTCTCGCGCTAAGGCGAGCGCAAGCGTTGGTCTGGCGTCAAATGTAAACAGCAATTGCACCATGCATGTGAGGTATCACCGCAAAGGTCAGATCGAGGGCAGTAAGTTTAGCAGTAGACCTCCTCTGTAAACCTAAAGTGGTAACCTGTAAAGGCTTTTAAAAATGTATTTATTTTGTTGCCACTGCACGTTTGTGCGCAATTTTAAAGCATGTCATGTTTGGTATCCATGTACTCGGCCTAAGATCATCTTTTTTATTTCATCAAACATTTGGGCAATATAGTGTGTTTTAGTGTACTAAAATTTACTAAAGTGTGTTTTTCCCCAAAAAATGCATTTGGTGTGGTTTTGCGTTGGGGCTTGTCTCTCCTCGATGCGGGAGCTGCGATGCGCCCTGTGGATCCTTCCTCCCCCTCCCCCTTAGGAGGTCTGGGCGGATACCCCTAGCGCATCGGCGCCACGTTCCCTGCGTCATACGCGGGACGTTGTTTGTGACGTCACCATGCCTCTCAGCAAATAGCTTGGGGTGTCTACTTTCCAAAATTAGGTCATTTGGGGGGGGGGGTTGTGCCACCTGGGCATTCCATGGCCTCCGAAACTGTGATAGGCAGTGAAGAGTGAAATCAAAAATTTACACCCTTAGAAATCCTGAAGGCGGTGATTGGTTTTCGGGGCCCCGTACGCAACTAGGCTCCCAAAAAGTCCCACACATGTGGTATCCCCATACTCAGGAGAAGCAGCTAAACGTATTTTGGGGTGCAATTCCACATATGCCCATGGCCTGTGTGAGCAATATATCATTTAGTGACAACTTTGTGCAAAAAAAAATAAAAAAAATTGTCACTTTCCCGCAACTTGTGTCAAAATATAAAATATTCCATGCACTCAACATGCCTCAAAGCAAATAGCTTGGGGTGTCTACTTTCCAAAATGGGGTCATTTGGGGGGATTTTGTGTCATCTGGGCATTTTATGGCCTTCAAAACTGTGATAGGTAGTGAGGAGTAAAATCAAAAATTTACGCCCTTAGAAATC
This sequence comes from Lithobates septentrionalis, assembly GCA_037952835.1. Taxonomy (NCBI): domain Eukaryota; kingdom Metazoa; phylum Chordata; class Amphibia; order Anura; family Ranidae; genus Lithobates; species Lithobates septentrionalis. Next base: position 757,654 of record JBBDGP010002324.1, on the reverse strand, counting down.
CTGAAGGCGGTGATTGGTTTTCGGGGCCCCGTACGCGGCTAGGCTCCCAAAAAGTCCCACACATGTGGTATCCCCGTACTTAGGAGAAGCAGCTGAATATATTTTAGGGTGCAATTCCACATATGCCCATGGACTGTGTGAGCAATATATCATTTAGTGACAACTTTTTGTAATTTTTTTTTTTTATTTGTCATTATTCAATCACTTGGGACAAAAAAAATTTATATTCAATGGGCTCAACATGCCTCTCAGCAATTTCCTTGGGGTGTCTACTTTCCAAAATGGGGTCATTTGGGGGGGTTTTGTACCGCCCTGCCATTTTAGCACCTCAAGAAATGACATAGGCAGTCATAAACTAAAAGCTGTGTAAATTCCAGAAAATGTACCCTAGTTTGCAGACGCTATAACTTTTGCCCAAACCAATAAATTTACGCTTATTGACATTTTTTTTACTAAAACATGTGGCCAAATACATTTTGGCCTAAATGTATGACTAAAATTGAGTTTATTGGATTTTTTTTATAACAAAAAGTAGAATATATCATTTTTTTTCAAAATTTTCGGTCTTTTTCCATTTATAGCGCAAAAAATAAAAAACGGCAGAGGTGATCAAATACCATCAAAAGAAAGCTCTATTTGTGGGAAGAAAAGGACGCAAATTTAGTTTGGGTACAGCATTGCATGACCGCGCAATTAGCAGTTAAAGCGACGCAGTGCCAAATTGGAAAAAGTCCTCTGGTCCTTAGGCAGCATAATGGTCCGGGGCTGAAGTGGTTAAATCTGCAACTATAGAAGAAAGCTTAGAAGGATGCTTGCACAAGCATTTTTCTCTATATATATCATTGTGGGTTGGTTTGTCTTTTACTGTTCTGTAGGCCATGGGACAGGATGCATGACTTATGACTCATAACCAGATGGCCTGTTGACCCATGTTAACTCATGATAATATATCATAAAGGGTCACTGACTTGTATAACCATATAACTATATATTTCTATACAAATACATCATTTACTAACCACTCCCCTCTCCCCTCTTTCTATTGGTATGCTGAACCATATATAAGCTGTAACACACCTAATAAAGGCAGACATTTTACGAATGCACAACCTTCTTCTCCTTTCATGGTGTCTCCAGATATCTGAGGGCCCTGTTGGTGTACCTATAAGAATGGTGGTCATCCAGAATACCTACTATTTCCTTTCAATATGCACGTGTCAGAAACAGGTGCATAAAAATTGTTTTTTGGGTGTTAACAGTGCCCATGAAACCTACACCAAAAACATTCTTCCAGATGAAATCAACACCCACAACACTAGGCAGCCTAGAAGTCCTGCAAAGATTCCACATCTCAAAAACACTTAATCGGGAACATTGGCATCAGGGGCTTCATAGCTGCTGGTAATCCAGGACTGATTCATTTTGATAAAAGTCAGATGGTCCACGGAGTCTGCGGACAGACACATTCTATGATTAGTAACAAAACCTCCAGCAGCACTGAATGCCCTTTCAGAAAAGCACGCTGGATGCAGCCCAGCAGCTCAATAGGATACTGGGCATGTTCTGGCCAGTGGTCTATTCTCCTGACCCAGTAAGCCAGTGGATCATCGACTGGAAAGCTCTTCATCTCTGTTTTCGGCCCTAGATAATCGTCCACCATGCGATGCAGACACTGCCGATGGGATGTGGAAGCTGACAAAAAAATTCAGAAATGCATCACTTAGGCGGCCACCTTCTCCACCGCTCCTCTCTTGACCAACAGAAACCTCAAAACTATGTTTTCTACGACACTGTAACCTACCAGAGTAATGGAAAAGCGTTCGATAAACTCCTCTTTAAGGTGTCCTCAAGAGATTTCATCTTCTGCAATCTCTGTGGGGACGGGATGAGTTCTGAGACTTTCCCCTTATAATGATGGTCAAGGAGGGTTGCCAACCAATAGTGATCCTTTACGCCACGTATTCTTGGGTCCTTTCAAAAGCTTTGAAGCATGAGGAAGCCCTTGCACCGCAAATTTGCGGAGGCATGAGAAGCAGACTCCTCAGGGTCACTGAGGATTATAGTACCTGGAACTGCCTCCTCCCAGCCATGTACTACTCCCAAGGGTTCTGCAGATGGAAAACCATCTCTTACTGTTTGATCTATGTCTTCCTCTGCTTCAATGCCTCCGAACCTGCCAGAATCCTCCTCCTCCTCCTCACAATGGTGTCTGCATAAAGTGGGCCTTGAGAGAAAAGGAAGTCCTCCTCTTCGTCTCGCTGCTGTGCCTCGATTGCCCCATCCATAATGCCACGCAGAGTCTGGTCCAGCAAGGACACAACAGGGGTTGTGTCACTGATGCATGCATTGTCACAGCTCACCATCCTTGTGGCCTCCTCACATGGTGACAATATAGTGCATGCATTCTTTATGAGCGTGGGGGGATAAAAGCAGAGCCAGCCTGAGCCTGTCGTTGTGCCATACTCACACAGGTACTCGTTAACGGGTCTCTGCTGCATGTGCAGCCACTGCAGCATTGCCAAAGTCGAGTTCCACCTGGTGGGCATGTCACAAATCAGGCGGTTTACGGACAGGTGGAATTCCGCCTGAATTTCAGCCAACCGAGCACTGGCTGTGTATGACCGCCTTAAATGGCTACAGACTCTTCTGGCCTGCTTTAGTAGATCTTCCAACCCTGGGTACCTATTTAGGAAATGCTGCACCACCACATTGAGGACATGTGCCAGGCATGGCACGTGTCAACTTTCCCTGTCTAAGGGCCGGACAGGAGGTTTTGCCATTATCACACACCACCATTCCTGGCTCCAGCTAGAGTGGCATGAACCACCTCTGGAACTGTCCCTGCAGAGCTGCAAGAATCTCTGCTCCGTTTTGGTTCCTGTCCCCTAGACACATTAGCTGAAGCACTGCATGGCACCTTTTAGCATGACTCATTGAATAGCCCTTTGAACGCTTAGGGGGTACTTGAGGTTCAAAGGACAATTCAGCAGAGGAGGGCATGGAGCAGGGGGAAGAGGGGGTAGAGCTGACAAATCTGGCATCATCACCAGCTGTATGGAGACGTGGGGGCACAACAAGCTGCAGCACTGAGCCCTGTCCTGCATCCTTCCGAGTTGCAAGCAGAGTTACCCAGTGTGCTGTGAATGAAATATATCATCCCTGCCCATGCTTGCTGGACCACGTGTCAGCAGTAACGTGGACTTTGCGGCTGACTGCCTTGCCCAACGATGCCACAACATTGCCTTCCACGTGATGGTATAGAGCTGGAATGGCCTTACATGGAAAGAAATAGCGACTGGGAACCTGCCATTGTGGTACAGCACATTCTGCAAATTCAGTTTTCCGCTGCAGCAGATGGGGCAGAGAAATTTGCCGGCTATAGTCTACAGCTGGTGGTGTGCTGCTGGCAGATGTGCTGCAAGGACCTGGGAGACCCTGCGCTATACCATCATCCCTGTCAGTGGAGGCTGCTGAGAGGTCATGAGGTATAGCAGGGACAAACTGAGATGAGTAAGGAGGAGAGACAGATTTGTGCCCCTTTTGTGTGGCTTTTAGGTGCTCTTGCCAACGGGCTGAGTTATGGGAGGTTAAATGCCTTGTTAAGCATGTGGTACCAAAATGGTTGGTATTTTTGCCACGCTTTTTTGCAAATAGCAACAGTGCGATCAGCTACATATGTACTAAAAAAGGCCCAGACAGCTGAGCTGTGGGAAGTGGGCCAGGAAATAACAGCTCCACAATGTGATGGAATAGGGTGGCTGCTCTTTACTCTTCGATGATGGCTGCCTCGTTGGGGTTGTGCCTCACCCTCACTTTCCTCCTCTGCTCTATCCGGCACCCAAGTCGAGTCAGTGACTCCATCATCTCCTCCATCCTCATTACCACTGGAGGCAACTTGGCAATACGCTGCGGCTGGGAGAACATGAATGCCAGTTTGTGCACCAGTGTTCTCCCCTCTCTGTATGCTCATGTTCCTGCCTTCCTCAGCCTCAGAACCAACATCTGAATCGAGTAATGGCTGTGCATCGTCAAGGTGTAAGTGGCTGATGCGGTGTTCAAATAACTCCACTGACTCCTCCATGCCTGATGTTGGGGCTATGGCAAGAATAGCTGTGGACAAGGAGGCAGGTTTTGCCACTCTGGCAGCTGTAGGGGACTGCGCACTAGTCTCTGCTTGGGTGGCGGAGGATGAGGAGGATGAGGACGGTTTCGTAAGCCAGTTCACTACCTCCTCTGCATGCTGTGGCTGGATAGCACGGGGAACATCACTAAACAGAGGAAAAGGTTTGTACACCTACTTCGTAGTGCAGGTTTGGAGCATCCCCCTTGGACTTTTTAGGCAGAAATGGCCATAAAGATAATTTTATCATAAAAGGCAATATAATGCCACATTTATTAATATAAAACATAAAACCTTGTTTATATATAGACATAGCCTACAAGGCAAATAATGTAAAACACACAGTACAAACTTAGAAAAAATAGTGGTACATCAAAACATATCTGTCAAAGCCAACAAAAGGCAAGTATGCCCTGTGCTGCCAGAGACAAGCTGTGGTCAGTCAATAGGGATTTCTTGCGTACAGCCCAACATGTTTCGGAATGAACAATGTGTATTTCTTCATCGGGGAAAATTATGTCTGGGTGACTTTAATTCTCATTTTCTGAAATGTAAACATAGTCGCATGATAATCACACTGTAAAGCACGATGTGAACATAGCAAGCAATATAAGAGTATAAATTTGGTATATAATATATGTGACCATTTTAATATTCACATGATGATCCACAGTACAGTAAACAAAAAAGGAAACACAAGGAATAAAATCAATGGGGACTCCCAAAGTGACTGAAGCAGTCCGCAGAGCAGCAGATGGGTGGGCGTGCATCCCAGGATGAGCAAGCTGCAAACAACCACAAGAAAAGCCTTGTAGGCTACACCAGCCAAAAAGGTAACAATATCTAAAGCAAAAAAAGCAGGAAGAGTGTATTAACACATACTTCCTAAATTTAAATATCAGCAGACAGAATGAATGTTGCATAGAAATAAGATAGGGGAATCAGGTATCTCATCAGCCCACCACAGAGTACATTACCTTTCAACACACCAATGCAGATAACCACACCATGGCAGCAATGCTCAATCAGAGACATGCCTGTCAGGTGTGTCTGCTTATATAGGGAGTATTCCTCAGAGAGAGTCAATAAGCCATGGGGAGGAGGTGCTGGAACCCTGACATCAAAGATCAATCAGGGTGGCTCAGGACAGGGACAAGGCAGTTCTCTGACATAAGGGTGCGTGGCGCAGCCCCGCCCTTCAAGCGGGATAACGTCATGCGTCAGAGCGTTATTGGCGCAAAGAATTCCCCAGCAGCGTCATATGACGTGGCGTGGATGGGTAGGAGCTCCCCCCCGCAAAAAGGCCACGTAGATAGCAGGCATTGTAAACCCCCAGTGCTGTCCACCAGTGGAGCCTACCCGCCGGGTGGTGTAAGCAGAAGACTCCACAGGGGACACGCACATCGCCATCTAGCGGATCCGCAGGGTCACGCTGGGCAATAAATGATTCAAAAACCACAATGGAGAAACATACAAGAACAAAAGACAGTGATCGATTAAACAAAAATGATATACATAGGAAAAAGCACACAGGGAAAGGAAGAAAAAATATAAAATATAATGGGAAAGAAAATAGCCAAGGTTATGGAATACCAGAGACGAGCAGATCTAAAATTAAAGATTAATTATTAAAGAATTCTGTATATAGTATTATATTTAGCATGGGGGTCCCAGGATGTCATGGCATAGGGGCAAACTGCAATGTCGCAAAGCATTAATTCCTCTGGAGTTCAAGACTCTCAATACCGGAAATTAGAGGTTTAACTCGCATCCCCCTGACACAAAACCAGGGAGGAAGGGCTTGAAGTTAAATGCCTCATTCAAGTCTGGTGGCAGGGTGGCCTTGAGGTTGAAAATCCCTCTAGTTCACATTGTAGTAGTTGCTTATTGAGGTCGCCACCTCTGTGGCTAGGATGTAGGCGATCCAAGGCCAGAAAATGTACCTTAGGGATAGACACAGCATGGACTGAGGTCATGTGTCAACCAATGGGTACGTCAGGTTCACGTTTGCATATACCTAATATATGATGATATATGCGTTTCCAGAATTGATTTATAGTTTTCCCGACATAGTAGCATCCAAAGTCGCAAGAGAGTAGATATACCACGGCGGGGGTTCTGGCGGGTGGGCTCCACCCGCTTGTGGCTGGTGGACGGCACTGGGGATTTACACTTCCTGCTATCCACACAGCCTTTTTGCGGGGGGGGGGAGCTCCTACTTGGTGTCCTGTTGAGCAGGATAAACAAAGGGGTACTTGAAAGTATCCTGGTAGGCAAAAATCTTTAAAGATGGGCAAACGCCCGCTCACCCATCCTGCGACAAAAGGATCAAGCAGGCAGTTCCTCGAAAGGCCCGACTGGCCACCTTCTAACCGGATCGGCCCACGCCCTCAGGAACACCTGTAGATATAGCCGGGATCCCTCTTAGGCTGGATGTCCGTCGTCGTCCGACTCCTGGAACCGTGGCAGGATCAGCACACCGACCTCTGGAGCTGTGGCAGGATCAACACACTGACCTCTGGGACTGTGGCTGGATGAATCCCCTCCATGGGTAACAGCAGCCCCTCAGATCACATCTGTGTCTCTCTCACTCCTCGACTGACTTTTACCTCAGGACACAAAATGGAGTCTTTTGCTTTCCTGTCAGCAAAGCCTGCTGGGATTTTTATTTCTCCCTGTATACCAGTCTATGGGGCCGTTTTGTGTGGGAACTGCATGTCCCAGAATCCATTGCAGCTCTCCCTGCAGTTCAGTACAGTCTCCCCCATTGGCTGTTGTAACTATGTCTTTAATTGTTTTTCTTCTTCTGGCCAATAGGGGCACAAGAGAGGCTGTTGAATGCACAGCTCTGTGTGTGTCAGCTCATATTGCATTACTCAGTCAGTGAAAACAGGATGAAGGGGGGGTTTGGTGAAAAAGCCCATGCAGACATGACAGCCAGCTCTCTCCCCTCTTTCAGGCTGTGTACATGTAGTCATCTGTGTTAATGTACATGCAGCCCATCTGTGTTAATGTAAGTCTTTGGCTGCAATACCCGCTACACAACCATCCATACTGGAATGATTATTATGCCGGTAATATAATGAACTGGGAATAGAGCAATATCAATGCACATTGAATCACATAGAAAACACTGTCCCATAAATACGAACAATAATATAAGGTTGCCTGTCATCTTTTGCTTTAGACAGTCCCTGTTTAAATGGCTGTCCCCAGCAAAAGAGTGCCCCTGGGAGAGTCCCCAATGTACAGTAAGATGGTCCAACCTGAACTGCAGCCACCTCAATATGGTGCAGTTTGACTCTGTAGCCAACTGACCATATGCAGCAATCATTTGGCGGCGGGTCAGCTTTCCTTTTCTGCCAGTGTTCTTGATGAGAGCTTGCACTTTAGGGATCAGCTGGTTCGGTTCGCAGCAGAACATGCGAACAAGCAAAAAAATTGTGCAAACAGTGGTAAAGTTTATGGGACGTGAACGCGAACGCTGATTTTAAAGGCTTATATGCAAGTTATTGCCAAAAAAAGTGTTTGGGGACCCGGGTCCTGCCCCAGGGGACGTGTATCAATGCAAAAAAAGTTTTAAAAACAGCTGTTTTTTCAGGAGCAGTGATTTTAATAATGCTTAAAGTGAAACAATAAAAATTAAATATTCTTTTATATATCATGCCTGGGGGGTGTCCTTAGTATGCCTGTAAAGCAGCGCATCTTTCCCATGTTTAGTACCACAGCAAAATGACATTTCTAAAGGAAAAAATGTCATTTAAAACTGATTGCGGCTGTAATATATTGTCAGATCCCGGCAATATAGATAAAAATATGAAAAAAAATGGCGTGGATGTCCCCCCCCCCAAAATCCATACCAGGCCCTTCAGGTCTGGTATGGATATTAAGGGGAACCCTACACCAATTCTTTTTTTTTTGGCGTGGATTTCCCCCAGGCACTATATACTCTGAACAACAGTATATATACTATACTGCCTGCCCTATATACTCTGCAGAAAAACTGGGCCTTAGGTGTTGGTGGTTACTCTTGGGGGCAGGAACGGGCCCTGCTGTGAAATATTATATCAAAAAATTGAATTACATGGCCCTGTTAAACAGGGGCAGAAAAATTGGGCCTTTGGGTTTGGTAGCGCCAGCACACTGTAACTCCTCACAGTTACTCTTGGGCGCAGGAACGGGCCCTGCTTAACTATTATTTTAAAAATAGTAATTACATGCCCCTGTTAAAGAGGGCAGAAAAATTGTGCCTTTGGTTTTGGTGGCGCCAGAACACTGTAAGCCCTCACAGTTACTCTTGTTGGGCACAGGAACGGGCCCTGCTGTGAAATATTATATCAAAAATTGTAATTACACTCCCCTGTTAAACATGGGCAGAAAAATTGGGCCTTTGGTTTTGGTAGCGCCAGAACACTGTAACCCCTCACAGTTACTCTTGTTGGGCACAGGAACAGGCTCTGCTTAACTACTACCCTGTTTCCCCGAAAATAAGACCTAGCGTGATTGTCAGTGATGGCTGCAATATAAGCCCTACCCCCCAAATAAGCCCTACCCTGTTTCCCTGAAAATAAGCCCTACCCTGTAAATAAGACCCATAAGGGCTTTAACTAGAAAAGCTATAAACAATAAGAAAAGAGCTTTTAAAAAATATAAAAATGAAGGAACACTAGTGTCATTTAAATGCTACAAAGAATTTAACAGAATATGTAAAAAGGAAATCAAGGGTGCAAAAATTCAAAATGAACGACAGATCGCAAAAAATAGTAGGACAAACCCCAAAAAATTCTTCAAATATATTAATAGTAAAAAGGTCAGGTCTGAGCATGTAGGCCCTTTACAAAATAATCTAGAGTGGGTGACTGGGGACAAGGAGAAGGCTAATTTATTAAATACTTTCTTCAGCTCTGTGTATACAAAAGAGCATGGGGAAGTTCATGTCCATAATGGGGGTGGTATTGACACAGCCCCCAATGATCCACAATGGCTCAAAAGGGATATGGTCCAGAAATATTTAGACAGAATAAAGGTGGATAAAGCACCTGGACCTGATGGCATCCACCCACGGATCCTAAAAGAATTGAGCTCTGTAATTTCAAAGCCATTGTATCTAATTTTTAGGGACTCATTAATGACGGGAATAGTACCACTGGATTGGCGCAGGGCGAACGTGGTGCCTATATTTAAAAAGGGATCAAAGTCTTTACCAAGTAACTATAGACCTGTTAGTTTAACTTCTATAGTCGGGAAGATACTGGAGCGTTTAATAAAAGACCACATAGACGAGTTCTTGCTGGAAAAAAACATTTTAACCACTTGAGCCCCGGACCATTATGCTGCCTAAGGACCAGAGGTCTTTTTCCAATTTGGCACTGCGTCGCTTTAACTGCTAATTGCGCAGTCATGCAATGCTGTACCCAAACGAAATTTGCGTCCTTTTCTTCCCACAAATAGAGCTTTCTTTTGATGGTATTTGATCACCTCTGCGGTTTTTATTTTTTGCGCTATAAATGGAAAAAGACCGAAAATTTTGAAAAAAAATGATATTTTCTACTTTTTGTTATAAAAAAAATCCAATAAACTCAATTTTAGTCATACATTTAGGCCAAAATGTATTCGGCCACATGTTTTTGGTAAAAAAAAAGTCAATAAGCGTATATTTATTGGTTTGCGCAAAAGTTATAGCGTCTACAAACTAGGGTACATTTTCTGTAATTTACACAGCTTTTAGTTTATGACTGCCTGTCATTTCTTGAGGTGCTAAAATGGCAGGGCAGTACAAAACCCCCCCAAATGACCCCATTGTGGAAAGTAGACACCCCAAGGAAATTGCTGAGAGGCATGTTGAACCCATTGAATATTTTTTTTTTTTGTCCCAAGTGATTGAATAATGACAAAAAAAAAAAAAAAAAAAAAATATTTACAAAAAGTTGTCACTAAATGATATATTGCTCACACAGGCCATGGGCCTATGTGGAATTGCACCCCAAAATACATTCTGCTGCTTCTTCTGAATATGGGGATACCACATGTGTGGGACTTTTTGGGAGCCTAGCCGCGTACGGGGCCCCGAAATCCAATCACCGCCTTCAGGATTTCTAAGGGCGTAAATTTATGATTTCACTCTTTACTGCCTATCACAGTTTCGGAGGCCATGGAATGCCCAGGTGGCACAAAACCCCCCCAAATGACCCCATTTTGGAAAGTAGACACCCCAAGCTATTTCCAGAGGGGCATATTGAGTCCATGGAATATTTTATATTTTGACACAAGTTGCGGGAAAGTGACACTTTTTTTTTTTTTTTTTTGCACAAAGTTGTCACTAAATGATATATTGCTCACACAGGCCATGGGCATATGTGGAATTGCACCCCAAAATACATTTAGCTACTTCTCCTGAGTATGGGGATACCACATGTGTGGGGCTTTTTGGGAGCCTAGCCGTGTACGGGACCCCGAAAACCAATCACCGCCTTCAGGATTTCTAAGGGTGAAAATTTTTGATTTCACTCTTCACTGCCTATCACAGTTTCGGTGGCCATGGAATGCCCAGGTGGCACAAAACCCCCCCAAATGACCCCATTTTGGAAAGTAGACACCCCAAGCTATTTGCTGAGAGGCATGGTGAGTATTTTGCAGCTCTCATTTGTTTTTGAAAATGAAGAAAGACAAGAAAAAACTTTTTATTTTTTATTTTTTCAATTTTCAAAACTTTGTGACAAAAAGTGAGGTCTGCAAAATACTCACTATACCTCTCATCAAATAGCTTGGGGTGTCTACTTTCCAAAATGGGGTCATTTGGGGGGGGTTTGTGCCACCTGGGCATTCCATGGTCTCCGAAACTGTGATAAGCAGTCAAGAGAGAAATCAAAAATTCACGCCCTTAGAAAGCCTGAAGGCGGTGCTTGGTTTTCGGGGTTCCGTACGCGGCTAGGCTCCCAAAAAGTCTCACACATGTGGTATCCCCGTACTCAGGAGAAGCAGCAGAATGTATTTTGGGGTATAATTTCACATATTCCCATAGCATGTTTGAGCAATATATCATTTAGTGACAATTTTGTGCAAAAAAAAAAAAAATTGTCTCTTTCCCGCAACTTGTGTCGCAATATAAAATATTCCATGGACTCGACATGCCTCTCAGCAAATAGCTTGGGGTGTCTACTTTCCAAAATGGGGTCATTTGGGGGGGTTTTGAACTGTCCTGGCATTTTATGCACAACATTTAGAAGCTTATGTCACACATCACCCACTCTTCTAACCACTTGAAGACAAAGCCCTTTCTGACACTTATTGTTTACATGAAAAAGTTTTTTTTTTTTGCAAGAAAATTACTTTGAACCCCCAAACATTATATATTTTTTTAAAGCAAATGCCCTACAGATTAAAATGGTGGGTGTTTCATTTTTTTTTTTCACACAGTATTTGCGCAGCGATTTTTCAAACGCATTTTTTGGGGAAAAAACACACTTTTTTAAATTTTAATGCACTAAAACACACTATATTGCCCAAATGTTTGATGAAATAAAAAAGATGATCTTAGGCCGAGTACATGGATACCAAACATGACATGCTTTACAATTGCGCACAAACGTGCAGTGGCAACAAAATAAATACATTTTTAAAAGCCTTTAAAAGCCTTTACAGGTTACCACTTTAGATTTACAGAGGAGGTCTACTGCAAAAATTACTGCCCTCGATCTAACCTTCGCGGTGATACCTCACATGCATGGTGCAATTGCTGTTTACATTTGACGCCAGACCGCCGCTTGCGTTCGCCTTAGTGCGAGAGCAGGGGGCGACAGGGGTGCTTTTTTTTTTTTTTTTTTTTTTTTTTCTTTATTATTTTTTTGCTTTTTTATCTTATTTTTAAACTGTTCCTTTCATTTTTATTTTTTTTTAATCATTTTTATTGTTATCTCGGGGAATGTAAATATCCCCTATGATAGCAATAGGTAGTGACAGGTACTCTTTTTTGAAAAAATTGGGGTCTATTAGACCCTAGATCTCTCCTCTGCCCTCAAAGCATCTGACCACACCAAGATCGGTGTGATAAAATGCTTCCCCAATTTCCCAATGGCGCTATTTACATCCAGCGAAATCTAAGTCATAAAATGCTCATAGCTTCCGGTTTCTTAGGCCATAGAGATGTTTGGAGCCACTCTGGTCTCTGATCAGCTCTATGGTCAGCTGGCTGAATCACCGGCTGCATTCTCAGGTTCCCTGTTGAGACAGGAGAGCCAGAGAAAAACACGGAAGACGGTGGGGGGGGGGGCATTCCCTCCCACGGCTTGTAAAAGCAGTCTAGAGGCTAATTAGCCGCTAGGATTGCTTTTACGTGAAAGCCGACCGCTGGCTGAAAAGAATGATACCAAGATGATACCTAAACCTGCAGGCATCATTCTGGTATAACCACTCAAAGTTGTGAATGGCGTACCTGAAGACAAAAAAATGGTTAACAATAAATCACAGTAAACGGTAAAGTATGAAAAATTGCATACCTGAAAAGCAAACATGATAAAGCATAATAACAATAAAACATTGCAGAATAGAATACAGTAAAAAAGAGCAGAACAATAGAGAGAATAGAGAGAGAGAGAACAATAAAACGACAACTATTTTTTTTTATTTTATATATATATATATATATATTTTTTTTTTTTTACACTTTTTTTGTAACTAACTTTTATAACTGTAACCGGTTCCAGGTTCGGGTCTCTCAAAATGCGATGGCATCTTGGGAGACCCTGTGAAAGTGTGCCTAGTCTGTGCAATGCTGTACCCTACGCTAATACTCAACTAGTGTATGGTAGCGTTCAAAACATTCACCAATGCAAAGACCAGGATTGTCAGGACAGGAGGGACAATAATAGCGGGTGTCACGCCTATATCCGCGCTAGCTGCAGACACAATATCTTTTTTGGGGGCGTTCGCTGGGTAGGGGTACTCGGGAGGACATAAAGAAAATGCCTCTCATGCAGCCGACTGCATTTGGTTGGGGATGTGAATGGGGGAAGTACGGGCGCTGCAGAAGCGGTGGGTTCCCAATTAGGATTGGCGAATGCAGTAGGAAGGGCACTATGGGCACGACGGGCCTGTGTTTGTCTTTCTGGTGGCAGCGGGACACTACTTGTGCTTGCCACCTCACCAGCTTGAACTGCACTTATGGGACTCGCCACGTCACCAAGTGTTACTGCAGTGCTGGTTTGACTACGACCGGGGTGTACTAGGCCGCTGGCGCTTGCCAGTTCACCAAAACGCTACCAAAAAATCTGTTAGCGATCGCAGGGATCAGGCCTGACTCTGTGAACGTTGCAGTTATGCGTTTTAGTCTTTTGTAAGTGACAGTGATCGATCGATACTGCACTTGGGTGGGCTGGGCTGGGCCGGGCGGAGGGGCAAAACGCAGCTGCTAGCAGGTATCTGGGCTGATCCCACTAACACTGCGTTTGTGAGAACCCTAAACTGCTGGGGATGCTAGTATAGATCTGATCGGATCAGATATTGATCCGTTCAGATACTATACCACTAAGGGTGGTGTACGGTGCGTGCGTGGGTGTTAGCGGTACTGGCGCTAACCTGACGCTGCCTGGGGCTGGTGCTTGCCAGTTCACCAAAATACTACCAAAAAAACTGTTAGCGATCGCAGGGATCAGGCCTGACTCTGTGAACGCTGCAGTTATGCATTTAGTGTTTTGTAAGTGTCAGTGATCGATCGATACTGCACTTGGGTGGGCTGGGCCGGGCGGAGGGGCAAAACGCAGGTGCTAGCAGGTATCTGGGCTGATTCCGCTAACACTGCATTTTTGGGAACCCTAAACTGCTGGCGACACTAGTATAGATCTGATCGGATCAGATATTGATCCGTTCAGATACTATACCACTAAGGGAGGCGTATGCTGCGTGCGTGGGTGTTAGCGGTACTGGCGCTAACCTGACCCTGCCTGGGGCTGGTGCTTGCCAGTTCACCGAAATACTACCAAAAAAACTGTTAGCGATCGCAGGGATCAGGCCTGACTCTGCGAACGCTGCAGTTATGCGTTTAGTCTTTTGTAAGTGACAGTGATCGATCGATACTGCACTTGGGTGGGCTGGGCTGGGCCGGGCGGAGGGGCAAAACGCAGGTGCTAGCAGGTATCTGGGCTGATCCCGCTAACACTGCGTTTTTGGGAACCCTAAACTGCTGGGGACGCTAGTATAGATCTGATTGGATCAGATATTGATCCGTACAGATACTATACCACTAAGGGAGGTGTATGCTGCGTGCGTCAGTGTTAGCGGTACTGGCGCTAATCTGACGCTGCCTGGGGCGACGCATATCACCGCCGGGCGATCAGGGGGCTAAACCTTTATTCGGTAATAAACGGCGGGTGCCCTGACACTATAAAAAATAAACAAACTAACCAGCGTCAACCGTAACGGTTATACGGTGATCAGTGGTGAAAGGGTTAACTAGGGGGCAATCAAGGGGTTAAAACATTTATTCGGTAGTATATGGGGGTCCCTGTCGCTATAAAACGCTGACGGCGAACCTAAATATTTATGTCCCTAACTAGCGTCACCAGCGACACTAATACAGCGATCAGAAAAATGATCGCTTAGTGACACTGGTGACAGGGGGTGATCAAGGGGTTAAAACTTTATTAGGGGGGGTTAGGGGGGTACCCTAGACCTAAAGGGGGGTAATACTCACTGTCCCAACACTAACTGTCACAAACTGACACCAATGCAGTAATCAGAAAAAAAAAAAAAAAAAAAACTGCTGGTGTCAGTTTGTGACAGGGGGGGGTGATTGGGGGGGGGGGGATCGGGGGGCGATCGGGGGGGGGATCGGGGTGTTTTGTGTGCCTGGCATGTTCTACTGTGTGTGTGTGTGTTGGTGCACTCACATTGATGTCTTCTCTCCTCGGGCCGGAACGGAAATTATCGAGCCGAGGAGAGATGACATCATTTCCTTTGCTGCTGTTTAGCATACAGCAGCAAAGGAATGATTCGATTGGCCAGCGGCGATCGCGAGGGGGGGGCCACGAACGGATGGTCTCCCCCTCACCACCGATCGCCGGGGCACAAAGGACGACCGCCTCGGGCACCGGGGGGGGGTCCGATCGGACCCCCCACCCGCGGAAGGCAAATCACGTACACTGTACGTGATTTTGCCTGTCCGTGCCACTTTGCCGACGTACATCGGCGTGAGGCGGTCGTCAAGTGGTTAAGCAACAGACAGCATGGGTTCATGAAAGACAGAAGTTGTCAGACAAACCTGATTTCTTTTTATGAAGAGGTAAGTAAAACCTTGGACAGAGGGGTGGCTGTGGACGTGGTTTATTTGGATTTTGCAAAAGCGTTTGATACAGTTCCGCACACACGGCTCATGTGTAAGTTAAAGTCTACAGGCTTGGAAATATCAGTTTGTAAATGGATAGAAAACTGGCTAAAAGACAGAATTCAGAGAGTAGTGGTTAATGATTCTTATTCTGAATGGTCTAAGGTTATCAGTGGTGTACCCCAAGGTTCAGTGCTGGGGCCCTTACTCTTTAATATCTTTATAAATGATATTGGGTCTGGGATCAAAAGTAACATTTCTGTCTTTGCAGATGACACCAAGCTATGCAGTGGAATAACGTCCTTACAGGATGTCTCCAATTTACAAGCCGACCTCAATGCACTGTCTAATTGGGCGACTATGTGGCAGATGAGGTTTAATGTTGAGAAATGTAAAGTTATGCACTTGGGGGCTAAGAATATGCATGCATCATACATGCTAGGGGGAGCACAACTGGGGGAATCTGTAGTGGAGAAGGATCTGGGGGTTTTGGTAGATCATAAGCTCAATAATAGCATGCAATGCCAAGCTGCGGTTTCCAAAGCGAGCAAAGTTCTTTCTTGTATTAAGAGAGGTATGGACTCCAGAGAGAGAGATATCATTTTGCCCCTGTTCAAATCATTAGTAAGACCTCATCTGGAATATGCAGTTCAGTTTTGGACACCAGTTCTCAAAAAGGATATCGGGGAACTGGAGAAAGTGCAGAGAAGGGCAACCAAACTGATAAGAGGCATGGGGGAGCTCAGCTATGAGGAAAGATTAGAGGAACTGAATTTGTTCACTCTTGAGAAGAGGAGAATAAGGGGGGATATGATCAACATGTTTAAATATATAAGGGGTCCATATAGTGAACTTGGTGTTGAGTTATTCACTTTACGGTCAACACAGAGGACAAGGGGGCACTCTTTACGACTGGAGGAAAAGAGATTTCATCTCCAAATACGGAAAGGTTTCTTCACAGTAAGAGCTGTGAAAATGTGGAATAGACTCCCTCCAGAGGTGGTTCTGGCCAGCTCAGTAGATTGCTTTAAGAAAGGCCTGGATACTTTCCTAAATGTACATAATATAACTGGGTACTGACATTTATAGGTAAAGTTGATCCAGGGAAAATCCGATTGCCTCTCTGGGATCAGGAAGGAATTTTTTCCCCTGCTGTAGCAAATTGGAGCATGCTCTGCTGGGGTTTTTTGCCTTCCTCTGGATCAACTGTGGGTATAGCATTGGGTATATTGGATTGTACTTTTTTTTTTTTTTTTTTTTTTTTTTTTATGGTTGGACTGGATGGACTTGTGTCTTTTTTCAACCTGACTAACTATGTAACTATGTAACTATGTAACTAGGGCTTATTTGGGGGGTAGGGCTTATATTGCAGCCATCACTGACAATCACGCTAGGTCTTATTTTCAGGGAAACAGGGTATTTTAAAAATAGTAATTACATGCCCCTGTTAAACAGGGGCAGAAAAATTGGGCCTTGGGTGGTGGTGCCACAACACTGTAACCCCTCACAGATACTCTTGTTGGGTGCAGGAACGGGCTCTGCTGTGAAATATTATATCAAAAATTGTAATTACATGCCCCTGTTAAACAGGGGCAGAAAAATTGGGCCTTGGGTGGTGGTGGTGGTGCCACAACACTGTAACCCCTTACAGATACTCTTGTTGGATGCAGAAATGGGCCCAGCTGTAAAATATTATATAAAAAATTGTAATTACATGCCCCTGTCAAACAGGGGCATAAAAATTGGGCCTTGGGTGGTGGTAGTGGTGCCACAACACTGTCACCCCTCACAGATATTCTTGTTTAGCGCAGGAACGGGCCCTGCTGTGAAATATTATATCAAAAATTGTAATTACATGCCCCTGTCAAACAGAACAGGTTTTGGTAGCGCCAGAACACTGTAACCCCTCACAGTTACTCTTGTTGGGCACAGGAACAGGCTCTGCTTAACTACTACCCTGTTTCCCCGAAAATAAGACCTAGCATGATTGTCAGTGATGGCTGCAATATAAGCCCTACCCCCCAAATAAGCCCTACCCTGTTTCCCCCGAAAATAAGCCCTACCCTGTAAATAAGACCCACAAGGACTTTAACTAGGGCTTATTTGGGGGGTAGGGCTTATATTGCAGCCATCACTGACAATCACGCTAGGTCTTATTTTCAGGGAAACAGGGTATTTCAAAAATAGTAATTACTGCCCCTGTTAAACAGGGGCAGAAAAATTGGGCCTTGGGTGGTGGTGCCACAACACTGTAACCCCTCACAGATACTTTTGTTGGGTGCAGGAATGGGCTCTGCTGTGAAATATTATATCAAAAATTGTAATTACATGCCCCTGTTAAACAGGGGCAGAAAAATTGGGCCTTGGGTGGTGGTGGTGGTGCCACAACACTGTAACCCCTCACAGATACTCTTGTTGGATGCAGAAATGGGCCCTGCTGTGAAATATTATATAAAAAATTGTAATTACATGCCCCTGTCAAACAGGGGCATAAAAATTGGGCCTTGGGTGGTGGTGGTGGTGACACAACACTGTCACCCCTCACAGATACTCTTGTTGGATGCAGAAATGGGCCCTGCTGTGAAATATTATATAAAAAATTGTAATTACATGCCCCTGTCAAACAGGGGCATAAAAATTGGGCCTTGGGTGGTGGTGGTGGTGACACAACACTGTCACCCCTCACAGATATTTTTGTTTAGCGCAGGAACGGGCCCTGCTGTGAAATATTATATCAAAAATTGTAATTACATGCCCCTGTCAAACAGGGGCAGAAAAATTGGGCCTTGGGTGGTGGTGGTGCCACAACACTGTAACCCCTCACAGATACTCTTGTTGGGCGCAGGAACGGGCCCTGTTGTGAAATATTATATCAAAAATTGTAATTACATGCCCCTGTTAAACAGGGGCAGAAAAATTGGGCCTTGGGTGGTGGTGCCTTAAACCAAAAATATTGTTGGAAGCTAGCATCATCAAGATTGAGGAGGAATAGGATAGTCAGCATAGGCAGTCTTCAAGGGATCCCAGATCCATAGCAAATTCAATCAGTTACATCAGCATCAGGTGTTTGATAGCTGCTGATCCAAGACTGATTCATTTTTATGAATGTGAGCCTATCAACGGAGTTTGTGGACAGGCGCACTCTTTGATCCATTACAAACCCTCCAGCAGCACTGTAGCTCAACTGCATATTTAGCAAGTTCTGGCAAGTGGTCCATCCCCAAGACCCAGTAAACCAGTGGATGCTCTGTTGGAAAGGTCTCCAAGTCTGCTCTTGCTCCTAGATATTCCTGCACCATATAATGCAGACACTGGCGATGGTTGCTTGAACCGATCAGACCTTGGCGCTGAGGACTGAAAAATTCTTTAAAGGCATCGGTCAGCCGGCCACCTTCTCCACCGCTCTTCCTCTGACTAAACGAAGCCTCAGTAACACGTTGTCCAGCACCAGAAAATGGTAACCTCCCAGGGTCTGGAAATGAGTTACACAAGCCTTTCTTCAAGGCCTCTGAAGATGTTTCATCCTCTGCTCCCTCTGCGAAGGCAGGATGAGTTCTGCAACTTTACCCTTGTAACGTGGATCAAAAAGGGTTGCCAGACAGTAATGATCCCTCTCCTTGATACCACGAATCCTAGGGTCCTTTCGCAGGCTTTGCAGAATCAGGGAGGCCATGCAGCGTAAGTTTGCAGAGGCATTCGATTCTGAGTCCTCTGGGTCACTAAGGATCACATTATCCATAACTACCTCCTCCCAACCACGTACAACTCCTTGGGTTTCTGGGGACTGAAAACCATCCCCTGAAGACTGCTGCTGAGGGCTATCCTCTACATCCATGCTGACACAATCGTCCTCCTCTTCTTCCTGTGTTTTTGGGCGGCCCGCAGAAATGCTATCTGGATAAATGGGGCTTTGAGAGGAAAGAAAGTCCTCCTCTTCCTCCCGCTGTTCTGCCTCAAGTGCCCTGTCCATGATTCCACGAAGCGTGTGCTCCAGCAGGAAGACTAGAGGGACAGTGTCACTGATGCATGCATTGTCACTGCTCACCATCCTTGTGGTCTCCTCAAATAGTGACAGGACAGTGCATGCATCCTTGATCAGTAGCCACTGGCGTGGTGAAAAGAAGCTCCCCTGACCCTGTCCTGGTGCCATACTCGCACAGGTACTCATTGATGACCCTCTGCTGTGTGTGCAGTCCCTGCAGCATTGCCAACGTTGAGTTCTACTATGTCACAAATGAGGCGGTTGGTGGGCAGGTTGCATTTCCTTTGAATGTCAGCCAGCCAAGCACTGGCATTGTATGATCGGCGGAAATGACCACAGACTTTTCTGGCCTGCCTCAGGAGATCTTGTAAGCCTGGGTACCTGCTCATTAACCGCTGCACCACCAAATTCAGGATGTGTGTCAAACATGGATCATGGGTCAAGTATCCCTGTCAGAGAGCGGAGAGAAGGTTGTTTCCATTGTCGCATACAACCATTCCTGGATGAAGCTGGCATGGCTTCAACCACCTCTGAGCCTGCCCCTGCAGGGCTGAGAGAATCTCTGCCCCAGTGTGGCTCCTGTCCCCTAGGCAGACCAACTCAAGCACCGCATGGCATCTTTTAGCCTGACTGCTTGGTAGCCCCTTGAACGCTTACGAAGCACCACTGGTTCAGAGGACAAATCTGCAGAAGAGGCCATAGAGGAAGAAGAAGTGGAGGGGGTGGAGAAGAGAGCTGTGGCAGAATCACCACTAGCATTTTGGAAGCGTGGTGGCGGAACAAGCTCCAATAACACTGAACCCTGTCCTGCATCCTTCCCAGCTGCCAGCAGAGTACCCAGTGCGCCGTGAAGGAAAGGTACCGTCTCTGCCCATGCCTGCTGGACCTTACTGCTGACCGCCCTGTCCAAGGAGGCCAAAACATTGCCTTCCACATGCCAGTAGAGAGCCGGAATGGCCTTCCGTGAAAAGAAATGGCGTTTTGGAACCTGTCACTGAGGTACAGCACATTCCACAAATTCACGAAGGGGGCAGAGTCTAACAGCTGAAAAGGCAGCAGTTGCAGTGGTAGAAATTTGGCCAATCTAGCATTTAGATGCTGAGCATGTGGATGGCTGGGACCGAATTTCTTTTTACAGTTAAGCAACTGGGGTAAGGAAAATTTGCCTGCTAAAATCAGTTGGTGGTGTACTGCTAGCAGATTGGCTGCAAATACTTGGGACACCTATTGCTATACCTTTATTCCTCTCAGTGCAGGTTTTTGAGAGGACTGGAGGTATAGTAGGGTTGGAAAACTCAGATGAGGAGCAAGGAGAAGTCCGCCTTTTTCTTTGATGTGGGTCTTTTAAGTGCTGTTGCCAACGAACTGCATGACAGGTCGTCATATGTCTGGTGAAGCATGTGGTGCCCAAGCGGCTGCTGTTCTGGCCACGCTTGATCCGCTTCAGACATAGGTTGCAAACAGCAACGGTGCGATCTGCTGCACACGCGTGCTTTTAAAAGTCTCTAAAGAGCTCTAAAGAGCTCTGCGGTGTGATGCAATAGGACAGCTGCCCTTAAGCTGCCCCCTAGAGGACATCCTGCCTCCTTGGAGTTGTCAGTTGTCAGGTGCATGCTTTGGCCAATCATCATGCGATCTTGCAGTGCATTATGGGGTGTTCTGCCGCACTCGAATTTCCAGCGAATGCCCCATAATATTTGCTGTTCTGTGAACGGGCAAACAGCCGATGTTCGAGTCGAACTTATGTTCAACCTGAACATCAAGCTCATCCCTATTATATTTTAAATCTGTAATGACTAATGGAGTGGCACTTGCCAATGTTTTTGGCATTAAATACTGGGTGGCACTGTAGAAGATATGAGTGCTTGCACTACTGAGCAAGATGACCAAGAGCATGAAGATCGGTGTGCTGGAGAAGAGACATCTAAATAAACACAGCCTTCTACTTCTCCAGGTTAGTGCAAACACAGATACTGTAATGCCCCATACACACGGTCGGACTTTGTTCGGACATTCCGACAACAAAATCCTAGGATTTTTTCCGACGGATGTTGGCTCAAACTTGTCTTGCATACACACGGTCACACAAAGTTTTCGGAAAATGTGATCGTTCTGAACGCGGTGACGTAAAACACGTACGTCGGGACTATAAACGGGGCAGTGGCCAAAAGCTTTCATCTCTTTATTTATTCTGAGCATGCGTGGCACTTTGTCCGTCGGATTTGTGTACACACGATCGGAATTTCCGACAACGGATTTTGTTGTCGTAAAATTTTATATCCTGCTCTCAAACTTTGTGTGTCGGAAAATCCGATGTAAAATGTGTGATGGAGCCTACACACGGTCGGAATTTCCGACAACAAGGTCCTATCACACATTTTCCGTCGGAAAATCCGACCGTGTGTACGGGGCATAAGATTATAACAGTGTGTTTTGTTTTATCCTGATCCCTGCACTCTGTATAACTTACCCGTCTTCTGCAACTTGTGCTTAACATACTCCTGACCCCTGCACTTTGTGCACTATTTACTCCTGATTCTGCACTCTATGCTATTTGCACTTCTGATGTCTGCATTACTTACTCCTGACCTCTGCACTCTGTTATGCATTCCTGACCCCTGCACTCTGTGTGTTACTTACTCCTGACCCCTGTACCCCTAAGTGATATGCACTACTGACCCCCTGCACTATGCATTTTTGACCCAGACCAGAGTAGGCATGGAATTTTGTTAACCATACCCCTTTAAGCCCCTCCCACTGTTATCGCAATCTGGGCACATATAATCTGCCACGGAAAGCCACATCGGTTCTCTACTCATAGTACCCAAAACATTTTGCCTTTATACATTAAATTTCTAAGACCAGTTGTTTCAGTGTGTGTTTTAAAAAAGGGTGTGATTTTGTGGTGTAGCTACAAAGTAGGAGTGATTTTCTGGGTGTGGTTATAAGTGGGTGTGGTTTGAAAATCTAGTAACCATACTGTAATGCCACCCTCAGCAGAACACATGCATACCTCCCAACATTTTGAGATGGGAATGAGGGACACCTACTAGCAAATGTATGTAGGCATAGGACACGCCCCCTACCACATTTACTTAAAGGAGAATTAACCAAAAAAAAGGTTAATTAAATCCACAAGGGCTTTTTTTTTTACCACTACTATTACTTTATATTGGCTTTTAAATTTTACAAATGCAGCAATTTAGAATTTGGATGAGCACTGGGAAACACTTTTTGAAAGATAAAAAGTGTATTTTATATACAACTATATAGATCAGACCAAAATGAGGGACAAATGATGGGGAAAGAGGGACAGAGGGAAATTGCTCCAAATCAGGGACAGTCCCTCGAAATCGGGGACAGTTGGGTGCTATGACACATGTACAGCAAGAAACAATTGAAAGTTGTAAGGGCCGGCCAGCTGACCATGTTGGACTTTTGAGAGATAAGGTCACAGGGTTACAGTCATACCTGGGAACTTGGGAGAAAATACCTGAATTTTGCTGGGTCATTGCCGGAATTCTGATTCCAGGGATGTAAACAATGTGGCGCAGAATGCGTGATGTTATTTTTCATGCATGTTGCACTCTGCATTTACTGGCTGGCTGGTGGGGGGGGAGAGAGGTTGGGAAAGGAGGGTGAGTTGTGTGGGAGCAAAGTGAACTGGGGCAGGGGGTGATCTGCCCAGAGAATAGCAGGAAGTGTGTATGCTGCTTTCCTGCCAGCAGAAACAGGGACACAGGGAACTGTAGAGGCTAATGGGACAGCCAAGTATGTCACCAGATGGGTAAGTGTTTGTTTGCGTATGCAGTAGGTATGTATGTGTATGCAGTATGTATGTATGTGTATGCAGTGTGTATGTACTTTATGTGTATGCATTGTTTATGTGTATGCAGTGTGTATGTATGTTTTGTTTGAAGTTGTATGCAGTGTGTTTGTGTGTGTGCATACAAATTTTCAGAGTGACGCTTCAATTCTGTTGCTAACGGAAGGCCTAAGGAAGTTTTGCTGGGGTTTTTTTGGGTATCCTGTACCCCTAACCCTCTCTCTATGAGGTATTGAGCAAATAAATGTTTTCAAACTAAAGAGACTAAAGCCTGATGGGCGGGTCAGTGTGTTTATTCTGACTCCGATTGTTGTGAAGCGATTTATCCCTTGTGAGACCTCTATGCCTGGCCTGTATAAGATATAATCACTGAGGACAATCCTTATCCGGTAGCTTGAACTCACCAAATCCATCCACAAAGGTGCTTTTATTCTGAACATTAGATTACAGCAGAGGACAGGATACTACAGATGAATAGGTTGTGGTATTTATGCGGTCAAAAGATGATATTGTCTGTAGCTTAATATACAGAATACATGTGTGCTGCTAGATGTGGCCTGTTAGCTGCATCCATAACACAGGAAGTACAATCTCAGGAAGAAGGGTGGAGCATTACATACAAAGGAAGTGTGTCATAACATCAGGGAAAAAGAACATGGGAAAACAAGTGCATTACCACAAAAGGTCACTAGATGGCAACATGTGAACCAAATATAAACGTCCATAGAAAATGGTTAGGGAAACAATCTATATAAATTACTTGGGGCGGCACAGTGTTCTTAAGTGCAGCTACATGGAATGTCAGCTTGAGAGCCTTTAAAATCCATCAGCTCCTTTGGGAGTGAGTGCTACATCTATTTCTCTTTTTTACAGTCAGTATTTTTTTACCAAGTTAAAAGCTTTTTTTGGCTATACACTACTTTTCATATGGGTCACAGCGGCACACTCCTTTTGCTCTCCTGTGACCAGTCAGTTCATAGTGGGCAATAGCCCACTATAAGCTGACGTCACAGAGCCACTCCAGGCTCTGGAATGATCCCAACCATATTGTCAGGATCCACCCAACTGCCTGACTGACAGCTGGCTTTGGCCCTCGGCTTGCGGCTGAGAGCCAAAGCCAGCTGCACCCGCTCCTGCCTGGCGCTCCAGTGAGCGCTGGAGGGGCAGAGGGGAGAGCGATGACTGACAGTCATTAGTCTCTGCTCTGAGCTGTCTGAGAACTTAGTGATCGGCGGTCATGTGAATGCTCAGTTCTTGGTCTTAGAGCCATTATGGGACAGCTACAGCATCAGACTGATGCTGCAGAATGGAGATGAGTGTAGAGGTTTGCTTTTTTATAGAGCCCAGACTTCTTCTTCGAGCCTCTATTTACCCAGTGTACTTATATTTAAGGTTTAAAAATGATTTGCATGTTGTCATCTAATATGAATAACGTTATTATTTCTAATACTGTACAATTTCAGATCAAGTGCGGCAAAGCATTATCAACAATTTCTACCTCAAACCCATTCTGGTTGGCTACTTTCTGGCTTCAAAACTGACCCAGAAAATACATCCATATCAGAAGTTCTAAATTCCTTCCTGTATGCTTTTCCACAGTCAATGACTAGAAACACTGAAGGCAGAGGATCAGCATGACAACCAAGCAAAGCACAGTTTCAGAAGGAGGCCAGTATTGGCAACCAACACTTTCCTCTTTTTTTAAAAAAACTTAGTGTAACTAAAGGCAAAACGTATTTTCTAGTTTTGGATAGCGTGTAGAGGAATTAGAACATTTGTCGGTTTTTACTGCTGTCTGTGCCCCCATTAGGGAGATTCACTCCCCCTATTTGTCCTGTTTATCGTTATCATCGAAAGTAAAAATAAAAGAAAATCCCAACAAAAATGACTTTGGGTCTGGCAACCTTGCCCATGCCCAACCCTCTCGATTTGACAACATGCTCCTCTCAATTTAGTGAATGCTTTTTCCATGGGACTCCTCTTTTCTCTTCTTCTCCCATTTACTTCTTGTTCTTTCTTTCTCTCTCTCTACTTCTCTACCTTTTCTGTTTCATCATATTTGTCTATTTCATATGCCTATCTGGCCACCAGGCATTGTCCTGGTTTGGATGATTACGGGGCTAGCACCTCTCCCCTCTTTACATTTTATTTTTTCTTACCTGAATATGTATATACAATAATCCCTTGGTGCAACATATGAGGGTTTTTGCCTAGCTGCATTCAACCATACGGCTGGATGCCCTTGTAATGTTATCTCCTACACTGTGGCAGGAACCTGGAGTTGTCTCCGCTATTAACTCTATGACTCTAACTGTTGTGAGGCGCCAAGCCTTGAATATGCAAATCTCTTTGATTTGTATCTGATCACCATACAATTTAACCATTTAACTGTTGGCTCTATTTGTTGGCTTGAACATGAATAAAATCTTTTGAAAAAGAAAATAAAAGAAAATCTAAAAATTTGGGTTCACATCAGACCCCTAACAGAGGGGAAATTTTCCAATGGGGATACTAGTTCCGGTGACAGGAAGTGAGAATATATCTCCCCAATGTAAGAAAAAAAAACTGACGGGGATTATAATCCTCCCTTACTCTATCCAAAATGAAAAAATAAAAAATTGCCTTTGGTTATACTTCAAAATTGCCATAAACAAAGCTGTGTTCTGTCTATTGTAATCCCCCAAAAATATCACTTTACATGTAACAACAGTGTTCTTCAACCAAATTAGACTTTGTATTTGAGCTAATTGGGCACATTTTAATTAGGAGTAGCTCATGTTGAAATGAAATCCTGTAATATTGTAAAGGCAGCTGCTCTAATACCAGCTGTGGAACTTGCTATCTATTTCTTGGCACCCATTCAGTTCTCTAATTATAATAATTAATTTGACAAAATCTTACTTCAGTGACTTTATAATGAGCTACTCTGAACAGGGAGTGCTCCAAGGTTCCCAATATTTTTTCTTTTGATCCACAGACAGAGGGTTGTCTCAGTAAATTTTCAAATGTGAAAAAGGAGTATAGTCAGGAAGAGGTAAAAGTTCTTTGAAGACACTTGTGTCCACACTAGTACACAAATAAACACATGGTGCTTTCCTAGGACAAGTCACATGGAAAGTGTCAATGTGCTGAAAACCATGCCTAAGTTATTGTTTTTTAAAACCTAAACATAAAAAAATACATACACAAAAATAAGCACCTTCAAAAACGATTTTCCAGGCAGACTCATACCTCCCATTTCTATCAGTTATCAGCAATCTATTTTGTACAGGTATGCTGTGATTGTCTTTTGGTAGAATTTTTTGGCTAATCTGAAAAAAATTAACCCATATACGGCTAACCTTATAATTGTATGTATGGTCAATTCATAAAGCTGAATTCCAGGTGTGGTTTTTACTGCATAGTTACATTGTAGATTGTTCTGGCTTGAAGCAGTGTGATTATACGTATTCCATACTTGAGGGATCCCTGTAAAAGTGGAGAATCACTGTAGTAGTCAGAGCTACTAGAGTGATCGCCGCTGTCTTCCAGTCCTGTGCTGAGCGGATGTCCCACTACACACTAACTGTAGGAGGCCCTCACCTAGCTTTGCAGAACACCTTGTTCAATCAGAGAACACATTGTATTCATTGAAAAAAATGGTGGCCAATCCAAGCGAGCAACCCATTGTGGTGTGCAGAAGGACAGCCAAGTGGCACAGTACCATAAAGACTGCATTGATGGCTGTAGTAGCACTGACTAATACAGTGAATCTCCACTTCCAAAGTGGTCCCACAGGTTAATAATATTTATACATAGATATGGAGCAATATGACTATTCAATAATAAAAAAAAACATATCTGGAGTTCAGCTGCGCCTACATACAATTAGCCAAATCTGAACAGTCTTTGTAATTTATCCTACCCCCTGCTCCACCTGACTCTGGCACTCTCCTTTCTTTCCTTAAAGTGTTTCTAAACCCACAACAGTAAAATCAGTCTGTATATGCAGTAAAGCATGCTTGTTATACTCACTGTGGAACCTATTGGGTTAATCCTGCATATTGTTGAAAAAGGCTGTTTGACCTTGTCTTTTCTGATCTTCCCCTTCTTTAACTGTCTGTAAACCATTTCCTGATAGAACAGAGCCTTGGGGACAATCTGCACATGCTCAGTTTGGTGTGTATTAATACAGAGTTTTTTTTGGGGGGGGGGAGGGTGCATATGATCAGCACAGGGCCAATCAGCACTGTCCAGACAGAGGGTCAGGGGTCCTGCAGTCTCATAGGACAGTCAGAATAGAATAAAAACTCCTCCTACAAGCTTTAACCAGACACTGATAGAAGTCACAAGACTGCTATATACTGCTGATAAGAAAAGGTATTAAGCATGTTTATATTTACTAAAATAATTGTATTTCCATGTTCTGTGTACTGTGGGAGACCAGATATAGTGAATGCAGGGGCCTGGGTTTAGTAACACTTTAACCGCTAGCCGACCAGCCGCCACAGTTATACTGGTTTGCACGGCTGTGCAAATCGCCGTAGCTGTACGTCGCTTCTTTTAGATGTCACAGCGTGTCCCCGGAGCCAATGCGCGTGCCCGGCAGGAACAATGACCGCCGTGCACCCACGATCACTCGTGACAGAGCGAGAACCAGGATCTGGGTGTGTAAACACACAATTCCTGATTCTCTCAGAGGAGAGGAGAGAGATTGTGTGTTCATACCAAGTATGAATACCGATCTCTCTCCTCCCCTAGTCAGTCCCATCCTCCCTACAGTTAGAACACACTTAGGGAACACAGTTAACCCCTTGATCGCCCCCTAGTGTTAACCCCTTCCCTGCCAGTGACATTTATACAGTAATCAGTGGCTATTTTTAGCTCTGATCGCTGTATAAATGTCAATGGTCCCAAAATAGTGTCAAAAGTGTCCGATCTGTCCGCCGCAATGTTGCAGTCCTGATAAAAATCGCAGATCGCTGCCATTAGTAGTAAAAAAAAAAAATAATAAAATTATATTATTAATATTATTATTATTATTATTATACAGGATTTATATAGCGCCGACAGTTTATGCAGCGCTTTACAACATTAGGGCAGACAGTACAATTAGAATACAATTCAATATAGGAGAAATCAGAGAGCCCTGCTCATTAAAGCTTACAATCTAGGAGTTTATATAAATCTTTCCCCTATTTTGTAGACGCTATAATATTTCAATGCGCGTGACGCCATAGAGCGTCCAGCGATGATCGCAGAACGCCGCCAACACGGTAATGCTCCCTCTTGTGGCGCTGATGGAAATTGCACCAACCGGGAGGAAAGAATGGGAGAAAGCACTACTGCTGCTCCCTTATCATGCCGGGTAGTTGAAAGAGTGGCGAGATACCTACCAATGGATGCAGGGAGGACACTGGATCAGGATGATATTAGAAATTGCAAAATACAATACATAATTTCAGAGTACATACAGATAGATATGTTACTTGATATTTTGTAATATCGAACAATGCATAATTACAAAGTACATACAGATAGATATGTTACTTAAAGCGGATCTTCACCCATTTTTTAAACAGCATCTCGGTGGCTTCTAAAGGCAACACCGAGTGCCATATAGAGCTTTTTTTTTTTTTTTCCCCCTACCTTACGTTATCTGTCTTTCCCTTTGTTCTGTCCCTGTGGCTGTGGCCGTGGACTTTGCGGGTATTAGCGTCATATCCTTTCTTCAGGGCGCACTGTCTCCTGGGATCTCATTGTCATTCATCCCAGGAGACATTGCGGAGAGCCGCCGTGAAATCTCGTGAGACTTAACCAGGACTGACGGCACTCCGATTTGTGTTTACTGCGCATGTGCGAGATCGGGGCTAGAACGGGCGGTGCATGCTGGTGGATCAGCAGCACCGTATCCCGGAAGAGGATGCCTGTGGGCTTTACATGCCCACAGGCAAGATGAAAACCGACAACAGGAACTTTTATAAGTTATTTTTACTACAGAAAACTGAGAGCAGTACGCTGCAGAAACGGCACAAGTAAGTTCAAGATTAAAATAGATTAAACATTGTCAGTCTTAGAAAAAAAAAATTATGTGGAGACAGTAAAACACCGCTTTAATATTTTGCAAATCTAACATATTTTTACATTCATTTAGTTTGGCTTAAGGTATGCCTAAAGCCTGGCGGAATTTGTGATTCCCGTTCATCTTCCTAAAAATAGTTGAATTAAAAGTAATCAATAGTTCTGTTCAGGAGATGGGAGTATATTATCCAATTTATTTAGTTTTGCCAGACACAAATCTTTTTAGGAAAGGGGCAAATGTAATGGATTCACTTAGACCTGGAAAGGTGGTGGCCTGTAATTTACAGATCCAGCGTTGCTCATGTTGAAGCAATACTTTATTCCAGTCTCCACCTCGATCAGAAATGTGTATTCTGTCGAGGGCAACAAAAGTGACTTTTGGCATTTGATAGTGATGGTGTAGAACTACATGTCTACCCACTGGTAGATGTCTATTTCCAATTTCCATGCTATATACATGTTGAGAGATTTGACGCCATAAATTTTGTTTAGTCTTGCCTACATAGTAGGCCCCACATTCACAGGACATCATATAGATAACCCTGTGTGTTTGGCAGTTGGCAAAGTGCTTAGGATCAATCATTTCGCCATTGGGAAGTAGGAAAGATTTTTCTCTTCTAATAAGGTAACAATGTGAGCAATGTCCACAAGGGAAGGAGCCATATATAGGACAATGTTATTTTTAAAATGGACTTAGCCCTATATTCGCTCTGAACTAATTTATCTTTAATCAAAGAAGCTTGTCTATAGGTGATCAATGGATTGATTGATATGAATTGGTAATCGGTAATAATAAATGGTAATAATATTGGTAATCGTCTAAGCTACAGTCTCCTCTCCACCACATTCCTGGGATGAAAAACAAATGGAGAACCAATAGCCTAATATTGCTTTTATTAAAAATTGTAATATACTTAAATGACTTACAGAGACACCCATTTTAAGGCTTCAAAGAGAACTAAAAAGAATAATAAACTGACGAGCGGGACAACCTTGTGGACCATACCTCTGCCTTTCTACCCTTTTTCTTCTTTCTCTTTCCTTTTCTCCACCTTACGATTAAAGCTCATTATCAGAATTTATTTGACCTATATACACTCTACCTGTAAACAATATGTATAGTAGGTATAAATCATTTAAATATCTACAAAAGTAACTAAGGAAATGATATATATCTTTAATTTAGGTTTACGTGAACCCAAGGTTTAATATTTGAAATTTCATGATATTTACCTATATAAACCCTACTGTAAAACAATGAGCTTACTTTATAGATCCTTGTAAACTTACTTTATGTATCTTTATAATATTGTATACTCAATAAACTTCTTTTGACAAGGAAAAATTGTAATATACAAAAAATTGCCTGCTTACATTTGTTTGTGCCTTAGCCCAGCACTGGGGAAAGTTTCAAGATAGCTGACGGGGGCCATACACTGCTGAGCTCACGTTGAGACCGGCGTGCATTCCACTCCCCTCGAGAGACAAACCAGAAGCTCGGACCCGGATGTGACGTGACCAGAAGTGCGCCTTTTGAGGCGCACTTCCGGTCACATCCGGGTGCGAGCTTAGAAGATTACCAATATTACCTCAGCTATCCATCCTAGGATTTCCCAAAGCCTATATAGACCTTCTTTTTAAGTAAAGAGGTCATTGATATCTGGTGAGCAGGTTTTTCTATTTTAGCACATCGGGTGTAATGTAGATTTTTTTGCAAGTGGTGAAGGATTTTCAATGATTGCACAAGAATATCACTGCAGATTTATGGACTCACATTAATATTGCATTTTCATTTGCATATTCACTATATTTTATATATTTTTCTGTATATATAATTTCTTTGCATTTTATTATTGCATTGTTATTCACGGAGTATGGTTTATCAATTATGAGTATTTAATTGAGTGAGCAATCATGAGCGCCCCCTAACACTAAAACTTTATTGCACAGTAGTAATTCTACACTTCGAGGAGCAGCTCCATAGTTACACATTTTTATATTATATAATTTTTTTTTGGCATTAGGTAGCCTTATATTATACAGTGTTGCATGACTGAGTAATTGTCATTCAAAGTGTGAGAGCACTGAAAGCTGAAAATTGGTCTGGGCAGGAGGGGGGTTTAAGTGCCCAGTAAGCAAGTGGTTAAACAGTTCAATTTTGTTCCTCAAAGACAAGTTTTACGAATAGCTGAATGGACCACTTGACCTCTGGAAGATTTACTCCCTTCATGACCAGGCCACTTTTTGCAATACGGCACAGCGCTATTTTAACTGACAATTGCGCAGTCATGCAACGCTTTACCCAAATACAATTTATGTAATTGTTTTCCCACCAATAGAGCTTTCTTTTGGTGGTATTTGATCACCACTGCGTTTTTTTTTTGTGCTATAAACAAAAAAATAACTATAAATTTTAAAAAAATATATATATTTTTTGCTTTCTGCTACAAAAGATATCCAATAAAAAAAAAATAAAAAAAAATAAAATATCTTTATAAATTTAGGCCAATATATATTCTGCTACGTGTTTTTTTTTTTAAATCCTAATAAGCATATATTGATTGGTTTACGCGAATGTTATAGCGTCTACAAACTATGGGATATATACTGGAATTTTTTATTTTTTTTTTTATTCTAGTAATGGTTGCGATGAGAATCAGTGACACTAATATAGTGATCAGTACCAAAAATTTGAACTGACGCTGTACTAATGACACTGGCTGGGAAGGGGTTAAATATCTATGGCGATCAAAGGGTTAAATGTGTGCTTAGCCAGTGTGTTGATGAACACTGTGTGCTGTTTTTACTAGGGGAAGAAATGTATTTCAGAATCCATCCTTTTCCCCTGTCAGAATGGTAATCTGCCTTGTTTACATGTGTTCTTTACTGACGATCAACAGGTGCCAGAGGACATCAAGTGCCCGGCACCCACAGATCAGCTTCTGCTGTGAATATTCACAGCAGGAGTAGCACACTGGCGGCGTGTGCGTGCCCCCTGCAGGCGGACGTGCCAAATCATGTATATATACGTTGTGATCCAGCGCACAGCTGCCTCCCTGTAGCAGTAAAACTGCAAGTGGTTAAATACGGCTGAGAAATGCCAACTACAAGCTTTCTCTGCACTAAAAAGAGAACTGCCCAGGTTTTCTCGATTCCAGCGGGAAGTTCATCGCAGAGTTGCTCTGTAGTGGGGTCTGGATTACCCTTATGTCCCTCCTGACACTATGGACATTTTAGAGAAGTCTAGGGAAGAGTGGGAGGATGACCTAGTGTGGGAGTATCTACACATCCCCAAGCCTTTGCAGATGCCAGAATGTGAGGAGACCTGGGCCCGCTTTAAGGATATTCGGAAGGAATGGAGGCTGGGGAGAGCTATATACAGAGAGAGAGTGATGGTTGTGAAGGTGGGACAGCCTACGAGGAGTCACTCTGTTTCCATCAGGGAGGAGCATGAGGAGACTGCCCAATCCGCAATTCTATGCATGAGGAGGACTGATGAGATGTACAGCCACCATAGAAGTAGCCACATAGACTGCCGGAGAGCTGCAGAATGTGCTTCTCCCTGGCTTTAGCAGGATCAGACCAGCCTGCCACCCCGGATTGTGCTTGAAGGATGGACTTCCCTATCAATGAACATTGGGTGATGTCTGATTCTCTTTACTACTCATACAGGAGCCTGATTCGGGGAGAGGCCCCTCCCACCAGGCACTCCAAAAGAGAACTATTCACTTTTTATTTCTTTGCTTTTCTGTCAGTAGGATTGTAAACCCCTGTTGACAGAACCTGATACAGCAAAAGTGATAGAGATGTGCTTGATGTTTTTTTTTGCTAATTTCTTTCTGACAGTGGGATACTAACCCCCCACTGGCAGAAAGTGATATAGTGATATAGGAAGACACTCGCGCCTTGGTACTGTATAACAATATTGTTGGACTGCTGCTGTCCAATATTATCCCCACTAATGGGGCAAGGTAAACTTAAATGGTAAATAGACAGCACCTGCTCCTCCTTTATACTAACTCCTCTTTAGGCTATACACGTATTAAACTCCTATATGTGTCTATAAACTTGGATGGATAAATGTCACAGTGAATTTACATTACTTGCATAAGTGCATACTTGTGTAAACCAAAATACAATTAATGATACATTGTTGTATATAAAATGACAATGAATAAAGTGCATGAATAAATAATATATATTACATCAATGGATATAAAGTGACAGTAATTAAAGTGCATAAAGTGATATAAGTGCAATGAAGTCCTTATGAACTTATTAGTCCTTATTATTTGTGCAAAAAAGGGTGCTGCAGTGCTCCGTGTGTCCAACGATGTCAATACATCCACCTGCTGAGGTGGTGTAAAAATCCAAACTCACCAGATGTGTTGGACTTCTTTGCCGGATAGCAAAAAGAGTCTTCTGTGCCTTTAGGTCATTTGCTGGGGACCAAACCCCATGCGGTGTCCTCTGATGTCCTCCACTAACTCCTGTGTGGTGGATATCCTTCAATTATGGCTCCAGAGCTCCCGGTATAAATGGTGTGAGGCATGTGATGTATAGGAAAGAAAACTTCTCATAGAGTAATATCCTCAGGTTTATTGTAAAAAAAGCAACTTACAATATATTTAAAAGTATTAAAACTGTCTACTGACAGTACCGGCATCACTAAAAACCATAGGCCTTACTGGTATGGAGACGTGGTATCCGTGCAGCATATTGCGTGCATTCCACTCTCCTGGCTGGAAATGATGTTTGAGAGTGTCAGCTTGATGCGTTTCGTCATAGAGATGCAACGTTATCAAAAGCAGGTCACAGCCAGGAGGGCTGGTGAGTGAAGCACAGTTGAGAGCACTGGGGAGGCACGCCTGAAAGGACTGTGAGATTGCAGTCTGAGATGGGTGCAGAACCAGGTGAGAGAACTGTGGAAACATGGGCAGTGGAGAGAGGCAGCTGCAGCCAGGAGGGCTGCAGTTCCTGAAGATGTGGTACTGGGCTCAGTAGCCACGTGGACAGCTAGCACTGAAGAACTACCTTTTTTTTGTTGCTACACTAAAAGGAGCCCGCGGCCCCTGCCTGCAAAGGACATCTACATTGGGTCTGGCTGAGCTAGTGTCAGGCCTACCAAATAAGTGCTAGCTAGTCTGGAGAGCAGAAGAGAGGAAGCGATGTACAGGAGGAGTATGGAGTGATACTCAGAAGAGAGGAAGTGATGTGCAGGAGGAGTATGGAGTGATACTCAGAAGAGAGGAAGTGATGTACAGGAGGAGAAATGGAGTGTTGTATATACTGGATGTATATATAGTCCCAAATTTCAATTTTTTGATCACTTGGGCATCCCATAAGTCCCCATCCCTATCCAAGTTTACTACCCCTCAATAAAATAAACAAACAAAAACAAAATGCAAGGACTGCTTTATTGTCTCTGAGGAGTTTAAAAGTGTGTGCCTGGCTGGGCAGGGTGAGAGGTGAACTACTATACTCAGCAGCCCTCACAAGGGTACCGCTACAGTTGCATTTGGAACCCTTACCCAGTAAGTATGTGAAGGATGTTACACATCCCTTCACAGCACTGTTGGTCAATCTTGTGGTGTCTGGGAAGGATTCAGGATGGAGCTCACCGCTGGAGTTGGTGGGGCC
Source organism: Lithobates septentrionalis (assembly GCA_037952835.1). Classification (NCBI taxonomy): domain Eukaryota; kingdom Metazoa; phylum Chordata; class Amphibia; order Anura; family Ranidae; genus Lithobates; species Lithobates septentrionalis. The sequence continues at coordinate 722,709 of JBBDGP010002324.1, read as the reverse complement.
ACTACAAGCTTTGCCCTATGGTGACAGCACAGTTACCTGTAGCCCCTCCTCCTAACTGGACTCATCCACTGACTCCTTAAAACAAATAGACCCCCTTCAAAATCACCCCAGAACATATGCAACATATCAGGCTAAATGCTGCTATGCTGTGTTGCAACTTGTATGCCTGAGTAACAGGATCCACTCTGGGACAAAGTTAGCTGATCCCATGCCATCTTTAGCTAGGTAAGGTCATGTATGACAATGCCACTAACTTGCTGCCCTCCGTTCACCTTGGAAAAAAAACACAGTTAGCCTGGATCATGTTTTCAATCTTGTGGTATAGAGGTTCGTCATGAAGTACCCCGGCTTCCACAATTCGTTTGTCAGGTCAGAAGGGATTGTGGTCACTTTAGATGGTCATACCCAGCCAGTGTTCTCCTGTAAGAATTGCAGTGCTAACATCAGCTGCCTGCCAACCGCCTCATCTGTGACACCCCCCACATGCTTGAAGTTAATGTTGGCAATGCTGTCAGGGCTGCACAAGCAGGACAATAAAAGTGACAATAATGGTAGACTGTGATACAGCTGGTATTTGTGATATAATCCCTCTCATGTTCCTTCTGGAGGAAAAACTCCATGGTCTGTTTTAGACCAGACATTGAAGGTACAGCTGCAGAAGGAAGAGGAGGACTTGCTTCTGGCTCAGGGCCAGTAGGATTCTTAGCCTACTGCCTTCATTCTTGTTATCCTTGGCTAAGGAGGAATACAACGAGGAGGAGGGTTGGGGTGTTGGTGGTGAGGAGAAGAAAAAAGGCCAGCTTTAAGGAGACATTTCACCCGACTCAAACCCCAGCAGTTGGTATGGGTTAGGTGAGATTGTTGGGGACAATGGTTTCCTCAGTTGTGATCAATAGGGTTTTTTATGGTTAAATGACTGCTCAAAAATGGGATTCAGGTCATCAAAGACAAGGACTTCTATTAGGTGGTTAGCCTATTGAATCCCAGATACAAAGGTAAAATTGCCAGTCTATTTACACCATTTCCGAAGGAGCAAAAAATGTGCCACTTTAAGGAGTTGCTGGGTAAGAGCTACTTTGATCAGCGCAGTGGTGGCTGTGGCTGCCTGAGTTTTTTTTAAACCACAGTGGCCAGGCTCAGCTGCAGGCAGTGCATGAACCTTACAATTGCTAAATACATCAGATCCAAGACTAATGCAGATACTCTCAGAAGGACCCCATGGACTATAGGGTGTCCAAGCTGGACCACTGGCAGGAGCTTGCAAAATATGTGCTGGAGCTTCTGACTTGCTGTCCAAGAGGACCACCAGCACTGAAAGAGCTTTTCTTATGGAGAGAAGAATCTGCCTATCACCTGGCAGTGTGGACTAGTTAACTATCATTAAAATTAACCAGTCTTATGCCCCGTACACACGGTCGGACTTTGTTCGGACATTCCGACAACAAAATCCTAGGATTTTTTCCGACGGATGTTGGCTCAAACTTGACTTGCATACACACGGTCACACAAAGTTGTCGGAAAATCCGATCGTTCTAAACGCGGTGATGTAAAACACGTACGTCGGGACTATAAACGGGGCAGTGGCCAATAGCTTTCATCTCTTTATTTGTTCTGAGCATGCGTGGCACTTTGTCCGTCGGATTTGTGTACACACGATCGGAATTTCCGACAACGGATTTTGTTGTCGGAAAATTTTATATCCTGCTCTCAAACTTTGTGTGTCGGAAAATCCGATGGAAAATGTCCGATGGAGCCCACACACGGTCGGAATTTCCGACAACACGCTCCAATCGGACATTTTCCATCGGAAAATCCGACCGTGTGTACGGGGCATTAGACTACCAATGACTACAGAACTGCTGCTGCTGATGCTACAGACTAAACCTTTAATTGAAATGGAATTGCCCAACTCCCCATGCTCTTTTTTGACAATAGCGTGTCTATTAGCCTTGAAAATGGCAGCATTTCGTGTCAAGATTACACCCCCCCCCCCCCCCCCCATACCCCCACCTTGGACTTCAATGGGATTTGCTGCTAAGTTTGGGTTTCACTAGTTTAAAGCAGGATTTCATACCCCCCCCCTAAATATTTTTTACCCAAAATGCAAACACATGAGGCTACCTGCATTGTTTTCGCATGGTTACTTCACAATAGCCATGAAAATATTGTTTTGAGAAAAAAAAATCAGAATGCAAGATTCACATGTTAACATTATTTTTTTTTTTTTGGAAACATATTTTTCATGAAAATTAACATCTGACCTCCACACAAAATCCATGTTCACAGCACAAAAAAACATAAATACAGTCGTACCGTTATATATCACATTAATGTATATAACTAGTAATGCAATGCATTTGACGTCAAGACCTAGAGTGAGAACACAAACCTTCCCATATCAAAGAATAGACAAAGTACAATGCCCTTTGTATCTGCCAGCAATTATTTCTAAATTCAAGACAGAGCTTTATTTATTGAATTCTATTAATATGATTTATTGGCATAAAAATTATCCTGACTAATCACTATAGCAACCATCTCTATAGAAAAGAGACCTCTCACTGTTAAATTTTAAATTACTAACAGGGCCCTTTAGATGAACGTACTGAACAATAGATTACTGTCTTTATGTGTATGCATGTTATTGCTCCAGAATTTGCCATGGAAATTTTCTGATTGTATTCTTGAAGATGATAAAAGGTAGCGTAATATAACAAAAAAGGGAATCACTGGCCTCAAACAAGAACATAGCCATTGAAACCACAATTAAAGTTATTGCAAACCCTCACATTCAAAACAACCCATTCAGTTTAAAATAGAAATGAAAGGCAAAACATTTATGTATACATATAAAAAGAAAACATTAAAAATACCCTTTTCCTCTTTTCTTAAAGGATTCACGCCCACGATATAGCCGAATGACGGCTACAGCACGGACCTTAATTACCGGGAGGCCGTCAATAGGCGTCCTACCGTGCATGAGCTGCCTGCACACCCCCTGCCTGGCACGCGAGGTGCGCTCTCTGATCACCAAGTCAATGAGACTCGGCTGATCACAGATCGGACTAAGGGGCCAATCCCGGTCCCTTACCACGTGATCAGCTGTCAGCCAATGACAGCTGATCACGTGATGTAAACAAAAGTTTGGTAATCGGCTTTTTTTTTCTGCTCGCGCTAACAGCGTGCACAGAAAAAAAAGCAGATCACCGGCTTGTGTCAGAGGGACAGCGGTCCCGAAGAGGGTGAGACATCACCTGAGTATCTGTGCCCACCAGTGCCACCTGCCAGTGCATAGCAATGTGGCCAATCAGTGCCACCTACCAGTGCCCACCTGTGCTACCTATCAATGCCCACCTGTGCAACCTATCAATGCCCATCAGTGCTGTCAATCAGTGCCCATCAGTGACACCTATCAGTGTCACCTAGTAGTGCCCATAAGTGCCACCTATTAGTACCCTTTAGTACCACCTACCATTGCAAAATTTTATGACAAACTATAAAACTGTTTTGTTTTGTTTTTTCAAAATTTTCGGTCTTTTTTCATTTCTTTAGCAAAAAATAAAAAACCCAGGAGTGATTAAATACCACCAAAAGAAAGCTCTATTTGTGTGAAAAAAATGATAAAAACTTGCATGAACGCGCAGTTGTCATTCAAAGAGTGACAGCACTGAAAGCTGAAAATTGGCCTGGGCAGGAAGGGGGTTTAAGTGTCCAGTAAGCAAGTTGTTAAAGTAATTACATACCATCTGTTCTCGGCTGCATAAGAGCTGGGGGAGGAGAAACAGCAGTTCACTGAACTTCCCAGTAAAAAGCTGTGCAGGGCAGGGGGCGTGTCAGGACAAGTCTGATCATTGGAGGAGAGCACACTGAGTTTCCTGCACAGCTAGAGAACTGACCACGGTGTGTTCTCCTGCTTAGGGTGGCCAGTTTTTAATAGGAAAGCAGAAGGATTAGCAGGAACACCAGGGATTTCACGAAAAGGAAGCAATACAATGAGAACGGGATATTTTGCATACAAGTATATGGTACAGCAGGTACATATCAGGATTAAAGTGGAGTTCCAATTAAATAAAAAAAAAGTCAGCATCTACAAATACTGCAGCTGCTGACTTTTAATAATCGGACACTTACCTGTCCCAGGGTCCAGCGATGCGTGTGAACGAAGCCCCACTCGTCTCCCCCTCCTCTTTACGGCGCCGGCATTGTCACTGTGGGTGGCCAGCTGTGGCTTCACAGTCGGGCATGCACTGCGCATGCGCGAGCCGCGCTGCATGCTGTGGCTGGCTGGGCAATCATCTGGGGCCTGTGAAGTGTTCCAGATGATTGGAGGGGGGAGAGATGATCTCCCTTCTGGCGCCGCAGTGCCACGGGAGGAAGTGGGAGCTGGAACCCTCTCAAAAGAGGGTTTCTGCTCCCCCCCCAAAAAAATGACATGCCAAATGTGGCATGCCAGGGGGTCACCTTCCCTTAAAGCAGAAGTTCCATTTTTGGGTGGAACTCCGCTTTAAGAAACATTGGGTTTACATATTCTTTACGGATTAACTTTGGCAACCTCTGAACTGATTTTTACCCAAACTCCAAACCACCACTCTTTTATTACTCCACTGAGCTGTGGGCTGGGTCATTTACACCCCATAGCTAAACAAAGAGGCGGACTGTGGAGCCGGAATGACCCAACCATTTGAGAAAACAAAAACACACATGCAGAAGATAAGATCAGAGAGTGAAGTTAGAAGTCCTGGTCTGTATACTAGTCCATGTTAGGGACTTAGAAAATACTGATGCTGCTGGATCAGCATTACAGCCAGGCAACCAGCATTTTAAGAAGAACTCTTAATAAAGGATAGGTTCACCTTTATATAAATTTGCCCATGCAGACAAGCAGCCCCAGTAGTTTAAAGCACGCTGTGTTGTTTGTAAAAAATATTGTTTACTGCAAATGCCATACCTGTAGGTCTTTTCTGTCATCCATGAAGCCTGGCTGAAATACTAACAATGTTTACATTTCTACATCCTGGCTTTTTTCCAGTACATAAGCGACAACAAAATGGTCACTCAGCCTTCTTCTTTGAGAACAACTAAAGTAATAATCTCTTTAGCTGTCCTCAAAGAAGGAGGCTTGGGGGTTGATTTACTAAAACTGAAGAGTGCAAACTCTGGTGCAGCTCTTAGTCAGCTTAAGACTCAGTTCACACAGGGGCGACTTGTCAGGCGACCTAGTCGCCTGACAAGACGCCTCCCGTTCTGTACAATGGAACCGTTCTAATCAGAGCGACGCAAGACGCTCCGACTTAGAAAAAGGTTCCTGTACTACTTTGGGGCGACTTGGGGCGACTTGCATAGTATTCTATACAGAAGTCGTTTTGCAAGTCGCCGTGGCAGTCGTGTGCAGGTCGCCTCGGTGAGGCGACCTGCAAGTCGTGCCGCCCCTGTGTGAACCGAGTCTAATTGTCAAGCTTAATTGAACAAGCTGAAGCTAGAAGCTGATTGGCTACCATGTGCAGCTGCACCAGATTTTGCACTCTTCAGTTTTAGTAAATCAACCCCTTGGTGTCCATTTTGCTGTAGCCCAGAGTATGCAATGGAAAGGGGTCACAGCAATGTGTTACAAGAGTATCTTTGGACGCATTTGTGTGGCATGTGGGAGTTAAGGCCCACCCTCCTTGCTTGTGTTATGTGGTTGGCCAAAGGTTTTTTACAGAAAATAAAAAAGCTAAACTAACTCCAACTATCCTGGGTGTTTCCCTGAACTCTGCTACACATTGCGGTCCTAATGTCCCATGCTGCCAGTGTTGCCCCGAAGTGAGTATCCATCATAATGCTCACAATAGCCAGTGCTCATTGGTCAGCGCAACCACGTGAACATTTGGAACATCCAAAGATTTTCTGGTCAGTGTAGTGATGACAATGGACGTTTGCCATTGCTAGCAATTTGATGGGTACTCATTTTTGCAAACGCATTTAGGCACATCAAGCGCTTGAGTGTTTATTTCATTGGCCAGAATATTAATTTATTCTGACCATTAAAATGAAAGAACACTCAAGCACTAAACGCTTTTAGGCACGTTTTGGCGATTGTTTCTGCCAAAAGCATAAAAAATAACGTCAAATGCCTGTAAAACAGGTGTTTTTGAGCTCAAGTGTGCATGAGGCCTTACAGTGTGCGGACTGCTACACTTACAGCACGGGTCACTATAGCCTCTATGTGTATTTGGGTCTGTAGGGGTGGACAGAAAAATTGGTGTTAGTTTACCTTTTTCATTTAAAAAGGTGAATTTACCCTGTAAAGTGGGAGTAAACTCCCATGCAGTAGTGTATTTAGGTTTTGTGCTGCCCTAGGCCTGACTAAACTCGTGCACCCCCTAATTTAAATATGACCCACCCTTCCTGTCAAGGCCACACCCCTTGCTGTTTAAGACCCACCCTGACATTTTCAAGTGGGGACACTAGTTCTGAGGGCCTGGGGGGCAATGGATTCCCTTAATTGGCATAGATTTGCTCTCACTTCCTGTTTGGCTATGGGGCAGGAAGTGAAGGGAAATCTCTGCAATGGGACAGGGATGGTAAAAAATAAACTGACAGGGGTTATAACCCTCTCTTATTCTATCCGAAATGAAAAAAAAAAAGTGTTGCCTATAGTTCTACTTTAAGCACAAATTTCTGATAATTTTATGGAGAGGACTAAGAAGATATAACCATGCCAATTGTGCAGAAGAAAACATATAGCACAGTGAGGAAGGTTTGTGGTCCAGGATGATAGGACAGTCAAAATTAGAAGCGGCAACCCCCCCCCCCTCCATAGTTGCGGAATGCCGGCCGCCCGCATACCGGAAGCAGTGCGGCTGCTTTATGGGGGAGCTAGACTAATTTGCCTCTCAGCCCAGTCCACCCCATAAGACTGGTGCTACACTAACAGTGCAAGCCGGCGGGGACTCTTTCTGTGCTGCCCCCCTGCAAAGTGCTGCCCTAGGCCTGGGCCTTGTCGGCCTAGGCCAGGATACAGCGTTGCTCCCATGTATGATTTTTACCTATAGTTAAGCCTATAATAAGGCTTACCTATAGGTATGGTAAATATCTCCTAAACGTGCACTGTATGGTAAAAATCATACCCGTGCTGTTCCTTCAGAGCCGTGCCGTAAACAGTGTCGCCGGCTCGCCCATTCATATCGCCGAAGCCCGCAAACCCGGAAAGAACACCAGGTGAAGATGGAAGCCCCTTCAGCAGTGACAGAGCTTCATTTTCAGGTAAGTCTGTCATATTGTGCTAGTATGCAATGCATACTAACACCGTGGGGGTTATTTACGAAAGGCAAATCCACTTTGCACTACAAGTGCACTTGGAAGTGCAGTCGCTGTAGATCTGAGGGGAAGATCTGAAACGAGGGGAAGCTCTGCTGATTTTATCATCCAATCATGTGCAAGCTAAAATGCCGTTTTTTATTTTCTTTGCATGTTCCCCTCAGATCTACAGCGACTACGCTTGAAAGTGCACTTGTAGTGCAAAGTGGATTTGCCTTTCGTAGATAACCCCCATTATGACTTAAACTGCCCGGGCCCCGATTTATTTATTTTTTTGGGATGCGGTTGACTACCGCTTTAAGAAAATTAGTTCAAATAAAATTTCTTTCACTGATATGTAAAAAAACAAAAAAAAAACAAAACTAAAAAGTCAAAAAATATATACACTTTACAGTGCTAAAATGTGGAAGTTTGAGAAAACAGTAGAAAAAGGAAATGATGTGTTACTTCCCAGATAAAAGTAATATGGAAATAAGGTACAGAAAAATGGACGTGTTTGCTGTTGCAAAGGGAATTGTAAGGCAGAACCAGTGAGAGAGCAGTTTTTGTGGGTGTGCGCAGCAGAGGGGAGGATATAGTGCATGCAATGGAGGAGGGATTCAGCTGCGTGACCCTGAACTAGGAAACACTATCTGACCAGGCAGGCTGGGAGAGGGGACTGGATCATATCACCATGAGAGTAACCACCAGTCTAATGAAGCTTGGCAGGCTCAGCCTCTCTGCTGTGAGTACACAGAGCACCTAACATTTACTGCCTGCAATCAGCTGTGGCTGCAGCACACTATTTTAGCATGATAGTTCTGTCCTATTACTTTGTAAGATTTGTAGCACCCAGAAACGTCTGTCTTTAACAGTTATACTTCTCAGAAACGTGTATGTAAAAGTTCTTGTATCTGTACAAAACCAGCAGTATTTTTCACTGTAAATGTAAAGGTACACATGTAACCTGCTGATGAATCGCATATTTTTAAATTAACATTTTTTATTTGAAAAAAAAATGCATCTGTATATGAGACACTATGGGGGTTATTTACGAAAGGCAAATCCACTTTGCACTACAAGTGCCGTCGCTGTAGATCTGAAATGAGGGGAAGCTCTGCTGATTTTATCATCCAATCATGTGCAAGCTAAAATGCTGTTTTTTTATTTTCCTTGCATGTCCCCCTCAGATCTACAGTGACTGCACTTGTAGTGCAAAGTGGATGTGCCTTTCGTAAATAACCCCCTACGACCCCTGGCAAGAACCGTTCTTAATGATGGGTTACAGTGTCGGTTGAGCTGCACCAATCTGCATAGATTAAAGCAAAAGTGCAAAGAATACCATTGTTTTCTAGATATCCTGTCCACACCATAATGCTGCGTTGAAGTGTCGCATAAAAATGCAGTAGGTCTGCACTTGTAGACAGTGCAACACACCTTACAGCATGTCATCACATCGTGGTACAGAGAGTTGAATGTAATGTCATTTTGAAACATTTCAATAAAGTTAAATGGAGGAAAAATGGAGGAAAAATCGCATCGCACCCCCTCTACAAATCACACACCAGCACATAGTTGCTTAACACGTGTATAACAAAAATGGACCTTTGCACTGCTATGACGTGAACAAAAGCTATCCAAAAAACAATAGTAGCTGCCCACACCATCACCCTCGTGTGAACGTAAAACAAATGAAAAAACATAAATAGTGCAGCACTACTTCATATGCCTATAAATCCACTTGTGTGGTGACTTTTTACTTATATATACACAGACCAAAACTATGTATCACAATTTTTAATACATTTTGTGAAATGTGCATTAAGAAACCATCCCATGGTAGGTATGTGGGTCATAAATAAAAGATGGAGGAAGATGGAAGTGTACACCGTTTATGATTGTAGGTGCAGAATTTGAGGAAGTTAAGCTCGCAGAGAGATGTTCTTGCATATTTATTAATTGTGACACAGGGTTTTGGTCTGTGTGTAGAAGTAAAAAGTTACAATATAAGTGGATTTTATAGGTATGTGAAGTAACACTGCACTATTTTTATTTATTTATTTATTTAAAAGTGTAAGTAAAGGCAAAACCCTAGTGGAAGTAAAGGCGAAAACTCTAAACCTATTCCCACCCACATTCTAAAGCCTCATACACACGGTACAATTGTTGGCAGGGGATTTGTTGACAGACTGTTGTCCTAAAATCTTACCATTAGTACGCTCCTTTTGACAATTGTACGCCAACAAAAGTTGGATGACAGGCTAGTACATTTTCAGTGGACGACGGTTTGATTTGTCAGATTTTTGGTATGGTCAGTACACAAATCCGTCACGCAAAAGTCGAAAGTAAAAACACGCATGCTCGGAATCAATGCTCACCAGACACAAAATTAGCAGAAGGGGTCCAAAGGGTGGCGCTCAAGAGCTGAAATTCCTCGTAGAACATCACTACGTTTGTGTTTGTGGCACGACAATTGTGTACCGTTAGTATGCAAGCAAGACAAGATCCTGGCACATGCCCTTTTGACAAAAATCTGATGCTCGGTTGGCCAACAATCGTACCGTGTGTACGAGGCTTAAGCCTAATCTATCTAACCCTTTAAAGAAAAGATTGCTGTACTTGCCTATTCTGAAGCCGGTCTTTTCCTCAGTGGTGCCCTCTGTGTGTAGGAGAAAGCCAATAACGGCTGGGAAGTGACAACACCCACAGACTTGCTTTGGGGCTTCCATTCTTGGCTGCTTCTCCTACACACTGAAGCAGCTGCTGACCGTTCAGCCTGGGACTGGACCAGAGCGACTGCAGAATAGGCAAGTATAGCAATCTTTTCTTTACAGGGTTAAAGTGGCATTAAACCTTTGTTTGTTTTGTGGTGTGTGTTTTTATTTATTTTATTTATTTATTTTAACTAAAATAACAAACATCTGGTTTTGCACAGAGCAGCCCTGATTGTCCTTTTCTGGGGTACCCCGCCAGCGCTCCATGCCCCCCCCCCCCCCCGTTCTGGCAATGGATGCACCCATGCGTGCTCATTACAGGGCTTCCCAGTCTGCGAATATTGACACAGACTGAGTGACTTGGACTTGGCTCCATCCCCTAGTCACAGCATTTGATTGACAGCGGCAGGAGCCAATTGCTGATGCTGTTATGCCCCGTACACACGGTCGGATTTTCCAACGGAAAATGTGTGATAGGACCTTGTTGTCGGAAATTCCGACGGTGTGTGGGCTCCATCACACGTTTTCCATCGGATTTTCCGACACACAAAGTTTGAGAGCAGGGTATAAAATTTTCCGACAACAAAATCCATTGTCGGAAATTCCGATCGTTTGTACACAAATCCGATGGACAAAGTGCCACGCATGCTCAGAATAAATAAAGAGATGAAAGCTATTGGCCACTGCCCCGTTTATAGTCCCGACGTACGTGTTTTATGTCACCGCGTTTAGAACGATCGGATTTTCCAACAACTTTGTGTGACCGTGTGTATGCAAGACAAGTTTGAGCCAACATCCGTCGGAAAAAATCCTAGGATTTTGTTGTCGGAATGTCCGAACAAAGTCCGACCGTGTGTACGGGGCATTAGTCTGCGCAATGAGGAGGGAGACAGCGGTGAGAGCTTCTGCTCTTGTGCACATTGCTGGATCGGCTCAGGTAAGATTGAGAGGGTCTGGGGGGGCCCCTGCAGCACAGGAGGTTTTTCACCCTAATGCATAGCATGCATTATAGTGGTTGTAAACTAGTTACACCACTTTTACCTACAGGCAGGGCTTTTTTTTTTTTCTGCCGGAATGCGGCGGAACAGCCTTCCGCCACCTCTGGCAGCCCTGTCTTCTCCATCCAGTAACTGAACACAGAAGGCGATAGAGGAGGTTTTTGCACTACTTGCTTCCTCCACCGGCTTCTGTTTCCTATTGTCAGGACAGTGACCGCTGCATTTTGTTTTACTTTTCCTGAGCTTCGAGAGTAGTTGTTCCAGGCCTGCCCAGCGGCTCCGGTCCCGCCTAGCAGCTCCTATCCCGCCCAGCGGCTCCCGTCCTGGCCAGCCCTACCTCCCTGTCAGACTTGTGCAGCTCAGAGCTGAGTGAAGTGTTCGGCCGGAACTGCAGTGTGGAAAAAAGCCTGGAGAGGAGGTGAATGCACTGGAAACTATGGAGGGGAGGGAGGGGGGCGAGTGGCACCTGCAGGGGGAGGTGACAGCTGTGGACCGCAGTGGAGGTGAAGTTGTTAGAGCTGGAAAGGGGGAGAGTTTGTGCTGAGTAGTGGGGGGGGGTACAGTGGCAAGAGCTGGTAAGGGGGGGTTGGCAGGTTGTTTGAAGGTGACAGGGGGTGAAGAGGTGAAAGTTGGAGAGCTGAAGAGATGAAAGCTGTGGATTGGGGTAATCTGTAGATGGGGGGTGCAGTAGTGAAATGTGGAAGGGGGTAGAGGCAAGCTGTAGTTGTGGGCTGGGGGTGTAAGCTGTAGATGTGGGGGCTGCAGAGTTGAGTTGTTGACAGGGGTACAAAGGTGAGTTGTGGGGGGTGCTAAGATGACATGTGGACAGGGGTGCAGAATTGAGGAGGGACAGGGAAAAGAAGAGGCGTGTTGCGGACGGAGGGAAGAAGTGGTGAGTAGCGAATGGGGAAAAGAAGTGGTAACCTGTGGACTGAGGGAAGAAGAGGTGAGCCGTGGACAGGAGGGAAAGAAGAGGTGAGCCGTGGACAGGAGGGAAAGAAGAGGTGAGCCGTGGACAGGAGGGAAAGAAGAGGTGAGCCGTGGACAGGAGGGAAAGAAGAGGTGAGCCGTGGACAGGAGGGAAAGAAGAGGTGAGCCGTGGACAGGAGGGAAAGAAGAGGTGAGCCGTGGATGGGGGGGGAAGAAGAGGTGAGCTGTGGAAGGGGGCATAGGTCAGCTGTGGACAAGGTGAGGTTTGAATGGGGGGCACAGAGGTGAGCAATAGATGGTTTCATTGGGGGAGATATGTAAGTGCTGTCCCCCCCCCCCCCCCCTCTCTGTGCCTTGTGTGAAACGCACACCTCATCACTGCAGAGTACACTTTCCTGAGCCCTGTGTGTTATAATGCGCTCCTAAGTGCCATACGATGTGCCTTTTGGGCCTACGCGGATTTGGCGCCGCTTTACTTCTTTCCCTGTGGAACGTCAGCATTGGGGGTGGAGAGTTGGCTGCGAAGGGTGAGTTCCTGCACCTATTTTCTGAGAAAAAAAGCCCTGCCTACAGGTAAGCCTATAATAAGGCTTGCCTGTAGTCACTGGAAATATCTCCTAAACCTGCACGGTTTAGGAGATATTTACCATATACGCTTGCGCTGACGTCGGCACATGCGCACTGAAGAAAGGGCACAATCGTGCCCTTTCTAAAGGGCCCGCGCCTTAACAAGCGGCTCCCGTGCGCATGTGCGGGAGTGATGTCACACGACTCCAGCCAGTCACAGAGCCAGAGTCCATGGCCCCAGAAGGAAGAGGGGTGAAGATGGATCGGCCACCAGCGGGGACATTGCGGGCTTCGTTTGCAGGTAAGTGCAACATAAGGGGCTAGTATGTGATGTATACTAGCCCATTATGCTTTTACTTTGCAGGGGAAAAAAAGAGGAAGTAAAACCCATCAGGGTTCACCCCAACACTAAAATCTGTAAATCCACAGGTATCCACGATCTAAGACTAACCTATATAGCCCTATAAAGAAAAAATTGCTATACATACCGTTCCTGGAGCCGCTCTGTTCCAGTCCCACGCTGAGCTGTCAGCGGCGACTTCTCTGTGGAGGCAGTGTGACGTGAATAACAAAATATACCGCGCTGTCTACACAATAGCAGCCAGCACAAAAGTGTAAAATAAACAGAAATCTATATGGAAAATGTGCAGCGCTAAGCAAATAATGATCAATATCAAAAATAAAATTGACATACGTGAGAATGAATGTCCAAGGTGTAAACAGAAAAAAAAAGGGGGACACAGACAAGTCCCAAATGTATTCCAAAGGGTGAAGTTCAAAACATAAATGGGTGACAGTCACAGAACTCCTGAGTGAACATCCAAAATGTGACAGAGGTAACATAGATGATCCGCCACCAAAAGCACAAGGTGCTTACCAGAAAGGATAGACTCATACAGGTGTATACCTAATGGGTCAAACAAGCTTTACAGGATGACCAAGGAATTCGGGCTCACTAAGTGGATACGGTCTTCAGGCAAACACTCCAAAACGATGGATAAAGCAGGTAAACCGAATGGGCAAATAAGCCCAACCATAAAGAGAAGAAGAACAGGGCACATAGCGTAATTCCATAAGGAATATTTATTGTTGTAAACATAAGCGTTGCACTTACATTTTCCAGAGTAAAAACAAGCACTTCAAAATAGACAGTAATCGGGGGATCAGCGTAACATTCCGACGCGTTTTGCCTAAATAGGCATCATCTGGGGTGCTGTTCCATGGTGTTTACCGCCTTTTATATAGATATCAGCCCCCATAATGAACAGCAGCTCTGACATTAATTGCTGACACTTCTCAGAGCTGTTGTGCAGAATGGTGGCCCATATTAATTTATAAACAGTACAGTCATATTTATTATGTCGTATAAAAATACTGTAAATATGAGCAAAACCTTAAAAATTTTAAATTATTTTACAAATGCGTAATAAAATTGGGATAATAAAATCAACTGAATAAAACATGAGAAAAATAAAAAATAGGAAAATAAAAAAATGGAAAAATATCAACTGCACCTTATTTGCCCATTCGGTTTACCTGCTTTATCCATCGTTTTGGAGTGTTTGCCTGGAGCCCGTATCCACTTAGTGAGCCTGAATTCCCTGGTCATCCTGTAAAGCCTGTTTGACCCATCAGGTGTACACCTGTATGAGTCTATCCTTTCTGGTAAGCGACTGGTGCTTTTGGTGGCGGATCATCTGTTAACTCTGTCACATTTTGGATGTTCATTCAGGAGTTCTGTGACTGTCACCCATTTAGGTCTTGAACTTCACCCTTTTGGAATACATTTGGGACTTGTCTGTGTCCCCCCCCCCCCCCCCCCTTTTTTTTTTTTTTTTTTTTTTTTTCCTGTTTACACCTTGGACATTAATGCTCACGTATGTCATTTTTATTTTTGATATTGATCATTATTTGCTTAGCGCTGCACATTTTCTATATATATCTCTGTGGAGGCAGTGCAGAGGAGGCAGCCAACAATGGAGGTCTCATAGTAACGCTATGGGTGACGTCGCTTCCTGGGCATTCCCCAGCCAATGTGATTGGAGCGATTTCTTCTTTACAGGGCTAGATAGGTTAGTCTTGGATCATGGATGCCAGGAAATTTACAGATTTTAGTGTTCGGGGGGACTTCTACTTTAAGGTAAAAAACCTTGTGGCTTTAGAACCACTTTTAAATAGATTAGGTTTAGAGTTAGGTTTTGCCTTTACTTCCACGTTCTTAAAGTGTATGTCAAGCCAAAAACATTTTGCTGGTTTTGGATAGAGTTTGGTAGGAAACTGTTGGGTTTTACTGCTCTCCAGGGCTCTATTAGGGAGGTTTACCCTCACATTCTTTTCTGAGGACAATGGTTTCACCAGACAGCAGGGAAACCTTGCAACAGATGGAAACAAGATATTAATATTAAAAGCAAACAATACCACTGGTGACATCCGGGTGGAGAGGGGTTAATGTCATCCAAAGGCTTGCTGTTCAAACGTGGTAAGGGGTGCCTTGAGCCATGTTAAAATGGATGGAGACCTGGTGGGGAGGATGGCAGTCCACTCCCTGCAGACTCGTGGTCAGACTGTACCTGCGTCCAGCAGAATTAGACCGCGGGATGCAGGGGAACGCTGTGCCAACCGCTGAAGTGCCTAAATGTGGTGGCCAGGGGAAACCAAACTGGGCTGCAGGCAATGAAGTGCAGCAGCTGCCATGAGATGGTGCAGACCGGTAGAGCCAAGGGAACCGGGCACGCTGGGTGACGTCAGCCCCGTGCCAGAGGCAAGGAACCAGGAAGCCCATGATGCACAGTGGAACGCAAGCTGCTGGGTTGCCGTGACTACATGTTTTGCATGCTTTTATCACAGTCCATGTACTTTTAGGACTAGCCCATAGAGCGCTGCTTTGTAGTTTGTTTGGTTTTTTTTTTTCCTAACAGGTCCACCTGTCCGTACTTCAGAAAGACTTCGTCGGAAGCTCCATGTGGCTCTATTGGCAGGCTGATGTAAATTGGCTTGTGTCCAGTTAGGGTGAATTCATACAAGAACGGACAGCTGCCGAAGCGCTTACCCCTCTCCGACAGGTGTCTGTTCCCAACGCAATAGGGGGCAGTGCAGTGTGCGATTCATGGTGTCACCCAGCTCCCTTTTTTTTTTTTTTTTTTTTTTTTTTTTGGTACAAATTTTATTTAAAGTGTACAAAAGTACACTTCATGACGCTGTACAGCAGTGAGAATGCGCTGCTGTAAAGTCCCATGCCAGTTCTGTACTGTGCACTGTGATATAATGCTGCACCACAGCTCCAGACTGTGTTTCAGTGTGAAAATAACATTTCTACAATATATTAGTTGTCAAAGCTGCTCTCTCGCCACATATGAAACTTACCGTGTCCTGTAGCAGATGGTGGCTGGAACTATAGCATGCATAACAATGCAAAAGAATAAATTATTGTTATGGCCAATGAAATTCCCAAGCACTTGACACGTCTAAAGGTGTCTACAAAAATGCAGCTTTAAGCTGCATTCGACACGGGTCGAATGGCAGGCGACATCGGGCGGTTCAATAAAAAAAGTCTGACATTCGTGTGTATGGCAGCCCATCCGACAGTAGCTGGCTTCTGGCGGACGAGCATGCTGTAAAACCAGCAGCTGACCGGCTCCCCCAATCGGCGCTCTCCGCCAAAGGCGGAGCGCTGACCAGAGTTTTCTGGCGGAAACCCATAGCGTGTACCAGGCTTTAGGCTCGTTTTTGACATTGCTTTTCTCCTACCAGGAGAATTGAGTTCAGGAGTACTGGGCAAACACCCAGTGTGCATGAGGCCTAAGTCTCAAGTAGCCAAGGGATTGCTAAAATATACATAGCCTATTTAAAAAAGAACTGAAAATAATTTTCTGGGATGATAATGGCATATTCGATTTGAAACACTGGACCTTCTTGAAGATTTTTGCCTAGGCCACTGTTTTATTTATGTTTTGTTTTTTGTTTTTTTTAACACTTTTTTTTAAAAATTCTATATATATTTTTGCATTATAAATACAATTGTTTTACAGATAAAGATTACAGGGTGCACACATGCCCAAGAGGGAATGCAGCAATAGTTATCTACTTCAGGCCTGGTTCACACCTATGCAGGTTGCGGTTGATTCTTTTTCTGCGTGTTGTGCAATTTTCACACGTGTTAATGCATTTTTGATGTGTTTTTGGGAGATGTCTGTTGTCTTGCAGGAGAAACCAGCAAAAACGGAGCAGAAACGCATCAAAAGTGCAAGCACTACATTTTTTTTTTTTTTGTTTGTTTTATTCAGCTGTATTTACTGAGTGCAACTTATACCATCCAAGTGAAAGATATAAGACCAACATGTCAGAAAAAAATTTAAAAAAATAAAAAAACAAAATCACTCTTGAGTTAGAAAAAGGATTCTTCTTTTCCTTGTCCTTCTCCTCCCTGTCCTTGTCCTTCTCCTCCCTGTCCTTGTCCTTCTCCTCCCTGTCCTTGTCCTTCTCCTCCCTGTCCTTGTCCTTCTCCTCCCTGTCCTTGTCCTTCTCCTCCCTGTCCTTGTCCTTCTCCTCCCTGTCCTTGTCCTTCTCCTCCCTGTCCTTGTCCTTCTCCTCCCTGTCCTTGTCCTTCTCCTCCCTGTCCTTGTCCTTCTCCTCCCTGTCCTTGTCCTTCTCCTCCCTGTCCTTGTCCTTCTCCTCCCTGTCCTTGTCCTTCTCCTCCCTGTCCTTGTCCTTCTCCTCCCTGTCCTTGTCCTTCTCCTCCCTGTCCTTGTCCTTCTCCTCGCTGTCCTTGTCCTTCTCCTCGCTGTCCTTGTCCTTCTCCTCGCTGTCCTTGTCCTTCTCCTCGCTGTCCTTGTCCTTCTCCTCGCTGTCCTTGTCCTTCTCCTCGCTGTCCTTGTCCTTCTTCTCCTCGCTGTCCTTGTCCTTCTTCTCCTCGCTGTCCTTGTCCTTGTCCTCGCTGTCCTTGTCCTTGTCCTCGCTGTCCTTGTCGTCCCTGTCGTCCTTGTCCTCCCTGTCGTCCTTGTCCTTCTCCCACCTTGAAGTTTCTGATGTTCTGGTCAGATGGGACTAAAATTAAAGTATTTTGGCCTCAACAGCAAATGATATGTCTGGTGGAAATCCAACACCGTTCACCATCCAAATAACACCATTCCTACAGTAAGTATGGAGGTGGTAATATCCTGTTATGGGGTTGTTTCTCTGCAGCAGGGACTGGAGCACTTGTCAGGATAGAAGGAAAATGGATGGGGCAAAACGCTGTTAAATTCTTGAGGAAAATCTGCTGCCCTCTGCCAGAAAGTTGTCAATGGGAAGACGGTTTACCTTTCAACATGGCAATGGCCAAAAGCACACAACAAAAAATGACCACACAGTGGTTGAAGGAGAAAAATGTGAATGTCCTTGCATGGCCTAGTCAGAGCCCAGACTTAAACCCCATTGAAAATCTGTGGCATGACTGGAAGACTGCAGTCCACAAAGGGGTCACCATCAAATTTACCTGAACTTGAGCAGTTCTGCAAAGTAGAATGGGAAAAGTCTAGATGTGCAAAGGTAGTAGAGACATATCCCAACAAAGGCTGTAATTAAAGCAAAAGGTGATTCAACAAAATACTCACACGAGAGGGCGATCCTTTTTCCAACTCAGTGATTCTGGTGTTTTGTTTTTTTATTTTCCTTTTTTTTCTTTTTTTTTTTTCTTGGTGTTCTATCTTTCACTCAGATGTTATAAGTTGCACTGAGTAAATACAGCTGGATAAAACAATAACTGTGTCTTTCTTCATTTCAAGCTGGAAAACTTGTAAAAGTGATTATTTTACAGGGAGGTGATTCTTTTCTATACCAACTGTATGTAGTATAGCATGCTATGTTCAGATTGTAGTTCTTCTTTTAAAACCCACATATTTCAGTGTGATTTCACTTAATCACATAAACTAAAAATGTATGTTATCTAAATGTTTTTCAGAACTTTCTAGTAAATATTTCTCATGGGAACTGGAGATTGCCCAGAGCAGTCTTGGGAAGAAAAGGATATGGAACAGACTCAGACTCACCCAGGCCAATCAGCCGCTACCCTGTGCCTTACAAAAAAGACTTGCCATATGATATAGTAGAACTAATGGAAGAAGTTGAGAAAAAGGTTTGTTTTTTGTTTTTTTTACATATGTTTACCAGAGTTGGCAGATCAAATTTATAAGCACACTTATTCAAATCAATTTTCAGAAAATTTTTGATGTGTTTGCAACCTTAAAAATTAAATCTTAATAAACTGTCTCTTTAACCACTTCACCTTTGGAAGATTTAACCCCCTTCATACCCAGGTAATTTTTTGCTATGCAGCACTGCACTACTTTATCTGACAATTGCCTGGTCATGCAACACTGTACCAAAACAAAATGTATATAATTTTTTTTCCACACAAATAGAGCTTTCTTTTGGTGGTATTTGGTAACCTATGGGTTTTTATTTTTTATATAAATGAAAAAGACCGAAAAGTTTGAGAAAACAAATTTTTTTTATTTTCTGCTATAAAACGCATCTTGTTTTAAAAAAATCAAAAAAAAATATGTATGTATGTGATTCTGCGTAGTCGGCCCACACTGTAGCAGTAAAGCTACAGTGCGCGGTCTGCAAGTGGATAAGCAATACAGCATTGCGTTATTTTACCTGACAATTTTGCAGTCATGTGACACTGTACACAAATAACATTTACAGTTGTGCTCATAAGTTTACATACCCTGGCAGAATTTATGATTTCTTGGCCGTTTTTTCAGAGAATATGAATGATAACACAAAAACTTTTCTTTCACTCATGGTTAGTGTTTGGCTGAAGCCATTTATTATCAATCAACTGTGTTTACTCTTTTTAAATCGTAATCACAACAGAAACTGCCCAAATGATACTGATCAAAAGTTTACATACCCTGGTGATTTTGGCCTGATAACATGCACACAAGTTGACATAAAGGGTTTGAATGGCTATTAAAAGGTAACCATCCTCACCTGTGATCTGTTTGCTTGTAATTAGTGTGTGTGTATAAAAGGTCAATGAGTTTCTGGACTCCTGACAGACCCTTGCATCTTTAATCCAGTGCTGCACTGACATTTCTGGATTCTGACTGATGAGTAATGGGGAATGCAAAAGAATTGTCAAAGGATCTGCGGGTAAGGTAGTTGAACTGGTATAAAACAGGAAAGGGATATAAAAAGATATCCAAGGAATCAGGAATGCCAATCAGCGGTGTTCAAACTCCTAATCAAGAAGTGGAAAATGAGGGGTTCTGTTGAAATCAAACCACAGTCAGGTAGACCAACTGAAATTTCAGCCACAACTGCCAGGAAAATTGTTTGGAATGCAAAGAAAAACCCACAAATAACTTCAGGTGAAATACAGGACTCTCTGAAATCATGTGGTCATCGGAGTCTTGCTGGCGGAATTTCCGCTCGTGTGTATGGGGCATTAGACTTTTTGGGAACCAGTGACACTAATACAGCGATCAGTGCTAAAAATATGCACTGTAATAATGACACTAGCTGGGAAGGGGTTAACATCAGGGATGATCAAAGGGTTAACTGTGTGCCTAGGCAGTGTTTTACTATACTGTGTGAGGTGCTTTTACTAGGGGAAGAGATGGAATTTAAACCATGCTTGTCACTGTGGAACCTAAGGGGTCAATCCTGTGCTTGTGTAAAAAGGCTGTTTGATCCAATCTTTTCTGATCCTCCCCTTCTTCCACAGTCCCCAATCTATCTCCTCATAGTACAGAGCCATGGGGGCACTTTGCACATGCTTAGTGTGGTGTGTATTGCTAGAGTTATTTTTATTTTTTTATGGGAGGGTGCATGTGATCAGCACCGTCCAGACAGTATGAGGGGTCCTGCAGTCTCTTAGGACAGTCAGGGGTGAATGAAAACTATATGGGTAATGCAGATTCCTGGGTTTAGTAACACTTTTTAAGGCTGTAAGCAATGTGCCTGTATTTTCCATGGTTAGTTTGTAATCCTGCTCCTCCCTCCTCTTGATTTGACAGCAGTTTCCTTAGCCAGAGGATCCCCAAAAGGGGGAAGGAGAAGTAAATATCCTATTTATTTATTGTTCCCCTAGAGCAGTCTTTCTCAATCAGGGTTCAGTTACCATTTGAAGCCAGTTCTCACAGAAGTTACTAGCCTTCAGAATCGCAGCATCCTTGTGTTTGTATGATTTATATAGAATTTTTTTTTCCCCATAACTTATCCATGGGCCAAAAATAAATAAATAAATCACACTATGCTTTGGTATTTTTGATACCATTAAAAATATATTTTCTTATTTCAGGGTGGATTTGTACCGAATGTTTTCAAAGCATTGGCTCACCGCCCAAGTGAATTCAGAGCGTTTTTTGCCTATTATGATGTCCTTATGAACAAGGAAACTGGTAAATACAAATGCATTGGGTAAATGTATGGGGTCTCAGAATGTCATATTAACCCCCGGTTCACACTACAACACTGTGTGGGGAGACTCGCGATGTGTGCATGTTTCCCGCACCAAATTCTAATCGCACTACCCTTGCAATCTGCAGCAAGTGCCAGTGCAATGTTAACTACATCCCAAACACAGATCGCAAAGGCAGTGCGTTTGCCTGCACCAGATCGCATGGTACAAAATGACCATGCAATCTGTTTGCAGTGCATTTCTAAAATTGGTGCATATGCTACTTTTGGTGTCATGTGGTGCAACTTGTGGGTGTGGGCTGAAATAATACCGCACAGAACCGCATATGAATCGCACAGGAACCCACAGCACATTTCGTTGTGAACCGGCCCTTAAGCCCGAGTTCACACTATTGCGAACACAGACAACACATGTGATCTACACTGCCCTGCTGTGCGGATCACATGCGATGTCTGTAATGCGAATTCAGCCATACAGTCTTATGGCTGAACTCGCATTGGATTTAAACAAAAAAGGAGCAGGGACTTTTTTTTTTAATTTTTTTTTTTCCCTGTACTGGAATGGAATCGCATGGGTGTTCACACCCATGCAATCAGATTCCTGTCTGAATCCACAGTTTGCACTCTGATCTGTGAACTAATCTGGTGGTGTCATTAACATTGTATTGACACCCGCAGAAATCTGCCCTTTATAGAAGAGTGGCAAAAAGAAAGCCATAAGAAGCACCATTTGCAGTTTGGGAGAAGCCATGTGGGGGACACAGCAAACATGTGGAAGAAGGTGCTTTTGGTCAGATGAGACCAAAATGTAACTTTTTGGCCTCAAAGCAAAATACTATGTATGGCAGAAAACTAACACTGCACATCACCCTGAACACACCATCCCCACCGTGAAACATAGTGGTGGCAGCATCATGTTGTGGGGATGCTTTTCTTCAGCAGGGACAGGGAACCTAGTCAGAGTTGATAGGATGATGGATGGAACCAAATACAGGGCAATCTTAGAAGAAAACCTGTTATGCCCTGTACACACGGTGGGATTTTCCGATGGAAAATGTGTGATAGGACCTTGTTGTCGGAAATTCCGACCGTGTGTGGGCTTCATCACACATTTTCCATTGGAATTTCCGAAGTTTGAGAGCTTGCTATAAAATTTTCCAACAACAAATTCCGATCGTGTGATAGGGCATAACAGGTTTTCTTCTAAGATTGCCCTGTATTGTCCAACGGACAAAGTGCCACGCATGCTCAGAATAAATTAAGAGACGAAAGCTATTGGCTACTGCCCCGTTTATAGTCCCGACGTAAGTGCTTCACGTCACCGCGTTCAGAACGATCGGATTTTCCGATAACTTTGTGTGACCGTGTGTATGCAAAACAAGTTTGAGCCAACATCCGTCGGAAAAAATCCATGGACTTTGTTGTCGGAATGTCTGATCAATGTCCGACCGTGTGTACGGGGCATTAGAGTCTGCAAAAGACTTGAGTGGGGCGGAGGTTCACCTTCCAGCAGGACCACGACCCTAAACCTACAGCCAGAGCTACATTGGAATGGTTTAGATCAAAGCATATTCATATGTTAGAATGGTCCAGACCTAAATCCAATTGAGAATTTGTGGCAAGTCTTGAAAATTGCTGTTTATAGACACTCCATCCAATCAGAGTTTGAGCTATATGGCAAAGAAGAATGGGCAAAAATTTAACTCTCCTAGATGTGCAAAGCTGGTAGAGACATACCCAGAAAGTCTTGCAGCTGTAATTGCAGCAAAAGGTGGTTCTACAAAGTATTGACTGAGGGGGACTGAATACAAATGCACTCCACACTTTTCACATATTTATTTGTAAAACATTTTGAAAACCATTTATCATTTTCCTTCCACTTCACAATTATGTGCCACTTTTGTGTAGGTCTATCACCATAAAATCCCAATAAAATACAGTTTTATGTTTTTGGCTGTAACATGACAAAATTTGGAAAATTTTTCACGCTGGGTTCACACCATTGAGACTTGGATGTGGGGGTTCCCCGCATCCAATTCGCAATAACAGGAGATTTTGACCGACTCTCTATGGAGCCAGTTCGCATATGTCCGCTGCGGCTCTGGTGCGAATTCAGCCAAAAATTCGGGGTGAAATAAGACCTGAAACGGTGAACCAGGACGCACCGTACCCCTACTGGGAGCCGCATGCGGCAATGGTATGAACCCAGCCTCAAGGGGTATGATTACTTTTTCAAGGCACTGTACACTGTTCAAAAAAATTAAAGGGACACTTTGAAAACACATCAGATCTCAATGGGGAAAAATATCATGCTGGATATTTATACTGATATGGACTGAGTAATGTGTTAGGAACAAATGGATGCCACATCGTTTGATGGAAATGAAAATTATCAACCTACAGAGGGCTGAATTCAAAGACACCCCGAAAATCAAAGTGAAAGAATGATGCAGCAGGCTGGTCCATTTTGCTGAAATTTTATTGCAGTAGCTTAAAATGGTACTCGGTAGTTTGTATGGCCCCCACGTGCTTGTATGCATGCCTGACCATGTCGGGGCATGCTCCTATTGAGACAACAGATGGTGTCCTAGGATATTTCCTCCCAGATCTGGACCAGGGCATCACTGATCTCTTGAACAGACTGAGTTGCAACCTGGCAGCGTCAGATGGACCGAAACATAATGTCCCAGAGGTGTTCTATTGGATAAAGGTCAGGCAAATGCGGGGGCTAGTCAATGGTATCAATTTCTTCATCCTCCAGGAACTGGCTGCATACTCTCGCCACATGAGGCTGGGCATTGTCGTGCACAAGGAGGAACCCAGGACCCACTGCACCAGCGTAGGGTCTGACAATGGGTCCAAGGATTTCATCCCGATACATAATGGCAGTCAGGGTGCTATTGTCTAGCCTGTAGAAGTCTGTGCGTCCCTCCGTGGATATACCTACCCAGACCATCACTGACCCACTAGGGATAAGCCGAACACCCCCTGGTTGGGTTCGCACCAGAACATGCGAACAGACAAATTGGTGCGAACACCGTTAAAGTCTATGGAACATGAACATGAAAAATCAAGTGTTCATTTTAAAGGCTTATATGCAAGTTATTGCCATAAAGTGTATGGGGACTCGGGTACTGCCCCAGGGGACATGTATCAATGCAAAAAAAGTTTTTAAAAAGTCAATTTTTTTCAGGAGCAGTGATTTTAATAATGCCTAAAGTGAAACAAAAATGAAATATTCCTTTAAATGTCATGCCTGGGGTCCCCTTAGTCTGCCTGTAAAGTAGTGCATCTTTCCCATTTTTCTAACGCAGAAAAATGACATTTCTAAAGGAAAAAAAGTCCTTTTAAAACTGCTCGCGGCTGTAATGTATTGCCAGATCCTGGCAATATGCATAAAAAATCATTGAAACAATTGGCGTGGGTTCCCCCTTCCCAGTCCATACCAGGCCCTTTCGGGTCTGGTATGGATATTAAGAGGAACTTAATGCCAAAATGTATTTTATATATTTTTTTTTTTTATGGCGTTGGGGGTCCCCCCCAAATCAATACCAGACCCTTATCCGAGCATGCAACCTGGCAGGCCGCAGGAAAAGGGGGGTGGGGTGCTCTCTCCTTCCTGAACCATACCAGGCCACATGCCCCCAACATGGGGAGGGTGCTTTGGGGGGAGAAGGGCCTCATCCCCACAACCCTGGCCATTTGTTGTAGGGGTCTGCGGGCAGGGGGCTTATCGGAATCTGGAAGCCCCCTTTAACAAGGGGGGGCACCCAGATCCTGCCCCCTCATGTGAATGGGTATTGCGTACATGGGGGGGGTGTGGGGTGTGTTTGTGTGTGGGTTTTTTTTTTTCTTTAAAAAAAAAAAAGGAAAAAAAAGTGTCCGGCCATGTAAATCGATCTTCAATCACAATCACGAGAAAAAAAAAGAATGGAAAGTCCTGCCAACTTTTCACTTTGACTGCTGTTATATAGGCAAGGGCGGGGCCATCCGGTGACTTAAACGGGTGACCCCACCCCCCCAACATCACATGACGCCCTTGGCTATATAAGCGCTGTCAGCACGAAAATACAGTCAGCGGGACGCCTCCCATCGAGGCGGAGCTTTTTTTTTTTAATTAAAGAATTGTCAAACTGTCGTTTGTTTTTACTTTTTGGACACTTTTTTTGGTGAATGGGTACGGGTACCCATTCACATGGGGGGGGGGGCAGGATCAGGGGGCTTCCAGATTTCGATAAGCCCCCCCCCCACCCCAACAACCAATGGCCAGGGTTGTGGGGATGAGGCCCTTGTCCCCATCAACATGGAGCAAGGTGCTTTTGGGGGGGATTCCAAAGCACCCTCCCCATATTGAGGGCATGTGGACTGGTACAGTTCAGGAGAGGGGTGCGCTATCTCATCCCCCCCCCCCTTTTCCTGCGGCCTGCCAGGTTGCATGCACAGATAAGGATCTGGTATGGAGTTTGGGGGGGGGCCACGCTTTTTTTTTTTTTTTTTTTTTTTTTTTTTTTAAATTATTATTTGGTGCAGGGTTCCCCTTAACCACTTCAAAACACTGTTATATAAACCACACTGCCTGCATTGGCTGAATATAGAGTCTACACTGAAAGAAATGATCCGTCTATATTTTAAAGGTAGGTTTATTTTAAGTGAGAGACAGAATAACAACAAAAATATCCAGAAAAATGCAGTTCTAAATTGATTTGTATTTGATCCCTCCTGGCTTCCAGATATCTTCTATACAGGCAATGAGCTGAGATTAGGAGCACTTTCTCAAAGCACCTGTCCACAGAAGCAATCGAAGAGCCGTCCAAAGGTGTCGGACAAGATTGTGTACCTACTCCAGGCTGGAATAGGCTACAAGACCATCGCCAAGCTGCTTAGTGAGTGGGTAACAACAGTTGGTGCGATTTTATTCGCAAATGGAAGAAACGCAAAATAACTGTCACTCTACCTTGGTCTGGGGCTCCATGCAAGATCTCAACCTCATGGAGTTTCAATGATCATGAGAGGAATCGGCTCAGAACTACACCGGAAAATCTTGTCAATGATCTCAAGATTATTATTATTATTGTTTACAATCGCTTTAAATAAAGCAAGGATATATAAATTACAATAATTATTTCTGTTGCAGGAAACCTAACCAAAGCTGACAGAGAGCTTATAGTTGTGGCTACAAGTGCAAGTAATAAGTGCCCTTATTGTGTAACTGCTCACAGCGCATTGCACAGAATATACTCAAAGAATAGAATGCTGGCTGACCAGGTAATTCTAAAAAATGTACTTTTACAAATTTTGCACTTGCCTTAGATGAATCCTGAAGCTTTAAAGTGGCTCTAAAGCCTTAAGGTTTTTATTACCTTATGCTTTAAAAAACCTCCTGTGCTGCAGGATCCCCCCAGCCCTTCCTCCATAGTTGCCTAAGCCTGATCCTGATCCTCACTGCTCTCATCCCTCCTTACTGGGCAGATTGATAGCATCGGAAGCCATTGGCTCCCGCTGCTGTAAATCAAATGCTGTGACGAGGGAGGTGGAGCAGAGCCACCCGGTCTGTGTCAATGGACCCAGACAGGTCGGCTCGAGAGCAAGCCTGCACGAGCGCCCCCATAGAAAGCAGCTTACTTTGGGGGCACTCACCGAAGTGGCAGGGGACCTCAGAAGAGGAGGATCTGGGGTGCTCTGTTCAAAACCATTGCATATTTAATAAAAAAACTGAAGGTTTAATGTTTTTTAGTCCCAAGATATCAGCACAGGACTGTGTGCTTTCAGTGCTGACAGCTTCATTGCTTAATATGTATGGGTTTCCAGGGGTTAAGTAAGAAATCTTGTTAGGCGATTAAGGGGTTTATGTATAAGAAAAATTGCTGTGCATATATCTTAAAATATCAAACAACATGTTATACTTGCCTGCTCTGTACAATGATTTGGCACAGAGCAGCCCTGATCTTTTTCCTCTTCTCAGCTCTTGGCCCCATCTCCCCACTCCTGCCCGCGCCACTTGCTATGGGGTCCTCATGAGTGCTTGATCTCAAGTCCGTTCTGAGTGTCCATGAGAGGCTCCTCCCCTCTGACAGCAGCAGGAGCCAATGACTCCTGCTGCTATATCTGAGCCAATCAGAAGCAAGCGATCCGAGAGAGCCTCAGCTCTCGTGCACATTTCTGGATTGAGATCGGGCTCAGGTAAGTATTTAGGGTAAATAAGAAGAAAACTGCGCTAATGGGAAAACAAAAACAAAACCAAAACAAACCAAGCAGCAATTCCCCTGTATGACATGACATAATTACAGTATAGCAATATTATAAAAAATAGAATCGCGCTAAGATACAGTAAATAAAAAAAAATCTAAAGTTTAAGAGTTCATTAAATTGGAAGTCCATAGTCCATATAAAAATCCACCAGTGATTAGGACGGTGAGTCTTGATTATCCCTAATGATAAATCCACCACCTCACGTGAACAATGCCACCACCAACAGTAGAATTAGCTGCTTGCCAGCTCCAGTTGATTCCACCCCCCCCCCATTACAAGGGATCAAACAACGCCTATTGCTTATAACCCAGCCTGGGCCTTTCTCCTGGTAATGCCGTTCTCCTGTACCCGGGACGTCACTCAGTGTAGTCTCCAGTTTGGGCCCACCATCATCTGCAACTACTGTCGGGGAGTAAAAGTCTCCTTTCTCTCGATCTACCAAACGTTTCACTGTTATTGAACCTGTGAAGAGAGCCAGAGCCTGGGCATTCTTCAAGATGACTGTACACTCACACTCTATAACTATATGTAATGTAATATTTTTTTTTTTTTTTTTTGCGGTATTTCAGAAAAATATGTATTATGGGCACTAGGTATAGCTAGGATGGGCCATATGTGATTTCATGTTTTGGATTTTTTTTTTCTATTTTGTTTTTGTTTGTTTTTTTCGTTCAACCAACGGGTTGAACAAAAAAAAAAAAAAAATTGAACCGATATTTTCCTCTATCCACACAATTAATGTGGATAGGGGAATCGCACCTGCTGAGCTATTGTTTTTTGACAGCAGGGAGACTTGTCCCCCACCCGACCAGTAGAATACAATGATCAGTGTTGCTGGCTTTAGCCAGTGGCCATGACCATTTAGAAAAAACACAAAGGCTGATTGTATGAAAATAAATTGATTGACTATCAACAAGCTAGCCCACACATGGATGAAAATCCAGCCGGTCCCTGCTGAACCAGCCAAATTTCGATCCATGTATGGCCAGCTCAAATACGATAATCCCATTACAAAAAAAAATGGTATTTATTGGTGGCGCTTTGCAGATGCTCAAGACATCCGCCCAGCATCCTTAATGTCAAAGTTAAGACCTGGGGAGTTTCATAACAAAGTGCTGTTTAGGGCTTAATAAAGGTTATTTTGGGTTAAGGTTTAAGTGTAAAAAGTTAAACCTTAGGGTCAGGTTTAGTGTTGCATTTCAGGAGTTAGACTTAAAGGCTTAAAGCAGAGGCGTAGCTTGAAGCTTGTGGGCCCCTAAGCAAAAGTTGACCGGGCCCCCCCCCCCCTACCACCCACCACTTTCACCGTGTGTGCAGATACACCCACCGCACGCCAAGATACTCAAAGTGGCTTAAGAGTTTAGAGTTCCCAGAGTTCCTCCTTACATCAGAGGACAGGGATCACCCCTGGAGAATCAGAGGACAGGGACCCCTGTCAGGTCATTTAGCAGAGCTCTTTTCCCATTCCAGCACTGTAAACTGCTCCTCTTCCCCCCCCCCCCCTCAGTATTGGCAGGTGTTGGGGGAACGTCACCTCCCGGAGGTGCGTGTCTTTTCCCCAGTTGTCAGGGAAGTGGGGTAAGCAGGTGGGGGGGTACAGAGAATCCCAGCTAGTGACTGGAAGACACTGAGTGAAGTTTTGCCTCACCAGTGACATCGGTCCCATCATGGCTACAGGACGGCACTCTCCTCCTCTTACCTCGCTGAGCTTGGTTACCATTCCATGTTGCCAGCACACAGCACAGACACTTCCCATCCTGGGCTGTTCTCACCCCATGCGCCTCTCCATTCAGGAAATGGCTCACAGCTTCTCCCCAGCCAATGAGAACAGAGGGGTGTGGACTGTGGAATGCAAAGTGGAAGCCCAGTACTGGAGCATGGCTGTGGGGCCCTAGGGCAGATCGAAGCTGGACTTTGGAGGATATGATATTATGACAGGGAGGCTGCAGGGGCCCCCTGGAGCTAGGGGTAGGGTTGTGATTGTGACCCCTGCAACCCCTTATGCTATGCCCATGGCTTAAAGTGATTGTAAAGTCTTATGTTGTGTGTTTATTTTTATAGAAGGGGGGGGGGGACGGGTTCTACTTTTATACTTACCTGCCCTGTGTAGTGGTTTTGCACGGAGCAGCCCTGATCCTCCTCTTCTTCTTGGGTCCCTCTTTGGTGCTCTAGGCTCCTCCCTCCTGTTGAGTGCCCACACAGCAAGCAGCTTGCTATTGGGTAGCCTGAGCCGAGCCACAGCTCCCGGTGTCCATTCAGACTCTGAGTTGCGGCCTGGCACCGCCCCTCTCTCTCCTGATTGGCTAATTGAGTTTGACAGCAGGAGGGAGCGTTCCAGACGGCCGAGGCAATAGTGGATCGAGAGGGGGCTCAGGTAAGTACTAGGGGGGCTGCTGCACACAGAAGGTGTGTTTTTGTTTTTTTATCTTATGCATAAAATGCTTTAAGATAAAGAAAACATGCCTTTACAACCACTTTAATATAAAGTGGAACTATAGCTGTTGAACAATTGTCAGCAGGAAGGTTTTATTGCAGAAGGAACACCCTGTGGGGTTGATTTACTAACACTGGAGAGTGCAAAATCTGGCTCAGCTCTGCATAGAAACCAAAGCTTAATTGAACAAGCTGAGGTTAGAAACTGATTGGCTGCCATGCACAGCTGCACCAAGTTTTGCACTCTCCAGTTTTATTAAATCTACCCCTATGTCTCTTCTGCAATAAAGGCTTCTTACTTTCCTGTTTAGTTCTGTGTGTACGTGCTGGCATGCGCAGTCAATGTATATTCCTGAAATGTCCAGGGCCGTGCACATACTTGGGAGTTGCATCATCCTGTGCCACCCTATCAAGATAGCCAAACCTGAAAAAAGCCATGTAGAAGATATCAGCACTGATATGAAGGTGAGTACTGTTCCACTTTAAGTTTTAATTTTTCAGGGTTGGGTAAGCTTTAGGGTTTGGTTTAGGGGAGGTGAAGTGCTAGGTTCATTTTAAAGGTGAAGTTAAAATGAAGAAATTACCAAAATCGGTGTATATAATAATTACTGACCTCTCCCAAGTGATGCATTCCACAGACGCAGTTTGCCTTCTGTTAATTGGAGATCTGTGTCTTATCTTCCTCCCAGAACAGGTACACTTTTTACAGTGTACGCAACTATTTTCTTTATAATCTATATATTTTATTTTTAGGTGATTGTTAATCCGGAGCTAGCAGATTTAGGTAACAGAGAGCGTGCCATGATAGAATTTGCTTTGGCAATTGCAAAACCAGAAAACATAACTGAAACACACTTCCAGAAGCTAGAGGAACATGGATTTGACCGTGAAGATGCCTGGGATATTGCAATGGTTACAGCCTTTTTTGCTATGGCGAATCGTATTGCTCACTTAACGGACTTACGACCCAATGAGGAGTTTTATGCCTTGGGCAGAGTTCCAAAAGTCAAGAATGAAGAAAAATAGTTTGTTACAGATTTGTTTCAGATCATGCACACAGATAACAACAATCTACTCTAAGCTGTCAGAAAAATAAAATCACACATATACTTTTGTATTACGGTGCAAAACACTAATTTTGTATTGATGATCTAATGCAACTATGCTTTTACTACCTTTCTCTTGTTAAGATTATTGGTATGGGATTATGTGCTCAGTCAAAATAACGTAGAACTACTCTTATAATCTTAGCTACACATGAAATTTTACAGATTCTTGTACCTTTACCTTAGTAACTCTGGAAACTAGTGAGCTGATTTGTCATTTATATGTTGCAGCATGTTATCAGATGTGTAGTATGTGAAACCTGTATTGTTAAGTAATAAAATCCGGTCACCTTCCCAATGCTGAATGAGCAATATGCGTTCGGTTACAACATTTACATACAGCAGGCAGCTCTTCATAATATCTCTTTGTTAAAGTAAGCTTGCCATTGCTGAACTCTTTCTGAAAACACTAGTTACTTTCCTGTTCTGCTTACCCATCGCTTTCAGGCATAGACCAGGAGGAAATATGCAGGTCAGGAAAGTGAGAAGTACTTATCAGCATATTTGTTCTGTTGAGTCAAAAAGTGTTGACAGCTGGGCAACTAGCATTTTTAGGAGAGGCCAGCAATAGCACACTTCCCAGGACAGGTTTACTTTAAACTGCTCACTTTGAAAAGTAACAATATTCCCAAATGCATACACTTATCTTTATACAATTCAGAAGACTTGTTAGTAAACCAAGCAAGAGTGAATACACGTTCAGTGGGTTGAATAAAAAAATACAAAAAAAATGTACAGATCACTGCATTAACACAATGACGTGTGATACAGGGATCTCTCCCGCTGTGTTATTGTATTCTGACAGGGGGACTCCTGCCAGAATTTACTGATCAGCCATTGGCAGGGTGGTCAGGCAGACGTGGGGGGAGATGGCAAGCTGTCTGCCCACATTGCTTTGCAGCCAGAACAGAATGGGATAAATGCACTTCCTGTGTGGAAGGTCTCTGGGACCTGGCAGACACCAGTGGAACATTTGTGCATGAACAGGGGAATTCTGTGCATGCACAGACATTGCTATAAGAAAAAGGAGAACAGTTGGGACTTTATATGAGGCGGTGACCTGGTAAGGTCAATTGCCTCCATCCCTATCTATATGTCAAAAAAGTGGAGAAAGGGGTTTGGGACTTTGATTGAAGCACGTAGATATAAAGAATTCAGTTTATTGTATAAATTAACATACAACCGCATAATCATGAGTAAGTGTATATCCAATACAATTATAATAACTGGTACAATTCATAAAAATCTATACATACAATGTAGACGGGTTGCCACATGATTATAAACTATTAATATCAAAAACTATACATACTGACAGATATCAATTGAATTATAGGGCATATAATAGCTCTATGCATTTTGTGGATTGATCCACTCTTCAGGAGCATGCGCATGAGTTCAATAAAATATAATGGAAGGAGTTGCTGTATGGTCTGATCCTACCCAAGGAAAAAATAAAAATCATAAAGAATAAAATAAAACCAAGTATAAAAACCCACTCTACCATACTTACAAGGTTGACTATATAATAAAAGTGTGGCACTGTAGATCGGGGACTCCCAAAAGGAGGCATCTCCAACGGGAGCTGAGGTGGTGCGAGGCCTGCTGTCCAGCAAGAAAATCATCCAGGGGAGATCGATTTTTTTAAGAAGTTGAAGTAGTCAGAGTGACCATAAGTGCTGAGACCATCAATGAAGGACTTCTGAAAAAATATATATGTATATATTTTTTTATATAGTTATAGTATGACATGTGCAAGGTGTCCTGTGCTCGGTAAAGAACAGGGGGATTGAAGTACTAAAAAGTATTGGTGGTAGCCAAGGTGTAAGAAGTGAAAAGTGATGAGGATATAAATGCATCACCAGAAGAGGTTGAATAGAAAGGTGTAAGAAGTGAAGATGATATAAACACATCACAAAGAAAAGTTGAATAAAAAAGTGCCCCTCCCCCTTGCTGACGAAGTCCCATAGGACGTAACGCGTATGGGTGGAGGAGCTATCTTGCAGACGTCATACCTTACATGCTGCAAATACTGCTAATATAGGACATCCACGCTGGATGTCATTGATTTAATTTTTAAACCTGTTATTTCTGTATGGAGCCTGGCAATACAGCTTTTAAATAAATTACTTTTTTTATGGAGAGAACTTAGATTGTGTTCCTTTCTTTTATACCATTTTCAGCTGATCTGGTCTATTGTAATGCTGGTTACCTTTTATCCCGTTGTGGATACAAAGCTTGTTTGACCTTCTGTTAGCTCAGAGGTCCATCGGATCTGGTAAGCGCCCAATTTTTATCAGCAGGTGGAGGTAGTGTCGCACAGAAATCTGATATTCATCACAAGGTTTCTTCATCTCCTTTTGCCTGGGACTTGTAGTTCCTTTGTGAACACTGTGTTTACGGGCTTTCTATTATTGCGCTGCACTTATTTCTATTTTGTATATTCTATGAGGTGATGTGATTAACCTAATGTGTTCTTGTACTTGCAACATTTCTGATACAATATTGTTTGCGCTGATTGTTCCATATTGAATAATACATAACAGACTATCAGTGGGTCTGGTGGAGTAATGATGCCAGCTGTTCGCTGCCCTGATGCTTTTCTTTGTAAGGAGAGTCTTAAGAAGATTAGCTGATCGAGTCGACGAATCACCGTGTGTGTGTGTGTGTGTGTGTGTGTATATATATATATATATATATATATATATATATATGTACCCTGTTTCCCCGAAAATAAGACCTAGCGTGATTATTGGTGATGGCTGCAATATAAGCTCTACCCCTCAAATAAGCCCTACCCTGTTTACCCGAAAATAAGCCCTACCCTGAAAATAAGACCTACAAGGACTTTAACGACAATCATGCTAGGTCTTATTTTCGGGGAAACAGGGTATATATATATATATATATATAAATAAAATATACTATACAAACACCACTACCGATGCCGCCCCCAAACCATGCCACAAATAAGTTAATATTACCTCATGAATGTACTCACTTTAATCTACATTAATATCCAAACTAATGAGAATCAAAAATGTGAATATAAAAAAAAATGTAAATAGTTTCCATCTTGTGGCCCAATCAATAATTACTCTCTAATACATAATGTAAGATAATAATTCGGCAATGCCGAATCTGACGGAACTCCCGCGCATGTATGGGAGTGACATCATCTTGGGCCAGCCAATGACAGCAGCCATATCAAGATCCTGAAGCCAGCGGCCGGAAGATGTCAGCGGCTGGTGGGGAGTTTGGGAACGACGCATCACTGGATTCAAAGTGGGCGTAGTTCCACTTTAAACTGAGTACATTCGTGAGGTAATATTAATTTTTTTGTGGCTTATGGTTTGAAGGCAGGTGTGTGTGTAATATAAATATATATATGTGTGTGTATGTGTATATGTGTGTGTATATATGTATATATATATATATATATATATATATATATATATATATATATATATATATATATATATATATACATACACACACACACACACACACACACACACACACACACACACATTTATATTACACACACACATATACACACACACCCCGCTACCAATGGTAGCTGCCTTCAAATATATATATATATATATATATATATATATATATATATATATATATATATATATATATATATATATATATATATATATATATAGATCCATCGGCACTGTACAGTATATGGAGTCATTAAGATGTCCATGATTAACAGTGATGGATTTTATTCATTGATCAACCATTTGCTCGTTGTGGTGTTTGCACATTAAAATCGCAGTACAAAACAATTCTTTTTTTTTGTTTTTTTTTAATCAACAGTAATGAATTATATGTATAATTTAATTATTTATCTGCATGTTTGCACATTGTTGTGTTCCTACAATTTTTTTTTTTAACCACTTCTACACCGAGCCATTGTAAAATGACACTGGCAGGAACATCTCCTCCCTCCAGGTGGACATCATATGACGTCCTCCGGTTCTCGCCACTCCTGCGGGCCCCCGGGGGCCCGCATCGCAGCGATCGTGGATGAGGCGTGTCCCTCAGACACAGCCCATCCCCGATCAGGGTGAAGAACCAATGAAATTGGCTCTTTACCATGTGTCCAATCACAGCCGGTCACATGTGTTGTGCCCGTAATCACTGCTTGCGCGCGCCCCCGGGGGCGTGCATCACAGCGGTTGGGGGATGAGGCGTGTCCCTCAGACACAGCCCATCCCCGGTCAGTGACCGGCTGTGTCCAATCTCAGCCGTTCACATATGTCAACAAGCGGCTGTAGTGCCATTTCCGGGTTCTGCTCCTCAGTGTGTGAGGAGACCTAGAAGAAGAATGTGCTACAGTACAGGCATACCCCACTTTTAAGTACACAATGGGACCAGAGCATGTATGTAAAACGAAAATGTACTTAAGGTGAAGAAATACTTTTTTTCACTTCTGGGGTGTCGGGCTGTAGAGGGGGGGGGGGTCAGGGACTGTAGTGGGGGGTTCAGGGAGTGTGTTTCCAAGTAGCGGGGAATCTGAACTATCCGTGCACGGATTACTCAGCTACACCTTTAGCTTGAGAGCCACTTGCGAGTGTACGTAAAGGGAGTGTACTTAAAGCGGGGTATGCCTGTACAGCGACCTGCCCCCCAATTGCCCCACAAATAACGTGGACCAGTCACAAGCCCCAGAGTACCTGTCAGAGCCCATCAGAGTACCCGAGTACCCGTCACCAGGCCATCAGAGTACCCAAGTACCTGTCATCAGCTCATCAGAGTACCCAAAAAACCTGTCACCAGCCCATCAGAGTACCTGTCGCCAGCCCAGAGTACCCGAGTACCTGTCACCAGCCCATGCTTCATGGAATATTTGTTGGGGTGTTTTCTTTTCAAAATGGGGTCATTTTGTGGGTGTTTCCATTGTCCTGGTGCTCCAGGACCTTCAAAAGTGTGATAGGTCCTCAGGAAATTAAATGTGTAATTTATGCTCCAAAATAAATTTAGAGGGGGCGTGGCCTGGACGGCAATGGGATAAGACGTGTGTGAGAAGCGCTCCGTCCGTGGTAGATCCTGACTTGCACATCCTGTGACCCCAAACGATATTCTGAACCCCATACTCGAGTCGCGGGGACCCGCTGAGACTACCGAAGCATGTCGCCACCAAGACGGAACGTTGCAGCCTCATCATCCCTGGAGCGATATCGCAGAACAGAGCGGGACGGAGAGGGACAAGATGGCGCCGCCTCCACTACACACTCTGCCTCTCACACAGAACATGAGGCGGCCAACACAGCGCGTGTCCTGGAGGCGATCTCCCTCTGCCAGTCCACACTTACTACTAAAATAGAAGAGGTAAAGGTGGATATTTCACTCATAAGACAGGACATGACTAAAATCCGGGAGCGGGTCACAGAAACAGAGGCCAGAATTAGCCGGGCAGAGGACACCTTATACCCTCTCCAGCACTCTCAAGAGGACCTTAAGAGACAAGTCCAAATATTGGCGCAGAAACATGACGACCTTGAGAATCGCGCCCGCAGATCTAACCTGCGCTTTATCGGCCTCCCTGAAGGATCAGAAGGTACTGACCCAGCTACCTTTCTAGAAAAGCTCCTCATCACAACCTATGGGAGAGAGGCCTTCTCCACCACGTTTGTGGTGGAACGCGCACATCGCATGCCTGCCCGCCGTCCACCGGAAGGAGCCCCTCCACGCACTTTCATCGCGAAGATGTTAAATTTCAGAGACCGCGATGCAGTCCTTCGCTTGGCCAGAATTAAAGGCAATATTCCGTTCCAGACAGGAACTGTTGCAGCATTCCCCGACTTTTCTGCGGAAGTGCAGAAACAACGCTCCAGATTCATGGAGGTCAAACGACGCCTGCGAGTACACCACATCAAATACGCCATGTTGTTTCCAGCCCGGTTACGCGTGGTGGGAGAAGACCGTGCATATTTCTTTGATGATCCATCACTTGCATCGGAATGGATCGACAGGCGGGATGCAGAGAGGAGCAGACCAGCCTAAAGAAGATACCTCCGCCTACAGAGGACTGGGTGAGACTTTGTGCCCCCACATACCACATACCCCGATGTCGTTTACCACATACACAGTACCCTAATTAAAGCCTCTGGCTTTACCGAAAGTGGCCCAACATCACTTGATGATTTCCTACAGTGACGGAGCCCCGCGGGGCGTCTCCCAGGTACAGGCCTCACAACACACATTGTACAGTTAACGCTGGGGAGTCTTGTTTCTGCAAACCCGGCTCAGAACACATTCTCTGAACCCCAATATATATCTTTGTGCCACCCAGACTGGAGGCATACACATCCTAATCTGGGCCCTCAGGACTTTGTCGTATTAAAGGAGGAGACTATATCCCCCCACATGGGGGTTTTTTTTTTCGGCCGGCCATTTAGGCCTCCAAACACTGATCACAGCCATG
Source organism: Lithobates septentrionalis (assembly GCA_037952835.1). NCBI lineage: Eukaryota > Metazoa > Chordata > Amphibia > Anura > Ranidae > Lithobates > Lithobates septentrionalis. The sequence continues at coordinate 685,586 of JBBDGP010002324.1, read as the reverse complement.
TCTGCACCTGGAATGACGAGAGAGAAGGGCACGAGATCACCAGTTCAACTTAAAAGCTACGTTCTGCATTGTGTGTTTTATGGGGAAAACGTTACTTTTTACTATATACCACATATGGACTATCAACCAGCGAAATATTCGCCCCTACCACTAGTGTGGCATATTGGCACCGGCATAGTCAAATAGGCTCTAGCCGGTGTCAATACAGTTAGAGCGAACCACTGGGTACCACGGTGCCCACTGGTGCTTGCTCAGGTTATGGGTTCTATGCTCCAGCCAAGTTTGGGAGGCTGAGAGCAGGGAGGAGGGAACGGGAAATGTTATATACAAGTTCACAGAGCATGTATTTGATTATGTTGGATTATAATAGCACTGATTGTTTATGGTATCACCTGACTTTGAGTTCGCCTACAGAGCGTGAAATGATGTATGTCGAAGCTGGGCCTGTCCTGGGAAGGAGTATCCAACCGCACCCATATACGCAACCCTACGACACATATGACTAATGTAAAGTTCCTAACATGGAACGTCCGGGGAATCCGGGACAAAATCAAGCGTACGGCAATCTTTGATTGCCTCAAGTCCTACCGGGCGGATATAATTGTGCTAACTGAAACGCACATAACAGGCCAACTACAAGTGGCATTGAAGCGCCCGTGGATAGGGTGGGCATACCATGCTACACACTCCTCCTACTCCCGAGGAGTTTCTATACTTATTGCTAAAACTACCCCATTTGGCATAATTTCAGTGCGGACGGATCCTCAGGGCAGGTTCATCTTCCTACACATCAGTGGTTCACAATATCTGATTCTTGCTTTTTACATACCCCCGCCTTACAACTCAGCTATAGTCACAGAAGGTTTACTGTATATGTCACAGCACCCTGATATTCCTGCTATTTGGCTAGGGGATTTTAACACAGTTCTTAACCCCACCAGAGATAGATTGCAATCTTCCCAGGGCACTCAAACCTCAGACAGCACTAGATTTGCGCGACTAATGTCCGAATTCTCCTTAATAGACACTTGGAGGTCTAAATACCCACATACCCAGGCCTTTTCTTGCTTTTCAGCGACACATTCCACTATGTCCCGTATTGATCTCATATTAACCTCAGAACTGCTCCTTCCCCTCTTAGTAGACTCAGGGTACCACACCAGATCTCTATCAGACCACGCTCCCTGCTGGGCTACCCTACGCCTTACCCCACAAACTGTACCCCGCACATGGCGCCTCCATCCCTTCTGGCTGTCTGCCCTGAGTGAGCAGGGGGATATCCAGGAGGAGTGGCAATACTTTTTCAACCACAACAGAGACACCGCCTCGGCGGACGTGGTCTGGGAGACATTTAAAATACACGTCCGTACAATCCTCTCCTCACGCATAAATAGACTGAAGGCTTCATCCAAGGCTGCACTTCACACTGCCTCTGAAAAAGTGGAAATAGCAACCAAAGAATTCAACTTAGACCCCACACCGGCAACGGTGTCAATACTTAAACTACACACTCGAACTCTGAACCAGCTACACTTCGAGAAGGCAAAATAAATTTAGAACTTTGTGTAAAAAAACAAAATAGGTTTTAATTTTCTTTCCAGGTTTTCCAAAAACTTTTGGAAAAAATTACATGTTCAAAAGACTCATTATGCCTCAAAGAATATACCTTGGGGTGATTGCTTTCCAAAATGGGGTCATTTTGTGGGTAATTCCACTGTCCTGGTGCTCCAGGGCCTTCAAAGGTGTGATAGGTCATCAGGAAATTATATGTGTAATCTATGCTCCAGAACGCCTGACGGTGCTCCCTGCATGTTGGGCCTTTCTTTGTGACCAGGCTGTGTAAAAGTCTCGCACGTGGTTTCGCCATACTCAGGACGAGTAGCAGAATGTATTTTGCAGGGTAATTTTTGCTATGTACATGCTATGTGTTACACAAAGTTGTCAATTTTCTTTCCACATTTTCCAAAAATTTGTGGAAAAAAATGAAATGTTCAAAAGACTCATAATGCCTCATAGATTATACATTGGGTGTTTGCTTTCCAAAATGGGGTAATTCTACTGTCCTGGCGCTCCAGGACCTTGAAAAGTGTGATAGGTAGGAAGGAAATTAGATGTGTAACTTATGCTCCTAGAACACCTGATGGTGTTCCCAGCATGTTGGGCCTCTGTACGTGACCAGACTGTGAAAAAGTCTCACACATGTGGTATCACCATACTCAGGAGTAGCAGAATGTATTTTGGGATGTAATTGGAAGTATGCTTATGCTGTGTGTGAGAAATAACTTGTTATTATGACAATTTTGTGTAAGAAATAAAAAAATACTTTTTAATTTTTCAAGAATTGTGGGAAAAAAATTACAACTTCAAAAAACTCACCATGCCTCTTACTAAATACCTTGGACTGTCTACTTTCCAAAAAGGGGTCATTTGGGGGGTATTTGTACTGTCCTGAAATTTCAGGGCCTCAAGAAATTAGATAGGCTGTCAGTACACCAGGTGTGATCAATTTTCAATGATTTGCACAATAGCTTGTAGACTCTAACTTTCACACAGACCAAATAATATACACTCATTTGGGCTATTTTTATAAAAGATATGTAGCAGTATAAATTTTAGCTCAAATTTATGAACCTAAATTACTTATTTGCAAAATGTTATAATAGAAACTAAAAAAAGTGTTTTTTTTTTTTTTTTTGCTTATATCACAAAAAATAAAAAACCCAGTGGTGATTAACCAGTTGCCGACCGCCGCACGACGATGTACGTCGGCAGAGCGGCACGGGCAGGCAAAAGGGCTTAGAGGTACGTCCTTGCCTGCCCGCGGGTGGGGGGTCCGATCGGTCGGCAAATCCTCCCCGGCGATCGGTGGTGAGGGGGAGGCCATCCATTCGTGGCCCCCCCTCGCGATTGCTCCTGGCCAATCAAATCATTTCCCTGCCTCTGTATTGTACACAGAGGCAGAGGAAATGATGTCATCTCTCCTCGGCTCGGCATTTTCCGTTCCGGCGCCGAGGAGAGAAGACTGTAATGTGAGTGCACAACACACACACACACAGTAGAACATGCCAGGCACACATTACACCCCCGATCCCCCCCCCCCCCAATCACCCCTCCCTGTCACACTGACACCAAGCAGGTTTTTTTTTTTCTGATTACTGCATGGTGTCAGTTTGTGACAGTTACTGTGGTAGGACAGTTACTGTTAGCCCCCTTTAGGTCTAGGGTACCCCCCTAACCCCCCCTAATAAAGTTTTAACCCCTTGATCACCCCCTGTCGCCAGTGTCGCTAAGCGATCATTTTTCTGATCGCTGTATTAGTGTCGCTGGTGAAGCTAGTTAGGGACGTAAATATTGAGGTTCGCTGTCAGCGTTTTATAGCGACAGGGACCCCCATATACTACCTAATAAATGTTTTAATCCCTTGATTGCCCCCTAGTTAACCCGTTCACCACTGATCACCGTATAACTGTTACGGGTGACGCTGGTTAGTTTGTTTATTTTTTATAGTGTCAGGGCACCCGCCGTTTATTACTGAATAAAGGTTTAGCCCCCTAATTGCCCCGGCGGTGATATGCGTCGCCCCAGGCAGCGTCAGGTTAGCACCAGTACCGCTAACACCCACGCACGCAGCATACGTCTCCCTTAGTGGTATAGTATCTGAACGGATCAATATCTGATCCGATCAGATCTATACTAGCGTCCCCAGCAGTTTAGGGTTCCCAAAAACGCAGTGTTAGCGGGATCAGCCCAGATACCTGCTAGCACCTGTGTTTTGCCCCTCCGCCCGGCCCAGCCCAGCCCACCCAAGTGCAGTATCGATCGATCACTGACACTTACAAAACACTAAACGCATAACTGCAGCGTTCGCAGAGTCGGGCCTGATCCCTGCGATCGCTAACAGTTTTTTTGGTAGCATTTTGGTGAACTGGCAAGCACCAGCCCCAGGCAGCGTCAGGTTAGTGCCAGTACCGCTAACACCCACCGTACACCCCCCCTAGTGGCATAGTATCTGAACGGATCAATATCTGATCCGATCAGATCTATACTAGCGTCCCCAGCAGTTTAGGGTTCCCAAAAGCGCAGTGTTAGCGGGATCAGCCCAGATACCTGCTAGCACCTGCGTTTTGCCCCTCCGCCCGGCCCAGCCCAGCCCACCCAAGTGCAGTATCGATCGATCACTGTCACGTACAAAACACTAAACACATAACTGCAGCGTTCGCAGAGTCAGGCCTGATCCCTGCGATCGCTAACAGTTTTTTTGGTAGCTTTTTATTGAACTGGCAAGCACCAGTGGCCTAGTACACCCGGGTCATAGTCAAACCAGCACTGCAGTAACACTTGGTGACGTGGCGAGTCCCATAAGTGCAGTTCAAGCTGGTGAGGTGGCAAGCACAAGTAGTGTCCCGCTGCCACCAAGAAAACAAACACAGGCCCGTCGTGCCCATAATGCCCTTCCTGCTGCATTCGCCAATCCTAATTGGGAACCCACCGCTTCTGCAGCGCCCGTACTTCCCCCATTCACATCCCCAACCAAATCAGTCGGCTGCATGAGAGGCATTTTCTTTATGTCCTCCCCAGTACCCCTACCCAACTAACCACCCCAAAAAAGATGTTGTGTCTGCAGCAAGCGCGGATATAGACGTGACACCCGCGATTATTGTCCCTCCTGTCCTGACAATCCTGGTCTTTGCATTGGTGAATGTTTTGAACGCTACCATGCACTAGTTGAGTATTAGCGTAGGGTACAGCATTCCACAGACTAGGCACACTTTCACAGGGTCTCCCAAAATGCCATCGCATTTTGAGAGACCCGAACCTGGAACCGGTTACAGTTATAAAAGTTACAGTTACAAAAAAAAGTGTAAAAAAAAAAAAAAAAACACAAACAAAAATATAAAGTAAAAAAAAATAGTTGTCGTTTTATTGTTCTCTCTCTTTTCTCTCTATTGTTCTGCTCTTTTTTACTGTATTCTATTCTGCAATGTTTTATTGTTATTAAGTTTTATCATGTTTGCTTTTCAGGTATGCAATTTTTTATACTTTACCGTTTACTGTGCTTTATTGTTAACCATTTTTTTGTCTTCAGGTACGCCATTCACGACTTTGAGTGGGTATACCAGAATGATGCCTGCAGGTTTGGGTATCATCTTGGTATCATTCTTTTCAGCCAGCGGTCGGCTTTCATGTAAAAGCAATCCTAGCGGCTAATTAGCCTCTAGACTGCTTTTACAAGCAGTGGGAGGGAATGCCCCCCCCACCGTCTTCCGTGTTTTTCTCTGGCTCTCCTGTCTCAACAGGGAACCTGAGAATGCAGCTGGTGATTCAGCCAGCTGACCATAGAGCTGATCAGAGACCAGAGTGGCTCCAAACATCTCTATGGCCTAAGAAACCGGAAGCTACAAGCATTTTATGACTTAGATTTCGCCGGATGTAAATAGCGCCATTGGGAAATTGGGGAAGCATTTTATCACACCGATCTTGGTGTGGTCAGATGCTTTGAGGGCAGAGGAGAAATCTAGGGTCTAATAGACCCCAATTTTTTTCAAAAAAGGGTACCTGTCACTACCTATTGCTATCATAGGGGATATTAACATTCCCTGAGATAACAATAAAAATGATTTAAAAAAAAAAAAAATGAAAGGAACAGTTTAAAAATGAGATAAAAAAGAAAAAAAGCAAAAAAAAAAAGCACCCCTGTCCCCCCTGCTCTCGCGCTAAGGTGAACGCAAATGTAAACAGCAATTGCACCATGCATGTGAGGTATCACCGCGAAGGTCAGATCGAGGGCAGTAATTTTAGCAGTAGACCTCCTCTGTAAATCTAAAGTGGTAACCTGTAAAGGCTTTTAAAGGCTTTTAAAAATGTATTTATTTTGTTGCCACTGCACGTTTGTGCGCAATTTTAAAGCATGTCATGTTTGGTATCCATGTACTCGGCCTAAGATCATCTTTTTTATTTCATCAAACATTTGGGCAATATAGTGTGTTTTAGTGCATTAAAATTTTAAAAAGTGTGTTTTTTCCCCAAAAAATGCGTTTGAAAAATCGCTGCGCAAATACTGTGTGAACAAAAAAATGAAACACCCACCATTTTAATCTGTAGGGCATTTGCTTTAAAAAAATATATAATGTTTGGGGGTTCAAAGTAATTTTCTTGCAAAAAAAAAATTATTTTTTCATGTAATCAAAAAGTGTCAGAAAGGGCTTTGTCTTCAAGTGGTTAGAAGAGTGGGTGATGTGTGACATAAGCTTCTAAATGTTGTGCATAAAATGCCAGGACAGTTCAAAACCCCCCCAAATGACCCCATTTTGGAAAGTAGACACCCCAAGCTATTTGCTGAGAGGCATGTCGAGTCCATGGAATATTTTATATTGTGACACAAGTTGCAGGAAAGAGACAAATTTTTTTTTTTTGCACAAAGTTATCACTAAATGATATATTGCTCAAACATGCCATGGGAATATGTGAAATTAGACCCCAAAATACATTCTGTTGCTTCTCCTGAGTACAGGGATACCACATGTGCGGGACTTTTTGGGAGCCTAGCCGCGCACGGGACCCCGAAAACCAAGCACCGCCTTCAGGCTTTCTAAGGGCGTAAATTTTTGATTTCACTCTTCACTGCCTATCACAGTTTCGGAGGCCATGGAATGCCCAGGTGGCACAAAACCCCCCCAAATGACCCCATTTTGGAAAGTAGACACCCCAAGCTATTTGCTGAGCAGTATAGTGAGTATTTTGCAGACATCACTTTTTGTCACAAAGTTTTGAAAAAAGAAAAAAAAAATGTTTTTCTTGTCTTTCTTCATTTTCAAAAACAAATGAGAGCTGCAAAATACTCACCATGCCTCTCAGCAAATAGCTTGGGGTGTCTACTTTCCAAAATGGGGTCATTTGGGGGGGTTTGTGCCATCTGGGCATTTTATGGCCTTCAAAACTGTGATAGGTAGTGAGGAGTAAAATCAAAAATTTACGCCCTTAGAAATCCTGAAGGCAGTGATTGGTTTTCGGGGCCCCGTACGCGGTTAGGCTCCCAAAAAGTCCCACACATGTGGTATCCCCATACTCAAGAGAAGCAGCTAAATGTATTTTGGGGTGCAATTCCACATATGCCCATGGCCTGTGTGAGCAATATATCATTTAGTGACAACTTTTTGTAATTTTTTTTTTTTTTGTCATTATTCAATCACTTGGGACAAAAAAAATGAATATTCAATGGGCTCAACATGCCTCTCAGCAATTTCCTTGGGGTGTCTACTTTCCAAAATGGGGTCATTTGTGGGGGTTTTGTACTGCCCTGCCATTTTAGCACCTCAAGAAACTACATAGGCAGTCATAAATTAAAGGCTGTGTAAATTCCAGAAAATGTACCCTAGTTTGTATAACTTTTGCGCAAACCAATAAATATATACTTATTGACATTTTTTTTACCAAAGACATGTGGCCGAATACATTTTGGCCTAAATGTATGACTAAAATTGAGTTTATTGAATTTTTTTTAGAACAAAAAGTAGAAAACATCATTTTTTTTCAAAATTTTCCGTCTTTTTCCGTGTATAGCGCAAAAAATAAAAACGGCAGAGGTGATCAAATACCATCAAAAGAAAACTCTATTTGTGGGAAGAAAAGGACGCAAATTTCGTTTGGGTACAGCATTGCATGACCGCGCAATTAGCAGTTAAAGCGACGCAGTGCCAAATTGTAAAAAGTGCTCTGGTCAGGAAGGGGGTAAATCCTTCCGGGGCTGAAGTGGTTAAATACCACCAAAAAAAAGCTCTATTTGTGTGGAAAAAAAAACAATAAAAATTTTGTTTGGTACAGTGTTGCATGACTAATTCTCATTCAAAATGTGAGAGCGCTGAAAGCTGAAAATAGGTCTGGGCAGGAAGGGCTATACGTGCCCTGTGTTGAAGTGGTTACCAACCAGATATTTTACACATGTATAGGTCACATTAGTTTTACATAAAGGAGTAATTCAACAGTGCTGTTACAGATCTATTCTGCATCACAGGAACCAGCCAACATGAATCAACTATCAATAAAACTTAGTGCCAAACAGCAATAATCGCATCATCTGGGAGAAGGTTTATATTCAGAGCATCATGGCTAGTGGAGAATGCAACATACCTTCGAGCAACAATTCACCCCTACGGGGGTTCAGTATGAAAGAGTAGAAGTGGGGGGGGGGAAGGAGAGGGGGGCAAAGAGGAGAAAGGAGGGAGGGGAAAAGACGCATCTACCATAGGCCATGGGATATATTTCCGGCATCTAGAAGGCAAAAGGAGGATCTATCTATACCTGCAGATCCCTCAGCCAGTTACTTATTACCATATCTCACATGTCAGAGTTGTTCATATTGTGAGGTGCCTAGCTTGGACCTAGGTTGCCCAGATTTTATCAAATTTCTGAGGGCAGTTGCGCCACATATAAGTAAGTTTGTATAGGGGTAGAACAGCATTAATAAGTACCCTCCACGCTGGGAGCAGGGGGGGGGGGTCTGGGAGCTTCCATCTGGACAGAATTGTCCTGGCATAGTAGGCCACGTAAAATATTAGTGTGTTTGGTGGTTACCAGATTGTCAGTGATGACCAGTAGAAACACTAGTGGGTCCCTGTCCAGAGAGAGGCCTGTAACCCCATTCATGTCAGCGACCACTGCCTGCCAGAAGGTTTGAATATGGGGGCACTCCCACACCATATGAATGAAAGTTCCCACCGATTGTCTGCACTTGGGACAGGTGTCATCCACACCCGGGTAAATCCTGGAGAGCCTGAGGGGAGTGTAGTATACTCGATGCAAAAATTTTACTTGGAAAAAACGGCCCTTGGCTGAGATTGTAAGTGGGATTCATTGTTGCAGACCCTCAGTCCAATCCTCCTCCATCAGAGCAGGAATTTCCTGCCGCCACACTCCAATCAACCAGAGCGTGTTCGAGGAATCTTGACAGTGTACGGCTGATTTCAGCAGAAGTAAGGAGGGATTCAAATGAGTGTACAGCAAGAACAGCCCCATCAGGGAATTGGGCCCGTACAGCATGTCTGAGTTGCATATATCTAAAGTACATCCATGAAGGTAGTTTAAATTGCCACCTGAGTTCCTCTAGGGGAATAGGTTTCCTCCTGACATGATATGACTCAGTTTTGTAATAGTATATCTAGCCCAGACCTGGGGATCCGGTAAAGATCTGAGATAAGGTAGAGAGGGGTTACCCCATAGTGGGGTGTTTGGAGATATGATGCCTGACTCGCTAAGATGCTGGGTAACCTGCTTCCAGGCCATAAGTGTTGTTTTCATAGGAGTGGTTACTTGGGAACTATATTTGGGCCCTCGATATACAAGATTGCTGAGTTCAGAGTAGGACCCCAGAATGGCTGCCTCCAAATTCATCGAAGGGTTGGAAATGTCTTAAGTAAATCACCACCTCACCGTGACCAATTGTGCAGCCCAATAGTATTTTCTGAAGATGCAAAAATGGAGGTGTATCGTAACACGGAGTGGCACCGTGGATACACAAAAAATAAACCTGTGCCACATCCTACAAAATCATATTCAAAAAACAAACAGGAGGGACTTTTGGACTTTTTAGGCACAACTACAAAATACTGGTTATATAAAATAATATTTTATTCACTTAGAAAAATACATAGAAAAAAGGACATTGATAAAAAGCCACAACATGTGTATATATAAAGGCGCTAGCTATACAACACCATCTAAAGTGCACAATTCTTCGGACATCTGGGTAATCACTCCAAATACTGATCGGTCCGAGAAGATGGCTAGATAGCAAATCCGTAATCAATTCATGTCATGTGGATATTCGATGCTCGACATGTTTCGCATGTCATCACGCTTCTTCAAGAGCGAAACAGTATGTGTTGTGGCTATCAAAGTACATAACATAGCAAATATATGATTAATTAATATATACATCCGTAGAAAACAGACATCTATGTTGACGCCACATATTATGAATTTAAAAAATGTATGCTGGTTCAGACAGAGTGGTGATAAGTGCCGAGACCAAAGAGGTGATGAAAGGCTACTATGGGGGCGTACACAACATGATCTTAAATAATACCTCAAAGGTGTAACGCAGTAAAGAAAGTTCATGGAATAGATAGGATTTTGTGTATTCCCAATACCTTTCCCTTCTTTTCCAGGTATTAGGAATACACAAAATCTACAAAAGATGTAGAGGAACTTAGGGAGGTAGGACATATTTATAAGATTTACTCTCCCCACCAGAGTGAGTGGGAGGTTCTTCCATATATTACGGTGGATAAATTGTTGGAGCACAGGGTATAAGTTGTCATCTAAATATCGTAGGGCGTCCCTCTGAATGTGAATGCCTAAATATTTAAAACGGATACCTGCTGTAGAGGGATCTGTGGGTCGACCAGCTGATTCCCCTTTGACAATGGTAATGGGAGCGATTTGTCCCAATTCACGAAACTCCTGAAAAGAACCCAAACCGGTCAATAATAGCTAAGGCTGACCCTTAGTGACCGTGGGCGTCATGCAAGTACAGTAATGTATCTTCTGTGTACAGAGACACCGTTTCGACCAGGGGGGGGAAACGAGATGCCCTGTACCTCCCCGGAGGTCCGCAAGAGTTCCGCCAATGGCTCAATAGCCAATGCGAAGAGGGCCGGGGAGAGGGGACAACCTTGCCTGGTGCCTCGGTGCAGTGGGTCAAAAGCGTACCATTCGTCCGAACTCTGGCTGAGGGGGCCGAATAAAGCATCCGCAGCCAGGAGATAAAGTTAGGCCCTAGACCAAACTTCTGAAGGATGAGCCACAGATATTCCCACTCCACCGAGTCAAAGGCTTTCTCGGCATCCAGCGAAGCCACCACCCTGGAGCCCCCCCAGCTGAAACACAGGCTATGACTGTGTGAAGCCTTCTCAAGTTGATGTCAGTACCCCGCCCTGGCATAAACCCGGATAGGATGACCTTGTTAAGGTGAGTCGCCAGCACCTTTGCAAGGATCTTCGCATCCACGTTATGCAGCGAGATGGGCTTATACGAGGAGCATAGCTCAGGGTCCTTGTCTGGTTTGGGTATCACAACAATAAAGCTGTAGACATCGAGGGAGGGAGAGAAGAGGCCTCAAAGGAGGCTGACAGTACTTCCAACAGCCTACTAGCCAGTGCTTCCATATGTGCTTTGTAAAATTCCGCCGGGAGACCATTGTCTCCCGGTGTTTTCCCTGCCTGCATGGCACCAATAGCCTGCTGAATTTCCTTTAGGGTGAGCGGAGCGTCAATTCTCCGGCGAGCCTCCTCAGAGTCGGGAGCTGGATGTCCTCCAGAAAAGCTCGAAGCTCAGTTCCAGTGTATCTTGCCCTGGAAGAGTAGAGGTCTCTGTAAAAGGAGGCAAAGCAGTCATTAATATCTCCAGGGTCAGATACCCACTGTCCATTGGCATCTTTAACATTTGCAATACCTGTAATGATCGATTGCTTTTTGGATAGCCACGCCAAGAGACGACCAGTCCGCTCACCCTGTTCGAAAATACGCTGTGACTGATGCAACAGTAGTTTGTTGGCCGATGTAACCCTCAACATCACCTCACGCAGAGCACTCTGTAGGTCTCTGCGTGTCACCTCATCCCTAGCAGTAGTATATCGTTGTTCTAGTGCAGGGGTCTCCAAACTTTCTAAACAAAGGGCCAGCTTACTGTCCTTCAGACTCTCTGGGGGCAGTGTGAGTAGGAAATGCTTTGGAATCAATGGAGGTATACAATGCTTCATCATTGGTGTTAGTGGCAAGAATAATGCCAATTGTTGGTATCAGGGAAAGGATTCATGCTCCTTCATTGGTGTCAGTGGATGGAATGGTGCCCCACTGTTTGTGCCCAAGGGCCGGATAAAGGCAAGCAAAGGGTCACATCTGGCCCTTGGGCCGCAGTTTGGAGACCACTGTTCTAGTGCACTGGCTCTCTGCTCAGCCTGAGCCAGCTCCAGTCCAGATTGTCGTCAGACCTGACCAATTTTCATTTGATAGACAAACCAGTTATTTTAGTTTAGGTGCACACAGGACGTTTTTACAGCTGCTGCTAGGGGCGTATGATGTTTTTTTTAACTGCTTCTAAACGCCCCTCCATGTTAGCCTATGTGTCCATGCACACATATACTGTCTGAGACGTTTGGAGGCATAATGCCGCGTACACACGGTCGGACTTTTCGTCTACAAAAGTCAGACAGCCTGTCCGACAGACTTCCGGCAGACTTTCGGCGGACTTGCGGCGGACTTGCGGCATACTTTCTAACGAACGGACTTGCCTACACACGACCACACAAAAGTCCGACGGATTCGTACGTGATGACGTACACCGGACTAAAATAAGGAAGTTCATAGCCAGTAGCCAATAGGTGCCCTAGCGTGGCTTTTTGTCCGTCGGACTAGCACACAGACGAGCGGATTTCGGGGTCCGTCGTAGTTACGACGTAAAGATTTGAAGCATGTTTCAAATCTAAAGTACGTCGGATTTGAGGCTAAAAAAGTACGTTGAAAGTCCGGAGAAGCCCACACACGATCGGATTACCAGCCAGCTTTAGTCCGTCAGCGTCCGTTGGACTTTTGTAGACGAAAAGTCCGACCGTGTGTACGCGGCATAAGAGTTTAGGGGCAGTGGAAAAAAACGACAGCCTGTGCTTCCAGGAGCAGTAAAAAGGAGCTGTAAAAACAAAAACCGCAGAAAAAATGCATCTAAACGCGTCAAGCCGCATTTGACATTTTTACATTTATTAAGAGTGTTTTTAATGAAAAAACGCTCAAAAATGCTAATGCCAAAAACGTGGGAAAATGCGCAATAAAGCTAATGTAAAAACGCAGCTAAACCTGAAAAAAACTAGCGTTTTTAGCACTGCTTTAGTGCTGGCATTTTTAAAACGCACTGCGTGCATTGCATGAGCCCTTGAGGGAGAAGTCCAGCCTGACCTTGTGTGGCTGGGCTTCTCCTATGGGTCACAGGAGTGCAATTCGTTTTGCACTCCTGTGACCCGTTTTCAGCAGAGAGCGGTCTGAAGTCCGCTCTCTGCTGACGTCACAGGAATCAGTCCAGGCACTGCATCATCATGACTCTGGGAGTCTGGATCCGCCAGATGCCTGGACTGATAGCCGCCTCAGCGAGCCGCTGAGAGACTGAGATGGCCGCTCCCCGTCCCTTCACAGCTCAGCCATTCAGTGCAGAGCAGAAGAGCTGTTGATTGACAGGCAGCAGCTCTCTGCTCAGGGATCTGTGAGAACCGAGCCATCGGCGGTGTTCGATCGATCGGTTCTCAGTGAAGAGGCGCCAGGGAACAGATGCAGAATTAGACCGATGCTGCATCCACCTAGGTAAGTATGAATCTGAAAAAAAATAAAAACTCATACTTCTCTTTTAAGTCAGAGCTGCTTAGTAGATTCTATAACTATCACACAGACCAATACACACTTATTGGGATTTTTTTTTACCAAAAGACATGTAGCAGAATACATTTTGGCCTAAATTTATTTAGAAATTTGATATTATTGGATATGTTTTTATACAGAAAATATTTTTTTTCAAAATGTTCTGCCTTCTTATTTATTTATTACAGGTACTTATATAGTGCCGTCAATTTACGCAGCACTTTACATATACATTCACATCAGTCCCGGCCCTCAAGGAGCTTACAATCTAAGGTCCATAACTTGCATCTATACATACACATACTAGGGGACAATTTAGACAGGAACCGAATAGCCTACCAGCATATCTTTGGAGTGTGGGAGGAAACCCACTCAGGCACATTGAGAACATGCAAACTCCAGGCAGGTAGTGTCGTGGTTGGGATTCTAACCAGTGACCCTAGTGCTGCTAGGCAAAAGTGCTAACCACTTAGCAAAAAACAACCCAGTGGTGATCAAATACCACTAAAAGAAAGCTCTATTTGTGTGAAAAAATTATATAAATTTAATTTGGGTACAGTGTTGCGTGACCGCACAATTGCCATTTAAAGAAACAGTGCTGAACAGCAAAATATGGTCTTGTCACGAAGGGTGTAAAACCTTGCAGAGTTCAAGTGGTTAAAACAAAAAATATAACTTTCAATTACAGTGTATGATGCCTTTATCTACTTGCTAAATGCCAGCAGTAAATTTACTGCTGAGGGCAGCTCCCTTAGGCACTGCGGCATACCCATACGTCACGATGCACATGCGTGCAGCAGGTGCTAACCGCAACCGTCCACAAGACAGTGCGGTGCTTCATACTGGGCTACTGTGATCAGTGTCACTATGATGACAATGATCTACTCTGATGAGAGTACTGTATGTAAAGAAAAAAATAGTCAAAAAAGAAAAAGAAATGCTTAACCACTTGCCGACCACCGTCTGTATATTTACGTAGACAGCGTACCTGTACGTCCCTCTGAATTTGCCGCCGTGCGCGCGCCTGTCGCAAGCTCCGTGAGTAGGATCGCGGGTCCCACTGACTCGATGTCCGCGGGGATACCCACGATCGTCTCACGGAGAGGAAGAACAGGGAAATGCTGATGTAAACAAGCATCTCCCCATTCTGCCTAGTGACACTGTCACTGATCACAGCTCCCTGTGATCGGGAGCGGTGATCAGTGACGTGTCACTCGTAGCCACGCCCCGCACAGTTAGAATCACTCCCTAGGACACACTTAACCCCTTCCTAGCCAGCTAGTGGTTAACCCCTTCACTGCCAGTGTCATTTTTTACAGTAATCAGTGCAATTTTATAGCACTGATCACTGTAAAAATGACAATGGTCCCAAAAATGTGTAAAAATTGTCCGATGTGTCCGCCATAATGTAGCAGTCACGATAAAAATCGCAGATCGCTGCCATTACTAGTAAAAAAAAAATTATTAATAAAAATGGCATAAAACTATCCCCTATTTTGTAGATGCTATAACTTTTGCGCAAACCAATCAATAAACGCTTATTGGTTTTTTTTTACCAAAAATATGTAGAAGAATGCGTATCGACCTAAACTGAGGAAAAAAAATGTTTTTATATATTTTTTGGGGATATTTATTATAGCAGAAAGTAAAAAAATAATGTTTTTTTTCAAAATTGTCGTTCTTTTTTTGTTTATAGCGCAAAAAATAAAAACCGCAGAGGTGATCAAATACCACCAAAAGAAAGCTCTATTTGTGGGGAAAAAAGGACCTCAATTTTGTTTGGGAGCCATGTCGCACGACCGCGCAATTGTCAGTTAAAGCAACGCAGTGCCGAATCACAAAAAGTGCTCTGGTCTTTGGCCAGCCAAATGGTTTGGGGCTTAAGTGGTTAAAAATTCAATAACTTTTTTTTTTGTTTTTTTTTACATAATGTCACCAGTCAGTATCCCTGATCACTGCCACACCAGTGATATGATGATGCTGTACTGCACTGTTAAAAAAATTTGGAGAAAAAAAAATGTATTTAATTTAATTTTTTAAAAAAAAAGTGACAAAAAATTACAACTTCAAAAAACGTGTCATGCCTTTTACCAAATACATTGGACTGTCCACTTTCCAAAGAGGGGTCATTAGGGGGATATTTGTACTGTCCTGGCATTTTCGGGCCTCAAAAAATGGGATACAGTTGTGCTCATAAGTTTACATACCATGACGGAATTTATGATTTCTTGGCCATTCTTCAAAGAATATGAATGCTAACACAAAAACTTTTCCTTCACTCATGGTTAGTGTTTGGCTGAAGCCATTTATTATCAATCAACTATGTTTACTCTTTTTAAATCATAATGACAACAGAAACTACCCAAATGACCCTGATCAAAAGTTTACATACCCCAGTTCTTAACCACTTCAGCCCCAGAAGAATTTACCCCCTTCCTGACCAGAGCACTTTTTACAATTCGGCACTGCGTCGCTTTAACTGCTAATTGCGCGGTCATGCAATGCTGTACGCAAACAAAATTTGCGTCCTTTTCTTCCCACAAATATAGTTTTCTTTTGATGGTATTTGATCACCTCTGCCGTTTTTATTTTTGGCGCTATACACGGAAAAAGACCGAAAATTTTGAAAAAAAATGATATTTTCTACTTTTTGTTATAAAAAAAATCCAATAAACTCAATTTTAGTCATACATTTAGGCCAAAATGTATTCGGCCACATGTCTTTAGTAAAAAAAATGTCAATAAGCGTATATTTATTGGTTTGCGCAAAAGTTATAGCGTCTACAAACTAGGGTACATTTTCTGGAATTTACACAGCTTTTAGTTTATGACTGCCTATGTTATTTCTTGAGGTGCTAAAATGGCAGGGCAGTACAAACCGGCCCCCCCCCCCCAAATGACCCCATTTTGGAAAGTAGACACCCCAAGGAAATTGCTGAGAGGCATGTTGAGCCCATTGAATATTTTTTTTTGTCCCAAGTGATACTGACAAAAAAAAAAATTTACAAAAAGTTGTCACTAAATGATATATTGCTCACACAGGCCATGGGCATATGTGGAATTGCACCCCAAAATACATTCAGCTGCTTCTCCTGAGTATGGGGATACCACATGTGTGGGACTTTTTGGGAGCCTAGCCGCGTACGGGGCCCCGAAAACCAAGCACCGCCTTCAGGATTTCTAAGGGCATAAATTTTTGATTTCACTCTTCACTGCCTATCACAGTTTTGAAGGCCATAAAATGCCAAGATGGCAAAACCCCCCCCCCAAATGACCCCATTTTGGAAAGTAGACACCCCAAGCTATTTGCTGAGAGGCATGGTGAGTATTTTGCAGCTCTCATTTGTTTTTGAAAATGAAGAAAGACCAGAAAAAAAATTTTTTTTTTCTTTTTTAAATTTTCAAAACTTTGTGACAAAAAGTGAGGTCTGCAAAATACTCACTATACCTCTCAGCAAATAGCTTGGGGTGTCTACTTTCCAAAATGGGGTCATTTGGGGGGGTTTTGTGCCACCTGGGCATTCCATGGCCTCCGAAACTGTGATAGGCAGTGAAGAGTGAAATCAAAAATTTACACCCTTAGAAAGCCTGAAGGCGGTGCTTGGTTTTCGGGGTCCCGTGCGCGGCTAGGCTCCCAAAAAGTCCCACACATGTGGTATCCCCGTACTCAGGAGAAGCAACAGAATTTATTTTGGGGTTTAATTTCACATATCCCCATGGCATGTTTGAGCAATATATCATTTAGTGACAACTTTGTGCAAAAAAAAAAAAAAAAAAATTGTCTCTTTCCTGCAACTTGTGTCACAATATAAAATATTCCATGGACTCGACATGCCTCTCAGCAAATAGCTTGGGGTGTCTACTTTCCAAAATGGGGTCATTTGGGGGGGGTTTGAACTGTCCTGGCATTTTATGCACAACATTTAGAAGCTTATGTCACACATCACCCACTCTTCTAACCACTTGAAGACAAAGCCCTTTCTGACACTTATTGTTTACATGAAAAAGTTATTTTTTTTTGCAAGAAAATTACTTTGAACCCCCAAACATTATATATATTTTTTTAAAGCAAATGCCCTACAGATTAAAATGGTGGGTGTTTCATTTTTTTTTTTCACACAGTATTTGCGCAGCGATTTTTCAAACGCATTTTTTGTGGAAAAAACACACTTTTTTAAATTTTAATGCACTAAAACACACTATATTGCCCAAATGTTTGATGAAATAAAAAAGATGATCTTAGGCCGAGTACATGGATACCAAACATGACATGCTTTAAAATTGCGCACAAACGTGCAGTGGCGACAAACTAAATACATTTTTAAAAGCCTTTAAAAGCCTTTACAGGTTACCACTTTAGATTTACAGAGGAGGTCTACTGCTAAAATTACTGCCCTCGATCTGACCTTCGCGGTGATACCTCACATGCATGGTGCAATTGCTGTTTACATTTGACGCCAGACCGACGCTTGCGTTCGCCTTAGCGCGAGAGCAGGGGGGACAGGGGTGCTTTTTTTTTTTTTCTTTATTATTTTTTTGCTTTTTTATCTTATTTTTAAACTGTTCCTTTCATTTTTTTTTTAAATCATTTTTATTGTTATCTCAGGGAATGTAAATATCCCCTATGATAGCAATAGGTAGTGACAGGTACTCTTTTTTGAAAAAATTGGGGTCTATTAGACCCTAGATCTCTCCTCTGCCCTCAAAGCATCTGACCACACCAAGATCGGTGTGATAAAATGCTTCCCCAATTTCCCAATGGCGCTGTTTACATCCGGCGAAATCTAAGTCATAAAATGCTCGTAGCTTCCGGTTTCTTAGGCCATAGAGATGTTTGGAGCCACTCTGGTCTCTGATCAGCTCTATGGTCAGCTGGCTGAATCACCGGCTGCATTCTCAGGTTCCCTGTTGAGACAGGAGAGCCAGAGAAAAACACGGAAGACGGTGGGGGGGGGGGCATTCCCTCCCACTGCTTGTAAAAGCAGTCTAGAGGCTAATTAGCTGCTAGGATTGCTTTTACATGAAAGCCGACCGCTGGCTGAAAAGAATGATACCAAGATGATACCTAAACCTGCAGGCATCATTCTGGTATAACCATTCAAAGTCGTGAATGGCGTACCTGAAGACAAAAAAGTGGTTAACAATAAAGCACAGTAAACGGTAAAGTATAAAAAATTGCATACCTGAAAAGCAAACATGATAAAACATAATAACAATAAAACATTGCAGAATAGAATACAGTAAAAAAGAGCAGAACAATAGAGAGAATAGAGAGAGAGAGAGAGAACAATAAAACGACAACTATTTTTTTTTATTTGTTTGTGTTTTTTTTACACTTTTTTTTGTAACTGTAACTTTTATAACTGTAGCCGATTCCAGGTTCGGGTCTCTCAAAATGCGATGGCATCTTGGGAGACCCTGTGAAAGTGCGCCTAGTCTGTGCAATGCTGTACCCTACGCTAATACTCAACTAGTGAATGGTAGCGTTCAAAACATTCACCAATGCAAAGACCAGGATGGTCAGGACAGGAGGGACAATAATAGCGGGTGTCACGCCTATATCCACACTTGCTGCAGACACGACATCTTTTTTGGGAGGGTTCGCTGGGTAGGGGTACTCGGGAGGACATAAAGAAAATGCCTCTCATGCAGCCGACTGCATTTGGTTGGGGATGTGAATGGGGGAAGTACGGCGCTGCAGAAGAGGTGGGTTCCCAATTAGGATTGGCGAATGCAGCAGGAAGGGCACTATGGGTACGACGGGCCTGTGTTTGTCTTTTTGGTGGCAGCGGGACACTACTTGTGCTTGCCACCTCACCAGCTTGAACTGCACTTATGGGACTCGCCACGTCACCAAGTGTTACTGCAGTGCTGGTTTGACTACGACCGGGGTGTACTAGCCCGCTGGTGCTTGCCAGTTCACCAAAACGCTACCAAAAAAACTGTTAGCGATCGCAGGGATCAGGCCTGACTCTGCGAACGCTGCAGTTATGCGTTTAGTGTTTTGTAAGTGACAGTGATCGATCGATACTGCACTTGGGTGGGCTGGGCTGGGCCGGGCGGAGGGGCAAAACGCAGGTGCTAGCAGGTATCTGGGCTGATCCCGCTAACACTGCGTGTTTGAGAACCCTAAACTGCTGGGTACGCTAGTATAGATCTGATCGGATCAGATATTGATCCGATCAGATACTATACCACTAAGGGAGGTGTACGGTGCGTGCGTGGGTGTTAGCGGTACTGGCGCTAACCTGACACTGCCTGGGGCTGGTGCTTGCCAGTTCACCAAAACGCTACCAAAAAAACTGTTAGCGATCGCAGGGATCAGGCCTGACTCTGCAAACGCTGCAGTTATGCGTTTAGTGTTTTGTGAGTGACAGTGATCGATCGATACTGCACTTGGGTGGGCCGGGCCGGGCGGAGGGGCAAAACGCAGGTGCTAGCGGGTATCTGGGCTGATCCCGCTAACACTGCGTTTGTGGGAACCCTAAACTGCTGGGGACGCTAGTATAGATCTGATCGGATCAGATATTGATCCGTACAGATACTATACCACTAAGGGAGGCGTATGCTGCGTGCGTGGGTGTTAGCGGTACTGGCGCTAATCTGACGCTGCCTGGGGCGACGCATATCACCGCCGGGCGATCAGGGGGCTAAACCTTTATTCGGTAATAAACGGCGGGTGCCCTGACACTATAAAAAATAAACGAACTAACCAGCGTCACCCGTAACACTTATACGGTGATCAGTGGTGAAAGGGTTAACTAGGGGGCAATCAAGGGGTTAAAACATTTATTAGATAGTATATGGGGGTCCCTGTCGCTATAAAACGCTGACGGCGAACCTAAATATTTACGTTCCTAACTAGCGTCACCAGCGACACTAATACAGCGATCAGAAAAATGATCGCTTAGTGACACTGGTGACAGGGGGTGATCAAGGGGTTAAAACTTTATTAGGGGGGGTTAGGGGGGTACCCTAGACCTACAGGGGGCTACCACTCACTGCCCTAACACACTAACTGTCACAAACTGACACCAATCAGTAATCAGGAAAAAAAAAAAAAAACCTGCTTGGTGTCAGTTTGTGACTGTGACAGGGGGGGGGAGTGTGATTGGGGGGGGATCGGGGGGCGATCGGGGGGGGATCGGGGGTGTTTAGTGTGCCTGGCATGTTCTACTGTGTGTGTTAGTGTGTTACACTTACTTAGATGTCTTCTCTCCTCGGCGCGGGAACGGAAACTCCCGAGCCGAGGAGAGATGACATCACATCCTCTGCCTCTGTGTACTATACAGAGGCAGGGGATGTTTCTCATTGGCTGGGAGCGATCGCGAGGGGGGGCCACGATCGGATGGCCACCCCCTCATCTTTGATCGCTGCCAGACAAATGGCGACCGCCGCTGGCACCGGGGGGGGGTCCGATCGGACCCCCCGCCCGCGGGAAGGCATCACGTATCAGGTACGTGATTTTGCCTGCCCGTGCCATTCTGCTCACGTATATAGGCGTGAGGCGGACGGCAAGTGGTTAATACCGTGTATTGCCCCCTTTAACATCAATGACAGCTTGAAGTCTTTTGTGGTATTTGTGAATGAGGATCTTCATTTTCTCAGATGGTAAAGCTGCCCATTCCTCTTTGCAAAAAGCCTCCAGTTCCTGTAAATTCTTGGGCTGTCTTGCATGAACTGCACGTTTGAGATCTCCCCAGAGTGGCTCAATGATATTGAGGTCAGGAGACTGAGATGGCCACTCCAGAACCTTCACTTTATTCTGCTGTAGCCAATGACAGGTCGACTTGGCCTTGTGTTTTGGATCATTGTCATGTTGGCATGCCCAAGTACGTCCCATGCGCAGCTTCCTGGCTGATCAATGCAAATGTTCCTCCAGTATTTTTTGATAACCTACTGCATTTATCTTTCCATCAATTTTGACCAAATTTCCTGTGTCTTTGTAGATCACACATCCCCAAAACATCAGCGAACCACCTCCGTATTTCACAGTAGGAATGGTGTATCTTTCATGATAGGCCATGTTGACTCCTCTCCAAATGTAGCTTTTATGGTTTTGGCCAAAAAGCTCAATTTTGGTTTCATCACTCCAAATGACTTTGTGCCAGAAGGTTTGAGGCTTGTCTCTGTGCTGTTTGGCGTATTGTAAGCGGGATACAATGCAGGCCTCTTGAACCCATTGGGAAAGAGAGCCCTGACTGTTGGGGGCATAACCAGGGCGGAGTATGGTGACTAGGGGTCATGGTGGATTGGTGGGGGATGGAGTGGGGTTGGGCCTGAGCTCACTAAGGTGGTTGCCCCAGGGGATTCTGGGCCTTTTGGTGAAGAAGATCGGTAAGAGCTGGCTGAACCCCACCCTGTCCCTCCAACCATGGACACCGAGCTCCTTTTGGCCAGGGTCCGAGAGATGGCTCTTCAGGGTCAGGCAGGGTGGCTTTTCTCCCTCCTGACTCCTGGGGATTCTTCCCCTATTCCCACACCTGATCCCCCTCAGGACCCCCCTCCCAGGGTTAGAAGGCGAACTCGTCCGCCTTCCCGCCTTAGCCCCAGTCCCTCTAGGGCCTCCTACTGCTCTCCTCCTCATCCTTCCTCCCCTTCTCCCCCTCCTTTGCCTGTCTCCCCCCTGCCTACCCCGACGGGGAAGGGTCCTTCCTCTGTCACCCCCCGTAGTTCGCCGACGCGTCGGAGGTCCCCTGTGCGGGCTAAGGCCTCTACTCGGGCCTCCTCGCGCTGTCCCCGCTCACGCAGCCCCCGCGCCAGTGTTCGCCCCCCCATCCCCCCTGCTAATACAGGAGGCGGCCGGGCTGGAGCCGCAGCGCTCCCCGGCCCCCCCCCTTCCTTCCCAATGTGGTGTCAGCATACCTCCGGCCGTGGATGGCGGGGGGGTGCTGAGCGGCGGATCCGTTTTCTCCTCCGCCGGGCGACCCTCCGGGACGAGGAGGAGGAGGAGGCGGGTCGGTCGGCCGGCCGCTGCTGCGTCCTCTGCAGCTGTCCTCGGCGCTGGTGATGTTCGCTCCGCCGGAGACTTGGAGCAGGACCGGCGCCATCTGGTGGACGCAACGCTCCCTGCGCCTGACTGGGCGGGAGATTTGAATCTCCACACACCACAGCTGGATACTAGGCACATTGGGCAGCGCAGCAGTGTGGTGTGTGGAGATGGACATGATCGGTGCACCGTCCCCCTGCGCCCGCCTGGGCGGGCATGGGATCACTAGTGCAGGATCTATCCAGTGGAGTTCCTTCTGTGCCCGGCGGGGCAGGGGACAGGTTTCTTCCCTCCACGTCCCAGGTTGCGGGGATTGGCGGAGGGCACATTTCCCCTGCGCCCGACAGGGCGGGCAAAAATGTGCAGTTTACCCCTCCCCCGCTGATACCCCGTGCACACCGGCAGCCTCCTGCGCCCCGCAGGGCGGAGGCCAGCCGGGTGCGTTTGACCTCCACCCCAGCGGTGGGGCAACCGCTTCCCTACGCCCCCGTTCGGGCTGGCGGTCCTGATGGGATGCCTGCACCGGTTGCCCAACATCATCCCCCTGCGCCCGCCAGGGCGGGGGATCTCAGCTCCAGACCCGGGCTGGCGGCGGCATCCGCCCCGGGTCAAACAAGAGGAGCAGACAGGTGTACCTGCCGTTGCTCAGCCTCTGTCCATGGTCAGTCGGATTCGACCGGGTCCGTGGTTGGACCCCCGCCCTTGGACCTTTCCTTGAGTCGGGACAGCCCAGCAGATTACGCGGCCCGCCTACGCTTACAGTCCTCCGGGATCGCCTTGGAGCCGGATTCGCTGCCGGGCCCGGTGGCCGATCGTCCATCACCCGCGATGCCTCCTCGTCCAAGTGAGTATGACTGTGAGTTAATTTGGGGTAGCGCTGCTGATGCTTCCGTATCGGGCCCGGATGACCGCATAGCGTCGGTTGTGAAATCAGTTCTCTCTAGTATGGGTGTCTCGGGATCTCCCAACCCTACCTCCGCTTATGGGGGTGCGTTATGGGCAGTGTCGCCGACGGGTACCCACTTGGCGGACGAAACAAAAGAAAAGATGTGGCGTCGCGAATTCGTCGACTTTCTTACCCTCGTTCCGCCGGATAGGGAGACGATCGACAAATCTCGGCGGGTTGACGTATCGGCGCAGGGTGACAAACCCAAACAGCTTCCTAGAACGTTCGGGAACTGGCTGCAGGGGTTTTGTGCCTATGCGGGAGTGCTCTGTGAGCGGTTCCCGGAGCTGGCCACTTCGTTATTTTGCTATTTAGACCTTATTTGGGGTGCATACAAGGTCTATGGGGGTCAGTGCTGGTTCCATTATGACACTCAATTTCGGCAGAAAATGGCGGCACGTCGGGAATTTCGTTTTGATTGTCAGGACGGTAGCCTGTGGTTGCTGCTTATGTGCCCTCACAGGCCTTCGTCCTTTCAGTCCGCGGTCGGCGCCCCTCAGTCCGGAGCGTCGGCCGCTCCAAAGAAGGGTATCTGCTGGCTTTTCAACGAAAGCCACTGCAAGTGGTACTCCGCCTGTCGTTTCAGGCATGAGTGCTCCAGTTGTGGAGGGGCTCACCCCGCCAGTAAGTGTTTTCGAAAGGGAAAACAGTCGTTTTCCAGACCCGGAGCCAAGACCGACATTCTTAAGCCGGAGGACGCCGGTGAACGTCATAAAGATGCTTCCTTGGCTAGACCGGTACCCCCTTCGTAGAGAGGCCCTGATTCTGCGGGACGGTCTGGACCGCGGTTTCTGGATCCCCTTTACCCCATCGGACGCCCCGACCATGTCTCACAACTTAAAATCGGCGGAAGAATTTGAGTCGGTCGTGGCCGAGAAGCTCTGGAGGGAATTGGAACTGGGAAGAATGGCAGGCCCCTTTGATCTCCCTCCTTTCCACAACATGAGGGTATCCCCTCTCGGCGTGGTCCCGAAAAAGGCGGAGGGAAAGTTTCGCCTCATTCATCACCTTTCCTACCCTTCTGGCTCCTCGGTGAACGATGGCATTGACAGGGAGGAATCCAGAGTGCACTATGCGTCCTTTGACAGGGCGCTTCAGCTGGTCAGGGCAGCGGGACAGTCTGCCCTTCTGGCAAAAGCGGACATTGAGTCCGCATTTCGCCTCCTCCCGGTCCATCCGGACTGTTTCCACCTCCTGGGTTGCTACTTTCAGGGTAGCTAATTTTTCGACATGTGCCTCCCTATGGGTTGTGCCATCTCGTGTTATTTATTTTTTTTTGAGCTATTTAGTAGCTTCCTTGACTGGGTGGTCACCCAGGAGGCGGGTATTCAGTCCATTCTGCATTATCTTGATGACTTTCTTTTTGTGGGTCCAGCGGGCAGTGGGCGGTGTCTGCGGCTGCTCACTGTTTTTCAGGATACATGCCGGCTTTTCGCTGTCCCGTTGTCCGCTGACAAGACGGAGGGTCCCGCCACAGTCCTGTCTTTTTTAGGTATTGAGATAGACACGGTGGCGATGGTTTTTAGGCTGCCTAGTGACAAGTTGTCCAGGCTCCTCTCGTTGGTCCGCTTGGCGAAAGGGGCGAAGAAATTACAGCTGAAACAGCTACAGTCGTTGCTGGGCCATCTGGTTTTCGCCTGTAGGGTCATCCGGATGGGGAGGGCTTTCTGTAGGCGACTGTCATGGGCCACGAAGGGCATAACTGCCCCTCACCACTATGTCAGGATCACCAAGCCTATGAGGGATGACTTGGGGATATGGCTATCATTTTTGCAGACTTACAATGGACAGTCGTGCTGGTTGCGGGAGGAAGTACCGAACCCACAGCTGGAGCTATATACCGATGCTGCAGGCTCCTGTGGGTTCGGCGCTTTCTTTCAAGGGGAATGGGCTGCTGAACGCTGGCCGGCCTCATGGGCCCACATGGATTTGCTGCGCAACCTCACCCTGCTGGAGCTGTTTCCAATTATTGTTGCTGTTGAGCTCTGGGGTGAAAGGTTGCGCAATCACCAGGTGGTCTTCTGGTCGGATAACATGAGTGTGGTGCAGGTGGTGAATAAACAGTCAGCCAGTTCTCCTCCGGTCGTTTCGTTGCTACGGTTTTTAGTTTTAAAATGTTTACGTTTCAATATCTGCGTTAGGGCTAGGCATGTGCCGGGTACCTCTAATGATATTGCCGATGCTCTTTCTCGTCAACAGTTTTGCCGTTTTCGAACACTGGCTCCGATGGCTTCTTTGGAGGGCCTCCCCTGTCCGGCCCACTTATGGAACCTCGTTTCCGGCGTTTGACTGAGCTCCTCCGGTCGTCGCTTTCCTCGCAGACGTGGGCGGCGTACTGCCGGGTTTGGCATGAATGGGTCCAGGCGTCGGGCGGTGAGTTTAACATTTATTCTCCGGATGACCGTCGTTTAACCTTATTTGCCTATTTATTATTTCTATCGGAAAAAGGCGTTTCCGGGTCGACGGTCTCTTCTGCGTTGTCGGCCCTATCATTTTGGTTCCAGCTCTTAGGGTGGGAGGACGTAACGAAAGCTTTTCTTGTCCGGCGGGTTATCCGGGGTTGGAAGCGGGTTACGCACCTCCCGGATACCAGACGCCCTATATCTGTTCAGATTCTTTTGGGCATCTTGTCTCTTCTTCCGAATGTATGTTCATCGGAATATGAGACTCTCCTTTTCAGGGTAGCTTTTTCTTGGGCTTTCTTTGGTGCCTTTCGTATTGGCGAATTGGTGTCTAAGTCAAAATTGATTCCGGGGGGCATCCTATGGGAGGACGTGGCGTTGTCGCACCGAAGTGCCACCATTTTCTTGCGTTCATCCAAGACTGATTGTTTTGGCAAGGGCCGCCGGGTAGTCTTGCGTTATTGCGGCGGCCCCTTTTGTCCGGTGTCCCTGGCCCTCTCTTTCGTGCCTTCGCGCCCCCTGTCCCCTACATTTTTTGTCCATGCTGATGCAACTTCTCTCAGCCGTTTTCAATTTTTGCGCGTTTTTCGTCGTTGTCTGGAGATTTTGGGTTTTCCTGCAAAGGAATTTTCCACCCACTCTTTTCGCATTGGCGCAGCGACCGCCGCGTCGGGTTTGGGTTTCTCTGATACGGAACTTCAGCGTTTGGGTAGATGGGAGTCTTCTCGTTTTTCGCTGTATGTCCGACCACATCTGTTGTGTTGATTTCCAGGTTCCTTTCCGGCACAGATTTGGATCCTCGGGGATTCTTTCGTATACTGGGCCGCTCGCCGGGCGGAGATCCGAACTTACGGCAGGAACTTGGGATTCTCCTACGATGTGGCGAGGATACGATGGATCGGGTTGCGTGGGTTACGTTGGACTCAGGTTCTTCAGGAGTGTCAGCAACTTCGTGCCCACGTTTCTGGTCCCATCATCCTGGTCATACATGCGGGTGGGAATGACGTTGGATATATGCGATCCGTGGACATCATATCTGCTGTAAAAAGTGACATTGCCCAATGTTGTGCTTTCTTTAATAACCTGACAGTTGTTTGGTCGGAAATCGTGCCCCGCTCGGTATGGGCGCGTGATGTCCCTGGCCCCCTTCTAGAACATTTTCGTAGGAAGGTCAATGCCCAAGTGGCTAAGTTTGTGCGCCAGATAGGGGGTGTAGTGGTCCGCCACAGGGACCTGGAGGGTGATAATCGCGATTTGTTGCGGAGGGATGGAGTTCATCTGAATGACATCGGGCTGGATATTTTTAATTTGGGTCTCCAGAGGGGCGTGGAACAGGCGCTGGCTGCGGTGGGGCGCCAGTCAGTAGCTTACTGACAGGCGGGTGGCGGTTTTTGGTGACCTTGCCAGCAAAACACGGCGGTAAGAGGTACGCCCTTCACGCTAATTGGGAGATAGACGGCAGTCCGGCACTTATGGTAAGGACAGGCCCCTCAGTTATCTCCCTTTCCACCAGTCGGAACTGAGTGCTCACAGTGCTACTGTGACTGGCACTGTGGAATGTTAAATGTATGTTTAAGTTGTTAAAGAGTTGAATTTAATAAAAGCTGTGGCCTTGCCCTTTCCAACATGAATGGTGGTAAGTGGTCTTTATTGGATGGGAAGAAGGGGTAAGGTCTAAGTTGGATGGATCATGGTGTGGACCTGGTTTTATTGCACCTCAGCAGTCATGCAGGCCTCTTGAACCCATTGGGAAAGAGAGCCCTGACTGTTGGGGGCATAACCAGGGCGGAGTATGGTGACTAGGGGTCACGGTGGATTGGTGGGGGATGGAGTGGGGTTGGGCCTGAGCTCACTAAGGTGGTTGCGCCAGGGGATTCTGGGCCTTTTGGTGAAGAAGATCGGTAAGAGCTGCCCACCCTCCCGCCCCTTTATATGGTTGGTACGTCACAGCTTGCTACGGTTTTTGGTGACCTTGCCAGCAAAACACGGCGGTAAGAGGTACGCCCTTCACGCTAATTGGGAGATAGACGGCAGTCCGGCACTTATGGTAAGGACAGGCCCCTCAGTTATCTCCCTTTCCACCAGTCGGAACTGAGTGCTCACAGTGCTACTGTGACTGGCACTGTGGAATGTTAAATGTATGTTTAAGTTGTTAAAGAGTTGAATTTAATAAAAGCTGTGGCCTTGCCCTTTCCAACATGAATGGTGGTAAGTGGTCTTTATTGGATGGGAAGAAGGGGTAAGGTGTAAGTTGGATGGATCATGGTGTGGACCTGGTTTTATTGCACCTCAGCAGTCATGTGGCATTTGCGTAGTAATGGCTTTCTTCTGGTGACTCAACCATGCAGCCCATCTTTCTTCATGTGCCTCCTTAGGCTCCATTCACACTAGCGGGTTTTTTGATGCATTTTGCAGAAATGCATGGGAATTTTTTAACATGGGTTCCTATGGAACATGTTCACATCAATGCATATTTGTACCTCTGCGTTTTTGGAAAGGGTCAGGGCCTTTTTTTTAATGCAAAATGCAGCGTTTTGCATGTAATAGAATTCAATGGACCAGCATCAAAAACGCAAGTACAGCGTTTTTGCAGCGTTTTGGGCGTTTGTTTTTTTAGACGGTATACAGTCTAAAAAAAAAAAACTGTAAAAAAACCCCGCAAAAATGCTGTTAAAACGCTGCTCAAAAACGTGGCAAGCATCACAAAAAACACTGCAGAAACGCTCAAAAGCAACATGCATAGATGTGAATCGAGCCTTATTGTGCATCTTGGAACAGCCACACCACATGTTTTCAGAGAGTCCTGTATTTCACCTGAAATTATTTGTGGGTTTTCTTTGCATCCCAAACAATTTTCCTGGCAGTTGTGGCTGAAATTTTAGTTGGTCTACCTGACCGTGGTTTGGTTTCAACAGAACCCCTCATTTTACACTTCTTGATTAAAGTTTGAACACTGCTGATTGGCATTCTCAATTCCTTGGATATCTTTTTATATCCCTTTCCTGTTTTATACAATTCAACCACCTTTTCCCTCAGATCCTTTGACAATTCTTTTGCTTTCCCCATGACTCAGAATCCAGAAACATCAGTGCAGCACTGGATGAAAGATGCAAGGGTCTGTCAGGAGTCCAGAAACTCATTGACCTTTTATACACACACATTAATTACAAGTAAACAGATCACAGGTGAGGATGGTTACCTCTAATAGCCATTCAAACCCCTTTTGTGTCAACTTGTGCGCATGTTATCAGGCCAAAATCATCAGGGTATGTAAACTTTTGATCAGGGTCATTTGGGTAGTTTCTGTTGCCATTATGGTTTAAAAAGAGTGAACACAGTTGATTGATAATAAATGGCTTCAGCCAAACACTAACCATGAGTGAAAGAAACGTTTTTGTATTATCATTCAAATTCTCTGAAAAATGGGCAAGAAATCATAAATTCTGCCAGGGTATGTAAACTTATGAGCACAACTGTAGGCCGTCAATACATCAGGATTAATTAATTTTCAGTTTTATATACCATAGATTGTGGACTCTAACTTACCTACAGACTAAATAATATACACTACACTGTGGGTTATTTTCCCCAAAGAAATACATTTTAGCCTAAATTTATGAAGAACAATAAATTTATTTGCAAAGTTTTATAACAGAAACAAAGAAAAACATGTTTTTTTTTCAAAATATTTGGTATTTTTTCATTTATATAGCAAGAAATGAAAACAAAGACGCAGAGGTGATCAAATACCACCAAAAGAAAGCTCTATTTGTGTGGGTAAAAAATGATATGAATTTCATTTGTTTACAGTGTTGCATTACTGTGCAATTGCCAGTTAAAGTAGCACAGTGCAAAAAAATGGCCTGGTCATGAAGGGGGTAAAATCTTCTGGAGGGCAAGTGGTTAACAATTGTAGACCTAAGCTACAGTGGACATTGGCAATCTGGGTCCAATACTGCCACCTGGTGGTTCAACCTATAAGTGCAGACTGGAGTCTTTTCCTTCATAGAAAAGTCACCCGCTTGTTGCTTCCCTGGTATAGGAAATTAACTCGCACCTAGACATGTCCACTTGTCACATAACAGACGGTGCGGTGTCACCTCTGCATTCCACGTTCCACGAATCCCGTGTGACAATGGTTCTCTATCGGAGCCCTCATTGGTGCACCTGCTCCCCCTAGCGACCAATAGTGATACAATCACTGTGCGGCGCGGACTTGTGACGTTCCGGCCACAACATTGTTATCTGGATGAAACGACTAGAGAATTCTACGACTGTCTCCTGCAATGAATAAAATATCACGCCGGGAACGGTGTGGGCGAAACAAGCAAAAAATGAGAGCGCGCATGAGTAAAAAAATAAAAAAAATGGGACCTTGTCGCCTTGGAGTGACGTCAGCGCATCCCCTCCCCCAGGTAAGCGGTGCGGCGTACGATGTGTGTTCAGTGACGTGCGTGTGTCTGCTAGCTCATCACCCGGCGCCCGTCGTTTCCCATTCAGCCGCGATCGTACTATCGGTGGGGACGACACCCGGGTGTCATGTTCCAGTGCTCTGCTCCTCCACCCAGGCCTCGGCTAAGAGCGGTGAAAGGCTGCCTGGATTCCCCTTCCCCCAGTCTCCGGTGTGCGGAATGAGCGCCACATCAGACAACAGTCCGGAGGAGCGCAAGGAGGACGACGTTGAAGATGGCTCTGCGGAGGAGGAGGAGGAGCCCCCGGCTCAGGTCAGCCAGCTCCCTTCTGTCCCCGCCCCTGAAGAGCCGCACATGGTCTTCCCTGAGACTGAGGGCCAGCCAGTGGGCAATAGGAAGCTCTTCTACTGGCTGAAGGACAGGTGTTTGGGCCGGGGGCTGTGTGTGGATCCAGCACGGGACAATTACAGGACCATGACCAGCTTGTACAGCTCCATCCAGCCGGCGGACTCCATGAACCTCAGCACAAGGACACATGGGGCTGTGTTCAATCTGGAGTACTCCCCTGATGGGTAAGGGGCAGCATTATGCATTGGGTGCATTCAGACCAGCAGATACCAGATCATACCATCACAGTACACAGCACCACACCACCACAGCTGATCAGCAGGCATACAGCCAAAAGTATTGGCTGTAACCTGCTGCCAAACTTGTGCATCCAATCACAACACAGGTCAACCAGTTAGTATTCTGTGACATACAGGTACAAATACTGTAGCTGCTGACTTTTACTATTAGGGCACTTACCTGTCTAGGCATCCAGTGGTGTCCTCACCTGAGCCGATTTCTGAATCAGCTCTCAAGTGCTGGCGCCGCCATCTTGGCTAAGGGAAACTGGCAGTGAAGCCTTGCGGCTTCACTGCCAGGTTCCTTCTGGGAATGCGCGAATCATGGTGCGTTTTGTGAATGGGCTGGCTTCTGGGGAAAGGAGGGGGGTGAACTGAGCTGGAAGTAGAAGCACATATCTGTCAAAACCAGGTACCCCCCCCCCCCCCAAAGAGGTGCCAAATGTGGCAGTGGAGGGGGGGGAGAAGTCAGACAAGTGGAGCTTCCTCATTTATGATGGAGCTCCGCTTTAAGCAGACGTGGTCTCTTTTATACAAAGGGGTCTATGTATCAAAATTGTACTGTGTGGTTATGACAATCATTCACACAGACGCCACAAATCTTTACTCTAATTTGTTTATTTCGAAAGATTCTCAGTGGCATATAGTTGTAGTAATGTGGCATTTCTCCCGAATACCTCAATCAGAAAAATACCACATTATTGCCACTAGAGGGCACTGACATTCACAGGATAGAGAGGTATTAGGGTTAAGATTTGTGGTGTCTGTGTGAATGATTGCCCCCTGCTGACTTGTGTTGTGATTGGATGCAGCACAAGTTTTTCAGCAGGTTACAACCAATGATTTTGGCTGTATACCTGCTGATCAGCTGTGGCCAATCACAACACTGAGATCTGTGTGCTGGTAATCATGATTAAGGCCTAACCGCTGAAATGTGCTGGCTGTTTTTCACCAGTATCTGAAAGTTTTAATGCATTTTTAGCCAATTTTTGTAGCACTTGCCTTTTCTCTTTTTGAAACACAAGAGACAGATCTGGCAAGATTTCGCCTGGCTTTGTTACCGTTCAGAAATGAAAGCAAGGAGAGGCGCGAGTAAAATCAGCACACAGTTAACCCATTGATTGCCCCCCTGATCACTCCTGTCACCCATCCAGTGTCATTAGTACAGTATTATCGCTGATCACTGTATTAGTGTCACTTGCGACATCAGTTAATGTCCCTGCCAGCCAGTGTCAGTTAGCACCAGATTGCCCACCACACTATCACAGTCACACTTTAATTCGATTATCAGCGCCATTACTAGTATAATGTCTGTACGCATCAGTATCTTGATTATGATCAGAACTATACTAGTGCCCCCAAAAACGCAGTGTTAGCAGGATCAGCCCTGTAGGACAGGAAAGAAGTGAATGGAAATCTCCATAATAGGAAACCGCTACTTTCCTGAAAGTGGAAAAAAAAAGGAATTCTTTTGGAATAGCTTTTCTGATGCAATGCAATATAAAATACATTATACATGCTTTGTCTTTAAAAGGTTTGATTTATTGATGCCTGGGCTTAAAGCGGACCTTCAGTTATTTTTTCATTTCTTAAATCTTTTGCCCTTGTTTTAACTTTGGATAGTAAAACCTTTTTTTCTGATAGTAAATACTTTATACAGCCCACTTCCTGTTTCTTGTCTGGTAAAAAGCCTAGGCTTATGACATCATGCACATCTCTCTCTTTCGATCTTGTGAGAGTTTGCCAGGAAGGGAGGGGGGGATGAGTCATAAGAGGGCCAATGAGAGCTGCAGAGCTGGCGGTGTGCCTTTGTGTGTCTGTGTAAATCCAGGAAGTGAACAGGCAGCAGCTTCAGCTGCCCACAGTTAAAATGGATGCAGCCAGACTTAGTGGATGGAGATTTCTGCAGTATATATAAAATAATATGCAAAGTGGTTGGAGGGAAGCTTCAGAATGGCAAAGATGTTTTTTATTGCAAATTATGTGAGCAGACTGCAGTTCCTCTTTAACCACTTCAATACCAGGCACTTTCCTCCCTTCCTACCCAAGCCAATTTTCAGCTTTTAGCGCTGTCTTTTTTAATGACAATTGCGCAGTCATGCTACACTGTACCCAAACAAAATTTTTAGCATTTTTTCCCAAAAAATAAAGCATTCTTTTAGTGGTGATTGATCACCTCTGGGGTTTTATAAAACAAGACCGAAAATTTTTGAAAAAAAAAGTTTTTCTTTGTTTCCGTTATAAAATTTTGTAAATAAGTAAGTTTTCTCCTGCACTGACGGGAATTGATGGGGCTGCACTGATGGACACTGATAGGCGGCACTGATAAGCAGGCACCGGCAGGCATTAGTGATGGGCACTGATTGACATACCTGGTGGTCATCATCGACGGGCATCCCTGGTGGTCCTGGGGGGGCTGCCCTGATAATTAGCGCAGACCCCCCTCCCTGTCAGCAGAGCAGCCGATCGACTCTCCTCTAATCGCACCTGTCAGATGCAATAGAGGAAAAGCCGATACATGGCTTTTTCTGTTTACACCGTGATCAGCTGTGACTGGACACAGCTGATCACATGGTAAGAGTTGCGGTATGTCAGACTGACACACCACAACAGCGATCGGCGAGCTGCACGCCCCCTGCAGGTGTGCGCTGGCTCGTTATCCTGAAAGACGTCATATGACGTCCAGCCAGGATAGCGGAAACCACCGTCCGGCTGTCATTTTGCTATAGGCCAGGCGGGAAATGGTTAAAGTGGTTGTAAAAGCAAAAGGTTTTTTACTGCATGAAGGTAAAAATGCTTCTGTGTGCAGCAGCCTTCCTAAATCTTACTTGAGCCCCATCCCAATCCAGTGATGTGCACGAGAGCAGGGCGTCTCCTGGGTCTCTTCCTTCTCATTGGCTGAGACAGCAGAGGAGTCATTGGCTCCCACTACTGTCGATCATAGCCAGTGAGCCAATGAGAATGCAGGGCCGCACCATGCTCCGTGTGTGAATGGACACACACAGCAGCGGCTCAGGAAACCCCATAGCAAGCTGCTTGCTCTGGGGGCACTCAGCAGGAGGGAGAAGCCAGGAGCGCCAGCGGAGGACCGAAGAAGTGGGTGTACTATGCTGCTTTGCACAACACCATTGCACAGAGCAGGTAGGTATAATGTGTTTGGTATTTAAAAAATAAAGCTGCCATTAACCACTTAAGCCCCAGACCAAAGACCAGACCACTTTTTGCGATTCGGCACGGCGTCGCTTTAACTGACGATTGCGTGGTCGTGCGATGTGCCTCCCAAACAAAATTGACGTCCTTTTTTTTTCCCTACAAATAGAGCTTTCTTTTGGTGGTATTTGATCACCTCTGCGGTTTTTATTTTTTGCGCTATAAACAAAAAAATAGCGACAATTTTGAAAAAAACACATTATTTTGTACTTTTTGCTATAGTAAATATCCCCAAAAAATATATACAATTTTTTTTTTTCCCTCAGTTTAGGCTGATGCGTATTCTTCTACATATTTTTGGAAAAAAATCGCAATAAGTGTTTGGTTTGCGCAAAAGTTATAGCGTCTACAAAATAGGGGATAGTTTTATGGCATTTTTATTAATTATTTTTTTTTTTTTTTTACTAGTAATGGCAGCGATTAGCGATTTTTATCATGACTGCGACATTATGGCGGACAGATTGGACACTTTTGGCGCGATTTTGGGACCACTCACAGTCACTAGGCAGAACGGGGAAATGCTTGTTTACATCAGCATTTCCCCGTTCTTCCTCTCCGTGAGACGATCACCGGTATTCCACACTCACGGAGGTCACAGCGGCGTCCCGCAAACCATTTCTTAAAAGGCAATGTACAGATACGTTATTCTGCCCTTCTGCTGACGTATATCGGCGTGAGCCGGTCTGCAATCGGTTAATATCACTTTTAAGGAGAAAAAAGTAAGTGATGAATATAAGTAGATCTTACACATCTGGATTGCTTGGTTTATGAATTTGCAGCATGTAACCTTTTTAATCTCTCTGTTTAGGTCTGTACTCACAGTGGCCTGTGAACAAACTGAAGTCCTGCTTTTTGACCCTGTGTCTTCAAAGCACATAAAAACACTATCAGAGGCACATGAAGACTGTGTAAATAATATCAGGTAAGTTTAATTATTTTTTTGGGATCTTTGTGACATGGGACATCACCACAACATTAAAAAGATCCTGTCATCAGATAATTTCAACAAAAATTTCCCATAAGATTATACGTGCAAGGCTGTGCACCTGATGTGTCCTTTGGGTGCTGAGATATCCAGCACCCCTAATTGTATTCCCCTGAAATTAATGTCGCCTATGGTATTTATCTTATGATGTTATTCTTTGATAACATAAGCAGGCCGTCTTGGTGACCAGAAACCGCGTCACGGCACCTGGGCTTCTGCTTGCCCACTTGCCGCCGCCTTCACCAGGTGCAAGCAATTCCCATTGCCTAGAGCCTCAGACATGAAGTGTCAGGCAGCTGCTCTAGCATCCAAAAAAACTCCAGCTCTGCTGCTTAACTGCAGCAGAGCCAAAGTTTCTCTCTTCCTCTCCGCACACCGTTACACATGTACACCCTTTGCCCCCTCCCCCAGCAGATCCGCCGTGCAGAAAAGGCTCCCCCACATTCCCCTCTCCCTCGGCACAAGTCATTCTGTATGCACCGTGGCCCACCCCTCCTCCTCCCCGTCAGTTCCTGCGCTCAAACAGGGAGGTGAGCAGAGTCCAGCCCACACAACATGCCACATAAAAGAACACAACACACACTTCAAAAACCTCAGCCCCAACAACCTCAAGTGTTAAATCCCCACACTCCGAGAGCCCCAAAGGGACACGCAGCCCCTGAAACCACCCAGTGAGAAAGCCATCCCACCCAGCAGCATACAACAAAAGATTTAGAGGCACACCCTAAACATGCATTTCTAAAGCCGGTGCTGCTATAAAGACCAATATACATATAGAACCAAGGAGAATAGTGCACACATGCAAAAGAAATTACTTTTAAATCTTACAAGGCTACTTAAAAACACCTGGTGTTAATAAGTAAATATGGGGATTCAGTCACACCATATGGCCATACCGTGCTTAAGCCAGGGCTTGACAAATTTGCTTGGAATCTAGGAGCCAGCTAAAAAAGGTAGGAGCCAGGTTTTTTTTTTTTTTTTTTTTAAACGACCGACAGCTTTATTTTCAATATAAAAATTAACCAATCTTAAATTTACACAGAGGCGACTAGAATGAATGTGACTGCTTTTATTTCCTGCCATGCAGGGACACAAGACCACCATATCCCCGCTAAGGATCCAATCAGGTCCGCCTGAAAAACTGACAGGCGAACCTGATCAGACAGCCCGTGTGAAAGGGGCCAAGCAGGGAGATGACAAATAATAAATTCATTTTAATTAACCAGTTCCTTCCCGCAGGATGACTATATACGTCCTGTCTTTGAAGAGAAATACCGTTGTTATGGTAGCAGCTAGCTACCATAACCCTGGTATCTTCTTCAAGAGCCGGCGGTTCTCTTTCAGATAAAAGTGGTCTCTGCAGCAGATTCGCAGCGAGATTACTTTTATCGGCGGCAGGAGAGGGCCCCCCCTACCGCCGCGCTCCGGTGCCCTTCACCGCTTACCGTGGCAGTCGGTAACGGCGGAGGCGATCCGGATCTGTCCCTGGCCTGACATGGAGACGAGTGAGAGGAAGATGGCCCCCCGCCCGTCTCCAAGTCATTGCAGGGCAGAAGCGACGTCAAATCGTCACTTCCACCCATAGCTCTTAAAGGGACATTTTTTTTTTTTTCTCAAATGACAATTTTTTTTTTTTATGCATTTTAGTTTAACTATGAGATCTGAGGTCTTTTTGACCCCAGATCTCACATTTAAGAGGTCCTGTCATGCTTTTTTTCTATTACAAGGGATTTTTACATTCCTTGTAATAGGAATAAAAGTGACTTTTTTTTTTTTTTTTTTTAAAGAACAGTGAAAAAATAAAAGTTAAAATAAATAAGAAAAATTTTTTTTTTTTTAAATGTACCCCATCCCTTGTAATAGAAATAAAAGTGACACAGTGTAAAAATAAAAAGTAAAATATATAAGAAAAAAAATAATTTTTTTAAACGCGCCCCGTCCCGCCGAGCTCGCTTGCAGAAGCGAACGCATATGTGAGTAGCGCCCGCATATGAAAGCGGTGGTCAAACCACACGTGAGGTATCGCCACGATCGTTAAAGCGAGAGCAATAATTCTAGTCCTAGACCTCCTCTGTAACTTAAAACATGCAACCTGTAGAATTTTTTAAACGTCGCCTATGGAGATTTTAAAGGGTAAAAGTTTGTCGCCATTCCACAAGCAGACGAAATTTTGAAGCGTGACATGTTGGGAATCAATTTACTCGGCGTAACATTATCTTTCACAATATAAAAAAAATTGGGCTAACTTTACTGTTTTCTTATTTTTTAATTAAAAAAAAGTATTTTTTCCCAAAAAAGTGCGCTTGTAAGTCCGCTGCGCAAATACAGTGTGACAGAAAGTATTGCAATGACCGCCATTTTATTCTCTAGGGTGTTAGAATAAAAAATATATATAATGTTTGGGGGTTCTAAGTAAAGGGAAGGAGATGAGCGGGCAGTGAAAACAGGTAGGGAAGGCTCCATTAGCATTGATGGATGTCTTGTCATACCAACGGCCACCACCAGAGGGCGCCTGATTGCAGAAGGAACCATAGGACTGCAGTAGGCCGCAAAGCCGCGGCCTCAATTACCGGCGCAGCCCATCGCGATCGCGCCGGGAGGGGGGGGTGTCGAACGAACACAGGATACCTCAGCTGTGCCGCCCCAGGCGCCAGGTCGCTAATTCTAGTCGCAAATGCGACCTGGCGCCCGGGGTTTGTCGAACCCTGGCTTAAGCCCACCACTGCGTCAAAGTACCCCATTTTCAGTGGATCCTACACTATTCATATAATGAAAGATAAATCCCATTTCTCTTAATCATGGGAGATAATCCCTCCTTACATGGGAGAAATGTGCTAGCTGCATCGCATAGTAGCCCATTATGTGTCACTTACCTGACAACGAAGCCCGCGATGTCTCCATTGTCCCCACTAGCAGGGAGCGTCCATCTTCACCCCTCTTCCTTCCAGGGCCCCGAGCTCCGGCTCTATGACTGGCCGTAGGCGCGGAGCCACCAGTCACGACATGGCCCCTATTAGGGCACGATGTGCCCTTTTCTAAAGGGCGCATGCGCCGATTTTGTCAGCGATTGTCTTTTTAGTAAATATCTCCTAAACTGTGGAGGTTTAAGAGATATTTCAAGCACCTACAGGTAAGGGTGTACAACCACTTTAAGGTTGTGTCCCTCTATAAAATTATTTGGGTATAACTATTTCTGACTCTTCACAGTCAAATCTTTCTAGATTTCAAAACCAAAGTAAAACCTGGAATACGCTCCCCCTATCACTAATGGGCCCTATAAACTTAATCAAGATGATATGGATGCCTCAGCTTCTTTTTTTTTTTTTTTTTTACACAATGCCCCGATTTGGATACCCATACAGATTTTTTTGTAAGATTAATACCATATTTAGGCATTTAATATTGTGGAACAAAACCCCACATACTAAACTGGAGATACAACATCCCAAAAAATGCGGGTGGACTGGCAGTTCCTAATACAAGGATATACTTTTTTGCATCCCAACTACTGAACTTTGCTGAATGGGATTCTGAACAGATCCCTTCCCGCTCAATGATTATTTTCAAATGCATTTAAGGATCGGCTACCACTTCATGTTTTACATGGCGCTAGAGGGGATGTCTTGCTCGTTGCCCACCTATATGCTAATGCAGGCATGTCCAAAGTCCGGCCCGCGGGCCAATCGCGGCCCGCGGTCTGGTTTCGGACGGCCCGCCTGGTAATTTTGACATATATATCTTTTGTGGCCCCCAACGAATCCCCGAGCGCTGGGGGCCATAAAAGATAGATATGCTGGCTGCCTTGGAGGGGGCGGGACAAGCGCCATACAGGATACAGGAGAATTTCCTGTTTACACGGCGTCCTGTGTAAAAGGAAGTCCCGTCTCCTGCGCTGCCATTGGACAATTGTTTTGTCCATCATAGGAGGCGAGACTTTCAATTAAAGAGGCCGCCGTGTAAACAGGAATTTCTCCTGTATATCTGTTGGCGCTCGTCCCGCCCCCTCCCTGTCTCCTCCAAGGCTGCAGATGGACATGAATCAGGCTGCACTGACGGCAATGGTGAGTCTGCATTCATGTCAATGTGGTGGGGGCTGCCGTATTTATGTCAATGTGGTGGGGGCTGCATTCATGTCAATGTGGGGCTGCATTCATGTGAATGTGGTGGGGGCTGCATTCATGTGAATGTGGGGGCTGCATTCATGTGAATGTGGGGGCTGCATTCATGTGAATGTGGTGGGGGCTGCATTCATGTCAATGTGGGGGCTGCATTCATGTGAATGTGGTGGGGGCTGCATTCGTGTGAATGTGGTGGGGGCTGCATTCGTGTGAATGTGGTGGGGGCTGCATTCGTGTGAATGTGGTGGGGGCTGCATTCGTGTGAATGTGGTGGGGGCTGCATTCGTGTGAATGTGGTGGGGGCTGCATTCGTGTGAATGTGGTGAGGGCTGCATTCGTGTGAATGTGGTGGGGGCTGCATTCGTGTGAATGTGGTGGGGGCTGCATTCATGTCAATACGGTGGGGGCTGCATTCATGTCAATGTGGTGGGGGCTGCATTCATGTCAATACGGTGGGGGCTGCATTCATGTCAATACGGTGGGGGCTGCATTCATGTCAATACGGTGGGGGCTGCATTCATGTCAATACGGTGGGGGCTGCATTCATGTCAATGTGGTGGGGGCTGCATTCATGTCAATACGGTGGGGGCTGCATTCATGTCAAAACGGTGGGGGCTGCATTCATGTCAATACGGTGGGGGCTGCATTCATGTCAATACGGTGGGGGCTGCATTCATGTCAATGTGGTGGGGGCTGCATTCATGTCAATACGGTGGGGGCTGCATTCATGTCAATACGGTGGGGGCTGCATTCATGTCAATACGGTGGGGGCTGCATTCATGTCAATACGGTGGGGGCTGCATTCATGTCAATACGGTGGGGGCTACATTCATGTCAATACGGTGGGGGCTGCATTCATGTGAATGTGGTGGGGGCTGCATTCATGTCAATACGGTGGGGGCTGCATTCATGTGAATGTGGTGGGGGCTGCATTTATGTCAATACGGTGGGGGTTGCATTCATGTCAATACGGTGGGGGTTGCATTCATGTCAATACGGTGGGGGTTGCATTCATGTCAATACGGTGGGGGTTGCATTCATGTCAATACGGTGGGGGCTGCATTCATGTTAATGTGGTGGGGGCTGCATTCATGTCAATACGGTGGGGGTTGCATTCATGTCAATATGGTGGGGGCTGCATTCATGTCAATATGGTGGGGGCTGCATTCATGTCAATACGGTGGGGGCTGCATTCATGTCAATACGGTGGGGGCTGCATTCATGTCAATACAGTGGGGGCTGCATTCATGTCCATACGGTGGGGGCCACATTCATGGCAATGGAGTAGGGGCCGCAGATGGGCACTGATTAGGCTGCATTGATGGGCACTGACCCTTATTTTGCTTCACAGTTCTTTATTTAAAATTTAAGATTTTTTTTCCTGAAACTTCATTTTTAAAGTGAAGGTGCGTGTTATAAGCTGATTAAATCCGGTATATCCAAATAACACGCCCAAGCTCATCTATTCACCACACACAGCACAAAGGCAAGAGAATTCTTGTTGGGCCGTGTATTAGTGCTCGGACGGACACACTTAGACCAAATTTTAATGGTTTAAGAATGTCAGGCAAAATGGTCGGCCCTCAAGCATGTTCTATTCATCAAATCTGGCCCTCTTGGAAAAAAGTTTGGACACCCCTGTGCTAATGTGTAAAATATGGGATACAGTTTAAAAAATGCTGGGTGTCTCTTATCCTACGAGATACACTCCTATATGGGAAAATGACAGACTTCCCCAAATTCTGGCTCTTGGAGGCTTTCAGAGATGGGGAAAATCAGGAATAATTACTTTAGTTCAGCTATACGAGAATGGTATACTTAAATACTTTGAAGAACTCAAGGGAGAGTTTTCTCTACAATCTAATTGGTTCTATCAATTTCTTCAATTAAGATATGCTTTACATGCCCAATTCTCTTCTGCTAGGTTATCCCCCCCCCCCCCCCCCCATCTTTGTTCTTGACAAGATAGTACAAGCAAGGTTAACAAAGGGCCTTATCTCTATTACATATATGGTATTGTCAGATGGGAAAAAGATATTGGTCCCATCCCGGAGGAGGTCTGGGATGGTATACTACCCCGGGTGTCTTTCTCCATCGCACAGACTGACACAGATTTTTATCCTCCATAGAACTTCCCAATTTCTGTATGCAATCGAACGGAGATCTGAGCCAGCCTGTCCTATATGTGTTAACACAGGTACGCCAATACATCTTTTGTGACGGTGCCGAAACTCCAAAGATATTGGGCGGAGGTGATTGGTACCTTTTTTAAATGGGCTATTGGATATTAACATTCTGATTGAACCACTTATATGTCTACTGGGTTTCAGTGACATGTTTACCTATCTATATCCCCTCTACGGGTAACACTATAAGGTGTGCACTTTTTGTTGCCTGTAGACAGATTGCTCTTAAGCCGACTGTATCTGAGGGGATTCTAGATCCCAATAGGATTTTTGAAAAATATATGTACTTCCTAAGGAATTCCATGAGTACGTTCGATGCTACCTGGTCAAGGTGGCTTCAATACATGACTCCATCCACTTTTTTTTTTTTTTTTTTTTTTTTAATTTTATACATACTCCATGAGTAGGAATGGCAGGGGGGGGGTGGCTTGGGTTTCTCTTTTCTTTTTTTTTTTTCTCTTTGGTGTAATGTGATTTTGTTTAAATAGCCTGTTTGTATTGTTTTAATGTTGTTTGCTTAAAGAAAAAAACAAAAAACAAAAAGAAAGCTGGTGCTGCTATAAAGACCAATATACAAATAGAACCACAGCGCACACATACAAAAGAAGTTACTTTCTAATCTTGCAAGGCTACTTCAAAACACCTGATCTTAAGTATATTATGAGGAATTAGTAACACCATATGGCCATACCATGCTTAAGCCCACTACTGCGTCACAATACCTCATTTTCAGTGGGTTTCACACTATTCATAGAATGAAAGATAAATCCCACCCAAATCTCCACCCAGCAGCATGCCTGGCTCCAAACCCCTCCATGTGCAAATTTAAGACCTAATATCGCCGTTGTCCAAAATAAAGCCCTGTTAGTCAAAAAAAACTGGTTCCTAACTTTTTTAGCTGGCTCCTAGATTCAAAGCAAATTTGTCAAGCCCAGACATAAGAAAACTAGACAGTCAAAAATAAAAATGTATTATTTATTAAAAAAAAGATTATAAGTGCATTTTATATATTTGATGTATGTTCTTTACCTTTTTAAGAGCCCATTGACATCCAAAAGCTCCGATACTGCTGCTGGGTGATATCATCTTGGATGGGGTGTCAGAAGCCCCAGCAGACCCAGATCTATCACACAAGTGACACTCTATAGCAGTGATGGCGTACCTTGGCACCCCAGATGTTTTGGAACTACATTTCCCATGATGCTCAACTACACTGCAGAGTGCATGAGCATCATGGGAAATGTAGTTCCAAAACATCTGGGGTGCCAAGGTTCGCCATCACTGCTCTATAGTGTTCTCATTCAGCAGCTACATAAAAGGTTAAGTAGTGAGGTGAAATGAGGGGTGGGGATGCTGGGCCAGCACAGACAGTAATTACACAGTCCCAGAAGAGGGGAGGCATATAACATGGAGGGATAGGGGGGGCTGGGACGTAGTCAGATTTTCTAGCAAGTTCAAAGGTACATTCCCTTTAATCAGGATTTAATAAGATAAAGCGTTGGGGCGTAATCCTGCAGGTCTTGATTCCCATAAAGATTAAAGTGTTTGTATACCCTTACATATACGCAGTGAAGTGACTGGCCTCATTGGATACACAAAAATGAAACCAATTCTCCTACATATGTTGTACCTGTTTATCTGCAGCAATATAGCCTGTACAGCCTTCTACTACACACAGATGAAAGGGTATTTCTCAGCAGCTAAAAGCAGGGGATGGGGATCTGACCTCAGACTGCAGCGCTAGAGCACAGGCCTCCCTGAAATCTGATTAAAGGGAAGGGGAACACTTCAAAGGCTCAGAGTAACCTAGAGCTGAGGGTATGAGTCATGTAAAGTGTGCTGGAGAGAGGACGGGCCATCTTCTGGAAAGCTGAAGAGTTGCCTTAATCTTTTAGGAGCGAGTAATGTAGATAGTAGAAGGAAGAGAGATCAGAAAATAACTGGACTTTGGATTTGGTGCTTTGGGTTCAGATTAGTACTATAGAGAGAGGAGGTTTTCCTTTGTGGAGCTACATACCTTTCTATGTTTCCCTTTGAAGGTATCCTTGACATATTGGTAAGAGATCGTGTCCTTAACTCCTTCGCAACGACAGTACGCAAATATGTGGCCTCTTGGAGGGTGGGCCTTGACGCTGAGCAGCCGCATGTTTGCGTACCAGAATGTAAGCTCCGTTGTTCCGAGAGCCAGCACAGTGTTCCGCGACTAACAGAAAGCTCCTGCTCGCGATTGGGAGCTTTCTGATCGTGTGACCACTGTGAGAACCAATCATGGCAGTTACATAATTCCCGCCTTGCAGTATCTCAAACCCCTTAAAGGGCCAGGAGACACCGATACCAAGGGGTTAAAGTGGCAGTTTAGGACAAAATTGAAAATTCGTGAACAGGCAATAATTTTAATACAGAAGAGCCATGCTTTCTCTTCTGCGTTAAAGCTTCTTACCTGCCTGCTCATGTACAGTGAGACGTACATGCGCAGCTCACTGTACAAAATCGGCAGTACCGAATTCGACTGAACTCCTGCACATGCGCAGGGGTAAAGTCATCCCGGCCAATGAAAGCTGCTGGCGATCAAGACCTGGAAGCTGGCCGCCTGAAGATGTCAGTGGCCAGGGAGGGAACTTGGGGACTTCACATCGCTGGAGCCAAGGTGAGTATAGTTCTGCTGTAAAATGTATCTAGACCAAAAAAACTAACAATAAAATATATTTCAGTTTACCAATCCTTTACTGTGTAGACTTACCGTAATTTTTCTTTTTTAACCATGGTTTCCTTCTTTTTCATCTGATAATCGAGTCGGTTACACTCTTCCTCTTTTAAGATGTCTCCACTCTATAAAGGAGAAACGGAACCACCCATACACAGCAGCGTTTTAAAGCTGTGGAGAGAGTGGTATTAGATAGACTAGTAGATTTAAAGGCAAATATCTTTTTTATTGATGTTTTAAAAAAGACAGAAGTATCAAACAGATACAGAAATTAAGAAAACATAGCCACATAAACATGTATGAAAAGGAGGCCTCGAGGGCAGAAGTACAATAGGTGGGTACACTTAGATAATACACATCAAGCAT
Organism: Lithobates septentrionalis; assembly: GCA_037952835.1. Classification (NCBI taxonomy): domain Eukaryota; kingdom Metazoa; phylum Chordata; class Amphibia; order Anura; family Ranidae; genus Lithobates; species Lithobates septentrionalis. The sequence goes on along the minus strand of JBBDGP010002324.1, from coordinate 641,245 downwards.
TATATAAAGTATGAGACAAAACAATATATAGTTAGACTAAGTAGATTTAGAAAAACTTTACATAAGTGACTAACAAATTAAAAGCTGAACTCCAGCTAACACTTTTTAGCAGTTATAGAAGCCATTTTTCCTTTTGGGATGAGGGTTTTACATAAATGCATAAATTGATCATTGTAAGTACCCTTGTCAGTCTTAAATGAATTGTCTCAACTGCCACTTTTGCTGGACAGCTTGGTCTGTTAAAAGAAGTTGAAAAATTTAGACTTCCGAATCACTGGGTGAAAAAAAAAAGTTAAAGAAAACAAATGCAGCCACCATATCGAAGAATATGTAAGCTGCAATATAAAACATTTTTAGATAAACTTTAAGATTGACATTCTTCTAGCTTATACTTTGTTTAGTAAGTCCAGTGACCACACTAGAGTCTATACCTCAGATGTGCTCTCCTGGAACAATCTTTGGAAAGAAAGATTTGGCAAGTGTAACTTTTTTTTCTTTCTTTCTTTTTTTTTATTCAGATTTCTTGACAACAGGTTGTTTGCAACCTGCTCCGATGATACAACAATAGCATTGTGGGACCTAAGAAAGCTGAACAATAAGGTGTGCACACTACATGGACATACCAGCTGGGTGAAGAACATAGAATATGACACACATACAAGGCTTTTGGTGACTTCTGGGTTTGATGGCAATGTGATCATTTGGGACACTAATAGGTAAATGGTTTGTTTACTTTATTATAGCTTTAAAGAAACCCTGTCAAGGAGTTAAAAATGCCAACAGCATCTGTAGCAGACCTTCCAGCTCTGATCCTATCTCTTACATCTAGATGTGTAGAGGAGTGTGCTCCCTGCAAGCTGTTGTGGTTCCTCCCAAGGACCTCTACATCACTACTGTACCCAACATTGACTAGAGGTCAGCGGAAGGAACCAAGGCAGTCAGCAGGGAAATCCACTATTCAAAGCACCAAATAAGATAGGCATTGGGTGCTCAGTTACAGAGCAAAGTTTCAGCAAATAAGCCACCAGACAGGAAAGTATAAAATAGTTTTCTTCACAGGTAGTGCTGTTTCTATGTTTTTTTAAATTTCATGACATGGTCACTTCAGATTTATGATTGGTATTTAAACCTGTGTAGCTGGCTTCTGCCAGCACCTGGAATTGTGAACAAAATGCAGAGGGTGACGAAACTTCAGATTTTACTTGCAGGACAATACTATGAGATAGATTACCTATCAAAATTAATGAAAGGGAGTTAGTAAAGGGCACCCTTTTACCCTGCCAAACTGATTAACTTTGACCTTTCAGAAATTTTACAAGTCTGCATGAATACATCCTTGAAATGTTATAATATTAAGCAACAGTAGAATTTTTCAGAAAAGCTTCACCTTTGTATCACTAAAATCAGCACTTGAGCTCCAGTTCAGTGACTTTGCCTCGGCTGAGAAGATATTAACCTACCTCAGGCAGAAGGAAGCCTTTGCTATGTCACCTCTCCCCTAGTGTGATGTAAAGAGGCTGAAGCATGGTGCTGACCCTGTCAGACATTTGTGACTACACCCAAGAATTGCACATGTACCAGAATTGACTGAGTGATCTCTGAGCCAGCATCTCAACTTGCAAAGTAGCAAGACATTATTAGGGGGAATATTGTAATCTCTGTGTGGGAGGTAATAAATATCTGGAAGTGTTACACTTGCCCGTTACATAGCATGTATGCACCTTACATAAAAGTATATGAGACTAGGTCCAATTTGTGTGAATTTAGAATATGGCAACGTGAGACCAGAATTCTGCCTGCCCTTTACCAATTCCTTTAACTCCCTATTGCTCCCAATTAGGGAGTTGAGAATAGCAGACATTGTATCACTAGTGGAACCTGGAAGAAGACCAGAGTGAAGATGGTGGTGTCAGACAGCTCTGATGTGTCATCACTTTAGAAGGACAAACAAGCAGGCGTGTCTGCCATATTGTGTGGTTTTGCTGTACATACTTGTATATTACAAAAACAGCCTTGGGGACAACAATATCGCTTTAGTGCAGTGGTCATCAACCCTGTCCTCGGGGCCCACTAAGGGTCGGTTCACACTGGGGCGACTTGGGATCCGACTTGTACGCTCTCAAGTCGCCCCAGAAAGAGATTCAATGGGAGTGAACGGGAGCGTCTTAATAGACACTACTGAAGTCGCTCCGACTTCAGAGCGTACTCCCTGTACTACTTTGATCCGACTTGGTAGGCGACCTGTACCATAGAAATCAATGGAAGTCGCCTCCAAGTCGGATCTCTCTCTCAAAGTCAAGCGACTTTGCAGGGAAAACCCCTCCCTCCCAGAGAGCTGATTGCCCTGTGATTGGCCACAGCCGAAGTCGCCTGTCATGGAGGCGACTTCAAGTCGCGTTGTAATTTGCTGGAGCCGCGTTGAAGTCGCGGTACAAAGTCGCGCTGAAGTCGTGTTGCCCCAGTGTGAACCGACCCTAACAGGCCAGGTTTTAAGTATTACCTTGGGGAGATGCAGACTAGAATACTGCAATCACTGAGCACCAAATGATATCACCTGTGATGTATTTCAGTTATATTGCAAACCTGGCCTGTTAGTGGGCCCTGAGGACAGAGTTGATGACCACTGCTTTAGTGGATCTAGTTACAAAATATTGACTACAGTTAGTGACTCCAGACGGCAAGTAAATTTCACCAGTGACCTGCTAAATATTATGCAAAAAAATATTACCACTGTGTCAAAGTCAGAATATCACATTTTAATTTGCAAGCAATTTGGAAGGGTGCTGAAAAGTGATGTAATCCCTTTCCAGGGACATTCACAAGAAGGCATCTTGACCAGATCAATGGCAACACGGCAGTTTCAAACAGCCATGTGGTCTTTTACACTACAGCTACGCCCAACTAATAAATCAGAACCTTGGACAGGTGGGCTGTCTTCCCTGTATACATTTCAAGGCTTAAAGAGTTAGTTCACCTTTACCAAAAATATATGAAGATAAGGGACACCTGTAAATAAAATAAATCATGCAGCTTTGACCAAAGCTAATAATGCCCTTGCTATAGGTGTAGGCCATTAACATGCCTCCCAAAGCCTGGCATCATCCCATTCTGCCTTGTTGCTACGAGTTAGCAGATTTATACCCCCTTGCACGCACTCACACTCTCTCTCACCTGTCGCAGTAGCATTAAGCTCAGAGATGCTGCAATGGAGAAGATAGTGGACTGTGTGTGTGTGTGTGGGGTTGAGAGCTTGCTCCTGTGATGGTAGGGATGAGCAGTTGGGCGAGTTTTACACAGTTTTGTATAAGAGTAGTGTGAACCGCAAGATTTCGCAAGCATTTTCAGAGCTATCGGCAAGCTTTTTTGAAGGTTTAAAAGTACCATTCGGCTTCAGTTTGTAAATATTGAACATAAATCATAATGAGAGTGCTGATTTCCACTTTAAACAAGCTGCTAGCAGGCTTCAGCACTACTTGAAACTTGTTTGAAGCCTTCTAGCAGTGGCAATCAGGAGTGGCAATCAGCACTCCCATGAAGATCTGTGCATAACATTTCTAAAAAGGAGCTGAAGGGTGCTTCTAAAGGCTTACAGAAAGTTGCTCAAAGCTTGCCAAAAGTCTCATAAAAGCTTGCTGTTCATACTGCTCATATACAAGCTGAAGCCTGTGTAAAGCTGCCTAACAGCTGGGAGTGTATTAGCAATGTCCTACCAACAAGGCAAGATGGAATGAAACCATCTCTGGGAGATTTCCAGCCAGGCTTCAGGAGATGCATAAATGGCCTACATTTTTAGTAGAGGAAATATCTAACTTTAGTCAAAGCTGCTCAGTTTTTTTTTTTTGTTTTTTTTGTTTTTTTTTATCTACAGGCACCACACACCTGCATAGGCAGTAAAGGTGATACTTCAAATAGAGTTTAGCAGACTTAGTTGCACATCGGCTTATATATCTTAAAGGTTTCCAGTGGCTAGATCTCCATGCCTTACCATAGGTTCACTTTATGCGTTTTCATGGGCACAGCAGCCTATTTATTTGAATAGGCTGCTGTACCTATGGAAAACACAGGAAAAAAGTCCCTGCACCTTTTCCAAAAATGCAGCAGCTCAAAAACTGCGCAGTGCTGTGCAGTTTCCAGTGTGTGGGGGTGCCATTAGGATGAATAGCCTTAGTGTCAGGCACTGTTCCTACCCAGCCTAGCATTTTTGGTATTCTTCCTATTTCCTATAATATGAAATTTACAAATCTAAGATTATGAAGGTTGGGGCTGCTTTGAAAAGCTGCAAATAGTGCAGGAATCTTGCCACTATAGTATCCAAGTAGGATTAAAAAAATAAAAACAGACTTAACTAAAAACTCAGCTGTCAATTTTTGGCTGTGAGACTTTTTTTTATCTTCACTGGTGATTTACATCTCCCTTTTTATTCTGAGGGAAAAATAATAATTATCTTCAGGTAAAAAAGGTTGCGTTCGGTAGTTAGGAATGCCCCAAGATGGTATCTCATAATAGTTGCACTTTGACTCTAGAAAAGCTATTTTTTTGTGTTTTTTATTTTATTTTTTTTTTTTTTATGGCATCTTTTTATTTTGAGGATGAAATGTACTGACATTTTACATGGGCAGGGTATGGTGTATGTGTTTTTGTTGTAATACTCTTTTAATCACTGTTGCTTGTATTCACAGGTGTACAGAAGATGGTTGTCCACACAAAAAATTCTTTCACACTCGGTTTTTAATGAGGATGAGATTAACTCCTGATTGTTCAAAAATGTTAATTTCCACTTCCTCTGGATATCTGGTAATTTTACATGATTTAGACCTGACAAAATCCTTAGAGGTTGGTAGTTATCCTATCTTAAGAGCCAGGAGAACAGCTTCCACGTCAGGTAAATGGAATATAAAATATTTTGTCTACTTAAAACCAAATTCCACCCATAAGATTTGGCCGGAAGGTTTAATGTGCTGCTCTGATACAGTGAAGGCTCTAATGATGGAAAGCCTTCATCTCATGGCACAGATGTGAGAAGGTTAAGTAGTGCCACTGACCTATGTTCATTCTCCATATATTCCTGTGGAGGATCTAATCGAGTCATATGTCACTTTGTGGTTGATTTTTCCTAATGGATATATGGAAAATCATCATGGCCTGTGACAGTGCATAGTCCTAACTGTGCCATCGGGGACCTGAAAAGCTTTAACATATACCTAAAAGAATCCTATAAAAATGGGAGTATCAGAGCTGCATTGTTTTGTTTTTAAAGGTGTAAAGTCCATGACTGTCATCCTGATCATGCTTCCCTATCTAAAAAGTAATTGAGCCAAAACAAGTATACAAGAAAGTAAATTGATCTCGGAGTAGGTAGTGTAGCTAGGTTTAGGGTGACAACCATACAGCTGTCCTTACAAATGCATTTTCAATTGTTAGTTATTTACCAGTCCACCAAACTATATAAATAAATGGTAACTCATGTCAAACTGCCTTGCTTTTACTGAGAGAGCTGGCAGGCTCCCTTTTGGTAGCTTCTGAATGTTTGTCACGTGGTCTCTACTGATTGGGAGGACTAATTTGCTGGCAGAACCACTGATTAGTCAGATTAGCTTGAACACCAGACCGTAGCAGGCACATCAGCCTTTTTTTTTTTTTTTTCTTAAAGGACCATTGTCATGATGCAATGATCCTACTTGGTACAAGCCTTTTTTTTTTTATTACACGTTTACCTGCAGACCAAGCTGTCCATTGAAAATGATGGGTTGGGAAAAGCTATAACATAGCCAGGGCGGCTTTAGCATTTACAGCAGCAGTTTAAAAAAGCAAAATATGATTAAAGATTAACTGCTTTAAAGAATAACTAAAGGCAAAACTTTTATTTTAGTTTTGGATATAATTTAGAGGGATTAGAATCCTTGTCCGTTTTTATTGCTGTCTGTGCCCTCATTAAGGAGATTCAACCTCTCTATTTGTCCTGTTTACCATTAAAAGTGAAAGTAAAGGAGAAAATCCCAAATTTGGAGTTGTCCCCAGAAAAGTAATAGAGGTAAAATCTTCCAATGGGGACACTAGTTCTAGTGACCTGGGGGTCCCCAAGTAATTCCCTTCATTTGCAGGGATTTCCTCTCCCTTTCTGTTTGGCTATGATACAGGAAGTGAAGGTAAATCTCCTCAATGAGACACAGATGGTGGAAAAAAAAAGGCAGGGGTTGTAAGAGGTTCCCTTACACTATCCAAAATTTAAAAAAAGTTTTGCCTATAGTTCTACTTTGAGCACCCTTAGCAGTGTTTTAGCGATCTGTAGTTTTTATGATCAGTGGTCCGATCACCAAAAAAGTTTTCCTAGAAAGTCGAAAGTACTGAAATTGGTGGCTCCAGAAATTCCTACCAGGCTGAACTATAGACAGACACAAATACACAGTTGAAAAACATATGTGAGCTGTTATTACTAAAGACCTCTGCCACACTACACTGCCTAATCACTCTTCTGCTCTCTGCTCCAGCTTTACTGAATTACAGATACTTATGCAGCATACAGTATATGTATTGCCGTTGTGTATTTAGCTGTTTACCTGGAGTGCTTCATTATTATGTAGGTAACACTGGTCACCTATGTCCTTCTTTAACCACTTCCCGCCCGGCCTAAAGCAAAATGACGGCCTGGGAAGTGGTTCAGTTATCCTGACTGGGCGTCATATGACGTCCAGCAGGATAACGTCCCAGCGCGCCGATCGTGGTGTGTCAGTTTGACACGCCGCATCTCCGATTTGTGGTAAGAAGCCTCTGACAGAGGCTTCTTACCAGGTGACCAACTGTGACCAATCGCAGCTGATCATCTCGTGAACCAGAAAGTGCCGGTAAACTGCATTCCCCGGTTCGCGCTGACAGGGAGAGCTGATCGGCATCTCTCCCTGTCAGAGGGGGGGTCTGTGCTGATAATCGACACATTGATTATTGGCACAGCCCCATCAGATGTGCTACCACAGCTGCCAGTCAGTTCCCCTATAAAAAAAAAAGATGACAGTGCCCAGCAGTAAAACCTGTCGGTACCTAATCATCAGTGCCAATCAGTACTGTCCATCAGTCGCCAGTCAGTGCCCATCAGTGCCGCGTATTGGTGCTCATCGGTGTCAACCCATCAGTGCCCTTCAGTGAAGGAGAAAAACAAATTTTATAACCGAAACAGAAACTTTTTTATTTTTTTTTATTTATTTATTTTTTTTTATTTCGGTCTTCTTTTTTAGTTTGTTTAGCAAAAAATAAAAACCGCAGAGGTGATTAAATGCCACCAAAAGAAAGGTCTAATTGTGGGAACAAAATTATAAACATTTTGTTTGGGTACAGTGTAGCATGACCGCGCAATTGTCATTCAAAGTGCGACAGCGCTGAAAGCTGACAGTTGTCCTGGGTGGGAAGGCGAAAGTGCCAGGTATTGAAGTGGTTAAAAATATTTTTATATATGCATAGGGTATATGCCAAAACTGTCCCCGAGTTTAAGGTGTCTGGTGTGTTTGTTTTCACAATATATATATTCAAATTACAACTGAACTTGGAATATTTGCTATCGTGTGTATATAAAAAAAAAAAAAAAAAAAAAAAAGGTAATTGATCCTAAGAAGTACCCTGGAAAGTGAACGGACACTCTTGTGCTTTTAGCCTCATAACAATATATCTGTATTGTGAGATCTAAGGCCCTGCTGACCCTGACTACTAGTCTCAGGAGTGAGATTTTGTGATACCACTACTTTGCCTGCTCCCTGTTCTCCTTGCTGGAGTCTCTGGCATGAGGAAGCAAAAGCCCTGCCTCTACACAAAGATACACACAGTGTGAAACAAGGCGGTAATGGAGAAAAATCAGCTGCAGGGAAACCATAAGTTATAACTAGTACTTATTGCCTTCTGAAGCACTTGTTATCTTTTGTGTGCTTTCCAACCTACATATATGGTATCTGTTGATTTATATATTCCAGTGTAAAACAAGGGTATCCTATCTGCTCGATAATATTTAAGTAATGTCATACTTAGCATTGTGTAAAGGGAAAGTATATTTATGTAAGAAGTTAGTTATTGCAGTGTTTTTCTCAAAGTAGATTTACAATGAGTTTCCATTACCTCAATGTATTCAATCTTGTATTTCTGCATGATGGCTAGGCAACTAGCATTTTTATGAAGTAGACAGCCTTCACATTTTTTTCTTAGCACAGGTTTCCTTCAACACAGTTTCCTAGAAAGAAAGGAACTTTTATGCAAAGGGAAGGGTCATATACAGTATCTCACAAAAGTGAGTACACCCCTCACATTTTTGTAAATATTTTATTACGTCTTTTCATGTGACAACACGGAAGAAATTACACTTTGCTACAATATAAAAGTAGTGAGTGTACAGCTTGTATAACAGTGTCAATTTGCTGTCCCCTTCAAAATAACTCAACACACAGCCATTAATGTCTAAACTGCTGGCAACAAAAGCGAGTACACCCCTAAGTGAAAATGTCCAAATTGGACCCAAAGTGTCAATATTTTGTGTGGCCACCATTATTTTCCTGCACTGCTTTAACCCTCTTGGGCATGGAGTTCATCAGAGCTTCACAGGTTGCCACTGGAGTCCTCTTCTACTCCATGACGACATCACGGAGCTGGTGGATATTAGAGACCTTGCGCTCCTCCACCTTCCGTTTGAGGATACCTCACAGATGCTCAGTAGGTTTTAGGTCTAAAGACATGCTTGGCCAGTCCATCAACTTTACCCTTGGCTTCATTAGCAAGGCAGTGGTAGTCTTGGAGGTGTGTTTGAGGTCATTATCATGTGGAATACTGCCCTGCAGCCTAGTCTCCGAAGAGAGGGGATCATGCTCTGCTTCAGTATGCCACAGTACATGTTGGCATTCATGGTTCCCTCAATGAACTGTAGCTCCCCAGTGCTGGCAGCACTCATGCAGCCCCAGACCATGACACTCCAACCACCATGCTTGGCTGTAGGCAACACACACTTGTCTTTGCACTCCTCACCTGGTTGCCGCCACACACGCTTGACACAATCTGAACCAAATAAGTTTATCTTGGTCTCATCCCACCACAGGACATGGTTCCAGTAATCCATGTCCTTAGTCTGCTTGTCTTCAGAAAACTGTTTGCGGGTTTTCTTGTTCATCATCTTTAGAAGAAGCTTCCCCCTGGGATGAGTCATGCAGACCAATTTGATGCAGTGTGTGGCGTATGGTCTGAGCACTGACAGGCTGACCCCCCCACCCCTTCAACCTCTGCAGCAATGCTGACAGCACTCATACGTATATTTCCCAAAGACAACCTCTGGATATGACACTAAGCACGTGCACTCAACTTCTTTGGTTGACCATGGCGAGGCCTGTTCTGAGTGGAACCTGTCTTGTTAAACCGCTGTATGGTCTTGGCCACCATGCTGCAGCTCAGTTTTAGGGCCTTGGCAATCTTATAGCCTACGCCATCTTTATGTAGAGCAACAATTCTTTTTTTTCAGATCCTCAGAGTTCTTTGCCATGAGGTGCCATGTTGAACTTCCAGTGACCAGCGTGAAAGCAATAACAATAAATTTAACACACCTGCTCCCCATTCACACCTCAGACCTTGTAACACTAACGAGTTGCATGACACCGGGGAGGGAAAATGGCTAATTGGGCCCAATTTGTATATTTTCACCTAGGGGTGTACTCACTTTTGGAGCCAGCGGTTTAGACATTAATGGCTGTGTGTTAAATTATTTTGAGGGGACAGCAAATTTACACTGTTATACAAGCTGTACACTCACTACTTTGTAGCATTTCTTCAGTGTTGACACATGAAAAGATATAATATATTTACAAAAATGTGAGTGTACTCACTTTTGTGAGATACTGTACAAATATAGCCTAAAGTACCTTTTATTTGGGTAAAATAATGCATTCTTAAAAAAATGGATTATAAAAATATTACTTGCTCCTACTGAGAGATAGGGTGGCCACAAATGGCCCCTATATCACTTTAATCTAAGAACCCCATAATGGATGTAGTGCAATGGTCATTGCATTACAATCCATTGTAACAAGATGGTTGCATACTGAGGTATTACAAGCTATTTTTAGAGCATTCTACCTGTGTTTGTGAGACCCAATGTATTCAACCTGAATTGTATTATTAGCCACGCACTGGATTGACTAGTAACTGTCAATGCTGATTTTGATTATCTATTATCCACAGACGTGACCACTTCACCCACATCTTCTGACACAAGGTCGCCTAATTCTCCAAGTCATCACAGTGAATTGGGCTGCCTATTTGAAAAACATAATTTGCGGGCGTTACAGAGAGAAGGTATGTGCTATTGTGACCCGTTGAGTTGTACAATCTGCAGATTCCCATTGGTCAGAATATACTGTCCTATAGGAATAGATACTCTCTGCACTTGAGCAGACTTAGGGGTTCACTGTCAGAAAATGTTTGATCCTAGTTTTAAATGTTTAGGTGAATTAAATGTATTACCTTTTTACTGTACAGTGAGGAGTGGTGTTGCAGTTTTCAGCCTTCACATGGTGTAAGATACAGGAATGATCAGCTATATCCTTGCTTGGGCAGAGTGATTTTTGTAGCCCATCTATCTTATCTAATCAGGGCTATGGTACACCCATCAAATGCCATTAATACTCTGCCATTCTTACTCTGAATGGTCTAGGGTTGTTAGTGGTGTACCCCAAGGTTCAGGATTGGGACCCTTACTTTTGAATACCTTTTTTATAAATGATATTGGGTCTGGGACTAAAAGTACTATGTCAGTCTTTGCAGATGACACCAAGCTATGCAATGGAAAACCGCCCTTAAAGGGTGTCTCCAACTTACAAGCAGACCTCAGTGCACTGTTTAATTGGGCAACTATGTGGCAAATGAGGTGTGATGTTGATAAATGTAAAGTTATGCACTTGGGGGCTAAGAATATGCATGCATCATACATACTAGGGGGAGTACACCTGGGGGAATCCATAGTGGAGAAGGATCTGGGGGTTTTTGGTAGCTCATAAGCTTAATAATAGCATGCAGTGTCAAGCTGTGGTTTCAAAAACAAAGTGTATTTGGGAATGTATGGTTTTGTTTGTTTTTTATTGGATGGACTTGTGTATTTTTTCAACCTGACTATGTAATGGCAGTGGATATAAAAAGTCTACACACCCCTGTTAAAATGTCAGGTTTCTATGAAAAATGATACAAAGATGAATAATTTCAGAACTTTTTCCACCTTTTTAATGTGACCTATAAACTTTACTGTTGAACAACAAACTGAAACTTTTTAGGTGGAGGGAAGTAAAAATAAACTAAAATAATATGGTTGCATAAGTGTGCACACCCTTAAACTAATAGTTTGTTGAAGCACTTTTTGATTTTATTAGAGCACTCAGTCTTTTTGGGTATGAGTCTTATCAGCATGGCACATCTTGACAATATTTGCCCACTCATCTTTGCAAAAACGCTCCAAATCTGTCAGATTGTGAGGGCATCTTCTGTGCACAGCCCTCTTGGGGACCACCCCACAGATTTGCAATCAGATTCAGGTCTGGTTTCTGGCTGGGCCATTCCAAATCTTTAATCTTCTGGTGAAGCCATTCCTTTGTTGATTTGGATGTGTGCTTTGGATTGTTGTCATGCTGAAAGATGAAGTTCCTCTTCATGTTCAGCTTTCTAGAAGAAGCCTGAAGGTTTTGTGTCAATATCGACTGGTATTTGGAACTGTTCATAATTCCCTCTACCTTGACTAAGGCCCCTGTTCTAGCTGAAGAAAAACAGCCCCAAAGCATGATGCTGCCACCACCATGCTTCGCTGTGGGTATGGTGTTCTTTTGGTGATGTGTAGTGTTGTTTTTGCGCCAAACATATCTTTTGAAATTATGGCCAAAAAGTTCAACCTTGGTTTTATCAGACCATAACATGTTTTCCCGCATGCTTTTGGGAGTCTTGCCACTCTACCCCATAGCCCAGACATGGGAAGAATACGGGAGATTGTTGTCACACAGCCAGTACTTCCCAGGTATTCCTGACTGATACCTTTATAACAATGAGATCCCTCTGATGCTTTGGAAGCTCTCTGCGGAACATGGCTTTTGCTGTAGGATGCGACAAAGAAAATTTCAGGAAAGACCTACTAGAACAGCTGAACTTTTATTTGGAGTTAATCAGAGGCACTTTAAATGATGGCAGGTGTGTGCTGACTCCTATTTAACATGAGTTTGACTGTGATCACTTAATTCTGAACACAGCTACATCCCCAGTTATAAGAGGGTGTGCACACTTGTGCAACCTCATTTTATTTTTACAGTACAGTTTATAGGTCACGTTACAGGTGGAAAAAGTTCTGAAATTATTTACCTGTCTAATTTTTTTACATCACAGAAACCTGACATTTTAACAGGTGTGTGTGTGTAGACTTTTTATTACCACTGTAGCTTAGAATTCTGTCCTTGCTAATGCATACCAGCATTGTGAAAAAGAATGAGGCACATCCTATCCAGCATTATAATATGTGTATCACCTGCTAAAATGTTGAAGGCCAACTGTACTTTTAAACCAAAATCTTACCAAGCTCTCATGAACTAACCTACATGGACTCCTTCTCACCGCTTACCACCATTACATACTTCTGTAGCAGAGCCTTGTCGTTTGCATGTCTTCCAGTACCAGGCATGTCTCTGGTGCCGGTGTCTTCTTTGGCACCAGGCATGTTTGTGTGCTAATACTTCAAGATCTATCACCAGAACAACAGACCGCTTGTTATACCAGGGTATCCTGTGCACATAGCACTTGCCTGCCATCTAAATCAAAGCAGGGGCTGCTGAGCTGTAGGTGACAGCTAGCTAGCCCCACCCATCTGCCTAGCTATCTGACCACACCGATCGACCAAGACTAAGCTTTTGGAGTGACAGCCAGTGCACACAGAGCCCGCACAGCCCCTGCCCCCTCTTCCTAAGTTGCCAGACAGAACATCGCTGTGCTGTCTCCTAATCTCTCCTTGTTGGTTTACACTGAGTCTGGACCTGCAGCCTGCTATTCATGGCACCAGAGAGTGGAAAATGTTATCTTATGTTCTGAATGATTGCAGCTTGAGAAGAGCGCTTTCATTCACAAAAACACAAGGTGGCAACAAGCTGGCAACAGCACAAGTCAAGTACTACACTAGGCTGTCCCAGCCTAGTGTAGTAGCTGGTGTGTGCTTTTGTCTGCTTGTTTTTTGTGATGAAAAGCTGCAGTTATTCACAACACAAGCTGACAGTTCCCACTCCCTGTGCCCTAAAAAACAGGCTGCAGGTCTGGAATGAGCTATCTGGTAATTGCCATGTAATGCATCTAAACTAGCTTTTATTCTGAAAATGTCATAATCGTGTTAATTCTTCAGTGTACTGACTTCAGTTTATGTTCAAGAAATGGCACTAAATGTAATCGGAAATGCTCTACTCTGGTGGAGTACTGGTTAGGGATCGACCGGTTATCGGTACAGCCAAATATTGCAGGCTGATATCAGCATTTTCACAAAAATCTGTATCGGTTGCAAACTAGACCGATATTGGTCCCTGTGGGCCGCGGCCATCTTTTTGGGGTCTAGAAGCCTGTAGAGTGCAGACCCAGTGTGCAGGGACACGCACACAATGTCATTACGCCTCCGCGCACTGGGCCTATCGAGTCTTACAGCCTCCCTCGCCTCGCATCAACACTCGGACGGACATGGCATCTAGCCAGCAGAAAGCCACCCACCCACAGTAAGGTGCCAGGCCACTGAGGCCAACCAGCAGCCACCCACCCACAGCAAGGTGCCAGGCCAGCCAGCAGCCACCCACCCATCCCTATCAAGGTGCCAGCCATCCACAACAAGGTGCCAGCCATTCCAGTATTATACTTTTTTCTATGTTTTGGAAAGCCATTTAAGAAGTTATTGTTTTTCAAGCACTTTATTTTTCCCAGTTGTTTACTTTTAGACCTTGTTCATCACACCATGGTGCACTGCAGACAGAGATGCCATTTTTGAAATCTGTGTGTGTTTTTCTCTCCCATCAGTTTTCATGCAGGTATGGTGTGAAGAACGAGCCCTTAATATTAAACATTAACATGTTCAGTTTATAATTGATTTTTGAAAACAATTGGTGTTATTTCTAAAAAGATTCAATGTACAAAATATCGGCAGGAGAGGTGGCCGAAATATCGGTTTTGTATCGGCAACGAAAAAAATGATATTGGTTGATCCCTAGTACTGGTAGGTACTAAGAGCTGCTGCACATAGTGGCCACAGACATTTCTCTTTCGTTCATTGACAGACACAGCGCTTCCTTATTCAGAACCATAGGGTTATACCGCCCCCTACAGAAGTAGGACACTGGCAGAAAAAAACTTGGCTACGCCTATGGGCAGTCCTAGGTGGTATACATCCCCCTCTCTGCTATAGGCCTTCAGTTTTTTTTTTTTTGCCTAGTCAGGAGTAAGGACCTAGTTCCCTGCTGGGATCTCTGGTCCTGCCAATTTTTCGTTTATAAACCGTTTTTTTATTTTTTCCTGCGAAATCTACAATCAACTGCCGGACTGAGCGACGGGCTGGATTTTTTTAGATCCAGTGATTCCCTCCCAATCCAACTAGCTCTGCGCTAGGTCAGCCGCGACATAGCCCCACTGGACGAGGGCTGGCCAGCAAGTTGGGCTCCAGGAATCCCTCCTGGGTCCTTGGGAGCCTCGTGAGCGCGTCCGGTGGCCATTTTGCCTTAGCCGGCGCCATTTTCTTGGTGTCTGCATGCTTTCCTATGGCCGGCTGCCATATGGTGGTCTGGTGTGCTCATGGAGCGGCGGCTATTACTGTGAAGCCCTGGACGGGGTTTTAGCTGTGGCAGCTCCTCCTTTTATCCCAGTGCTGACTCGTGGGTTGTTCTTCCTCGGACGCTACGTGTGAGCAGTGCTATACCTGAGGCAGCAGGTGCTACACTGGTGGGATAGTGAGTCGTGGGGTTGCTTCCTCTCTCTCTGCTGTGGGGTGTCCTGGTGTTTCGGTTGCGTTACCGGCGCGGGGTGTGTCCCATAGCAGTGATTGCACTTGGTGCGGTGGGTCCCCCTTCATCCCCTATGGAGTCTCAGGAGCAGGTTTCTCCACCGGACCCCCTCTCAGAGGCCGCAGGTCCCTCGGGGTCCCAGCCATCCTTTGTCGCACTGACGGTCCTAGAGTCCTTTGCTTCCCGGGTGGAGGTAGCTTTTGGGCTGTGGACTAGCTAGAAGAGTCCCCCTCCTTCCCCTGCTTCATCTGTCTCATCAGATCCTGAATCTGACTCTGATGCAACCCACCCTTCCTGACTTCTCAGTGAGGATGATTCCTCCACACCTGTGGCTGCGCATGAGAAGGCACTGGTAGACGTACTGATTTACATCTGTGCGGGAAACTTTAAAAATGGAGGATGCAGCGAAGGGGCCGGTCCCCTTTGACACCCACAAGCTGTCTCGCATAGCCAAAGCGTTTCCTTACCCCTCCTATTTTGGCTATAAAGATTGGGAACATCCAAAACTTCCCTTTTTGTGGTCCCAAAACGCTTAGCTGTGAGGTACCCCCTTGAGGAGAGTCTCCTCGAGAAGTAGACGACTCCACAGTGGTGGATCCCCCTGTCTCTAGGTTGAACAAAGCAACCATGATTCCCGGTAGAGGAATCTTCGGCTTTTAAAGGTCCGGCTGACAGAAAAGCGGAGTCTCTGGCCCGCACTAGGTTTACTATTGCGGGTTCGGTGCTTAGGCCAGTCTTAGCCATTGCCCTGGTGTCGCAAACGCTAATGGAGTGGGCAAAGCTGTTGCGCCGTGATCTGGAGGGTGAACAGATTCCCCCCCTACCTTTGCTGAATTGGCGGATCAGTTGGTCCAGGGGCTGCAGTTTGTCTGCAATGCCTCCTTGGATGCAGCTCCCTTGATCTCTAAGCTGTCTGTTTCAGCAGTGATGCTTAGGCGTGTATTGTGGCTTAAGTGTTATGCCCCGTACACACGGTCGGATTTTCCGATGGAAAATGTCCGATCAGAGCGTGTTGTCGGAAATTCCGACCGTGTGTGGGCTCCATCGGACATTTTCCGACACACAAAGTTGGAGAGCAGGAGATAAAATTTTCCGACAACAAAATCCGTTGTCGGAAATTCCGATCGTGTGTACACAAATCCGACGGACAAAGTGCCACGCATGCTCAGAATAAATAAAGAGATGAAAGCTATTGGCCACTGCCCCGTTTATAGTCCCGACGTACGTGTTTTACGCCACCGCGTTTAGAACGATCGGATTTTCCGACAACTTTGTGCGACCGTGTGTAGACAAAACAAGTTTGAGCCAACATCCGTCGGAAAAAATCCTAGGATTTTGTTGTCGGAATGTCCGAACAAAGTCCGACCGTGTGTACAGGGAATTAGTCTGCGGCCCAGACTTTTTTAAAAAAAAGCTCTTACTGATTTACCCTTTCAAGGCGATCGTCTGTTTAGGGCTACCCTGGATGTCACAGGGGGGAAGAGTACCTCTCTTCCACAGTCTAAAAAGGGGAAGGAGCCTCGTTGCAGACGTGGCCCTTCCTTCTCAGCACACACCGTTTTTTCATCCCTCAGGGTCCAATGACAAGGGTTCAAAGTCCTTCAAGCCCTCCTCGGGAGGTTCCAAGTGACCCTGGTCTGGCAAGTAGAGAGCGGGTTTCTCTAGACCCGCTGACAAGGCCCCTTTGGTATGGAGGTGCGCCCCCACCCGTGTCTGGGGTGGAGGTACGCTGGTTTCCGTGCCCGTGGACCTCTTTTGATAAATGACAAGTGGGCCCACAAAGTGATTCTGTCCGGTTACAAGATAGAGTTCCGGTCTTGTCCCCCGAAAAGACTTTTCCCTTCCAATGTGCATCTGTTCCCGGACCGCTTGCAAGCCCTCCGTGGCGCTGTGCAAGACCTGTTGCCTCAGGGGGTGGTTGTCCCGGTTTCAGTGTTAGAATATTTTCAGGGGTTTTATTCAAATCTGTTCACGGTACTAAAGAAAGCGGACACTGTTCACCCAATTCTGGACCTCAAGGCCCTGAACTGCTTTGTGCGGGTTCAGAATGGAGTCCATTCGCACTGTGGTGGTGTCTCTTCATCGGGGGACTTTTTATGCTTCTATCGACATCAAGGATGCTTACCTGCACATTCCAATATGTGCCCAACACCAGCGATTTCCTCCATTTTGCTGTGGGAGAGGAGCACTATCAGTTCGTGGCGTTACCTTTTGGTCTCGCCTACGCTCTTTAGGTCGTCACAAAAGTGTTGGCCCTGGTTCTGGTGTTGCTGCGTCAGCGGGGGATTGCGATTCTGGGCTACCTGGACGACCTCCTTCTGCGAGCGGAGTCCTCTGCTAGCCTAATATTTTTATGGCTGAGAAACCATTTTGAAGGACTATTTATCGTCAAGTCCCATCATTGAATCTGCCATTCTGTGGACATCCTTTGGGTATCGTTATAAGCCTGTATTGACCCCCAGACTGAAAAGCTGGGTGTGATCTGATGAGTGGGGACACATGTGGGGGTGTCTTGGTACGCCTGAAAATTTTTCTGCAACATTTTCTCTGCACTTTTTTGCACACCAGATGTGAAACATTTTCACAGTTTTTTATGGACTTTATGCTCTTGTTTTCACTTATGATGGGTCTATGTCTGGGAACGCTGTATTTATATATTGTTACTGTGGTCAAGTGTCTAGCACTTTGTGTATAGCAGCTTCATTCACCTTTTATCACCCAATATTTTTTCACCATCAGCGCAAGTTTATATATGTAGATTATATATTTTTTTCACTATTGTTCAGGTTGGGCTTCAGTTTGTTCTGTGAGCTCCTGTTACCTGGTTGGCTCTTGTGTTTAGCCTTGGGATTTTTCATTGTCCCACCCCTCATGTTTGGCACTGCTTTGGGGTGTCCCTATGGTTTTGAATAATGGAGTGCTGTATCTGTCAATGAACGAAAGAGAGAATGGGATTTTTGACCTGCCATAAAATCCATTTCTCTGAGTTCATTGACAGACAGAGCACCCACCCCTCTAAGGAGTTTTAATACTTCTAACACTGCTTGTTACTAAACTGAAGGCCTATAGCAGAGAGGGGGGTGTATACCACCTAGGACTGCCCATAGGTGTAGCCAAGTCTTTATTTTTTCTGCCTAGTGTCCTTCTCCTGTAGGGGGCGGTATAACCCTATGGTTCTGAATAATGGAGCACTGTGTCTGTCAATGAACTCAGAGAAATGGATTTTACAGTAAGTCAAAAATCCCATTTTTCTCTGTTGCTCTGCATGGGCGGTGGCAATGGTAAACTGCGTGTAATATATAAGATGCAAAGCCTTGAAATTCATAGGTAACATATTTTACTACTTGGTTGTATACACTGAACCTTTCTGTAGTGATGCATTCTGAGCATCAATCTGGTTAATTCCTGGTTGGCAACACATTTGCAGTAATTTGGAGAGTAGTAATATACAGTAATAAGAGTACAGTTTCAGTACTTATAGTTCCATCAGCTATAGCAAGAATGTTTTAGATATCTTTTTGCAGCTCGCAAATATATGATCAGCCAAAGTTTAAACTGAGAAAATAAACCATTTCAAGAAAAAAAATAAGGTAATTTTGAAATTGATGGCAGCAACATGTTTTAAAAAAGTTGGGGCAGGGCCATGTTTACTATGGTGTAGCATCCCCTCTACTTTTTGTCTAGGAACTGGGGAGACCAGTTACAGGAGTTTTAAAGGGAGGAAGGTTGTCCCATTCTTACCTGATATAGGATTCTAACTGCTCAATAGTCATGGGTCCTCTTTGTTGTATTTTTTTTGTTTCAAGAAGCTACAAATATTTTCATTTGAAGAAAGTTCTGGACTGCAGGCAGGCCAGTTAAGCAAATGGACCCTTCTACTATGAAGCCATGCTGTTGTGATAGATGCGGTTTAGCATTGTCCTGCTGAAATATGCAAGGCCTTCCCTGAGACAGACATCTGGATGGGAGCATATGTTGCTGTAAAATCTGAATACATCTTTCAGCATTGATGGTGCCTTTCCAGATATGCAAGCTGCCCATTCCATATGCACCAATGCACACTCATACCATCAGAGATGCAGACCATTAAACTGAGCACTGATAACAAACCTCCCTTCTTTAGTCTGGAGGATGCGGTGCCCATGGCTGCCACAAAGAATGTAAAATTTCTATTTGTCTGACCACAGATCAGTTTTCCACTTCGCAACAGACCATTTTAAATAGGCTTTGGCCCAGAGAAGATGGTGGAGTTTCTGGATTAAGTTCAGATACGGCTCCTTTGCATAATAGAGCTTTAATCTGCATTTTTAGATGGAGCGGCGAACTGTGTTCACTGACAGCAATTTTGTTTTGCAAAATGTTCTTCCAGCTCCACTTTGTTAGTATCACGTACTTTGTCAGCTTTTTGAAGCCCTGTCCCAACTTTTTGGAGACGTGTTGCTGCCATCCTTTTCAAAATTACCTTTATTTCCTTAAAATGGTACATCTTCTCAGTTTAAAAACATTTGATATGTTTTCTGTTATAAATAAAATATGGGTTTTGAGGTCTGCAAATGATTGCATTTAGTTTTTATGTAGATTTTAGTGTCCTAACATTTTTTTGGTATTGGGGGCTCCAAGTAATATTTTTTTTTTTTAGCAAAAAGGCAGATTTTTACATGTTTATTAGTTGGTGAGGTTGAAAAAAGACACACGTCCATCCTATGTGTGTGATTATATGTCAGTATTAAATTGTATATCCCTGTATGTTGGGGTCGTTCAGGTGCTTATCTAATCGTTTTTTGAATCTATCAATGCTCCCCCCTGAGACCACTGCCTGTGGAAGAGAATTTTACATCCTTGCCGATCTTACAGTAAAGAACCCTCTATGCCAGTGGTTCTCAACCTTTCTAGTTCCAGGACCCCTTGATAAAATTTCCCAAGTTGTGGGGACCTCTAACAGTAAAATTATTTTCGTAGTGTGGGTTGTCAGCACCCAAGGCAAGACAAGTAATTTGTGCCCCTAACCCACAGACATTTAGCGCTCCCTGATTACCTTCTACTTGTATAGTATTAAAACCCCTTATGGTACATTTTAGGATGTACCACTCTTTCTTTTTGTTCTCCATTCTTTCCCTTTTATCTCCCTCTATCCTAATGTCTTGCTTTTTTTTTTTTTTTTTTTTTTTTTTGTTCCCTATCTCTCTCTCTAGTCGTCTTTCTTGTTCTTTCTCTTATTCTTTGGCCTCTTTCACATGGGGGATCCGTATGTCCGTTTTTCATCCTTCCGTTTTCGGATGAAAAACGGACATACATGTATCCCTATGGAGCGTCGGATGTCAGCGGTGACATGTCTGCTGACATCCGACCTGCTCTGATCCGAAAAGTGTAACTGAGGAAAACCCTACTTTCCCTTATCGTCTTTCAGGACAGCACTTGAGAGAGTGACTCCTCCCCTTGCCAACAGGAAACACCTCTTCCACCAAACTTTAAAAGGAGGCTCCTTTCCACATCTTGTCAGTTTTTGTGTTTCCTCCGGAGGGAACACTTCGTGGGGAAGTCAGGGCTCTCAGGTGCTGTCCTGGGAGCTCAGGTTTCCTGATTTTTTCATCAAACACTTTTTTTACCTCATGAGAGCTGTTCCTCCCATTCCACAGCTGAGGTGAAGTGCTGCTGGCTGGGCTCCCTCTCCCTCTTCATATGGGCTCAGGGTGAGTCCGACTGTCGTGGGCATCGCTCCTAGGCGGCGGCAAGACAGGCGGTGGCCGTTTACTGTGTTTTTTTTCTCAGGTCCACCGCCTGTTGCTTATTGCACCGCCGCCATCTTGGGGATGGCAGCGGGGCTCCATCCGCCGGAAGTGAGGCATCCGGAGGGGGCGGAGCCCACGGAACAGGCGTGCGGCGTCATTTTCCGCCGGAAATCGCAGAGGGAAAGGGGAGGAATGGGGCTGTGCTTATTTAGCGGTTCCGGTCCGGCGCACAGGCGCTATTGGAGTCCGGAACCGGCGTTTAGCCACACAAACACAGCAAGCGCTCCTCGATGGAATCGATGGCGGCAGCAAGTGGGACAGGCACAGGCACCAGCAAGGCCCAGGTAAGGGGCAGTTGTATACTGTCCTCCTTGTACTGTGGGGTCTCTCTCTCTCTCTCTCTCTCTCTCTATCTCCCCCCCCGGTGGCAGGGGCCTGTCTGGGCACATAAGGCAGTTTAGTTCTTACTGTGCACCTGTGGTGAGCATCCTTGGGTATAGGACAGGTTGTCTCATTGGGATGGTTTCTTCTTTTGTCTCATGGCAGGCCAAGAGCTCTGATCCAGTGGCAAAAAGAAAATGTCCTTCATGTAAATCCAAGCTACCTGAAGGATGGAAGAAGACGTTATGTCAAGCTTGTATTGATTTGCTAGTTAAAGAAGAAGCTTCTTCCGCTTGCAGCGACTTGATTGCATCTGTTAAAAAAGAACTTGATGCGACTATTCAATCATTTCGCTCTTCCCTAACAAACCCATCCCTGAGTCAGCCTACTACCTCACAGTCCTCCCAGGGCTCACTTATAGTCCCGGCGGTGGAGACTGAGGCATCTCCTACCCCAGAGGGACATTCACCCTCTCAATCTGAGGATTCTGATGAGGGTGAGGAAGGAGAAAATTTACCTTCAAGATTTAAATTGTCTTTAGAACAGGTAGATGGCCTGTTAAAAGCAATCTATACCACACTGGGTCTGGAGGAGGAAAGAAAGGAGTTATCTCTGCATGATAAAATGTATGCAGGGCTTAGCGAGCACAAAAATCGCAATTTCCCAGTGCACTCTGTTATTTCTGAAGCTATTAAGAAAGAGTGGGCAGAGCCAGAGAGAAAGCCTTTCTTTCCCAAAGCCTTAAAAAGGCGTTTTCCTTTTGATGAAGATCCAGCGGCGGTTTGGAACAAAAACCCCAAACTAGATGCCGCATTTTCCCAGGTCTCGAGGTCTACAGATTTGGCATTCGAGGACATGGGGGTGTTGAGAGATCCCATGGATAAAAGGATGGACCAGGTTCTAAAAAGGGCTTGGCAATCTATCATAGGAAATCTTAAACCTGCTATGGCAACTACAGTGGTATCCAGAAATATGGAGTTCTGGTTAGAGCAACTTAAGGCCCATATCTCAGCAGACTCACCAAAACAAGAAATTTTGGATTCATTCTCAACTCTGTCGGCCGCTGTCGCATTTATATCTGATGCATCAGCAGAATCAATTAAAATGACAGCTAGATCTGCTGCCCTGGCCAACTCAGCCAGAAGGGCTTTGTGGTTGAAAACTTGGCCGGGGGACGCGGCATCCAAAAACAAGCTGTGTGGGATACCGTTCCTGGGTGACTTGCTTTTTGGGCCTGACTTAGATGCGGTTCTAGATAGAACAGCGGATAAAAAGAAGTCTTTTCCCATCAAAAAGAAAAAACAGCCAGTTAAACGTTTTTTTTTCGTTCCCAAAGGGCTCAAGAACAAAACAAACCCCAGGAGAAAAGAAAAAATTGGGCATCGCAGAAGGGAAAGGGAAAAGGAAATGTCCTTTTCCATCCTCCTGCAGCCTCCGGTAAAACGCAATGACTTGTGCGTACCGGTGGGGGGAAGGCTTCAAGGTTTCCTTCCCCTTTGGGCCAGCATGACAGAAAGTCTATATATTTTGGACATGCTGTCCCAAGGTTACAGGATAGAGTTTTCGGATCACCCGCCAGAAAGATTCTTTGTAACAAACCTACCAAGGGATCAAACAAAGGCTCTGGCCATGAAGAACCTTTTAAGGGATCTGAGGCACCAGAGGGTAGTGATACCAGTATCCCCAGAAGAACAGGGTCAGGGTTTCTATTCGCACATCTTTCTGATAAGAAAACCATCCGGAAACTTCCGTCTTATCCTCAACCTAAAACCCCTGAACAGGTCAGTCCTATACAAAAAGTTTTGTATGGACTCAATTTTCACGGTCAGAAGCATTCTGACAAAAGATTGTTTTATGGCATCAATCGATCTGAGGGATGCTTATCTTCATATTCCTGTAGCACCTCAGTCCCAGAAGTTCCTGAGGTTTGCGGTGAATATGGGCAAGGAGATTATACATCTTCAGTTCAGGGCCCTTCCCTTCGGCCTGTCGTCAGCTCCTCGTATTTTTACGAAGATAATGGCGGAAGCTCTTGCCCCTCTTCGACTCCAGGGGATTGCGGTAATTCCATATCTGGACGACCTCCTCTTTTTTGCCCCATCCAGGGAAAAGTTGCAGGAGGATTTGAACAAATCCCGCAGTCATTTGGAGTCAATAGGGTGGATAGTGAATGTTCAAAAATCAAATTTCATCCCAGCTCAGCAAGTACTGTTTCTGGGTTATTTGATAGATTCAGTGGAGCAAAAGATTTTTCTCCCAGAAGAGAAAAAGATCAAGGTCCAAAGGGTAATAACGGCACTACAAACAAATCAACTGATTTCAGTCCGAAAGGTTATGTCGGCTCTGGGGACATTAACCTCTTCAATGCCAGCCATCCAATGGGCAAGGCTGCATTTCAGGACTCTCCAGAGGTTCCTTCTAAGGACATGGAACCACAGGACGGAGAGTTTAGATACAAAAGTAAAGATTCCCACCAGAGTCAAAGGTTCACTTTGGTGGTGGAAAAGTCAGGTGGTACTGCAAAAAGGTCTTCTTTGGTCTTTTCCGACCGGGAAAGTGGTCACAACAGACGCCAGTTTGCAGGGATGGGGGGCCCACATGGGTCAGGCCTTAGCGCAGGGAACATGGTCCCAGTTCGAGGCCCAAAAATCCTCAAATTGGAGAGAGCTGAAAGCGGTTGCTCTAGCATTAGCTTTCTTCTCTCAAAACCTCATAGGTTGCCATGTCCAGATTTTGTCAGACAATGCCACGGCCATAGCCTACCTGAACAAACAGGGAGGCACAAGAAGCAGGGCTCTTCACTTACTGTCAGTAGAGATTCTGGAGTGGGCAGAGAACCACTTACTATCTCTATCCGCAGTCCATCTAAAAGGCACATTGAACGAAGTAGCGGATTATCTGAGCCGACAGAAAGTTCAGGAATCAGAGTGGAGTCTGAACAGGAAGGTGTTTGCATTAATCACCAGTGTTTGGGGCCTTCCGCAGGTAGATCTGTTTGCTTCAAAACAAAACACGCAGCTCCCGAATTTTTTCTCCCTTCAGAGAGACATTTGCTCTCAGGGGATAGATGCTCTGGCACATCCATGGGATTTTTACCTAGGGTATGCTTTTCCTCCATTCAGGTTAATCCCTCTAGTGTTGAGGAAAATACTGGAAGAGAGAGTATCAATAATTTTGATTACTCCATATTGGCCAAAGAGGGCTTGGTTTTCCACGATTCTTCAGTTGGCAATCAAACCATGTTGGCATCTTCCGCTCAGTCAGGATCTGTTGACTCAGGGGCCAATGCATCATCCAGATGTAGGCAGGTTAAAACTCACTGCCTGGTATCTGAGGAGCAGTTAATGAGAAGCAAAGGCTTTTCTGAACGTTTAACTACGATGTTGCTTTCCAGTAGGAAAAAGGTAACCAGGGATATTTACGCCAAAGTATGGAAAGTCTATGTTTCTTTCTGTCATTCTGAACATAGGAAGGTTAAAGATCTAGTTTCAGTGCTGGAGTTCTTGCAAAACGGTGCAGTGGGAGTGGGAGTGGGAGTTTATCTGGAGAGATCCTTATCTTCAGAAACTCTGATCATGAGATTTTTCAAAGCACTTTCCAGGTCTAGCCCGGTCCCGGTGAAGCATTTCCCAAATTGGGATCTCTCGGTGGTTCTGCAGGCTCTGGCAAAAGAACCATTTGAGCCTTTACAGGCCATATCCCTAAAGAATTTAACTTTGAAGACTATTTTTCTGGTCGCAATTACTTCAGCAAGAAGGATTAGTGAACTGCACGCCCTATCAGTAAAAGAGCCTTTTTTGTCAGTTTTTCCTGATAGAGTTGTCCTTAAAGTAGATCCGGGGTTTTTGCCAAAAGTGGCAAGCTTTAGTAACAGGTCTCAGGAGATTACTCTACCAACCTTTTCTGCTAACCCTTCGGGTGCAAAGGAAGAGCAGTTTCACAATTTAGACGTAAGACGTATCCTATTACAGTATTTGGAAGTAACAGGAGGGTTTAGAGTTTCAGATTCATTATTTGTTCTTTTTTCTGGAAACAAGAAAGGCCAACAAGCATCAAAAGCATCATTGGCTAGATGGCTTAAGACAGCTATTTCTGTAGCCTATTCTCAAATGGGTTTATCTTCCCCGCTGGGAATTAGGGCTCATTCAACAAGAGCCCAGGCCACTACATGGGCAGAAAGAGCTGGTGCCACCCCAGATCAGATTTGTAAGGCGGCTACGTGGTCAAGCTACTTAACGTTTGTCTGTCATTACAGACTGGATCTCCTATCAGCAGGTGATCAGGCTTTTGGCAGAAAGGTTCTGCAGGCTGTGGTCCCTCCCTAGGGGGGTAAGTCTCTCTTATCCTCTCAAGTGCTGTCCTGAAAGACGATAAGGGAAAATTCAAGTTAGACTTACCGGTAACTTGTTTTCCTTGAGCCTTTCAGGACAGCAGCATCCCGCCCTATTGTTTTTACATATATATACTGTGACTAATCATATCTCGATTATGTGTTCCAGTTTGGGGCCGGAGGTTCTCTACTACTACTACTGACAAGATGTGGAAAGGAGCCTCCTTTTAAAGTTTGGTGGAAGAGGTGTTTCCTGTTGGCAAGGGGAGGAGTCACTCTCTCAAGTGCTGTCCTGAAAGACTCAAGGAAAACAAGTTACCGGTAAGTCTAACTTGAATTTTTCCATCCGTTTTCGGATCGGGTGACGATGGACACTACGGTCTGTCATCATCCGATCCCCCATAGGGGAGAGCGTTGCTCTGACAGGTCCGTCGCTGCACAGTGTGCAGCGATGGACCTGTCATCATCCTGCTCAGTGGGGATTGGCGGAGCGATCCCCGCTGAGCAAGCGGGTGTTCACGGGCGGATCATCACTGATCCGCCCCGTGTGAAAGAGCCCTTTCTCTGCCTTTTTTTTGTTCCTCCCCGTCTTTTCCTCTCCCTTCCATGTATTCTCTATCTTTACTTCTTCTCTTACTCCTTGGTGGGGGTGGGGGGGGGATGGGATGAGTGGCAGTGCTGGTGGGGAGTTGGGATCAGTAAGAGAAGGAAAAAAGATAGAGAATACATGGGAGAGAGAGGAAAAGAGGGAGGAACAAGGGAGAGAAAGAATAAGAGAACAAGAAAGACGACTAGAGAGAGGGATGGGGGGGAAAAAAACAAGAAATTAGGAGGGAGAGAGATAAAAGGGAAAGAAAAGGGAACAAAGAGAGAGTGGTACATCCTAAAATGTCAACACTGCAGAAATGGCTGCACTCCAAGATCCATCAAAATTCGTATTTAATGAAGCACATCCCAAGTGTTACACACAGTTCAAATGGTAGACGTGTTTCACACACTAACAGGTGCGCTTATTCATTCCAAAGATAAGTCAGCATTGTTTTCCTTATATACACCTATCTAGTATAGCAACAGGTGATACAGATCATTAAATTGCAGACTTCTTTTTATCCACATGTGATTCACATAAACATTAATAGGAAAGAGAAAGACATAAACTTGCACATATTTGGATATCTATTAAAGATAAAATTAGCAGTAGTAATGAAGATCTACCAATATAGACAGTCCATGTGCTATGAGAGAACAGGACACACTGTGTACATATGGAATATATAGAAAAGAGGAAGCATACCAACTTTAAAAACATTCTAACCTATTTATATCCCATTGGTTAAAGATAAATGCATGTTTCCTATACTTCATTAGACCTGTGTAGATACATATATATTATTCTAGCTAACCCCACAATAAAAACATTGATCACAAACATGGAGAACCTATCGGGGTATAAAGATGGAAAAAGGAGGAGTACAGGACGAGACAAAAAAGACCAAATCAATCAACGGTATATGGTTAATACAGAGCAAAGACAACCGTTGGTTATCCATTCCGTATGATCTCAATAACCAACGGTTGTATTTTTTTTTTTTTTTTTTTCTTATTTATTATAACTTTTATTTTTTCACTATTCTTTTAAAAGTCACTTTTATTCCTATTACAAGGAATGTAAAAATCCCTTGTAATAGAAAAAAAGCATGACAGGACCTCTTAAATATAAGATCTGGGGTCAAAAAGACCTCAGATCTCATATTTACACTAAAATGCATTAAAAAAAAAAAATTGTCATTTGAAAAAGAAAATAATGTCCCTTTTTTAAGAGCTATGGGTGGAAGTGACGATTTGACGTTACTTCCGCCCTGCAATGACTTGGAGACGGGCGGGGGGCCATCTTCCTCTCACTCGTCTCCATGTCAGGCCAGGGACAGATCCGGATCGCCTCCGCCGTTACCGACGGCCACGGTAAGCGGTGAAGGGCACCGGAGCGCAGCGGTAGGGGGGGCCCTCTCCTGCCGCCGAAAAAAGTGATCTCGCTGCGAATCTGCTGCAGAGACCACTTTTATCTGAAAGAGAACCACCGGCTCTTGAAGAAGATACCAGGGTTATGGTAGCTAGCTGCTACCATAACAGCGGTATTTCTCTTCAAAGACAGGATGTATATAGTCGTCCTGCGGGAAGGAAGTGGTTAATTAAAATGAATTTATTATTTGTCATCTCCCTGCTTGGCCCCTTTCACACGGGCTGTCTGATCAGGTTCGCCTGTCAGTTTTTCAGGCGGACCTGATTGGATCCTTAGCGGGAATATGGTGGTCTTGTGTCCCTGCATGGCAGGAAATAAAAGCAGTCACATTCGTTCTAGTCGTCTCTGTGTAAATTTTAAGATTGGTTAATTTTTATATTGAAAATAAAGCTTTGTCGGTCGTTTAAAAAAAAAAAAAAAAAAAACTGGCTCCTAACTTTTTTAGCTGGCTCCTAGATTCCAAGCAAATTTTGTCAAGCCCTGCCATAAGGGGTTTTAATACTAATACAAGTGGAAGGGAATCAGGGAGCGCTAAATGTTTGTGGGTTAGGGGCGCAAATTACTTGTCTTGCCTTTTGAGTGCTGACAACCCACACTACAAAAATAATTTTACTGTTGGGGGTCTCCACAACAAATTTTATCAAGGGGTCACGGCACTAGAGAGGTTGAGAACCACTGGCATAGACTTTACTGTAAGAGCGGCAAGGATGTGGAATTCCCTTCCACAGGCGGTGGTCTCAGGGGGGAGCATTGATAGTTTCAAAAAACTATTAGATAAGCACCTGAACGGCCCCAACATACAGGGATATACAAGGTAATACTGACACATATAATCACACACATAGGTTGGACTTGTGTCTTTTTTCAACCTCACCTACTATGTAACATGTAAAAATCTGCCTTTTTGCTTAAAAAAAAAAATTACTTGGAGCCCCCAATACCAAAAAAATGTTGGGACATTAAAATCTACATAAAAACTAAATGCAATCATTTGTAGACCTCAAAACAACCCATATTTTATTTATAACAGAAAACGTATCAAATGTTTTTAAACTGAGAAGATGTACCTTTTTTAGGAAATAAAAACGGTAATTTTGAAAATGATGGTAGCAACACGTCTCCAAAAAGTTGGGACAGGGCTTCAAAAAGCCGACAAAGAACGTGGTACTAACAAAGTGGAGCTGGAAGAACATTTTGCAAAACAAAATCACTGTCAGTGAACACAGTTTGCCATGCCATCCAAAAATGCAGATTAAAAGTTGGGACAGGGCTTCAAAAAGCTATCATGCAAAGGAGCCGTATCTGAACATAATCCAGAAACTCCACCATCTTCTCTGGGCCAAAGCCTATTTAAAATGGTCTGTTGCAAAGTGGAAAACTGATCTGTGGTCGGACGAATAGAAATGTTACATTCTTTGTGGCAGCCATGGGCAACGCATCCTCCAGACTTTATCAGTGCTCAGTTTAATGGCCTGCACCTCTGATGGTATGGTATGAGTGTGCATTGGTGCATATGGAATAGGTAGCTTGCATATCTGGAAAGGCACCATCAATGCTGAAAGATATATTCAGATTTTACAGCAACATATGCTCCCATCCAGATGTCTTTCTCAGGGAAAGCCTTGCATATTTCAGCAGGACAATGCTAAACTGCATTTATCACAACAACATGGCTTCATAGTAGAAGGGTCCAGTTGCTTAACTGGCCTGCCTGCAGTCCAGACCTTTCATCAAATGAAAATATTTGGAGCATCTTGAAACAAAAAAATACAACAAAGAGGACCCATGACTATTGAGCAGTTAGAATCCTATATCAGGTAAGAATGGGACAACCTTCCTCTCTTAAAACTCCTGTAACTGGTCTCCCCAATTCCCAGATATTTACAATGTCTTCTTAAAAGTAGAGGGGATGCGACACCATAGTAAACATGGCCCTTTCCCAACATTTTTAAAACATGTTGCTGCCATCAATTTCAAAATTACCTCTTTTTTTTTTTTTCTTGAAATGGTTTATTTTCTCAGTTTAAACTTTTTATAGGTTTCCTATTTTCTATTGTGATTAAAATATGGGTTTATGAGATTTGCATTCTGTTTCTATATAGACTTTACACAGTGTCCCAACATTTTTAGAATTGGGGTTGTATATTTTATGAAGGCAAAAGCTTGGAGAAATAAAATAATAGCCGTTGCAATTTTTATGTCCTATATTTGCGCAGCGGCTTATTAAGCGCAAACTTTCAAAAAAAAAAATACACTTCAATGAATGTAGTGGAACGCTAATAAACTACGGTATATTAAATTATCCATAGGCGATGCTTTAAAAGTCTTTACTGGTTACCAGTTAAGAGGTACAGGGGTCATCTGGTGCTAGAATGTTTGCTCTGTCTGAAATTTGCAGCGATACGTCACATGCGGTGTGATCACTGTTTACATATGCGGTTGGGACCTACGTATGCATTTGCAGGGACAGGGATGCGTTAATTTTTTTATTTTTAATTATTACATTTTTATTAAGTTTGACATATCCATTAAAACCACCTTCATAACATATTTATATTTATCACAAAGAGTCAACACATCTTTATCCATTTTCCAATCCCCCCCCCCTCTGTCCACCTCTCCACCCCTCCTCCAAATACCTTATATTAAATGTGCTCCCAATTCACCCAAACTAAGAGAAAAAAAAATAAGAGGCTTCTATGAGCCATGTCCATATAACTCTCAACACCCAAAAAAGAAAAAAAACAAACACAAAAAAAATAATAATAATTACGAGGCTTCCATAAGCCCTACTCCACCCCTTACTTATCTATAGTGAATATACACCTCATCTTCCTTTAACCATATCTACTCCTTCTACCCCCCCATCCTATATATCCACCTTCCTTTACCCCCCCCCCCCCTATGTGCTTTGTCCCCTCTTCCCATTATTAATCCCACCTTCCTGGACATCAAGTGCATCACTCTTTCCCCCTACCTATATCGCCTAGAAAAAGAAGAAAGAGGGGGGATAGAGAGGGGAAAAAAAAAAATTCTCCCCCCCCCCCAGGGGCAACCGCATCTGAGCCCAGAGACCATGCGGCTTTATATATTATTTACTCTACACGATCTCCATAGAGCATTGTTCCCAACCTGCCCATATTACCCTAAATTTTTCCTTTCTATTTTTAATTGTATGTACCCATCTTTCAGCCTCCATTATTAAATTGGCCTGTCTCTTCCAGTCCAACAGAGTTGGACATCTAGTCTGTTTCCATAGCCTGGGTATTAATAATTTGGCTCCATTCAATAGATGTGGAGTAATACTTTTCTTATATGATCTAATCGACATTGGTGTCCAATGAAATAGAAAATTTAAGGGCGTTAATTCCATGGGTCGAGAGGACAACCTCTCTACCCATGGAGCGATCTCTTCCCAAAATACCTTAATCCTGGGACAAGACCACCATAGATGGAGAGAAGTACCCTTTTGCCCACACCCCTCCAGCACCTAGCATTTGCGGTCGGGTACATCTGTGCCAGCCTTACTGGAGTCCAATACTAGCTAGAAATTTATATGACATCTCCTGAATCTGTGAACCTATAGATGTAGAGTGTGTTAGGTCAATTTTTTTAATTTGTGCCCTAGAGAGCACCTAGAGAGCACCTGCTTTAACTCCCCTTCCCATTCTCTAATGAAAAAGGGAACTATTTTATTTTGTGTCCCAAGGACCAGTCTATACGTTTGCAACAGCAAATGTCTAGCGCTCGATCTATGTACACACATAGATTCAAATACAGTAAGAACATTTAATGGCCTCATTAATGACCAATTGATGGCATCTCCAGTCCAGCATAG
Source organism: Lithobates septentrionalis (assembly GCA_037952835.1). Classification (NCBI taxonomy): domain Eukaryota; kingdom Metazoa; phylum Chordata; class Amphibia; order Anura; family Ranidae; genus Lithobates; species Lithobates septentrionalis. The sequence goes on along the minus strand of JBBDGP010002324.1, from coordinate 609,939 downwards.
GTACCTTTCCCAGCCTTAATGCCAAATCCGGGAGGGGGCTAGCATTCCATGTGGAGCAAATTTGCCACATGTCGTGTCTCCATCCCTCCCCCATGATCCCAAAGATCCCACCTCTTCTCCCGGAGGGAACCATGGTTACCCCTCCAATGGGGTCAGGGTGATATCCGGGGGGCATAATCTCCCAGTTGATTTCATTTATCCCAGATTGCTAATGTACTCTGAGTTAAAGGTGATGTCCATTTTGAAAGGCCCCTATCTACACTCAGGATCCAAGGAATTCCCGCCAACTTCCTACCTGCCATTATCTGTTCTAAAGAGACCCATATTTTATTCGATGAGTCATGGCACCAGTTCAAAATCCTCACCGAAGACATTGCCCTATAATATAAGGCTACGTCTGGTAATCCCATTCCTCCTTCACATTTACCTCTGCATAGAATGTCATGGGCTAATCTGGGTCGTTTCTCATTCCATATAAATGATATAAAAGCCTTCTGTATAGTTTTGAAAAAGCTCTGTGGGAGTTTAATTGGTACTGTGTGTAGAGTGTAAATTTATTTTAGGCAGTATACTCCTCTTTTTTTATATAGCACTCACCCTTCCAAACCACGTTAAAAACTGGCCCTTCCATTTCTGCAGGTCCCCTATTATACCTGTTACTAAAGAGCCATAGTTTAATTCATACACAAGTTTGGGATCTGATCTAATATGTATTCCCAAGTATACCAGTGGATTTTTATGCCAGATAAACGGATAGGAGCCCTGCAAAATAGTCTCCGTTGCTGGAGGTATATGGCTGGGTAGAAGTATCGACTTCTCAAAATTGATTTTGAAATTTGAAATTTCATTTCAAAATCCTATTTATTTAAATTTTTGGATTAACTTTATTGATACCACAAAGGATAAACAACATCCTTTGTGATAGCATGGGCAGCGACAAGTACTCTTTACTGAGAGATCTGAGGTCTATTAGACCCCAGATCTCTATATGCCTTTGAGGACAGAGGAAACAAACCAAGATTGGTTGGACCGGATACTTTACAAGCCGGTATCAAAAGTGAGAAAATCTTTGTCATTTCTGGTTCAACAAGCCCTACAGGTGGCAGAAGTCCCAGAATCCCTGATAGTTTAAAAGCACCAGGGCCCGGGGGTGTGGGATGACCACTTCTACAGGAAAACCCATCGCCTGCTGAAAAAAAAAAAAAAAACTATAGCCGGATAATAGCTGCGGCTCCTGGTAATACTGCTTCCCAGAGGATATGTGTATATTTATATATACAGTGGTCTGGAAGCAGCTAATCTGTTTTGTTCCTGGCTATGGCCAAATTTCAGGTCATTCTGATGAGACAAAGCTCTTGCGTGTCTGGTAGCAGGGCCGGTACAAGGCAGGGGCGGAAGGGGCACGTGCCCTGGGCGCTACCATTTGCTATAGGGGGGGGGGGGGCGCAGCCTGCAGGTGACGTTCTGCCACGCCCGCCAATGTGTACAATAATACAACAGTCCAGTGCATTTACAGTCCCCAGCGGCACTGTACAAATTGCCTTCGTGTGCTCCTGCATCCTCCCTTCCCTCAGCACAAACTACTCTGTTACAGTTTACTCCCCTATGGAGGAGTGCCGTAGTCCCTGCCAGCGCCGTGATGTCACACACGGCCGGAGGCGAGGTGGGAGGACGCAGAGGAGCGCAGGGAGGCGGGAGCTGTGTCGGCGCGCTGTCACCTCAAGGAGCGAGCGAGCGAGCTGAGGTGAGGAGAGGAGCTGCTGCCTGCCTGGCTGGCTCTAGTAGCTGCTGCTGGATTCAATCTGGAAGGAAGCGAAGGTAGAAGAGTGCAGTGCCAGTGTCATGTATGCCAGTGTTCTGACTCAGATCTTCAGCAGTGGTGGTCACTGGTCATTAACCTCGCCTCAGCCTCAGATTTATTAATCTGTTTTTAGTGTTTACTTACACAAGTTCAGACTCAGAACTTCTGAGTCTGAACTTGTGTAAGTAAACACTAAAAAACAGATTAATAAATGGCTGGATTGGGGGAGGGGAGGAGGCTGAGGCGAGGTTAATGACCAATGACCACCGCTGCTGTTTAACCACTTAACAACCGGCCCATAGCCGAATGACGGCTACAGGGCGGTTGCTTAACTCTGGGAGGACGTACTATGACGTCCTCCCAGAATTCCCCTCTCGCAGCGCTGTGGGCTGGATGTGTAGTGCCCACAGCGCTGCTCAGTGACATCCAGCCATCCATCCATGCTCAGCCATCCCTAATGCTCTGCAATGCCCCACAAAACTCTGCAATGCCCCAGAATACTGTGCAATACTCTGCAATGTCCCACAATACCCCGCAATACTCTGCAATACCCCACAATACTCTGCAATACCCCACAATACTGTGCAATACTCTGCAATACCCCACAATACTGTGCAATACTCTGCAATACCCCACAATACTGTGCAATACTCTGCAATACCCCGCAATACTCTGCAATACCCCGCAACACTGTGCAATACTCTGCAATACCCCGCAACACTGCAATACCCCGCAATACTCTGCAATACCCCGCAACACTGTGCAATACTCTGCAATACCCCGCAACACTGTGCAGTACTCTGCAATACCCCACAATACTGTGCAATACTCTGCAATACCCAGATATACTCGGCGATACCCCGCCATACTCTGCAATACCCTGCAACACTGTGCAATACCCCACAATACTGTGCAATACTCTGCAACACTGTGCAATACCCCACAATACTGTGCAATACTCTGCAACACCCTGCAACACTGTGCAATACTGTGCAATACCCCAAAATACCCTGCAATACCCTACAATACTCTGCAATACTTTGCAATACCCCGCAATACCATGCAATACCCTCTGATACTCGGCAATACCCTGCCATACTCTGCAATACCCCGCCATACTCTGTAATACCCCGCCATACTCTGTAATACCCCGCCATACTCTGTAATACCCCGCCATACTCTGTAATACCCCGCCATACTCTGTAATACCCCGCCATACTCTGTAATACCCCGCCATACTCTGTAATACCACGCCATACTCTGTAATACCCCGCCATACTCTGTAATACCCCGCCATACTCTGTAACACCCCGCCATACTCTGTAACACCCCGCCATACTCTGTAACACCCCGCCATACTCTGTAATACCCTGCCATACTCTGTAATACCCTGCCATACTCTGTAATACCCTGCCATACTCTGTAATACCCTGCCATACTCTGTAATACCCTGCCATACTCTGTAATACCCTGCCATACTCTGTAATACCCTGCCATACTCTGTAATACCCTGCCATACTCTGTAATACCCTGCCATACTCTGCAATACCCTGCCATACTCTGCAATACCCCGCCATACTCTGTGATACCCAGCCATACCCTTCCATATCCAGCCATAGTCTGCAATACTCGGTGATACCCAGCCATGCTCAGTTATACCCAGCCATGCTCGGCCTCTGTATGTGGCCAGGCTTTGGAAGTCTCTCACGTGGTATCGTCGTACTCAGGAGGAGTAGGAGAATCTATTTTGGGGTGTCATTTTTGGTATGTACATGTTATGTGTTAGAAATATTGTATAAATGGACAACTTTGTGTTAAAAAAAAAATGCGTTTTAACCACTTCCCGCCTGCCGGTTGTCATACGACGTCCTTGACTTTGTGCAGGGATATCTGAATGAAAACCGGGGGGGGCAGTTTGCCATCTTCGCCCTGGGCACCAAATGGCCTTGTCCCAGCACTGTCTGGTAGTGTCACCTGTCCTTTCCAGCCATCATATTTGTAATCAATAAAGCATGTTCATGTGCCAGTAGGAATGTGTGGGAGGAATGGAGCAAGCTTCTGCATTCCCAGAAGCCGTTGTAGATTTGCTCAATGAGAATGTCCGAGGATCCAGCTATTGTGGCAGGACTGAAGCCTGCACTTTATGCTTTTTAGCAACTTTAAGCCAAACATGTGAAATTTAATTTTTTTATATGTCCTTTTTGGCACAGGTGCTTCCCCTCGTAACAGTCTTGAGGTTCTAACACCAGAGGTTCCTGGGGAGAGAGACCGTGGCAACTGCATTACATCTCTGCAACTTCACCCCAAAGGATGGGCTACACTTCTTCGCTGTTCTAGTAATACTGATGACCAAGAGGTAAGAGCGCCCAGTTTCTATTTTGTTGGTGTTATATTTGTTCCTAAATATAGTACTGGGGTTGATTTTAATGACTTTTGAATCCCAGTTTTACTGCCTGTCTTCTATGTCGGAATGGATGGATTACATGATTTATAACAGGAGTGCTCACACTTTGTAACACCTGGATAGTTTGCAATCCTTCATACTGTTGGGTGTTCCGGATTGTGAGGGAAATAGAGTAAATGCTAATATGTCTTTGAAGATTGTGAGACGTGACACACCTGACTTGGACAGTTTGCCTATAAACATTGCAGTGTGCCTTGTTTCATATGTGTAGGTTGCTCCGTTAGATTTTCTGTGCGCTAATTATATTAGAAACATGGCATTTTCATTGGCACCAGCCCTTCAGTGACTGAGCAACTGTCTGCATTGGACTGCTATAACCATCTTACATTTAAATGAATGAGTAGCAGAACACCAGTAATTGCAAAAGGTTTTGGCAGCAGTCCACGACATACTGCTGTTGACGTCATCCGGAGGCCCCACCCCTTGTGATGTCCGCCCCCCCTCCTTTTTCCTGACCTGCCAGGCTGCGTGCTCGGATAAGGGTCAGGTATGGATTTTGGGGGGATTCCATGCCACTTTTTTGGGCGTGGGGGTTCCCCTTAAAATCCATACCAGAGTGAACAGTCTGGTATGCTCGGGGGAGTAATCATTTTTCTCATTTTGGCAAGGGTTCCCCTTCCAAGATCCTCAGCGCACAAGCCGCACCACAAGTCGGATCATCATGATCTCACTTGTGGTGCAACTTCTATTCAAATCAGTGTGCTCTCATAGGGAACCATTGATTTTGACATGTCAAAAAAACAAACAAACCGCTTAATGTGTCTGTATCCAGCGTTAAGCCGCTTTTACCAGCTGTAACGTCAGTTCTGTGTGCTCCCAAAAGCCTGTGTGTGCATGGACACATAGAATAACATGGAGAGGCGTTTTTAAGCTGCAAAAAAAAAGTGACGCTGCTAAGACCCCTTTCACACTGAAGGTGCTTTTCAGGAGTTTTAGCGCTAAAAATAGCACCTGTAAAGCGCCTGAAAAGAACCCCTCAAGCCTCCCCAATGTGAAAGCCTGAGTGTTTTCACACTGGGGCGGTGCACTTGTAGGACCGGAAAAAAAGTCCTGCAAGCAGCGTCTTTGGGGCGGTACGGGAGCGGTGTATACAATGCTTCTACCATTGAAATCAATGGGCAGCTCTGTCAAAGCGCTTCGGCAGTGGTGCTTTGCAGGTGGTTTTAACCCTTTCCTCAGCTGCTAGCGGGGTTAAAAGCGCCCCAGCCCTTTACCGCTGGCGCGGCCACACTAGCAGTGTGAAAGGGGTCTAAAAGCAGCTGTAAAAATGCCCTGTGTGCAGGAGGCCTAATGCCGCGTACACACGGTCGTACTTTTCGTCTACAAAAGTCCAACGGACGCTGACGGACTAAAGTTGGCTGGTAATCCGATCGTGTGTGGGCTTCTCCGGACTTTCAACGTACTTTTTTAGCCTCAAATCCGACGTACTTTAGATTTGAAACATGCTTCAAATCTTTACTTCGTAACTACGACGGACCCCGAAATCCGCTCGTCTGTGTGCTAGTCCGACGGACAAAAAGCCACGCTAGGGCACCTATTGGCTACTGGCTATGAACTTCCTTATTTTAGTCCGGTGTACGTCATCACGTACGAATCCGTCGGACTTTTGTGTGGTCGTGTGTAGGCAAGTCCGTTCGTTAGAAAGTATGCCGCAAGTCCGCCGCAAGTCCGCCGAAAGTCTGCCGGAAGTCTGTCGGACAGGCTGTCTGACTTTTGTAGACGAAAAGTCCGACCGTGTGTACGCGGCATTACTGTCACTGCTGCTGTCCCACTAATCTAGTGTCATGTTTAGGGCTGAAACAACTAATCGATTATGAAATTAATCGATTACTATTTTCATAATCGATTAATCGCCCAGTAACATAATGGGGTTAAAAAAAAAACGTAAAATGAGCCCCTATAGAAGAGCAAATAATCGCTACTGCAAATATTACTTTCACAGTTCTACACTAAAAAAATTAACCCCTTACAGTAGTGATTATCTGCTTTTTTTGTACTATAAAGGGCTAATTTTAGTTTTTTTAACCCCATTATGTTACTAAACGTCTTAGACCTGGTTCACATCTATGTGTTTTTTTGGTGCTTTTTGCAGAAACGCACTACAGTTCATTTACATGTTTTCCTATGGGACACGTTCACGCAAAACTGTGCTTTTTTGGTTCAATATACTTCAATTGAAAAGCTTCAGAAAAGCATGTAATGCGTTTTTGCAGCAATTTGTGTTTTTTAATCTGCCCAACAAAAAATTGTCCAAAAAAATGCAAATCGCAGCAAAATCACGTGCGCAGAAATCAAAACGCACAGCAAAAAGCACTGCAGAAACAGATCAAAAGCAAGCTGCATAGGTGTGTACCGAGCCTTATGCTGGCCACACCGATCAATTTTCAGACAAAAAATCTTTGTACATTCGCTGAATGAAAGAACGAACGTTCTTAAAATGACATTATTTTTGAAGGAAGACATTGTTTTTGTTTTTAATAATTTGATCACTGAGTCTGATATTTACCAGATTCACCCTTTAATAGTATATACAGTATATATCCTCTAATAGTATATACAGTATATCTCCTCTAATAGTTTATACAGTGTATCTCTTCTAATAGCATATACAGTATATATCCTCTAATAGTATATACAGTATATCTCTTCTGTCTGTTATGCTCAGAGTGGATTCGATATTTTGCTCCCTAACCATATAGTTGGTTATTTATATTTACCACTGCATAGAGATATTTAAGAATAAATTACCTTTTTTTTAAACTTTACACATTAACTAAATTATACACCACACTTTTTTTTTTAAGGTTATTAACCGAATAATCGATTAATCGAAACAATAATCGGCCAACTAATCGATTTATGAAAATAATCGTTAGTTGCAGCCCTAGTCATGTTGTGGCAGCTGTCCACAGCATACTCATGTTTTTTCTGCTGAATGAATAAATAACAGGACAGTACCAGTGATGGTAAGGCTTACTGCAGCTGTCCCAGGACTCATTCATTCAGCCACTGCCTAAAAAATGTAGAAGCTGGCCTTTAGTAAATCAACCCCAAAGTATTGTAGGCAGAGGAATAGCATGACAGCTCCCATATGTCTCTTAGTACAGGATGATTACTATGCAGGTCTAGGCCTAGCGCAAAAGCTAGGTTTACGGTTAGGCAGGTGCAGGGATATACTGTAGATTCCCGTGGAACTCTGAGTGTCCAATTATGTCCTTTAACAGCAAATTCATCTCAACCCTTATGGAAACTTACCATAATAATGAATAAGCCAATGTTGTACAGCTACCCCTGGGGCTAAATATGATGGTTTGATGAGAATTTTGTATCCTTATTTGTTCCCTGTGTTTTTTTTTTCCTTGCAGTGGACTTGTGTCTACGAGTTTCAAGAAGGAGCCCCTGTACGTCCAATCTCTCCTCGATGCTCTTTGCGTCTGACCCACTATATTGAAGAGGCTAATGTGGGCCGTGGCTATATTAAGGAACTCTGTTTCAGCCCAGATGGACGCATGATTGCCTCTCCTCATGGCTATGGGATCCGATTGCTGGGGTTTGATACCCAGTGCAATGAGCTTGTAGACTGTTTACCTAAAGAAGCTGGGACTCTACAAGAAATTCGCTCCCTATATTCTCATAGGGACGTTGTCCTGACAACTAAGTTCTCTCCCACCCACTGTCAGATAGCGTCGGGGTGCCTTAGTGGACGGGTCTCCCTGTACCAACCAAAATTTTAACTTCCACAATGCAATTTTTTTCAAAGCCAGACTGGGAATCCACTTGTTCTGATTTCTTTTAAACATCAGCATTTTGACTTTTCCTGAAACTAGAGGAAAAAACAAAACATTTGTTTACAATAGATTGTGAGCTTTGTGGTCATACCACTTCCAAATGAATAGAAGTTTATTTCTGCTGTTGATGTAACAGGGCTTGCAATAAAAAAAATTAAAATAAAATCACTTTCTAGAGGAATATATTCTTTTAAGTTTCAGCTCTAAAGGGATATATAAAGGGGGGTGCTTTACTAAAATTGGAGAGTGCAAAATTTGGTGCAGCTCTGCATAGAAACCAATCGGCTTCCAGTTTATTTTTTTTATTTTTTTGTCAAAGCTTAATTGATCAAGATGAAGTCAGAAGTTGATTGGCTACCATGCACAGCTGCACCAGATTTTGCACTCTCCAGTAAATCAACCCCAAAGTGTGCTTACAAGTTAATATTTAAGTTGCCCATAGCAAGCAACCAGTGTCCCTGATTTTTATTTTGGACACAGACTGTAGGAATTACAGTTGGAAACTGATTGTGATGGGCAACCAGACCTTTTTTTACAGGACCCTTTCATACATTGGGCCTGGATTTTTTTTTTGTGTAATTTCCCAGCATGCTTGTTGGACATCTTGCTAGGGAAAAACACTGATATATAAATGTAAGCAAAACTGTTAAAATAATGTGCAGTGCTTCCCAATAAAACAGACATGGTACCAGCTGTTCCCTCCCGATACACCAATAAACTGTAAACTATGTTATAAGTTTAGCATGAAAGGAACTTTAAAATGCCAGTTGCTTCACCAATGGATTTGGCATGGAATAGTCCCTTCCCTGTACCTATAATCTGGTATTCCTGGCGTACATCAGCCGTCCTTACTACTTTGGCTGTATAGCCTTTTGCCTGTTTTTTTGTTTTTACTTTGTTTCCTTACTTTTGTTATGTTCTGTATCTGTTTGGGTTCATTAAAAGGAAAGCATATCCTATATTTAAACACACTTTTATCAAGCAGTCATGCGTTCCGCTTTCATTTTAACATGCTAAGAAAACCATGTTCTTATTCATTAAGACAGTATTAAAAGTCCATATGTAATATGCCAGTCATAATTTGAAACAGTTGTATCTGTATATTTGGAACTATTTATTTAACAAATTATACGATAAGGATAAGATGTGACTGTGAGCTGTGTGTGATGTTCATCTTCATAAAAAGCAGTCTAGTATAAAAAAAACTTTAAAAAAAAACTCATTATTGCTGAAATATTACAAAAATATTTTACTGTGTAAAATGGTTGAAAGATCATGCTTGCTGTTTCATAAGCTGATCACAAGGGGATGCTATAATTATTTTGCTGTTATACAATTTGGTTTATTATTCAGTAATCTCTCTTACAATCCCTTGCAGGGTGCAAAAAAAGTGTTCGTTTTTTGTTTTTTTTCTCCTTATGGGAGCTGTTTAGATAGTGGAGGCCAAAAAGCAAGGACCTTCTGTACTGGTCTCCTTGGCTACATAAATGACGCATTTCCTAGTGAAATATTATGTATTTAAATGCATAAAGATCTCATTTACTGTAAACTTTCTGGCTGTTTTAAATATATCTATTTAAATAATAAAATATAAAGTAGCATCTGCAAATGTGTGTGTATATACTGTATTTGATTTGGTGTGGAAACCCAAATACATCATAAACAGCACAGAAGAAAATGTAGTATGGGCATGGTTTTAAATTTTTAATCCATCTGCATTCTGAATGTTTAGAAATAGAGGTCATCATGGTTATTCTCTCTAGCAATTCTGTTATGTACATAGCTGTTGGCAATAGGCTTAAAAAAAGAAACAAATTGACATCAAGATTCTGTCTAGCCTTTATGTAACACAAGGCATCATATAGGCTCTGGCTAGAAAGAATAAGTTGAGGACAATCCTTTTTAGTAATAAAATATTGATCCATATACTAATGTTAAAATGTGAAATATTGCGATGCTTTTTCAGACTTCAACTGTGCACAACTAGAGTATAGATACTAGACTAATAAGCACGCACACACACACTAATAAAATGAAAAAAAAGGGTTAAAAGCACCCATGTTGCGGCGCTGCCGAAAGCGCTTTGCAGGAACTTCGGCAGCGCTGCCCATTCATTTCAATGGGCAAAGTGTATACATCGCTCCCAAACCGCCCCAAAGATGCTGCCTGCAGGACTTTTTCCCATCCCTCAAGCGCACAGCCCCAGTGTGAAAGCACTCTGGCTTTCACACTGGGGAGTCGCTTTACAGGCGCTATTTTTAGTGCTGAAAAGCGCCTCAGTGTGAAAGGGGTCTAAGATTTTTTTTAAATTTTTTTTCTAAGTCACAGATCTCCCACTAATATTGTCCCACAGTGTTTTTGTGTAAATGGGCAGTGGAGCAGCTGAAAGCTAGGATTCCACTGTCTGTTCACAGAATATGATGCATTGTGGGACAATAATATCAGAAGTTTTGTGAATGGCAGAAGGAGGTGACTAGCGGCTGTAGTTATCACAGTGCCAGAAGACAGCCGCTAATGGGCAGTATCCGGCAGCTGTGAGGTGGCACCGCAGGGAGGATTTTTAGTAGAATGCAGCTTCTGGGGCATGCTGAAAAACTGGCATCCGTTCAGTGCTGGCAACCAATGGCTGCGAATGCTGACTTATGTGTTCTAGCAGGGGGGTGGTCCCCTTGTCAGAACACAATAGCTCAGCTGGGAGATCGCTGTACTAACATCACATAGTTAGGACTCGTGAGCCCCTAAGTTTTTCCCTCCCCGTCTTTCAGGACAGCCACATCGAGAGACCTTGGCTCCTCCTCTTCCTTGGAAACACTCCGCCAGCCCCCATAAATTTTCACCTCCCCCTGCCAGCCTCAGTTATTTTGTGTTTCCCCCAGTGGGGAGACACTGCACTAGGAACCAGGCCTAAACAGGGAGACTGGGGGCTGTAATTTTTAAAGTCCCTACTTAAGAGACAGGGGTTCTCTAGGGCAGCCGCAGCGTACTTACCAGCCGCATCTTGTCTGCCTCCCTCGCTTCACTGAGTGCTGGTGGAAGTCCTGGGGGCCCTCTTTCACAGCCACAGGGCTGTTTGCAGGGGGCAACTCAGGCTGCATATGGAACCAGGCGGGCCAGACAGCGGATGACGTCATTTCTGGCGAGGGGGGGGTGTGTGTGTGTGTGTGTGTGTGTGTGTGTGTGTGTGTGTGTCCTTTGACCCACGACTTCCGGTTCCGGGTCGCGCGGCGCTGATAGAGGGTCAGGCACAAGCTGGAGAGGAGTCGATACACAGCACAGGCGGTGAGAAGACTCCACAGGCTGCTCCACCAGCATGTCGGAAGCTGATGCTCAGACAGTGCTCAGTGATGCCAGCTCCAGCCATCCTACGGTAAGGGCACCCTGGGTAAGGGTCCTCCTATACCTAGGATTTCCCTCCCCCACCATGGTTCCTGTAGGGGGTGGGGGACCCCTCTAGATGGGCAGTGGGGGGGGGGACCAAGTCCCTTATTCTATAGGAGGGGCTAGGTACTCCCCATGGTTGTATCTCTATGTGATGTCTTGTGGAGATATTGATTGGTGTTTGTTTTTACATGTATTTTAGAAATCTTCTCAGAAAAAACCCCCACATAGCTCTAGAAGAAAGTGCGCCTCCTGTAGGGATACCTTAGGGGAGGCTTGGAAAAAGGTCTTATGTAAGGACTGTATTGACGCACTGGTTAACGAAAGAGCATCTGAGCAGGAGTCAGGGTTAGCGGCATCAGTTAAGGAGTTGTCCTCAACTTTTCAATCATTTAAAACCCCGTTTGAGGGTTTACAGGTTCCCCTTAAACCCTCACCTGCATCACAGAGTACAACCCCGCTTTTAGCACAGGGCTTTGCATCTTCCCAACCTGGGGCCACTACGTCAGCAGAGGAAGTGGCGGGGGCTTCCAGAGAGGAAGCTAGGGAGGAACCAGACAGAATCAGGCAAAAAAAAAACTCTGTGCTTAGGACAAAAAAAAGGTGTGCAGCCTCCCCTGAGGGGCTAGTGCATATATAAAATCAATAAAATGGGGTAACTGGTGCTCCCTGGCTAAGGGGGTAAAAGTCTCTAGTTAAACACAAGCAGTGCTCGAGTAAACCAAAAAATATTAATCCATTAATGATAAACCCCTATGACATGCAACTAAATCCAATCAAATCAGTCAGTGCTATATAGAAAATGATAATGACTGGTCAAATCAGTGAATAGTACTGTAAGTACCATAAAAAACCTATATATGGAAAAGTAATAGAAATCAGTGATGTATCAAAGCATAAATAATACTTAGTGTGTGTTCAAAATTGCACCAATCAAATATCAAAAAATGTGCATCATAACAAGTCCAACAATATAATATCCCAAAAAATGATGTTGAAAAAGAAAAATAGTGAAGCTCCAAAATGGCAAAAGTGTTCAAGCAGTCTGGTGACTCTTGTGCTCAGGCAGAACAGGTGACTCTTACCCCCTTAGCCAGGGAGCACCAGTTACCCCATTTTATATAGGAACCAGACAGTGCTACCCCCGGTTCTCAGGGCGAGTCGGAGGGAGAGAATAGGGACGGGGAATCCAGAAAACCCTCAAGGTACAAGCTGTGCCTTGATGAGGTAGAGGACCTCTTGGGGGCTGTCTACACCACACTGGGTATTCAGGAAGACAAAAAAAACCCTATCTCTACACGACCAGATGTATAAGGGCTTGAAGGAACAGAAAAAGAAAGTCTTTCCTGTTCACGAGGTCCTAATAGAAATGGTCAAAACGGAATGGCAGGATCCTGAGCGGAAACCCTTCTTTTCCAGGTCCCTGAAAAGAAGATTCCCATTTTTGGATGACCCTGCCTCTATCTGGAACAAGAACACCAGACTGGACGCAGCATTCTCGCAAGTTTCCAGACACACAGATCTGGCCTTCGAGGATCTGGGGGCTCTGACAGATACCATGGACAAGAGAATTGATTCCCTGCTAAAAAAAAGACCTGGGAATCAACTCTAGGTAATCCAAAACCAGAGATGGCGGTCACTGTGGTGGCCCGTAACCTCGAACACTGGCTTACACAAATTCATGCTCACATCGAGGCTGGTATGGCAAAAGAGACTATTTTGTCATCCTTCTTGACTATTCTGCAAGGGGTAGCATATATAGCGGATGCTTCGACTGAGTCAGTTCGCATGTCAGCCAGGACCACTGCACTAGCCAACTCAGACAGAAGAGCCCTCTGGCTCAAAACATGACTAGGCGACAATGCCTCAAAAATCCAACTGTGTGGCATTCCGCTGACCGGTGATCTTCCTTTTTGGCCCAGGTCTAGAGACAGTATTAGACCGTACCGCCGATAAAAAGAAAGCGTTCCCAGTGAAACGTAAACCCCCGACTCAGCCAAAGAGGGGGTTTTTGTCCACAAAAGAAAAGCCACCCAAGCCAGAAGGGGAAAAGAAGACTTGGAACCAAAGGGGTAAGGGCAAAGGAGGAGCGATTTTTCGGCCTCCTGAGCAGCCCCATAAGACCCAGTGACTCGCTGGTCACAGTGGGAGGAAGATTGAGGGATTGTAATTTCCCCCAACCAATTCATCCTGGGGATCATACGAAGGGGGTACTGTCTAGAATTTACAGAGTCCCCTCCACGTCGAAGCTTAGTCACGCTTTTCCCCAAATGTACGGGAAAAGCCCTCCTGGGGGCATTGAAGGAACTAGAGCAATGTGGTTTGCAGAGTTCCAAGAGAAGAAGGGACAGGCTTTTATACACATGTCTTTGTGGTGAGAAAGCCCTCAGGAAGTTACAGGTTAATTCTAAATCTGAAACCCCCTGAACAGAGTGATAACCTACAAAAGGTTCCAGATGGAATCGATATTCACAGTCAGGGCTTTACTGCCCCAGAACTGTTACATGGTGTCATTGGATTTGAAAGATGCTTACCTCCACGTCCCTATTGCGGAAACTTTTCAAAAGTTCCTGCGCCTGGCGGTAAAGGTGGAAGAGGAAACCATTCACCTGCAGTTTCAAGCACTGCCATTCGGCCTATCCTTGTCACCCCGAGTATTTACAAAGGTCATGGCAGAAGCCATAGCTTTTCTGAGAATCAGGGGGGTATCAATTATTGCATACCTAGACGATCTGTTCCTCTTCGCAGCATCCTCAGAGCAACTAATCAGGGATCTGGAACTAACAAAAACAACCCTGATAGGGCTAGGATGGGTACTGAACCTGGAAAAATCCAGCCTAATTCCAGCTCAGCAAATTTCCTATCTAGGATAACTGCTGGACTCTACTCAGCTGAGAGTTTTCTCCCAGCAAAGAAGATTCTAAAGCTGGACCGAGCAGTAGCATCCCTTCAGAACAACCAGCAGGTATCAATACGGCCGGCCATTTCAAACCTCGGCTTACTAACCTCTGCCATCCCGGCAGTCCAGTGGGCAGGCCTACACTTCCGTCCCCTGCCGGCCCTGGTTCTAAAGATGTGGGACCACAGCCAGGAGTCTTTAGACACTGCTTTCAGTTCCTCTTAGGGTCAAAAGATCCCTCTGGTGGTGGAGGAAGCAGATAAATCTGTCACAAGGACGCCTGTGGATCATTCCAGTGTCCAGAGTCATTACCACGGACGCAAGCGGCAGAGGTTGGGGGGCACACCTTGGATCTCAGTTGGCGCAGGGGACATGGAAAAAAGAGGAACTCAAGAGGTCATCCAACTGGAAAGAACTAAAAGCAGTCGGACTGGTACTCAAAGCCTTCAGAGGGGACCTCCTGGAACAACATATCCAGATGGGAAAACGCGCTAGGTGTAGACGCACTGACACAAAGCTGGCACTTAAAAGTTTGCTACGCCTTCCCACCTCCGGTGCTTCTGCCGGCAGTTCTAAGAAAATTTCAGGTACAAAACACCAATCTGATTTTAGTGGCTCCATACTGGCCCAAAAGAGCTTGGTTCTCGATCCTCGGGCAGTTGGCAGCGGAACCTCCCTGGCTCCTTCCGACGCGAAAGGATCTCCTATCACAGGGCCCAGTTCTCTGTCCCCAGGTAGGCCGCTGGAACTTAGATTCTGAAGAGGAAATACTAAAAAGCAAAGGCTTTTCTGAGCAACTAGTAGCCACCCTCCTCAATAGTAAAAAGGAGGAGACGCGCCGAATCTACCAAAAGGTTTGGGGGCGCTTTAGAGAATGGTGCTTAGAGAACTCTTTTAAGGTGCAGAGCCCTATAGCAGTCCTGGAATTTCTGCAATGTGGGTTAGATAAGGGGCTAGCCATCAGTACCCTTAGGAGCCAGGTCTCAGTGCTTAGCGCGTACCTGGCCACCAACCCCTGGGTGGTCAGATTTTTCAGAGCCCTTTCAAGACAGAGACCAGTGCAGGGTCCTTCCTTCCCTAAGTGGGACCTTTCCCTGGTCTTGCAGGTTCTGACTGAACCCCCCCTTGAGCCATTAGAAGATTGTGCTCTAAGGGACCTAACTTATAAGGCTGTTTTTTTTGGTGGCAGTGATCACTGCCAGGAGGGTCAGTGAAAGAGAGGCACTTGCAGTTAGACCCCCCTTTTATGTTTTTTCGTATCGAGTCGTTTTTAAGACTGATCCGGCTTTTTTACTGAATGTGGCTTTGAAATACCATAGAGGCCAGGAGGTAATTTTTGCCAACTTTTTGCCCTAATCCCTCAAACGAAAGGGAATTTAGGTTCCATACTTTGGACATTAGGAGATGTATCCTACGATATTTAGAGCTGACAAAGAGTTTTAGGAAGTCCTCTCTCTTTATTTCATTTTGTGGAGCAACAAAGGGACAGAAGGTGTCTAGATGCACCATTGCCAGATGGCTCGGGGTAGCCATTAGCCAGGCCTACAACCTGGCGGGTATAGAGGCTCCCATGGGAATTAAAGCACACTCTACCAGAGCTATGGCAGCTTCTCAGGCGAAAAGAGCTGGAGCAACGCCAGAGCAAATTTGCAAGGCAGCAGTTTGGTCCAGTTTCACCACATTTGTGAAACACTACAGAGTGGATCTGGTATCGGCAAGTGAGCAGGCCTTTGGGCAAAAGGTTTTGCAAGCCGTTGTCCCGCCCTAATTGGTAAGTGCTCGTCTATCCTCTCAATGTGGCTGTCCTGAAAGACGGGGAGGGAAAATTAAAATTACGCTTAGCGGGAACGTCTTTTGCAGTAGTCTTTCAGGACGCAGGCACAATAGTAATATGCGATAGTATGTTATTAATGTGTTCTTGTGTCTCCCCAGCTGACCGGAGGTGCTCTAGAAAAAACTGAGGCTGGCAGGGGGAGGTGAAAATTTAAGGGGGCTGGCGCAGTGTTTCCAAGGAAGAGGAGGAGCCAAGGTCTCTCAATGTGGCTATCCTGGAAGACTACTAAAAGACGTTACTGGTAAGCGTAACTCTAATTTTTTTTTTCTTGTTCAGCCTGCTGGGTTGAATTGGGGGGGGGGGGGGGGGGATTGTGTACCAGGCTTTAGACTCAAGCCAAAGTGTCAGCCGAATGGAAAATTGTCATTCTTAAAAGCAGGAGGCAGCAGTCGCAGCCTCCCATTATTCTTTCATGGATGTTTACTAGGGCTGCACATCTTCACTGGTCTCACAATTTGATTACGATTATCCTGTCCACGATTCGATTCTGCGATGCATCACGATTACTGCTCAAGTGTGCATGGTTAAAAACTTTTTTATCCACAAATTCAAGCAGTTAGAAAAACTCAATTTTTTTCCAGTGGCAGAGGGATAAATGGGATCAGGCAGAGGGGTGATGGTAGTGGAGGGATGGGATCAGTGACACTGGCACTCACCTGCTCTGTGTCAGTCGATTCCCTCTCCTCCATGCTGCTCAGTGTGTTTTCCCCTTCCGGTGCCTCCAGTCAAGCCTCTCCTGATGTTGGGTCTCCTGGAGCTCCTCCCCCTGCACTGTACTGGCTGTCAGCTCATCAGCTGCCTTTCTGCTTCAGTGAAGGGGAGGGGGCTTTATCCACCATGCAGCCTCTGCCTCTGTGTTTCTCCCTAAGAGATGGAACAACGAATAACGCTATCGACATCAGTGCAGCATTCTGAACGTCTGAATCGCAATGCACCGATTATTTTCAACACCCCTAATGTTTACATTTTTGAGGGTCCCTTCACACGTGTGTGTGTGTTAATGAAACATATACCCCATATCCTTGACTTAATGATCACGTCTACTTTTTTAAGATGGTATTGATGTAATTATTGCTCTTTGGGGGGATCCCCTCCGCTCCTTTCTGAGTTGCAGCCAGGGCCAAAATAGTGTGTGTACTACAGAGTACATATAAAAAAAAAAAAAGAGAAACATTACTAATGCAGTCTATGTATTGAGTAGTTTAATATAGTCAATTGAATAAAGAAAAGAATAAACTCACAACAATACTAAAGGATTAGAATTTTATTTTATTTTTTTTATAGTGCACGCTCTTAAAACAAATCTATAAGTAGTAGATCTACCAATACTGTGTGTATAAAATATACACAGAGTACAGAGTGAAAGGATGAGATGCTTTAGGAAACACAGGGGCAGTTGGCAAATGCTGACATACAAGTTTAACTCGTATGTACAATATGTTAAATAAAGTTGGATTCATTCAAAAAAAAAAAATATATATATATATATATATATTGTGCTTTGATTACCCCAACAGAATAATAGAAAAAAGAAATATATCAAAATAGACTTAAATATAAAACCACAACTACACAAGAACAGCAACACCACTGTGAAAACACACATTTAAATACTTATCATATATGGCAGTTTTGTTCAATATTAACATTTGTAAGACACAAGGCATCCAATATATTTCTGGCGTAAAAGTAAATGAATGAATGAAATAAATAATTGTTGGTGATTTTCATTTAGAGGTATTAATTTCTCTGATTTACAACAGGTATAATGAATAAACTAGTATAAATGCAGGCAAAAATAATTTCCTATGCGGTTTGAAAAGGCACCTATACATTCATCTATCCATTTTGGTCTTTTAAATCTAGGTTTCCAAGTTCCAGTCCTCAGAGACCACAGGATGCTGAGAAATGTGACAATTTTTCTCAAGGATAAAGGACAGAAATAGACACATTACTGCTCTAATAGGTCCCCTATTTTGGCAACTACCAAAAATACTATACGCAAACATGTAATGTATGGTACAAGATGATACATGGGCAACCCAGTGTTTTATGCAGTAAATGTAAAGTACAAGAACATACATGCGAGCCAATGTTTTTAAAATTGATTGTTGGTTTGGATAAAAGTGCATAAAATTTGGATAAATAATGCAGCAAAGTAGTATGATATACAGT
Source organism: Lithobates septentrionalis (assembly GCA_037952835.1). NCBI lineage: Eukaryota > Metazoa > Chordata > Amphibia > Anura > Ranidae > Lithobates > Lithobates septentrionalis. The sequence continues at coordinate 591,600 of JBBDGP010002324.1, read as the reverse complement.
AGAAAAAAAATAAGATCTTTGTATTTACCATACAATCTTTTTTGGAGGCCATTGAGGGGCACAGGAATTCTGAAACAGGTTATATAGTGCCCCCTACAGCAGGTTTGGACACTGGCAAACAAAAAAACCTTTGAAGGCCAGCCACATATGACACTGCCACTATCCGTCATACCTCAGATTTGAGAGTATGTGGTAAATATATCTAAAAAAAAACACAACGTAATCGTACCTGTGAGCATCAAGTGACTTTTCTTTCTTGTTTGAGGGTTACAGGAATTAGAGAAATAGCACAACCAAATGCAGTCCAACTGAGTAGTAGAAGAGGAGAAGTTCCCTACAGGACAGGTGAACTGCTAACAACACAGGGAAGAGCCACATAGACCTACCCACAGCGAGACCTTCTGAAGCAGACACCAGCTGCCGACAAGACTCGATTCCCAGAAAAGAGGGCAGCCTGAGACAGGAGTCCTCCCACTATGGAGAAAAGAACCACCCCATAGACCCTAAGAAACAGAATTCATATCTAGAACCATTGAATCCATAGGGACTGCCTGATGTCCAGACTCCCATATACCAGGGGGGAACTAAAGAAGACTGGAGGTCAACAAAATGAGAGGTGACCTGTAAAGTCATCTGTGGCTGACAGACATGAAGGTCTGAATAGCATCACAATGCAGAGCGCAGTGCCCAAAGGTTACATTCCAGATTAGCCTTGTCACTTTCAGAGGCCTACTCACAGAGTGTGTCTTCAAAGACAGTCACATCTGAGGCTGTGCCATGGCTCTGGACCAATAAAGCATTGTACAGCTAACTTAACCAGTGCACTCAGGTCTGGAATGCACCACAAAGCAGAGCTCAGTGCCTCCAAGTCACATTCTAGGCTAGCCCTACAATCTTCCCATTCAGCAGGATCTAGGTATGGCCTGATGCCAAGGGTCCACCGACCTGGATAGCTGCTATGTAAAGACTAGCTCCATCAGCCGTGTGAAAGTCTTGAGTGTCCAAAACTGTAGGTGGCAGCAAACTGGATTCCTGTGCTTCTCAATGGATTATAAAGATTATACTTTTTTTTTTTTTTTTTTTTTTAGGGTTTCTAAATCAGCATTATAAATATCTCAGTCCTTTTTCTTTGTTAATGCTACCATAATCCAGTGATATTACATGTTTAGAGTAGTATCTTTGAAGAGAATGGTTTAGTACAGGCCTGAGCAACACAAATGGTGTATTATTGATTTTAATTACATAGTAACGTGAGCCAAACCTCTTAATGACAGCCATCCTGATTCAACATTCTGATATCCAAGAAGAGCATTTGTTGACGATTGGCTAGGCTCTTGCTACTAAGCAATCGTTTAAAAAAAAAAAAAAAGGGAAAACCTTGTGTAGTGTAGCTCTAATAAGAGGTTTTCTTCTTTTCAGCAGAGTTTCTCCACAGAGTGTGTTAACACACTTATGGTCCTACTGGAAAATCTGATCTGAAGGTCATTTTCTTTAATGTAGGTGAATCTAAACCCAAACGCATAAAGAAAATGTTTTTGCACATGTTCTAGTAATGTCAAAAACATTTATTTCCTGTTTTGTGTCTTACATTCAATTAAAGCTTACATTTCTTTCATTACGCCTTTTCTCTTTCCTCCATTTCCCTCCTCATCAACATGCTAATAAAAATGGGTGAGGTGCTGTACATAGATTTCCTTTAAACATTACAGCACCCTACCTCGGTATTCCACTCAAGAGCCCTAAGCCAGTGGTCTTCAAACCAGTTGTTCGGGAACGATCCCCATAATGCATAGTCATGTCTGTGAATGTCAGAGTTTGACAATGCCTGATGGAAAGTGTAATTTCACAACAGCTGCATAGCCAATGTTTGAAAATCCCTGTCCTAAACTCTAATAAAAGCTGTGAGCTGACACTTGGGAGAACTTGTACAAATCTGAAAATGCCTTGACAGGCAAGTGTCAGTCTGAAGGGTTGACGGTTTCTAGGCAGGCTGTATTTGCATGCAGACCACCATTGTGTATTGTTGCTGATCCTCTGATTGAAAGAACTGAAATTCAATGAATGAGAATGGTGGGCCAGGGACAGGAAGGCTGGAGAGGACAGATTGATGATGATGGTGGTGGTGGTGATGGTCGTTGTCCACCCAGCAAATGAGGTCAGTTCTATCAGATTTGCTTTTAATGCATGCTGTGAGAAGCTCTGTGTGCAGTGAAATCAGAATAAGCAAGGAGAGGGTACTACTGCAAAACTTGGTAATGCACCAGTGCCATGTGTGGATCCATTCATTGTGCAGTAGCAAGCAAGTGCTGTAAAAGGGTGGTGTACATTTTAGGATCTGTTCTGGTATGTTCACAGCTCATTCATTATGAAGGCTTTGCCTTAACACAATGCAGAACATTTTGAAAGTCTGAATCCAGCCTTAAAGACCCATTTACTCCAGGCTAGTATATTCCAATTAATACAGATGTCACTCACTAATGTGCGTTTCTTTAAAGCAGCCTATTCATTTGAATTGGCTGCCTCATGCACTACAACAGACCTAAATTGGTACCTGATGCATTTTTCTGTATTGAAAAATGCAAGAATGGCACTGCAGCAGAACAACAAATGTAACCTAATTACTACAGCACAATGGTGTGAAAGGGGGCATTAGTGTTCTGTTGCATACTGATAAAGCAGCCCATTCATTATAAATGGGCAAACCCTGCACATGACGATGTTTTATTTAACCACTTGCTGACCACCCTATAGTACTTTTACTGCTACAGGACAGAAGCTGTGGGCAGAATCATATATATTTTGCCGCAGTGCCGTTTGCCTCACCTTGAAGCGCGCTATATATTTCTGCATTTCCGCCTGCAGGAGGTGCTTCTGCTGTGATTATTCACAGCACAAGCTGATCTGCGGATTTCCAAGGACTCTATGTCCACCGCCACCTGCCAATTGTCAGTAAAATACTGAGATATGCAAGGCATATCTCAGTTCTGACGGGGGGGAAGGAACGATCCTGTGTCTCGCAATGCAGACACTAGGATCAGTCTCTTCCCCAAGTGAAAGCACCACTCCGTGTACACAAAAACACTGGCCCACAGTTACAGTAGAACTAAAGGCAAAAACACTTTTTTTTTTCTCATTTTGGAGAGGCAAGGGAGGGTTATAACCCCAGTCAGATTTTTTTTTTTTTTTTTTTTTGCCATCTATGTCCGATTGGCTATGGTACAGAAAGCAAAATCTCCAAACAAGTGAGAGGAAATATCTGCAAATTAAAGCGGAGTTCCACCCAAAAGTGGAATTTCCGTTCATTTGTCTCCCCCCCCGTGCCACCTTTGGGGGGGGGCGGATACGACAGGTATCATGTTCCCACTTCCAGGAGTCCGCGCCATGGTAATTTCACCAGCAGCTCAGCTCCTACCTGCTATGCAAAGCAAATGCGATGTCAGTGCGATGCATATTCAGCCATACAGATTGTATGGCTAAATTCGCATTGCATTCGGACCAAGTCAATTCCTGTCTGAATTGACAGTTCCCACTGCGATATATGAACCGATCTGGCAGTGTCATTAACCTTGTACTGACACCCACAGCAGTTCACACAGGGCAGTGTGAACTGCCTGCGAGTTGTATGCGATGCAGGAATCCGTACTGGATTTGCACTGGTTCTTGCATTGCAGCAGTGTAAACCGAGCCTTAATGGGGTTTTATCAAGCTTCTTAAAAGCTTTCACACTGATAGCAGCACACTACAGGTGTGGCTTTCTCCATCATTATATATTTATATATATCCATGGATGACAGCCTTCCTAACTCAAACACCTCTTCCTCTGAGCCAGTAGGTCGGGGACATACCCATTCTTTTCTCCACAGACACAAATTGAGAGGATTTTTAGTTGCAGGTTTGTAATAGACCGTTTCTTCATTAGCAACTATAGAAGAAAGGCTAGCCATGTACAATACATCTCAACCTGCTGGCTTAGACCCCGTTCACACAGGGACGACTTGTCAGGCGACCTAGTCGCCTGACAAGTCGCCTCCCGTTCTGTGCTATGGAACCATTCTAAGGGGAGCGACGCAAGTCGCTCCAACTTAGAAAAAGGTTCCTGTACGACTTCGGGGGCGACTTGAGGCGACTTGCATAGACTTCTATACAGAAGTCGTTTTGCAAGTCGCCCGGGCAGTCATGTGCAGGTCGCCTCGGTGAGGCGACCTGCAAGTCGTGTTGCCCCTGTGTGAATGGGGTCTTAGAAGAGAAGATGGAAGAGGTGTGAGTTGGAGAAGGCCATCATCTATGAATGAGACCACCTGTTCATCAGCGGTCTGTAGCTGGCTGTGTATATAGGGTGGGGAAGGTGAAGAGATAGTTCCCTGCCATAATTATTGTTATCCTTGAAGGTGTCAACAGTGTAGCCAAGCATATCATGAAATCCTGAATGGAACACATCATACTTAATACTATTAAAGTGATATTAAAGGGCAGATTTAAGAAAACAAACATGTTATACTTACCTGTTCTGTGCAGTGGTTTTGCACAGAGCAGCCCAGATCCTCCTTTTCTCTGATCCTCTACCAGCAATCCTGGCCCCTCTCTCCAGCTGAGTGCCCCACAGAGAAAGCAGCTTAGTATAGGGGCACCCAAGCAGGCTCGCTCTGTGTGTCCATTCACACACAGAGCGTGGCTTGGCCTTGTCCCCCGCTCTCTCCTCATTGGCTCACTGGCTGTGAATGACAGTCACAGGAGCCAATAGTTCCTGCTGCTGTCTCAGGAAGAAGAGACTCGAGAGCCTTGCTGCTCTTGTGCACATCGCTGGATCGAGCTGGGGCTCAGATAAGTATTAGGATGGGCTGGTGCGACTGCTGCACACAGAAGGTTTTTCCCTTTATGCATAGAATGCATGAAGGTTAAAAACCTTGTGCCTTTACAAACACACAATGTATCTTCCAATACCTTGACCATTACGGTCAGAGTAAAAGTTCATCACAGAGCTCTTTCCATCCTTACAGTAGAACTAAGGCCTCACTTTTTGTTTTACTTTGGATAGAGTAAGGGAGGGTTTTAATTCCTCTCAGGTCACCCCCACCCCAAATCTGTGCCCCATTGGGCAGATTTCCCTTCACTTCCTGTGCCATGGTGACAACAGGAAATGAGGGGAAGTCAACAGTCACCAGGAACTTAGAGTAGAAGATTTTCCTTGTATTCTTGTTCCAGTGGCCAGCAAAGTAGAAAATCTGACATTCACTGCAGATGTATTTTCTAGGTGCATGTGTTTTAAATGTCAGTGACTGATTCACCACCAGTGCAGGTTTGGTGAAAGTCACATTTACTGCTTCATAAATATGCTCTAAGGCTGAGTTTACACATGTGAGGTGTGAAATGAAGCTCCATTTTCACAGCTAATTGACAAAGTAGTTCAGCGTTTCAGGTCAGTTTTTGATCAGTATCAGGTCAGGCTTTTATCCTGTTCACAACTGCATGACATGTGCGATTCAGAAGTATTCCCATACAAGTCAATGGGCCTGAATTTGCTCCTGAGCTGGACCGCAGTGCTCAGAAAACCGACAGGACTCTTTTTCGATTCACATTGAATCCGCACTCCAGCTTCACCAGACATATGTGAACAGGCACAATAGAAAGCAATGTGCTTTATGTCATGCAAATTGGATGCAGTTCAAAACGCATCCAATTTGCATGTGTGTGAACCTAGACTTGATAGTAAAGCCTCTTTTTTTTTTTTTTTCTTTAACCGCTTGCCGACCGCCTCCTGTAGATATACGTCGGCAGAATGGCACGGCTGGGCAAAGTAACGTACCTGTACGTTACTTTGAATTTCCCACCGTGCACGCGCCTGCCGCGAGCTCCATGGGACCCGCGGACTCTATGTCTGCCAGGTGCCTGCGATCGTGTGACGGAGCTGAAGAACAGAGAGATGCCAGTGTAAACACAGCATCTCCCCGTTCTGCCTAGGGACAGGACACTGATCGTCTGCTCCTTCTCATCGGGAGCAGTGATCAGTGTCGTGTCACTGCTAGCTCATCCCCCAGACAGTTAGAATCACTCCCTAGGACACACTTAACCACTAGGGGGCAGGGAAGGGGTTAACCACTAGGGGGCGGGGAAGGGTTTAACCCCTTCACTGCCAGTGACATTTTTACAGTAATCAATGCAATTTTATTGCATTGATCGCTGTATTAATGCCAATGGTCCCAAAATTGTGTCAAAATTGTCCGATGTGTCCGCCATAATGTCGCAGTCATGATAAAATCGCTGATCGCCGCCATTACTAGTAAAAAAAAAAAAAATGCCATAAAACTATCCCCTAGTTTGTAGACGCTATAACTTTTGTGCAAACCAATCAAACGCTTACTACGATTTTTTTTTACCAAAAATATGTAGAAGAATACGTATCGGCCTAAACTGAGGGAAAAAAAAATATGTATATTTTTTGGGGATATTTATTATAACAAAAAGTAAAAAATAATGTGTTTTTTTAAAAATTGTCACTTTTTGTTGTTTATAGCGCAAAAAATAATAAAACGCAGAGATGATCAAATATTACCAAAAGAAAGCTCTATGTGTGGGGAAAAAAAAAAGGACGTCAATTTTGTTTGGGAGCCACGCTGCACGACCCCGCAATTGTCAGTTAAAGCGACGCAGTGCCAAATCACAAAAAGTGCTCTGGTCTTTTGCCAGCCAAATGGTCCGGTGCTTAAGTGGTTAAAAATAACAAACATGTTATACTTACATGCTCTGTGCAGTTGGTTTTGCACAGAGCAGCCTGGATCCTCCTCTTCTCAGGTCCCTCCCTCCTGTCGACTGCCCCCACAGCAAGCAGTGTGCTATGGGGGCACCCAAGCCAAGCCGCTGCTCTGTGTCTCTCTTTAGACACGGAGCCTTGGTCACCTGCACCCCCTCTCTCCTCATTGGCAAACTGACTTTGGCTGAGACACAGCAGCGGTGCCATTGGCCCCTGCTGCTGTCAATCAATCAGGAGGGAGTCCCAGACGGCCAAGGCACTTGTGCACATCATGAGAAAAGATAGTCCGCAGCTCCTTGCTTGCTCTCTAAAATCTTCAAAATTTATTGATTTTCCATAAAAGACACAGACAGCAGATGTAAATGCGTTTCAGCCTTGTTCACATCGCTGGATCGAGATGAGGCTCAGGCAAGTATTAGACCCCTTTCACGCCAAGGCGTTTTTGCGCTACAAATAACGCTCATAAAACGCTCCCCATGCATCTAAATGGACCCTTTCACACTGAGGCATTGCGCTGGCGCGGCGTTGAGAAAAGTCCTGCAAGCAGCATCTTTGGAGCAGCTTTTGGGCGTTGAAAAAAAGCGCTTCAAAAACGCCCCTCTCCATTGAAATGAATTGTAAACGCTGTAAAAACGCCTGAAAAACGCCTATAATCCACCCTGAGCTGTAGAAAAGTCACATGATCTCACAAAAAGGTAAACATTGCAAGCAGAAATGAGAGCATCTACAACAACAGGACTGAAATTGTGGGAAGGTCAGAATGATTAAACAGACAATCAAAGGGATTTGGGACTAGTGGAGTGGGATTAGGGTTCTGGTTTTGGGACTAGTGGAAGTGGGATTAGGGTTAGGGATTTGGGACTAGGGGGAGCGGGATTAGGGACTAGGGGGAGCGGGAGTGGGATTAGGATATAGATACTTACGTTGCAATGCTCATCCGAGTATAATTTTTGAACTTGTCTGGGTGCACTCTCAAGTCCTCGTATAGCAATGCAAATTGTCCAATTGAGGTGTGCGCTTGGAGGATGGGATGAACCCAATAGCGACGGTGCTGCCTCTGTTGGTGGATATGCTCCCAATAGAGTAGCACAAATAACAAAAACAGCTCCATGTACTCCATCTTTATTTACCCTCTTTCCCCTCAACGAGATATCAGGAAGTACACAGGAAGTGATGTAGGGAGGTGGAGTTGTTCTTTGACGCCGATGCTTCAATAACGCTTGAAAAATGCTGTTAAAACGCCTGCAGCGTTGCGTTAATTTTACCGCTAACGCCCCTAAAACACTGTAAAAACGCGGTAATAACGCTATGGCGTTTTTGAAGCGCCTTGGTGTGAAAGGGGTCTTAGGAGGGCTAAGAGGGCTGCTGCACACTGAAGTTTTTTTTATCTTAACCACTTCAGCTCCGCTCACTGTATATATACGTCATTTTTTTGAAGATGGATATCTCGGTAACGGCAGCAGCTGCTGCCACAACCGAGATATCCATCTTTACAGTGAGCGGTTCTGTACATGATAATGGTGGTCTCTGCGGTGGGTTCGCCGCGAGATCACCGTTATCGGCGGCGGGAGAGGTGCCACCCCCCCTCCCGCCGCTCTCCCGCACCCTCCGCCGCTTACCGGAGCCGTCGGTAGCAGCGGAGGCGATCGGGTCCTGTCACTTCCTCGGTATGGAGATGAGTGAGGCCAAGATGGCCCCCACCCGTCTCCATACCATGTGACGGCCGGAGCGACGTCATTAAGACGGCTCCGCCCACTTCTCTTAAAGGCACAATTATTTGTGTCATTTTTTTAAACGACTTTTTTTTTTTTTTTTTTTTTGCATTCTAGTCTAAATATGAGATCTGAGGACTTTTTGACCTCAGATCTCATATTTAAGAGGACCTGTCATGCTTTTTTCTATTACAAGGGATGTTTACATTCCTTGTAATAGGAATAAAAGTGATCCAAAATTTTTTTTTTAAAAAAACAGTGAAAAAATAAATAAAATAAAGTAAAATAAATAATAAAAAAAAAAAAAATTTTTTTTAAAGCGCCCTGTCCCGACGAGCTCGCGCGCAGAAGCGAACGCATACGTGAGTAGCGCCCGCATATGAAAACGGTGGTCAAACCACACGTGAGGTATCGCCGCGACCGGTAGAGTGAGAGCAATAATTCTAGCCCTAGACCTCCTCTGTAACGCAAAACATGCAATCTGTAGAAATTTTTTAAACGTCGCCTATGGAGATTTTTAAGGGTAAAAGTTTGACGCTATTCCACGAGCGGGCGCAATTTTGAAGCGTGACATGATGGGTATCAATTTACTTGGCGTAACATTATATTTCACAATATTAAAAAAATTTGGGCTAACTTTACTGTTGTCTTATTTTTTTTTTCAAAAAAGTTAATTTTTTCCAAAAAAACTGCGCTTAGAAGACCGCTGCGCAAATACGGTGCAAAAAAAAGTTTTGCAATGACCGCTATTGTATTCTCTAGGGTGTTAGAAAAAAAAACAATATATAATGTTTGGGGGTTCCAAGTAATTTTCTAGCAAAAAAACCTGTTTTAAACTTGTAAACACCTAAAATCCAAAACGAGGCTGGTCTTAAAGTGGTTAATGCATTAGGCTGCTTTCACACTGGGGCGGTGGGGGCGTCGGCGGTAAAACAGCGCTATTATTAGCGCTGCTTTACCGTCGTTATTGCGGCGGTATTCGGCTACTAGCGGTGCGGTTTTAACCCCCCCCTGGCGGCCGAAAAAAGGGTTAAAACCGCTCACATAGCGCGGCTATTGCCACGGTATAGCCGCGCTGCCCCATTGATTTCAATGGGCAGGAGCGGTAAAGGAGCGGTGAATACACCGCTCCTTCACCGCTCCAAAGATGCGGCTTGCAGGAGTTTTTTTCTTCTCCTGCCAGCGCACCGCTTCAGTGTGAAAGCCCTCGGGCTTTCACACTGAACAAACAGTAGCAGCTGTTTTAGGTCGGTTTGCAGGCGGTATTTTTAGCGCAATAACGCCTGCAAACCGCCCCAGTGTGAAAGGGGCCTTAGGATAAAAACAAACCTACCTTTACAACCACTTTAAAGTGTATGTCCAGCCAAAACTTTTTTCATAGTTTTAGATAAATCAGCTCTATCAGGTGGTCAGTTAGCAAGACAGTGAGGGTGAATCTTTCTGTTAATGTTTAAACATTTAGGCTCCTTTCACACTGAGGCACTTTGCAGGCACTAAAGTGCTAAAAATAGCGCCTGCAAAGCGCCCTGAAAGAGCCGCTCAATGCAATCCAATGTGAAAGCCCCGAGGGGGCGAGTATTTTGCTTTCTGGGACCGGCCCTTGTTCATATGTTGATCAGATGAGCGATCGGGAAGGACGCTATCTATTTCTTAAGGGTGACTTAGCTGGTCGTCGAGTTACCTTAGCGTCTATTTACTTACGAATCAAGCGCAGTTGAGCTGTGTGAACGCAATTCTTAATACTCTACAAGGCTTTATGGAGGGTGGAGTGATACTGGGTGGAGACCTGAATGTGGCTCTGGACCCATTACTAGATGTTTCTAAATCTACTTCACATCTATCATATCAATATCTTGGATAAAAAAAAAAGCCCTCCAAACCATGCGATTGTTAGACATTTGGAGATTCCAACATCCAGCTGAGCGTGATTATACTTTCTATTCGGTGCCACATGATAGTTATTCTCGAATTGACTATGTACTGGTATCTCAATCTTTACTATCAGTGGTAGTGAATTATTCAATCGGAATAAAAGTGGTGTCAGACCATGCTCCAGCGTTTATAGACCTTCAGTTGGTTAAGTCGATCAACAGACCAAGGTCATGGAAACTTAAAGCAGGATCCCGTCCAAAAAAAAAAAAAAAATTTTAAAGTCAGCAGCTACTAACACTGTAGCTGCTGACTTTAAATAAGTACTTACCTGTCCTGAGTGCCTGCGATGTCGGCCACCCGAGGCCGACCCGTCCCTCGGCTCCCGGCACCGCCATCCTAAGTAAGGGAAACAGGCAGTGGAGCCTTGCGGCTTCACTGCCAGTTTCCTACTGCGCACACGCGAGTGGTGCTCCGTTCTGTGAATGGCCCCGTGGTGTTCTGGGAACACACACAGTTCCCAGAAGACAACGGGGCTGCTCACCGAGGAGCAGAACACACCGCGGAAGAGGAAGAGACATATTAGGAAGACTGCCTAGCACCAAGGGTTTAGGTAAGTTTAAAAAATGTTTTTTTTTTTCAAAATGTTTTTTTTTAAATTTAAGGATTTTTGGTGATTTTTTTTTTTTTTTCAGGGTGGCCCTCCACTTTAATAAATCATTGATACAGGAAGGCCAACTTCGAACTGACCTCTCTAGTGAATTGATTAGAATGAAATTAACAAAGCCGAAATTTCCCCTTTACCATATGAGAAACGCATAAATGCGTTATGCGGGGCATACTTCTTAAAAAGACAACTGAAGTACAGAAAAATAGTCAGGCCGTGTTCCAAGTCCAACTGAATCTGGTAGCAGACCTCAGGTTAGAGTGAGAAAAATTATCCTCTATGATGAGACAAGAGACTAAAATACAGATACTGAAGGCTAGGAATACGTATTATGAGCAAGGGAATAAATCCGGTAAATTGTTGGCACATTCACTCAGAGAAATTTCCGGGAGAAACTATGTTCCACATATCAATTCGGACAGTGAGAATCGTAGTTTTATATCTAGTGAAATCGCAGGTCTTTCAAGAATATTATTTGTCGCTTTACAGTCTGCAGACCAAGACCTCATCTGATCAGATATTACAAAAGCAACAATTAATCCGAGAGTATCTTTCCTCTTCAGGATTACCGTCAATATCCGAAGATACATCTGAACTACTAAATGTGCCGATATCAATTGGCGAATATATGAGGGCGATTTAATGTGCTTAAGCCCCATAAAGCTCCCGACCCTGACATGTATACGGTAGCTTACTATAAGGCATTTGCTTCTATCTTAGGCCCGAGATTTATAAAAGCATTTAATTCCCTTTTAGATGATTGACCTATACCGAGAGATAGTCTAAGGCTCTATTCACACTAATGCGTTTTTTGATGCATTTTGCAGAAATGCATGGGAATTTTTTAACATGGGTTCCTATGGAACATGTTCACATCAATGCATTTTTGTGTCTCTGCGTTTTTGGAAAGGGTCAGGGACTTTTTTTCATGCAAAATGCAGCGTTTTGCATGTAATAGAATTCAATGGACCCGCATCCAAAAACGCAAGTACCGCGTTTTGCATTTTTTTTCTTATACTGTATACATTATAAAAAAAAAAGTTAAAAAAAAAAAAAAGAATTAAAACGCAAAACGCAGCAAAAACGCATGTTCAAAAACGCAGCAAGCACCACAAAAAGCACTCTATGCTCAAAAGCAACATGCATAGGTGTGAATCGAGCCTTAGGGCACATATTACAGTTATTCCTAAGGAGGGTAAGGACCATGCTCAATGTAAAAATTATAGACCTATTTCATTATTAAATGTTGATTTAAAAATGTTTACATAGATATTAGCCTCAAGGCTACAAGCTCTCCTTCAAAATGTCTACCACCCTGACCAGGTAGGCTTCATGCCTACTAAAGAGGCAAAGGATAACACCACTAAAGCCTTAGATATTATCTACTTGGCCCATTCCTGTAAAATACCATTGTGTTTATTATCCTCTGATGCAGAAAAGACTTTTGACGGGGTGGATTGGATATTTTTGAAAGAGACATTGACTCATAGTGGTGTAGGGAAGGCGTTTAGTAAATGGATAGAGGCCATATACTCGACTCCATCCGCAGTGGTAAGAATTAATAAGGCGACTTCCTCATATTTCAATATGAGTAATGGTACAAGACAAGGTTTTCCCTTGTCTCCACTGATTTTTATACTAACCCTTGAACCATTTCTGCGACATGTTCGACGAAGTACTGATATTCAAGGCTGTCTGGTCGATAAGTCGGAACACAAAATTGCAGCCTTTGCTGACGATATATTGTTTTTTGATTACATCACCAGAAACTACGTTACCAAATATATTAAGCGAATTTGATCGTTATAGCTTACTTTCAAATTTACGTTCAAAAATCGGAAATACTGAATATCACGTTGTCAACTACACGAGTACAGGCTCTTCAATCATCGTTCCCTTTTCCATGGGCATTTTCTTCTCTGATATATCTAGGAGTCAAATTGACTTCCTCAATAGATAAAGTCTTTCAGGAAAATTACCCACCGCTATTGCGGGAACTCTCTTCCGATTTGGAAAGATGGAATAAAGGTCCCTATACCTAGATGAATATCCTACCAAGATTATTGTATCTTTTCCAGACTCTGCCAACAGCTATTCCAGAGTCCTTTTTGAGATTATTACGTAATGCTTTTATAAGATTTACCTGGGCAAAAAAACATCCCCGTTTATCCTTCTATTACTTGGCTCTGCCAAAAACCCAGGGAGGTATGGCTTTCCCAGACCCGATAAGATACTCTAAAGCAGTACACCTCGCTAGGGCACTAGCTCGGTGTAGAGACGAGGGACATAAAACCTGGGTAGCGATTAAACAATCATGTACAGAGATCCCACTCCGATGTCTACCATGGCTAAGAACCCTGGGAACTTTAACCTGGCGGTATGATTATTTCAGATTTTTGCCTCTCAAAGCAGTACAACTATTTTGCATAGAAATTTGGCATTTTATATTGTAGGTCTGTAATTCTTAGCAATAACACACTTAGATCTGTCCACCAAGAGTCTAGTAGATATTACAGGTATGATATAGTTTGAAACACAAAATCATAAATAATATAATAAATATAAATAATAATAAAAAAATATAATAATAAAATAAATTTCCCCACGATTCACTATCGCTCAATTCTGCAAGTATTCTAATTTACGATCATTGTTTTCGAGCTGGTCTAAAGCCACTTTTGACGTAAAGGGACACTTTTTGGTTGCTATGGACAATCTCAAGTTTCCAGGCAGAAAGAACAGTATATATCATATAAAACTGCATGCAGGGCATGGGCCAAAAGCACTGGGGACAAAAGGGAAGTGAAATGATTTCATACAGTACTGTAATCTGTAAGATTACAGTACTGTGTTATGATTTTCACATTTTTTGAATTTGCTGCCAGGCTCCGCCCCCATGCATCGCAACGCTCGCAGGGAACGGAGCCTGGCACAGAGAGGCTTCGGGCAGAGGACGGAGACAGCGCAATGGGACATCGCAGGATCCTGGGGACAAGGTAAGTAACCTGCACCAGGATCCTGAGATGTAATCCCGAGTGTGGCTCGGGGTTACCGCTAATCGTGCTAAAATTTAACCCCGGGCCACACTCGGGAATACCGTCAGGGAGGTTAAGATATCACCTCCTGATAGGGGCAACTTTAAGAGTAATCCAACAAAGTCATAGGTTTTCAAAATTGGATGGAGAGATCACGCGGCTCCATCCAGTTTTGGGAAACCCGTCATTCCGCCCCCCTGCTATACAGATAGCCGCTTTAAACAAGCTCTGGGATGTGGTAAATTCAGATTAGGGGACATTCAGGAAGCATCCAGGTTGAAAACCTCAGCGGAAATACAGTTGCTGCTTACTCCACCACTGGACCCATGGCGGATGCAACAGCTTACCCACTTTCTCAGTTCTCTTATCCAGGGGGGGAGAGATCGGACCGATTAAACACACCATTGGGAAACTCATGTCTAATAGAAAAGACCACCGCCCATTGGGGTATCTGAGGTATAAAAAAATACTAATAGATCCTCCCGTGGACTCCTAGATTCCTTGAGAAATGGGAAAGAGATTTAGATACTACATTCTCTAAAGAGCAACGGAGCCATATTCTATATTTTGCTCACTACTCTTCAACAGCTAGTAACTACTAAGAGCTATGCTATAAAGAGCTATGCTATAAAATCCTTACAAGATGGTACAAAGTTCCATCACTACTTTAGAAAATCTATCCGGAAAAGACGAATACCTGTTGGCGTTGTGGAGAGTCAGAGGGCAATATGCTTCATATTTTCTGGTCATCTCGGAACTTAGTGGATTTCTGGTCCAAAGTGCGAGACATTACAAGACCCTTAACAGATTATGATTTGGGAAGAGATCCAGCAAGATACCTTCTCCATCTTTCAGACCTTTCAAAATGTAAATACCGAAATTCGTTGATCGCTCATCTTTTGAATACGGCAAAGGCCTGTATCCTGGTCCTATGGAAGCTGGAGCCCCCCCCCCCCCCCCCCAATTTTGATGTGGCTTAAAAAAAAAAATAATACCTGATATATGCTATGAAAAAAAAAAAAAAAAAAAAAGGGTATTGCAATTACCCAAGGTAAAGAGGAGAAATTTAATTTAAAATGGAAACCATGGTCCTTTTTGTATGTACCGGGGAGAATGGCTGTGCACTTGAGGAGGGGGAAGAGAATCTAATTTTCTAAATCTTTTTTTTTTTTTCTTCCCTTTCTCTTTATTTCCTGCCCTGGTAAACTATACCCGTGCATGGACGTGAAGGGGGAAAAATAACCCCCCCCCTTTTTTAATTAATGGATAGAGAATATATATATATATATATATATATATATATATATATATATATATATATATATATATATATATATATATATATATATATATATATATATATATATATATATAGAATTGATTTATGTTAAGATATACTTTATACATATTTATATGTATAAAAATTGTTGGAAAAAATCAAATTAAATATAGGAATTTAAAAACAAAAAAATTACCCACCCAAATTATTTTTACATTTTGCCCCACCTTTTTGTTATCAGCGGATAATGGGAACATCATAAGGCCATTATTGTACAAAACATTTGACACCCTATTATACAGTTACAAGCTTAGTGATATCAACAAAATGGCTCAATGGCTCCCAGAACATGAATCCAAACTATGACATATGAGCCTCACCTAGCACTACATGACTACTGTAAGCCTGCATGTGGTGTCATCTACTGACTGCTCCTTTTGCTTTAATGTGAAACTATGGCATTTGTCAAATTTGATCAACGTTGTAGAAAATAAAATACTAATGGTGCGGTTGGGCCAAGGGATTAGGTAGTCATAAAATGCCTGAACTAGCTTTAGAATCTTATTTAAAAGCGGAACTTCACCCTCATGAAGGACTTCTGTCCTATCCACCCCCCCATCTGATTAGGGCTATGTTCATTTTAGAGAAAAATGTGCGCTTCCCACCCCCACTTGCACGTCATTCGCCAAGACCAACGTTGTGCCCTGTTCTTCCTTCGCCTATGCACGTCACATATCCTAGTAGGCAAAGCACTTCATCCACAAGAGGAGGGGAGCGGGCCTAGTGCTGCAACATCAGGAAGCATGCCGGCTCTTCCTGTTTTTTCCAGGAAGAGCCGGCGGGCTTCTTGAGGAGTCATAATCAACATGGCAGCTCAGGACTGAGGAGGCAGCAGAGAACCAGAGGATCTCAGCTGGACAACGCTAAATCCTCTGGGCAAGTGAGTATCAGTAATGGAAGCAAAGGACCACCTCGTAAGTGGGGGGAGGATCTTCTTTAAATATATGCAAAATGTGGCTTGATTGCCACATATCGTACATAAAAAGCAGAAGCCATGTTTATATTTTTAGATTAATGAAAGCATATTTACCCCTTCCTGCCACGTGTACACATACACTTCTTCCATGAGGTCACATATGTTCCAGAACAGAAACCAGGCCCACGCCGAAAGCCTGAGTTACATACTAGCAATCAGGAACAGGGAAGCCTGGTTCCTGATCCCTTGATCGCTGTAATAGCCTCCGATTGGCTATCACAGTGATCAGTCACTGAGCAGCCCACCCCTTTGTTTGTCATTTATCCTCCTGAGAAAGATGCAATGTATTTTTTTTCTCCTTGCTAGATAAGAAAAATTTAAAGTAAAACAAAATTTGTGTAAAAAATAAATATAAAAAAATTAAATGGAAAGAGGTAGATCAGATCAGTGTTTGATCTAAGCCATTGTCAAGGTCAGAGTAAAAAAGGTCAATACCAGGGTCAGTGTATCTTAGGTAGAGAATTAAAAAAACAAAAAAAAAAAAAATTTCAAATTAGTATTGGTATGTTTTAGGAAAAAAAACAAAAAAAAGTGCAAACTATTTTTTCTGGGCCCTACTACAGGTACAAACATACACATGTGTTATCACTATGATCATCAGGAGCAGATTTTATTTTTGGTTGTTCTATGGTCGTAGGTTTTGGTAATAGCAATAAATATACAGCTAAATTTAAAAAAAAAAAAAAGCCATTTATCAAAGGAAAGCTAGCACAAAATGGAGTAAATAAAAACAACAAAAAAAAAATAATAATCAGGAGATACCCATTACTTTTTACCACCAGATGAAAGCCCCTTTTTTTTGTAGGACAAAAACAGGGGGGTACAATTCTTCTGGATACACTAAGGTACAATGATATGTACAGTTTTACTAACACATGTCAAAGTTGCAAAACTGTTTTTTCGGTGTTAGGATTTGTTTTACCCTCCATCAAGATGTTGTCACTGAAAACTTTTCATTCTGAAAGTGCTAACTTGCCTGGCTGTCATCGCTGCGCTCTTAAATTCTTTGAGTGACCAACAAGAACAAAAAATGTACATGAGGCTTCTGACATTTGCTGTTTTAGGCCTATCAGGGTCTCGGAAAGGATAAAGCATACCACGTATTCCGTCCATTACGATTAGTGGTCGGTTATCTATTAGAGAGAGGTGTTGTTTAAAATCCCATTACACATTGTACTACAAAAGATCTGCATTCCAAGGTTGCAACACTCAGGAGGTGCATCTTCAATTATTCAGGCCCAATGCAAGAGTTAAAGCCAGCCTAAACAAGTAATCACATGAAAACCTGAGAATGGTGGGACTTAATTACAGCAATGACTACACTTTATATTTAGATAAAAGATCGTGAGGTTACCTACAGGGCCACAAGTCTGATCAATGATGTAAGCAATGCAAACCTTGTTCATACATTGGATGAACTCACCAAGCAGCAGGAGTGCACAATTTATTTATATACTTCAGATGCCGACCAGTCAAACAGAGGAGCAATTATACCAAGCCATGGAGCACATTTTGGGCAACACCACAAAAGGCTGCGATTTATAGGTAAACTGGCTACCTGAGACTTATCCAGCCCCAATATAGATCTCATCTTAAGGTGGATTAAAAATGAATCTTTGTTAGGGGCATCTTTGTTAGTGCAAAAAGTACATCTTTCGTTAAAAAAAGTTGAATATTCAGCTTTGAATGAATGTCTAAAATAATTCACTTTTAAATAATAAAAATATTGTTTATATTTGGTAAAAAGAACAAAAAAATGGAAAAAAAAAATAACCTAACAGGAATTCTTTAAGTCCCTTTTTGTTATAATTAACAAAAATCTGTTTTATCAATGACCATTTACAAAAAAAACATTGCAGAAAACCATAAAAAACAGTATTCCCTAATTAGGAGAGGGAGAAGAAGGGAGGGGAAGGAGAAGAAGGGAGGAGAAGAATTCCCCCCCCCCTTTTTTTTTTAAATCTGTGTCATATCATTTTGGCTTTGTGTGGGGTCTCCCCCCCCCCCCAAAAAAAAAAAAAGGACGGCATTCTTTAAAATAAAACAAAAACACAAGTCCAAAAAAAACACACACCAAAAGCTGAGAAAGCACCTGTCAGTTTTTTTTTTTTTTTAAATCAGTGTAACACTGCCTACCAATAAGATGGCACAATGCACTTAACATATATAAGCACAAACCTAATAAAGAAGTAAACCTAAGATCAAAACTATAAATATATTACCTTTCATTTTCGGGGAAAAGGAGCAGCTGTTGAGGAGGAAGGGGAAATTTAATATATAGCAAACTACCTCTCCTAAAAAGTGGTCGCTGTAGTCAGATTTATTTTTCAGATTAATGCAGGAATTAAACCCAAAAAAGTAAAATATTGCAGCTTACCAATTATTCGATGTGGTGGCTGTATTAGTTTTAATTTTTTAGGCTACCCCCCTCTGTGGTGATCTGGCCAGTAACACACCTTCTGCATTAGAGTGTCCCCACTCTGGATGAAGCTGCACAGGGGGCACCTTTGAACAGCAGCATTGTCAGTCTGGGGGGTGTGGTGTTAGATGTACTAGCAGATTTAGATACACTAATCAATTGGAGCAATTTCCGATTCACCCAAACCATTTTCTTAGATGATCAGGTACGCCTATCAAAAAGCACCTCTTTCCCTCCTTCACTATTCTTTCCAACCTGTCTCTTCCCATCCCCCAATTTATCCCTGAAAAAAAAGGTGTCAGGTTCAGAAAAATTACACCAGAGCTTTGCAGACATTTCCCTATTGTGGAGATACACATCTCTCATAGCTTACGTGGAGCCGTTGACAATGGGCTTGACCCCTTTTTCTTACTTTTACCCAAACCAAATAAAGAGGCCTGCAAAGTTAATGCTCGAGCATGAAGCCAGCGGATGTTCCTACCGTTCTCTTGTGCAATTTATCCTACGTTTTACATTATTGCCGTTTGCTTTTTTTTCGTGAATGAGTATTTCTTTCACTTAATGCGAAGTTGTTACTGTAGTAAAATGCTTTATCATTTGCTCAGTTCACACTGCCATGACCTGTGCGACTTTGCCAGGCAACTTCAGCGTGACTTTGAAGCAACTTCAGGGAAAGCCTCTAATCTTCCTGTAATGTTGGATCCAAATCACATCAATTAAAATGAGGATTTGACTTGGAGGCAACTCACATTAAAATCTACGAGCACAAGTCGGATAGAAGTCGCCTCAAAGTAATACAGGAACCCTTTCTAAAGTCGGAGTGACTTCAGTAGTGCCAATTAAGACAGCTCTCATTGACTAAAATGGAATTTCACACGACTTGGGGGCTCACAAGTCGGATCCCAAGTCGTGGCAGTGTGAACGGAGTCTATCTCATAAGCAGTTACAGCAAACTGTTTTTTTTTACCCCCCTTTTGGGATAAAGGTTTTACAATAATAAAAGCTGATCATTGTAAGCACCCCTGCTAGTGTTAAATGGGTTGTCCCATCCCTGTAACTGATCAAGCTCTCCAGCAGAATGTTTCTTTTGAAAAACAGACTTACTGCCTGGACCACCAGATGAAAATAGAAGAAAGAAAGCAAAAAAAAAAAAAATTTATGTATCCATCACATCAAAAAAAGGTAAGCTGCAATATAATTAAGGTTTGCTTTTGGGTTGAATACCAATTTAAGTACATTTTCCACAAGTAAAAAAAACGCAACCAGATGCCAGAGTCATTCCTGTAATTTGGTGTACAGAACTGACATTTTAAACATTATCAGCTTTCCCAGATATCTTATGTTAGCTACAAAACCAAGTGCGTTATGCCTCGTTTCCACTGAGCGGATCGGTTCGGTACGGTACGCTATTTTGGGTGTTTCCATGATGAAAGCGGCCCATACAACCGAACCGTTCCATTCAGGGTCCTGCTTCAGATGTGGGGCCATAGAAAATGGAACGGTTCGGTTAGGGCGGAGCTACGATACATTACACTGATTGGTGGATGTGTGACGCCATTTTTTCTAAACCCACGTATGGCCCCTGTCAGTCCGACTTGCAGTGGAAACGCTCGCCTGAATAGGCCGGACCATTCTAGGCCTTCCAAACCAATCCGACCCGAACCGATCCGCTCGGTGGAAACGAGGCATTAATGCAAATCAGGAGTGGAGCCTAGGGTGACACCGCTGCTCCTCTATAGATACAGTATGGAGAGAGTGAGGGTTATCAACCCAGGACAGCAATCAAGATCAGGAAGCAGCATCTAAGGACTGGTAAATATATTATAAATGTAAATGTATTATAAATTTTGTCTTTGAGTTTAGATACATTTTAAATACAGGATGGTATGGAATAGGGAGGTGGCTAATGGAAAATGTTTTTTTTTTCTCTGACTACAAACAGAAAAGACAAAAAATGCAGAGAAACAAAGCCTGCACAGAAAAAAGAAAAAAGCGGAAGCTGCTAGCATGGTTTGAAAGCAGAAACTGCTTCCTTCTCCTTTTGCCGTAAGATACTTTAAGTGGATAATGTGAACATACATAAATCTATAACAAAGTAATTATGAATAGAGAAATGTGGATCAACATGGGTGCCCCAAGACAAATGAAACCTCTGGCGAAAGCACACGTCCCAAACACTAGTCCTGTTGGCTAATATAATAAAAATGTGATTCACAAATGACTAAGAGATAGAACCTGAATACAGATTAACACAACATTAAAAATTATGTATATTATGTGGCCTCCTGAGACCAAAAGAACAGACTGCATACTTTAAAGCTTTTCCATCAGACATATAAAGCTCTCTGATGGCAATATTCAAGCACATATACAGTCAATTACTGTTCCTGTCAGCGAAAAAGGCTTTGTCACTTACACACATAGAACAGACAGGCACTTTATTAACCCAACATGAAGACTTAATATTTTGAAGCACCTGTCTGTTCGTACAAATCAAGATCAGCTGTAATATTTAGTGGTGTATACATACAATCTCTGTATTTGGTTTTGTGGTAATTTGATCCCTACAGAAAAAGATACAACAGTGCTTGATCTTACAGTCCACCTCAGAACAGTTTCAATAACAGCTCATACGTTGCATTGATGATACCCCAAGACAAAATAGATCTGTGATAGTTTAGATGGGCACCACGGAATAGGTGCGTCAGTTTTCCATCACGCTCTGTCCATATGGTCATGAGGATTTTTCCAAAGGAGACAAATTCTCCTCCAATCTGTGACTGCATGCGGGCCTTCACCACATTCAGTGGAAAAAACAGGAATCCCAACATGGCTCCAAGCAGTCCACCACAGATGAAATCATTGATCAGGTTAGCACTATAGCTTTTAGCTTCTGGCAAACACTGTTTGATTGGCTTGCGAAGACCAAAAAATAAAGCATTGCTTGGTCCATTGCGGACCAGTATGGGTATTAAACCACGATAATACTCCCTAAATCCATAGGGTCGAAGCACTTTGAAAGCCTGATAAGTATTAGTGAATCGATTGTGGTGTTTGTAATCCTGCAGCAAAGTCTGAATTCTCTCAAAAGGCGTAAGAATGGCTTCTGTAGTTCCCGCAAGGATTGCTGCTACACTCCTTGTAACAATCTCAGGAGAATCTGTATGCCTTAGCAAAAGGCTGGAGAAGTCCTCGTAAAGGCCAAACATCAGGGCAAGAGTTGTTGTTTTCTGCATAAGTGGGGGGAGTATTCCCCTGTACAAGTTACGGATCCCATCCCTCTCTAGTTGTCTTATAGCATCTCTGGTTCTCAAGCCATAAAGCTGTTGTCTGAAGAGCACTTTCTGGATGGGGAAGGTAATTGCAATGTTTGTGAAGGCAGCAAAGTAGCCACACACATAATGCTTACTAGTTCCAATAGCTATTGTATGATACGTAAAGTCTTGTTTTGATTTTGAGAGGACCAAATCACTTTTTCGTTTTTCATGCGCCTCTGAATCCATCACAAATAAAAAGGTGTACTTCCTGTCACACAGGAAACATCAGGTTACCTAAAAGGCAAGAAAAAAAAATGTAAAACAATTAAAGTGATACTAAACACACACTGTTTAACCACTTTAAGACAGGGACTATTTTTCAGACTTGTTGTTTACAAGTTAAAAAATTTTTTTTGCTAGAAAATTACTTAAAATTACCCATTATATATTTTTTTTCTAACACCCTAGAGAATAAAATGGCAGTCTTTGTAGTACTTTGTCACACCGTATTTGCGCAGCAGTCTTACAAGCGCACTTTTTTGGAAAAAAAAAAATACACTTTTTTTAATTAAAAAAAATTAAGACCACAGTAAGGTTAGCTCATTTTTTTTTATATATTGTGAAAGATGTTACGCTGAGTAAAATGGTACTCAACATGTCATGCTTCAAAATTGCACCCACTCGTGGAATGGCGGCAAACTTTTTATCTCTAAAAAATCTCCATATGCAACGTTTAAAAAATTCGACAGGTTGCATGTTTTGAGTTAGAGGAGGTCTAGGGCTAGAATTATTGCTCTAACGATCGCGGCAATACCTCAAGTGTGGTTTGAACACCGTTTTCAATATGCGGGCGCTACTTACGTATGCTTCTGCACGCGAGCTTGGCAGGACGGGGCGTGTAAAAAAA
This sequence comes from Lithobates septentrionalis, assembly GCA_037952835.1. Classification (NCBI taxonomy): domain Eukaryota; kingdom Metazoa; phylum Chordata; class Amphibia; order Anura; family Ranidae; genus Lithobates; species Lithobates septentrionalis. The sequence continues at coordinate 568,671 of JBBDGP010002324.1, read as the reverse complement.
AAAAAAAGTATTTCTTTTTTACTTTTACACTGTTCTTTTTAAGAAAAAAAAGATTGTGTCAGTTTTATTCCTTTTACAAGGAATGTAAACATCCCTTGTAATAAAAAAAAAAAAAAAAAAAAAAAAAAAAAAAGCATGACAGGACCGCTTAACCACTTGCCGACCGCCTCACGACGATATACGTCAGCAGAATGGCACGGGCAGGCAGAATCACATACCTGTACGCCCGAGGCGGTCGGCTTCTATCAGGGAGCGATGAGAGGTGAGGGGGAGGCCATCCATTCGTGGCCCCCCCCTCGCGATCGCTCCCGGCCAATGAGAATCTTCCTCTGCATAGTAAACAGAGGCAGAGGAAATGATATCTCTCCTCGGTTCGGTATTTTCCGTTCCGGCGACGAGGAGAGAAGACTGCAATGTGAGTGCACAACACTACACATCACAGTAGAACATGCCAGGCACACATAACACCCCCCGATCACCCCCCCCCCCCGTCACACTGACACCAAGCAGTTTTTTTTTCTGATTACTGCATTGGTGTCAGTTTGTGACAGTTAGTGTGGTAGGGCAGTTAGTGTTAGCCCCCTTTAGGTCTAGGGTACCCCCCTAATAAAGTTTTAACCCCTTGATCTCCCCCCGTCGCCAGTGTCTCTAAGCGATCATTTTTCTGATCGCTGTAGTGTCACTGGTGACACTAGGTAGGGAGGTAAATATTTAGGTTCGCCGTCAGCATTTTATAGCGTCGGGGACCCCCATATACTACCTAATAAAAGGTTTTAACCCCTTGATTGCCCCCTAGTTAACCCTTTCACCAGTGATCACCGTATAACTGTTACGGATGACGCTGGTTAGAGTCTTTTTTAGTGTCAGGGCACCCGCCGTTTATTACCGAATAAAGGTTTAGCCCCCTGATCGCCCGGCGGTGATATGAGTTGCCCCAAGCAGCGTCAGGTTAGCACCAGTACCGCTAACACCCACGCACACAGCATACGCCTCCCTTAGTGGTATAGTATCTGAACGGATCAATATCTATCAGATCTATACTAGCGTCCCCAGCAGTTTAGGGTTCCCAAAAACGCAGTGTTAACAGGATCAGCCCAGATACCTGCTAGCACCTGCGTTTTGCCCCTCCGCCCGGCCCAGCCCACCCAAGTGCAGTATCGATCGATCACTGTCACTTACAAAACGCATAACTGCAGCATTCGCAGAGTCAGGCCTGATCCCTGCGATCGCTAACAGTTTGTTTTTTTTTGTAGCGTTTTGGTGAACTGGCAAGCACCAGCCCCAGGCAGCGTCAGGTTAGCGTCAGTACCGCTAACACCCACGCAGGCACCGTACACCTCCCTTAGTGGTATAGTATCTGAACGGATCAATATTTGATCCGATCAGATCTATGCTAGCGTCCCCAGCAGATTATGGTTCCCAAAAAAACGCAGTGTTAGCGGAATCAGCCCAGATACCTGCTAGCACCTGTGTTTTGCCCCTCCGCCTGGCCCAGCCCAGCCCACCCAAGTGCAGTATCGATCGATCACTGTCACTTACAAAACACTAAACGCATAACTGCAGCGTTCGCAGAGTCAGGCCTGATCCCTGTGATCGCTAACAGTTTTTTTGGTAGCGTTTTGGTGAACTGGCAAGCACCAGCAGCCTAGTACACCCCGATCGTAGTCAAACCAGCACTGCAGTAACACGTGGCGACTCCCATAAGTGCAGTTCAAGCTGGAAGAAGAAGACAAACAGGCCCGTCGTGCCCATAATGCCCTTCCTGCTGCATTCGCCAATCCTAACAATTGGGAACCCACCACTTCTGCAGCGCCCGTAATTCCCCCATTCACATCCCCAACCAAATGCAGTCGGCTGCATGAGAGGCATTTTCTTAATGTCCTCCCGAGTACCCCTACCCAACGAACCCCCCAAAAAAGATGTGTCTGCAGCAAGATATAGGCGTGACACCCGCTATTATTGTCCCTCCTGTCCTGACAATCCTGGTCTTTGCATTGGTGAATGTTTCAAATGCTACTATTCACGAGTTGAGTATTAGCGTAGGGTACAGCATTGCACAGACTAGACACACTTCACTTTTACAGGGTCTCCCAAGATGCCATCGCATTTTGAGAGACCCGAACCTGGAACTGGTTACAGTTATAAAAGTTAGTTACAAAAAAATAATATATAAATATATATAGATATATATATATAGTTGTCGTTTTATTGTTCTCTCTCTATTCTCTCTCTATTGTTCTGCTCTTTTTTACTGTATTCTATTCTGCAATGTTTTATTGTTATTATGTTTTATCATGTTTGCTTTTCAGGTATGCAATTTTTTTATACTTTACCATTTACTGTGTTTTATTGTTAACCATTTTTTTGTCTTCAGGTACGCCATTCACGACTTTGAGTGGTTATACCAGAATGATGCCTGCAGGTTTAGGCATCATCTTGGTATCATTCTTTTCAGCCAGCCGTCTTCTGTGTTTTTCTCTGGCTCTTCTGTCTCAACAGGGAACCTGAGAATGCAGCCGGTGATTCAGCCAACTGACCATAGAGCTGATCAGAGACCAGAGTGGCTCCAAACATCTCTATGGCCTAAGAAACCGGAAGCTACGAGCATTTTATGACTTAGATTTCGCCGGATGTAAACAGCGCCATTGGGAAATGTGGAAAGCATTTTATCACACCGATCTTGGTGTGGTCAGATGCTTTGAGGGCAGAGGAGAGATCTAGGGTCGAATAGACCCCAATTAAAAAAAAAATGAATGAGATAACAATAAAGATGAGTTTAAAAAAAAAAAATTAATGGAACAGTTTAAAAATAAGACAAAAAAGCAAAAAAAAAAAAAAAAAAATAGGAAACCACCCCTGTCCCCCCTGCTCTCGCGCCAAGGAGAACGCAAGCGTTGGTCTGGCGTCAAATGCAAATAGCAATTGCACTATGCATGTGAGGTATCACCGCGAAGGTCAGATCGAGGGCAGTAATTTTAGCAGTAGACCTCCTCTGTAAATCTAAAGTGGTAACATGTAAAGGCTTTTAAAAATGTATTTAGTTTGTCGCCACTGCACGTTTGTGCGCAATTTTAAAGCATGTCATGTTTGGCGTCCATGTACTCGGCCTAAGATCATCTTTTTTATTTCATCAAACATTTGGGCAATATAGTGTGTTTTAGTGTATTAAAATTTAAAAAAGTGTGTTTTTCCCAAAAAAAAATGCGTTTGAAAAATCGCTGCGCAAATTATGTGTGAAAAAAATAAAAAAAATGAAACACCCACCATTTTATTCTGTAGGGCATTTGCTTTAAAAAAAATATATAATGTTTGGGGGTTCAAAGTAATTTTCTTGCAAAAAAAAATAAAATTTTTCTCATGTAAACAAAAAGTGTCAAAAAGGGCTTTGTCTTCAAGTGGTTAGAAGAGTGGGTGATGTGTGACATAAGCTTCTAAATGTCGTGCATAAAATGCCAGGACAGTTCAACCCCCCCCTCCCCCCCCCCCCAAATGACCCCATTTTGGAAAGTAGACACCCCAAGCTATTTGCTGAGAGACATGTCGAGTCCATGGAATATTTTATATTGTGACACAAGTTGAGGGAAAAAGACAAAAAATTATTTTTTTTTTTGCACAAAGTTGTCACTAAATAATATATTGCTCACACATGCCATGGGAATATGTGAAATTACACCCCAAAATTCATTCTGTTGCTTCTCCTGAGTACGTGGATACCACATGTGTGAGACTTTTTGGGAGCCTAGCCGCGTACGGGACTCCGAAAACCAAGCACCGCCTTCAGGATTTTTAAGTGCCTAAATTTTTGATTTCACTCTTCACTGCCTATCACAGTTTCGGAGGCCATGGAATGCCCAGGTGGCGCAAACCCCCCCCCCCCCCCCCAAATGACCCTATTTTGGAAAGTAGACACCCCAAGCTATTTGCTGAGAGGTATAGTGAGTATTTTGCAGACCTCCCTTTTTGTCACAAAGCTTTGAAAATTGAAAAACAAACATTTTTTCTCTTGTCTTTCTTCATTTTCAAAAACAAATGAGAGCTGCAAAATACTCACCATGCCTCTCAGCAAATAGCTTGGGGTGTCTACTTTCCAAAATGGGGTCATTTGGGCAGTCAAACTAAAAGCGGTGTAAATTCCAGAAAATGTACCCTAGTTTGTAGACGCTATAACTTTTGCGCAAACCAATAAATATACGCTTATTGACATTTTTTTTTACCAAAGACATGTGGCCGAATACATTTTGGCCTAAATGTATGACTAAAATTGAGTTTATTGGATTTTTTTTTATAACAAAAAGTAGAAAATATTTTTTTTCAAAATTTTTGGAGGTTTCAGAGGGCACCAGAGAGCGGTGGGAGCGGGCCTTCTTCCGCCACCGATAAAAGTGATCTTGCGGTGAATCCACCGCAGAGACCACATTTATCTGAAAGCAGACCGCCCGCTGAAGAAGTTGATACCGGGGTTATGGCAGCTAGTCGCTGCCATAATGATATTCCACTTCAAAGTACCGCCGTACGGGCGGTCCGTATTAGTGGTCAATTTACATTGTTTCTTCTAATTCTGTATGGGGACGATGGCACTAATTATTTTAATAAAAGAAAAAAAAAAAAAACTTCAAGTACCTTTTCCTAATTGATATACAGCTGTCATATGACCTAGATCTTTCCCAGCCTGTCTGCAGAGAAACATAAGCAGGAGGAGCTTCTAGTCCTCTGCTGCCGGTCACGTTAAAAAAAATAAACAAAAATCAGCCTTTGGAATACAGAGAAAAAAAAATGAATAAATTTCAAACTGTTTTAACTTGGCATATAAATATATATTTGAAATTAACTATTATTTTTTGGCAATAACATGGTGTGGGCAGATTACTGCCAGTCACAGGCTGTGTCACGCCCCTCCAGCCTGTGTCTTAAAATAAGAGTTGAAGCCTCCATCAATCTACATGTAATATTCTGCCCCCACTGTGTTTAGCCGGTTAGTGGGCATGGAGGAGGAGGGTGGGAGTGTGCTGTCATTTACCACTGTGTATACACCCACACGTTTGACTATGGTCACAGGGGCTGCTCCGATATGATAGGGGGGAAATACTCAACATAAAAACCTCACTGAAAACTGAGCATGTGCAGAGTTGCCACCACAGGTGCAAAAACCCTAGCAGAATTAGGAACATGGACAGAAGGTGGAGAGTAGCAGGTTCAACCACTTTTTTTTCAGAATACAGAAAATGTATCTCATAGTGTCCGAGTATAAACAGCATGTAATACACCATTTATTGATAGTTTTTTTTATGATGTGGGTTTAGTAACACTTTGAGATCGCCAATAGAATTAAAACTGATCTTGTTTAAAAGTTAGGAGCTACTGAAGTCACTGAATATACCTAACAATTTGTCCTCCCTTACCTGCAATGGAGAAGCAGCTATCTAGTACCAGACAACCTTAAACACTGTGCTATCCCTTCTACTACATCTTGTGGACAAGATAATGCAAAACAAAGCAGGCAAGACTCTTGTCGCATATTGGGAGCTAAGCTCTATTTCCTGAATAATACCAGCTTTACTGTACCACAGAAGAATGGCAAAGAGCGAACATTCTAATGCCCTGTACACACGGTCGGGCATTGATCGGAAATTCCGACAAAATTCATGGATTTTTTCCGACGGATGTTGGCTCAAACTTGTCTTGCATACACACGGTCACACAAAGTTGTCGGAAAATCCAATCGCTCTGAACGCGGTGATGTAAAACATGTACGTCGGGACTATAAACGGGGCAGTAGCCAATAGCTTTCGTCTCTTAAATTATTCTGAGCATGCGTGGCACTTTGTGCATCGGATTTGTGTACACACGATCGGAATTAACAGCAACGGATTTTGTTGTCGGAAAATCTTATAGCAAGCTCTCAAACTTTGCGTGTCGGAAATTCCTATGGAAAATGTGATGGAGCCCACACACGATCGGAATTTCTGACAAGGTCCTATCACACATTTTCCATCGGAAAATCCGACCGTGTGTACAGGGCATAATTTGTGCACTTACACAAGACAACAACAATTTCACTGATGGTCTAATGGTTTTGGTTATTGAGGCAATGCCTAGAGACCTCCCCCCAGCTGAGCGTTTTCAAAAGCTTTGCCATAGAGAGATGTATTGGATTTTCTCTTTGAATGTTTTGGCCCCTGGAGGGTTAAATGAGGATTTTGAAATCAGCGTCATTCTTTAGAATTTTATTCACTATCCCATCCTCGCTTTCATATGTTTGCTCATTATACAAGTGCCCATATTCCCCTTAGGTATTGGATAATCAGATTCTGCTTTCCCTATAGGATGTGCACATATGCGTGGGTGTGTGCATGCGTGAGCGCATAACGATTTATCTAACGGACAGTTGTGTGCAGTCTACTTTTCCTGTGCGTACGCATGTATAAGATGCAGTGCATATATTTATGCTCCCCCTTTTTTTTCCCCATTTCTGCATCTATGCATCTGTTGAAGTCTCCTGTGCGGGCTTGCGTGCACACACGCACTTATTCCTATGAACTTTACTCTGTCACCTACAAATATTGATCCGTTGGTCGTCTCTCAAACGATTTTATTTTCCCAATATACATTTGTTATAGTATATATATATATATATATATATATTCTTTTTATTTTATATACAATTTTTTCCATACATAATATATATCTATCTATCTCATATTTTTATATGACAGCTACATAAACCACATATATTTTAAAATCTTAGCATTGTAGATGCAATCTGATTGGAATTATCCACCAACTCCCTCCTAGTGGCATTTGCTACTGAGGATTTATGTATGGTTTGACCATTTTGTTACTTTTAATTTTTCCTATATTTTAAGCCCCCTTCCCGATATATATTTTGTAAATGTCCAGTTACATTCGTCTTTCCTTTTTTTTTGTGTACGGGCTGTATCCCACGCTGTTTTTATGTCCTTATGTTTACTGTGTAGCTCTGTGCCCATGGATCACACCACTTCCTGGGTTACTGCAGCATTGTGTGTTTTTTTTTCCCCCCTTACCACCGCCCATAGCCCCACCTACAGCTCCACCCATAGACCATAAGAAGCTCAGCTTCTACTTACCTGTTGTCATTGGTTCCTTCTTCAAGCCAATCAGTAGTTCCGAAACGCATCCCATTTTGATGACATACTTCCTGTTTTCGATCCATGCTGGCTGTCGTCCCCTTCCGCTGACATCATTTCCGGGATCTATGCTCCTTGCTGACTCAGAAGGCGCAATTGCTTCACCAGTGTTCCCAGAGGTCCCAGATGCTGGTTTTTCTGGGACCTTCTGCTGCTGCCTATCGCTATCCCTGGATAATTGTGATACACTGGGACTTACTGATGCCGGATCACCTGCTTCATATACCCATGATATGCCTCTTCCTATCTATGATCCTGCAAGTGTTTTTAATCCTTCTTGGGGATATTAAAAGTTTTTATTTCTGCACTTAGAGGCACCTTTTTTCTTTTATCTAAAATTGCTTGCATAGTGTGCTATTCTAGCCTCTAATAGGGGGGCTGGCATAGACTTATAAAAATGGCTTAACAAACACTTTAATAATCTATGTTTTTATACTAAGAACTACGGTATGTAATCTACTTTGTGTAACACTAAGCAATCTTAGTAGGACACTTTAAAAGTGAAGAAGTCATGACTAAGTTTGCCGCTTTCAAACTTATCATGAGGAAAGTTTTTAAAGAGCAATAAAAGATAACACGTGAAAAAAGCAAACAAATTAAATTGTAACAAGGTAAAGCATGCCAAATCTAAGTCTGGATATCTGCCATAGAAGACAGCAGTCATCACTGGATTCATCGGTTAATAAATGTTTAACTTTAAGTTTTGAATCAGTTTAGGCAAAGGATGTCACTCAATTGTGCATTTTACAGCCTATCTTCTACTAAAAAGTACAAGTACAATCTTTGTGCAAATCATTTATGGTGGCGTTATGTTTTTTGGACAAGGAAAATAATGGATTTGCACATTAGCCACTGAACAAGTCAGAATTCACAATAAATGGTGTCTGCCCCTCCCAGTTGTTTTTTCTTAACCCTTCCATGCCTAAGCCCATTTCTGACATTTGTTGCTTACAAGTTAAAATCAGTATTTTTTGCTAGAAAATTACTTAGAACACACACTACATTTTATATATATATATATATATATATAAATTTTTTTAGTAGAGATCCTAGAGAATAAAATGGTGATTGTTGCAATATTTTAATGTCACACGGTATTTGCACAGCAGTCTTTGAAATGCATTTTTTTTTGGGGGGGGGGGGGGGAAGACTTTCATGAATTAAAAAAAAAAAAAACAACCCCACACAGCCACGCCAGTAAAGTTAGCCCAATTTTTTGTATAATGTGAAAGATGATGTTACGCCCAGTAAATAAATACCCAACATGTCACTCTTTGAAATTGCGCACATTCGTGAAATGGCGACAAACTACGGTACCAAAAAATCTCCATAGGTGATGCTTTAAATTTTTTTTTACAGTTACCAGGTTAGAGGTCTTTTGCTAGAATTATTGTTTTCACTTCGACGATCGCGGCAATACCTCACATGTGTTATTTGAACACAGTTCACATTTGTTTCTTTGTTGCAAAATTTGCAAATTCTGAATACTGCATTTTTTTTTAAATCAACGCCATTGGCACCCGAGTAAACTGGAAGTGACGTTGTGACGTCGCTTCCGGGATTTTAAATCGGAGACCTGATCAGATCTGAATCTGAATCTGGCTTTGTTTGGGTCTCAGCCTAGCCGGCAGACGCTCGGGTCTCCCGGTGGGACAGGAGGCCCGGGAAGAGCGGCGAAGGGGGGAGGATGCCCCCTCCTTCTCTTTTAGGATAACAGCCGAGCGGCTTTAAGCCGCATTGGTTGTTATCACTAAAGAGCCAATCGCCTGCTCTAAAAAATTGGTACCGGGGTGATGGCTACAGCTGCAGGCATCATCCCGGTATAACCCCTTCAGGCCATGAACAAAAATTGGCGTAAGGTCGGCGTGAAAGTGTTAATGACCTCTACCCATCTTTGCAACAGAGGGAGGTGTTCCATAGTCCAAGGGAAGAACTGGGAGGGCTGGTAAGAATCCTTAAAGGGTAACTCCACTTTTGTGGGAAAAAAAATAAATATAGCGTATACAATTGTGAATCAATCATTGTGATTGAATGTTATTACAAATGAACTTTCCTTTTCAATCTGTAGCACTGTAATTTTCTGTAATATGCAATATGGCTACCTGGAGGTGTTCTGTACACAGATAGTATACAGAACGCCCCCCGAAAATGTAATTTCATGCTTGAGTGATTGGCTCACTGATTTTCCCAGAAATGCGCACGAAGATACACATTTGATTTTGACCTTCCCCAGCAATAAAAATTTCATTTTTGGGGAAATACTGCCAAAGGGAAAATCACATCTAAAAAAGGGATGCAGACCTTGCAATTTTCATAATTTGAGCCTTGCAGGTTCAGCAGCTGATTGAGAATTATAAAAACCCTCCCATACAGATTCACTCTGCACATTAGACAAACAGCTATTTCTTCAGAATAATAAAAAGGTAGGACTCTGCAACAAAGTTTGTTACAAATCCCTGCAATGTACATAGAACACTGAGAAGGGAATGTTTTTTTTCCCTCAACAAAATTAGAGTTACTCTTTTAAGCTGAGTTACAAAAGGAGTTGAGAATCTATAGAAGGTACATTGAAATTGTGTGAATATACAGTCAGGTCCATAAATATTGGAACATCTACACAATTCTAATCTTTTTGGCTCTATGCACCACCACTAGGGATGAGCCGAACACCCCCCTGTTCGGTTCGCACCAGAACATGCGAACAGGAAAAAAAAGTTAGTTCGAACACGCGAACACCGTTTAAGTCTATGGGACACGAACATGAATAAACAAAAGCGCTAATTTTAAAGGCTTATAGGCAAGTTATTGTCATAAAAAGTGTTTGGGGACCTGGGTCCTGCCCCAGGGGACATGGATCAATGCAAAAAAAAGTTTTAAAAACGGCCGTTTTTTCAGGAGCAGTGATTTTAAGAATGCTTAAAGTCAAACAATAAAAGTGTAATATCCCTTTAAATTTTGTACCTGGGGGGTGTCTATAGTATGCCTGTAAAGGGGCGCATGTTTCCCAGTGTTTAGAACAGTCTGACAGCAAAATGACATTTCGAAGGAAAAAACCCATTTAAAACCACCCGCGGTTATTGCATTGCCGACAATACACATAGAAGTTCATTGATAAAAACGGCATGGGAATTCCCCACAGGGGAACCCCGAACCAAAAAAAAAGGCATGGGGTCCCCCCAAAAATCCATACCAGACCCTTATCCGAGCACGCAACCTGGCAGGCCGCAGGAAAAGAGGGGGGGACGAGAGTGCGGCCCCCCTCCTGAACCGTACCAGGCCACATGCCCTCAACTTTGGGAGGGTGCTTTGGGGTAGCCCCCAAAACACCTTGTCCCCATGTTGATGAGGACAAGGCCTCATCCCCACAACCCTGGCCGGTGGTTGTGGGGGTCTGCGGGCGGGGGGCTTATCGGAAGCAAGGGGACAAGGGGACCCCCAGATCCCGGCCCCCCCTGTGTGTAATGGTAAGGGGGTACTTACCCCTACCATTTCACTAAAAAACTGTCAAAAATGTTAAAAATGACAAGAGACAGTTTTTGACAATTCCTTTATTTAAATGCTTCTTCTTTCTTCCATCTTCCTTCATCTTCTTCTTCTGGTTCTTCTGGCTCTTCTGGTTCTTCCTCCGGCGTTCTCATCCAGCATCTCCTCCTCAGCGTCTTCTATCTTCTTCTCCTCGGGCCGCTCCGCACCCATGGCATGGGGGAGGCTCCGGCTCTTCTCGTCTTCATTTTCTTCTCCGGGCCGCTCCGCACCCATGCTGGCATGGAGGGAGGCTCCCGCTGTGTGGCGGCGTCTCCTCGTCTGACGGTTCTTAAATAACGGGGGCGGGGCCACCCGGTGACCCCACCCCCTCTGACGCACGGTGACTTGACAGGACTTCCCTGTGACGTCACAGGGAATGCCACAGGGAAGTCCCGTCATGTCCCGTGCGTCAGAGGGGGGCGGGGTCACCGGGTGGCCCCGCCCCCCATTATTTAAGAACCGTCAGACGAGGAGACGCTGTCACACAGCGGGAGCCTCCCTCCATGCCAGCATGGATGCGGAGCAGCCCGGAGAAGAAAATGAAGAAGAGAAGGAGAAAAAAAGAGAAGGAAGAAGATAAAGAAGATGAAGAGAAGAGCGGGAGCCTCCCCCCATGCCATGGGTGCGGAGCGGCCCAAGGAGAAGAAGATAGAAGACGCCGCGGAGGAGATGCTGGACGAGAACGCCGGAGGAAGAACCAGAAGATGAAGGAAGATAGAAGAAAGAAGAAGCATTTAAATAAAGGAATTGTCAAAAACTGTCTCTTGTCATTTTTAACATTTTTGACAGTTTTTTTGTGAAATGGTAGGGGTAAGTACCCCCTTACCATTTCACACAGGGGGCAGGGATCTGGGGGTCCCCTTGTTAAAGGGGGCTTCCAGATTCCGATAAGCCCCCCGCCCGCAGACCCCCACAACCACCGGCCAGGTTTGTGGGGATGAGGCCCTTGTCCTCATCAACATGGGGACAAGGTGTTTTGGGGGGCTACCCCAAAAGCACCCTCCCAATGTTGAGGGCATGTGGCCTGGTACGGTTCAGGGGGGGGGGCGCACTCTCGCCCCCCCCTCTTTTCCTGCGGCCTGCCAGGTTGCATGCTCGGATAAGGGTCTGGTATGGATTTTTGGGGGGACCCCATGCCGTTTTTTTTTGGGGGGGCGGGGTTCCCCTTAAAATCCATACCAGACCTGAAGGGTCTGGTATGGAATTTAGGGGGAACCCCACGTCATTTTTTTTAAATTTTGGCCGGGGTTCCCCTTAATATCCATACCAGACCTGAAGGGCCTGGTATGGAATTTAGGGGGACTCCCACGTCATTTTTTTTTTTTTTTTAAATTTTGGTTCGGGGTTCCCCTGTGGGGAATTCCCATGCCGTTTTTATCAATGAACTTCTATGTGTATTGTTGGCAATGCAATAGCCGCGGGTAGTTTTAAATGGGTTTTTTCCTTCAAAATGTCATTTTGCTGTCAGACTGTTCTAAACATGGGAAACATGCGCCCCTTTACAGGCATACTATAGACACCCCCCAGCTACGAAATTTAAAAGGGATATTACACTTTTATTGTTTGACTTTAAGCATTATTAAAATCACTGCTCCTGAAAAAACGGCCGTTTTTAAAACTTTTTTTTGCATTGATCCATGTCCCCTGGGGCAGGACCCAGGTCCCCAAACACTTTTTATGATAATAACTTGCATATAAGCCTTTAAAATTAGCACTTTTGATTTCTCCCATAGACTTTTAAAGGGTGTTCCGCGGCATTCGAATTTCCTGCGAACACCCCAAATTGTTCGCTGTTCGGCGAACTTGCGAACAGCCAATGTTCGAGTCGAACATGAGTTAGACTCGAACTCGAAGCTCATCCCTAACCGCCACAATGGATTTGAAATGACACTAACAAGATGTGCTTTAACTGCAGACTTTCAGCTTTAATTTGAGGGTATTTACATCCAAATCAGGTGAACGGTGTAGGAATTACAACAGTTTGTATATGTGCCTCCCACTTTTTAAAGGGACCAAAAGGAATGGGACAGATTAACAATCATCCATCAAACTTTCATTTTTTAATACTTGGTTGCAAATCCTTTGCAGTCAATTACAGCCTGAAGTCTGTGATAAGAAATATGTAAAGAATTACAAGTGATATCAACATTTGCCTTGTTCCTTATATGCTTTTTTCTAGCTAAAATGGCGCTGACTGATGGTTTATGAAATCTGCTTAGTTCCGACCAACACCTACAATATTTAAAGAACTAGCAAAAGTTTACCATATTAGGGCATATTGTGAAAGGGCACTGTTTTTTTTTTTTACAATAAAGCTGACGATGCACCATGAGTCACCAGTGTGCCTTAGCCAATGGCAGCTTGCCAAATACTGCTATAAAATGTCATTTGTAAAAGGGTTCCTGTGTGACTCTGCTGAAACTCCTTGCTGTGTACAGAGCTCACCCCTATGTATCGGTACATTTGTAATAAATCTGTCTTCTAATCAACATGATCGGAGTTGACTGATCAGTGAGAGAATGGAATTTTACTGACAGTCTGGAACGCATAGACATCAACAGACGCTGGGTTTCATCCCTGGTGATGCTCTGCCAGGCCTCTACTGCAACTGTCTTCAGTTCCTGCTTGTTCTTGGGGCATTTTCCTTTCAGTTTTGTCTTCAGCAAGTGAAACGCATGCTCAAATCGGATTCAGGTCAGGTGATTGACTTGGCCATTGCATAACATTCCACTTCTTTCCTTAAAAAACTCTTTGGTTGCTTTCGCAGTATGCTTCTGGTCATTGTCCATCTGCACTGTGAAGCGCCGTCCAATGAGTTCTGAAGCATTTTGCTGAATATGAGCAGATAATATTGCCTGAAACACTTCAGAATTCATCCTGCTGCTTTTGTCAGCAGTCACATCATCAATAAATACAAGAGAACCAGTTGCATTGGCAGCCATACATGTCCACGCCAAGACACTACCACCACCATGCTTCACTGATGGAGGCGGTATGCTTTGAATCATGAGAAGTTCCTTTCCTTCTCCATACTCTTCTCTTCCCATTACTCTGGTACAAGTTGATCTTGGTCTCATCTGTCCATAGGATGTTGTTCCAGAACTGTGAAGGTATTTTTAGATGTTGTTTGGCAAACTCGAATCTGGCCTTCCTGTTTTTGAGGCTCACCAATGGTTTACATCTTGTGGTGAACCCTCTGTATTCACTCTGGTGAAGTCTTCTCTTGATTGTTGACTGACACACATACACCTACCTCCTGGAGAGTGTTCTTGATCTGGCCAACTGTTGTGAAGGGGGTTTTCATCACCAGGAAAGAATGCTTCGGTCATCCACCACAGTTGTTTTCCGTGGTCTTCCGGGTCTTTTGGTGTTGCTGAGCTTACCGGTGCGTTCTTTCTTTTTAAGGATGTTCCAAACAGTTGATTTGGCCACACCTAATGTTTTTGCTATCTCTGATGGGTTTGTTTGTTTTTTTCAGCCTAAGGATGGCTTGCTTCACTGATAGTGACAGCTCTTTGGATCTCATATTGAGAGTTGACAGCAACAGATTCCAAATGCAAATAGCACACTTGAAATGAACTCTGGACCTTTTATCTGCTCCCTGTAAATGGGATAATGAGGGAAGAACAGACACCTGGCCATGGAACAGCTGAGCAGCCAATTATGCCATTACTTTTGGTCCCTTAAAAAGTGGGAGGCACATATACAAACTGTTGTAATTCCTGCACTGTTCACCTGATTTGGAAGTAAATACCCTCAAATTAAAGCTGAAAGTCTGCAGTTAAAGCACATCTTGTTCGTTTCATTTCAAATCCATTGTGGTGGTGTATAGAGCCAAAAAGATTAGAATTGTGTCGATGTCCTAATATTTATGGACCTGACTGTATTTACTTTAAAAAAAAAAAGGCTTTTGAATATATATTTCATCTGCACATGACTGGATATGTGTAGTAAGGCCTCATGAACACTGGACATTTTTAATGCTGCGGTTAGGGGCAAATGACGTTTTTTTCCTGCCTCTAAAAACCCTGCATGTTAGCCTATGTGTCCATACACACATTTGGCATTTGGAGGAGTTTAGAGACAGTGAAAAAAAATCCCCAGTGCATCCAGAAGCAGCAGCAGCAATTGACAGAAAAAGCATAGACACACAATTTACTGTGTGAAGATTCTCCACTCTAAGTCAGTTTTTTTTTCCCTTTAAATTCAAACCTGGAATTAGGTTTTAAAACTGAATTCCAGGGTAAAGAAAAATGCTCCCTTACAATAGGGTTCCCCTGCAATGCATGAGTTAAATGCTAGTTTATGCTTGGGGTACTAGCAAAAAGGACTTTTACTTACCTACTTAATCCCTTGCTCCCTTGACAGCTGGCGCTTTCCTCTTCTCCCAAACGCTCCTGCTTGTGGGCGTTCCCTCAGCATTCTCACGGGCCCTTAAGCATACTACTTGAAGCTTCCATGGCCAATCCCCTTCTGAACAAGCTAGCTGTTTGGCTAGTACACTGATCAACTGGGTAAGGATTGAGTCACTGACCTGGAAGAAGTGACAGAAAAAAGTCAGACAGACATTCTTATTTGCATGCTTGCAGGTAAAAGCCACAGAATATATTGAACCAACCGATGAAACATGACAGCCAGAAAGCTAGCATTTTTCAGAATATTTAGTGATAGCAACCTCCTTTTCCCCCCTTAGGCCCGGTTCACACTACCGCGACTTGGGATCCGACTTGTAAGCCCTCAAGTCGCCCCAGAAAGAGATTCACATTACAGTGAATGGGAGCGTCTGAATAGACACTACTGAAGTCGCTCCGACTTCAGAGCGTACTCCCTGTACTACTTTGATCCGACTTTGATCCGACTTCAGCCTATTGACTATCATTGAAGTCGGATCGCCGTCTCGCATGATCCGACTTCGGCATGCGACTTGTGCTCAGATGATCTTGAGGGGGAACTCCGCGCCAAATTTTAAATAAAAATCCGGCATGGGTTCCCCCTCCAAGGGCATACCAGGCCCTTGGGTCTGGTATGGACCTTGAGGGGAACCCCCTACGCCGAAAAAACGGCGTGGGGGGTCCCCCCCAATCCATACCAGACCCTTATCCGAGCACGCAGCCCGGCCGGACAGGAATGGGGGTGGGGACAAGCGAGCGCCCCCCCCCTCCTGAACCGTACCAGGCCGCATGCCCTCAACATGGGGGGTTGGTGCCTTGGGGGAGGGGGGCGCGCTGCGGCCCCCCCACCCCAAAGCACCTTGTCCCCATGTTGATGAGGACAAGGGCCTCTTCCCGACAACCCTGGCCGTTGGTTGTCAGGGTCTGCGGGCGGAGGGCTTAACGGAATCCGGGAGCCCCCTTTAATAAGGGGGCCCCCAGATCCCGGCCCCCCACCCTATGTGAATGAGTATGGGGTACATCGAACCCCTACCCATTCACCTAGGGAAAGTGTCAATTTAAAAAAAAACACTACACAGATTTTTAAAGTAATTTATTAGACAGCTCCGGGGGTCTTCTTCCGACTTCGGGGGTCTCTCCGGTTCTTCTCCGCGCTCTCCGGGTCTTCTGCCGGGCTCCTCCGCTATTTTCTGCTCTTTTGCCGCTCTTTTGCTATAGCGGAGGAGCCCGGTCTCCAGCCTTCTTCTCTTCGGGGGTCTCCGGTTCTTCTCCGCGCTCTCCGGGTCTTCTGCCGGGCTCCTCCGCTATTTTCTGCTCTTTTGCCGCTCTTTTGCTATAGCGAAGGAGCCCGGTCTTCAATCTTCTGCCTTCTGCCCTCTTCTCCTGATGTTGACACGACGCTCTCTGGGGCTGGAATGCACTCTGAGCGCTCCGCTCTGACTTATATAGGCGGTGACCCCGCCCCCTTATGCCGTCACAGTCCCTGGGCATGCTGGGACTGTGACGGTTTAGGGGGCGTGGTCATCACCCGATGACCACGCCCCCTTATGTCATCATAATCCCAGCATGCCCAGGGACTGTGACGGCATAAGGGGGCGGGGTCACCGCCTTTATAAGTCAGAGCAGAGCGCACAGAGAGCATTCTAGCCGGAGAGAGCGTCGTGTCAACATCAGAAGAAGAGAAGAGGGCAGAAGACCGTGCTCCTCCGCTTTAGCAAAAGAGCGGCAAAAGAGCAGAAGAGAGCGGAGGAGCCCGGCAGAAGATCCGGAGAGCGTGGAGAAGAACCGGAGAGACCCCCGAAGTCGGAAGAAGACCCCCGGAGCTGTCTAATAAAATACTTTAAAAATCTATGTAGTGTTTATTTTTAAATTGACACTTTTTCCCTAGGTGAATGGGTAGGGGTACGATGTACCCCATACTCATTCACATAGGGTGGGGGGCCGGGATCTGGGGGCCCCCTTATTAAAGGGGGCTCCCGGATTCCGATAAGCCCTCCGCCCGCAGACCCCGACAACCAACGGCCAGGGTTGTCGGGAAGAGGCCCTTGTCCTCATCAACATGGGGACAAGGTGCTTTGGGGTGGGGGGGCCGCAGCGCGCCCCCCTCCCCCAAGGCACCAACCCCCCATGTTGAGGGCATGCGGCCTGGTACGGTTCAGGAGGGGGGGGGGGGCGCTCGCTCGTCCCCACCCCCCATTCCTGTCCGGCCGGGCTGCGTGCTCGGATAAGGGTCTGGTATGGATTGGGGGGGACCCCCCACGCCGTCTTTTCGGCGTAGGGGGTTCCCCTCAAGGTCCATACCAGACCCAAGGGCCTGGTATGCTCCTGAAGGGGGAACCCATGCCGGTTTTTTATTTAAAATTTGGCGCAGAGTTCCCCCTAAAGATTCATACCAAACACAGTGGCGGGGATCCAAGTCGGATCCCCGTTCATTGAAAGGCGGACACATGTCGCAGGGCAAAGTCGGATCCAAGTCGTGTTGAAGTTGCGTTGAAGTCGCGTTGCAAAGTCGCGTTGAAGTCGTGTTGCCCCTGTGTGAACCGAGCCTTACAGAAAAGTCTTCCGGTATAGAAGCAGAACGTTCATAATGTGTAGAAAGGATTAACACAAAGCTATTTAGAAGAATTGTAAATAATACTGTATTACAACAATCTGGATAAAGAAATCCTTACGCAGTCAGTCAAAAGACCCTGCAAAACAGAATAATCCGGTTTGCTTCTAAATGACCTGGAGGACACAGGTCATCTCTTTGCCTGACAGAATTATATAATGCAGGCTGATGTAGTCAGGTCTGTTAGCAGTAAGTAAAATATTTTTATATTTGTATTTGTTCTATTCTAGATCCTGGAAAACGCAGCTTTTGGATACAAGTCAAACATAAAGCATATAAAAAAGGTCAATGAAAAACATTGAACAAAGCCACTAAATTCTTCTTTTTCTAAATATATTTTTTTTACATTATAGCCAACATCACCTAAAACATATTTTAAACAGAAAATGGAGCGGTTTAGTTTATATCACATGCCAGTATTAGTATTATACTTCTATTGTTTCTCATAGTGTGAAATATAGATTTTAGATCTTACCAGGAATTTCTATATACAATTTTAGCTACAATCATGTGAAAAAGTTAGACCTCATGGAAAAACATTTGCTTTTCAACATATAGTACTTGAACAGGCAAACATTAGATCTTCAGTCAAAAAGTGCCTACAGATATAGGCGATACATATAACGAAAACCCAAGAAAAATGTAATGGTGTACTGTGGAGAAAGTAAAATTTTTTTGTATTTACCGTAAAATCTTTTTTTTCTTGAAGTCCATGGAGGGCCAGGGGAATATAGTAATTTTTAGACAAATTGGTCATATAGCCACTACCAGGAGGTTGGGACAAACAAAAACAGTAAGCCAACCCCACCTCTGACCGTCAAGACTCAGTACAAGCTGTACATAAGGCCAATAACACAGAGGAGCGGGACCAATGTCCCTCAAGCGTAAAATAAATGTTAGTTAGGCCTCTTTCAGACGAACGATCCGTTCAGGTCCGCCTGTCAGTTTTTTAGGCGGACCTGAGCAGACCCTCAGCGGATGTCCGCTGATATGCGACCCGCTCCGATGCGAAAAAGTGTAACGGAGGAAAAACCTACTTTTTCATCCGTTTTCAGATCGGATGACGACGGACACTACGGTCCGTCGTCATCCGATCCCCCATAGGGGAGAGTGGCGCTGTGACAGGTCCGTGGATCTGTCATCTTCCTGCTCAGCGGGGATTCACGGAGCGATCCCCGCTGGGCAAGCGGATGTTCACGGGGCGGATCATCTCTGATCCGTCCCGTGTGAAAGGACCTTTAAGCACAAAAACCTTTTTATCATTATTTCCCATTGAGGGACACAGGAATTTCGTATTTTTTTTTTAAAAACAGTTTTTTTTTTTGTTTTTTGTTTTTTTTAGAGAACTGGGACATCCAAAAGCAGTCCGACTGAGGGATGGGCAATAGCCGCTCAGAAATCCAAGAGGAAATCATATTACAAACCTAGACCTAGAAAGCTGCAAGAAGCAATACCAACCAAATGTGTTAATTGACATGACCCTGGGGGAGGTCACCAGTAGGGATGAGCTTTATGTTCGGGTCGAACATGAGTTCATCTCGAACATTGGCTGTTCTCCCGTTTGCTGAATAGCGAACAATTTGGGGTGTTCGCGGCAAATTCGAAAGCCGCGGAACACCCTTTAAAAAAGTCTATGGGAGAAATCAAAAGTGCTTATTTTAAAGGTTAATATGCATGCTATTGTCATAAAAAGTGTTTGGGGACCCGAGTCCTGCCCCAGGGGGCATGTATCAATGCAAAAAAAAGTTTTAAAAAACTGACATTTTATTATTGCTTAGAGTGAAACAATAAAAGTGTAATATTACTTAAAATTTCGTACCTGGGGGGTGTCTATAGTATGCCTGTAAATTAGCGCATGTTTCCCGTGTTTAGAACAGTCCCTGCACAAAATGACATTTCTAAAAAGGAAAAAAAGTCATAAAACTACTCGAGGCTATAATGAATTGTTGGGTCTCGGCAACAAAGATAAAAGTCACTGAAAAAAACGGCATGGAATTCCCCCACAGTCCAATACCAGGCCCTTAGGAACCCCAAATTCCATACATATATATAGGTCCCCCAAATTCCATACCGGGCCCTTCAGGTCTGGGATATTAAGAGGAACCCCATGCCAAAATTAGGGAAAAAAAATGGCATGGGGGTCCCCCCAAAAATCCATACCAGACCCTTATGCGAGCACGCAACCTGGCAGGCTGCAGGGAAAGAAGGTGGGGGGGAGAAAGCGCCCCCCCGAACCGTACCAGGCCACATGCCCTCAACATGGGGAGGGTGCTTTGGGGTCTCATCCCCACAACCCTTGCCCGGTGGTTGTGAGGGTCTGCGGGCAGGGGGCTTATCGGAATCTGGAAGCCCCCTTTAACAACGGGACCCCCAGATCCCAGCCTCCCCCCCGTGTGAAATGGTAACGGCCAACTCAATTTTGAACCCTACGGAAAAGGGCGCCATTAAAGTGATTGTTACAACAATCATATAATTCACCGGCAGTGCCTCTATTATAACCAGTCATAACACACAGTGTAAGAGTTTTATAAAAACGAAGCTTGTAAATACCGTTTTAGAACGATCTTCAGGCCGATTACGTGACTCCCGGCTGGACTCCTACTCCGATCCTGCAGGAGGGTCCAAGATCTCCCTCTAACGTCAGCCTGGGAGGTCACGGGGCCGCTCAGCCCCTCCCGCTGTAGCAGACCAGCTAGGAGTCACGCTCTAAAACGATATGTGCAAGCTTTGTTTTTATAAAAAAACATTTACATTGTGTGTTATGACTAGTTATAATAAAGGGAGCTGGCAGTGACAATTTCTAATATATTATTTTTACTAATCACGGTGGAGGGGGGGCTGGGGGCACAGACACAGAGCCAACAGGCAGGGAGGGAGTGGGTGAGGGGGACAGAAGAGAGCTGCGGATGACGGGAGGGAGGTAAGCTTGTCACGGTAGTCAGGGCTCAGCAGCCATGATTATCTTGGTCAGGACACAGAGGGGGGCACAGGAAGTGGCAGGATCAGCCAGGTTTTTTACAGTTTAGAGGGGCAGATAAGACAGCACAGGCACTGTGCTGTTCAACCTGCTATAAGGGAACAGGATCTCTCTTTTTTTGTTCTTCAGGGTTACAAACACTTTAAAGTTCATGTGCGTGTAAAAGGCAGGTGTCCCAATACGTTTGACAAGTAGGTCAAAAGGCTGGGCCAATGTAACAATGTAAAAAAATACCAAGCCTGGAATTCATAAAGTAACTGGTAAAGTACACTGCAAACAAAACAAATGAAAGCAGAGAATAAACAAAAAGCACTGTGAAGAGAAGTGTAATGTGTTAATTACAGTTACCTACTGGTATTCTTGTTTAACTATCCACTAGGATATCCATTTACTAATTATAGTTTAGAGTCTAGACAAAAGAACACCTATAGTATCTGTGCACAGACAAAACAAAAACTGTACACAGCAACTCCGATAATTCTAATGTTTACCATCAGCTAACTTGTTACAGATAACCAGCTGTGCAGGAATATTAGTGAATTTTGTAACTAGTTTTAAAACAAGCCTTAAGTAATTTTTTCATCTTTCCATCTATTAAATCTTTTGCCCTTGTTTTAACTTTGGATAGCAAAACTTTTTGTTCTGCCAGTAAATACTTTATACAGCCCACGTCCTGTTTCTTGTCTGGTAATAAGCCGGGGGGGGTTGGGGGGGGGGGGGGGGGGGGGGGAGTCATAAGAGGACCAATGAGAGCTGCAGGTGTGCCTCTTTGTGCCTGTGTAAATCCAGGAAGTGAACAGGCAGCAGCTTCAGCTGCCCACAGTTAAAATGGATGCAGCCAGACTTAGTGGAGGGAGATTTCTGCAGCATATTTGCCAAGTACAGAATCACAGTATATATAAAATATGCAAAGTGGTTTGAGGGAAGCTTCAGAATGGCAAAGATGTTTTTATTACAAATTATGTGAGCAGACTGCAGTTCCTCTTCAACCACCTCAATACAGTGCACTTTCACCCCCTTCCTGCCCAAGCCATTTTTCAGCTTTCAGAGCTGTCAAACTTTGAATAACAATTGCACGGTCATGCAACACTGTACCCAAATGAAATTATTTTTTCCCCACAAATAGAGCTTTCTTTTGGTGGTATTTGATCACCTCTGCGGTTTTTATTTTTTGCGCTATAAACAAAAGAAGAGTGACAAGTTTGGAAAAAAAAAAAAAAAAAAAAATATATATATTTTACTTTTTGCTATAATAAATATCCATTTAAAAAAAAAAAAAAAAAAAACATGTTTTCCTCAGTTTAGGCCGATATGTATTCTTCCTCTGTACTGAGAACACACCATTGGTCTCCTCTCCCCTGACAGGACGTGGATCTGTGTGTTTACACACAGATCAACGGTCCTGCTCCATTACCGAGCAATCGCGGCTGCCCGGCGGACATTGTGGCTGCCAGGCACGCGCATCGGGTTCCCAGTGACATGGCGGGCTCGCGTGCGCCCCCTGGTGGGCCGGCAAGGCGACGCCCTCCCAGAACCAGAGCCGCACCGCCTGGCCGTCATATGACAGTGGGCAAGCGGTTAAACTGCTTTTGTGTTTTTTTCATAATCTATACAGCTATCATCAAAACATGACTTTTTACTAAGAATGTCCGTAAACATCAAGCAACATGTAAAAAGATGCCAGATTATGATCCTAATAGGGAACTTTGCTCCCATTAAAGCAAACCTCAACTGGCCTAAAGATGCTTACGGAGTCCCAGTCATCAATTTAAAATGAAAGATGCAAATAAAAGCACCAAAAAACGTTTTGGCAGGGGGCGGAAAGAGACGAAGTGCTGTGCCGTGGGGCCCTTGCTGCTTGCTCCCTCACACCTGGTGAACGTAGTGTAATGCGCTGTTGGAGATAGGTCTACACCTCCTGCCCATCATGAGCAAGATACCCTTTTACCCCAGCAAGCCAAGCTAGGTACTGCACAGACCCAAGCTCCCTATCACGTGTGCAGCCAAGGCCCGCGAAGGCCACTGGCCCCAGCGCCGTGATTAGGTCAACTTACATGCACTGGCCATATAGATCTTATTTGTTTTATTTATCTGTCCCCATAATAATGGCGCTGTGTTATTTTTAGCTTGCATGCTGCAAGAGATTATCGATTGCAACTACAATTTAACCTACACACCAGATAAGGTCTTTACCAAATGAATGACAGTCATGTGGAAGTGGAGTAAGAAACCGCATTCAAAACGTAGACATTAAGACAAAGTATTTTAGACCAAATCCAAGTATTAAGTAGTTCACTTAAGTGTCCGTTTATGAAACTGAACAGCGGTGATCTCAAGGATCGCCACTGATCACAGTCCATAAACGGTTTATGAAATAGAGATAATCGGGGAGAACATGTTTGAACTTGTTCTCCCGCTGATGATCTCCACACACTGAGAATCCTCATTGACCTACACAGAAACGGCCAGTTTATATAGCTGCGATCTCAGCACTTCACTGGCGATCTTAGTCAGAATTCACCAGCTCAGAGGTGGAGAATCGGGGAGTGAAGACAGAATCCCAGGAGATCTGAGGGGGAAGAAGGAAGATTATTAATTTTTTTCTACCTCGATCAGACCCCCCCCCGATACAGATAGAGATAGATAAGCATTAACCACGCCATCTGTCCGTATACTGAGGAGTGATAATTTATCACTGCTTAATAAACAGACATCTCTGTGTTCAGTGAATTTCTGGTACTGTAATCTCGTTCTGTTTCACGAGATTCCAGTATCAGGGACCGTTCACCACAGTTCGAAGCGTTTGTAGATCGCTTCACTCCTCCAAAGGAGAAGCAATCTACAAAGCTTCATAAACTGGCACACAGAGGAGAACGATCTTCTCTGAGAATCACGGATAATGAAGCTGTGAAATATTTTCACCGCTTCATAAAAATGGACACCTTAGTCTGTATTGTAAAAACAGTAACTTCCACAATATGTTGAAAAGAACATGTGCTCTAAATGTGTACAAAGTCTAAATAAAGCCACAACAGTTCTGCATAGGAAGGAAACCTGTAAGATCAATGACAAAATAATGAGCAGTTTGACGATATCAAAGTATACTCAACACCCACAGGTTTAAAAAACAATGAGCAGTTTGATGAACTGTACAGTACACTATATCAAAAGTATTCTCAACATCCACAGGTTTAAAAAAGAAAGACACAAAATGGATTGTGAAATGGAAAAAAAAAAAAAAAAAAAAAAAAGGCTGACATGTCTAAATATACAGAGCTGTTAAAACTGTAACAGTCTGCACTTTGACTCCAATAAAAACTGTACGCAGTAGGCAAAATAGCAAGACATTCTGGCTCATCATGCAAAGTTAACTTGTTAATTGGTTTATTTCATATTTCCATCAGCACTTGGATTTTCTCACTCCACAGCAAACAAAATGTGCTCAAAGTTGAAACAGGACCAACTTTATATTTTCACAATTTAATGGGGGTTCTAGTTGTAATTTAAAACAACTTACTAATAAACCACAAACCCAGAACTACCCTGTTTCCCCGAAAATAAGACCTAGCGTGATTGTCAGTGATGGCTGCAATATAAGCCCTACCCCCCAAATAAGCCCTACCCTGTTTCCTCAAAAATAAGCCCTACCCTGAAAATAAGACCTACAACAACTTTAACTAGGGCTTTATTGGGGGGTAGGGCTTATATTGCAGCCATCACCGACAATCACGCTAGGTCTTATTTTCGGGGAAACAGGGTAGCAAGCCATTAGCAAAGATGGGTAATGTATTTAAACCCAAAAAACGAATTGCACCTTTCCTGTCCTTAGAAATGTAGATGTATTTGATTTTTTTTTAATTCAGGCTTCATTATTTTCACCTGGTAAATTTGTGAACATCACAATTTCTGTCTGAGAGCCCTTGCATACTGGGGCGGTTTGCAGGCGCTATTGCGCTAATAATAGAGCCTGCAAACCGACCTGAAAGTGCCGCTGCTGTGTATCCAGTGTGAAAGCCCCGAGGGCTTTCACACTGGAGCGGTAAGCTGGCAGGACGGTAAAAAAAGTCCTGCCAGCAGCATCTTCGGAGCGGTGAAGGAGCGGAGTGTATACCGCTCCTTTACCGCTCCTGCCCATTGAAATCAATGGGACGGCGCGGCTATACCGCCGGCAAAGCGCCTCTGCAGAGGCGCTTTGCGGTGGTATTTAACCCTTTCTCGGCCGCTATCGGGGCGGTTTTACCGTTTTACTGCCGACGCCGCCCCCGCCCCAGTGTGCAAGGGCTCTGAGTGACTAGACTAAATCCGGCATAGATGGTTAGAATCTTGGCCGGTTCAGCAGGGACTAGTCGAGATTCAGTCTATCTATCTATGGGCAGGACAAAGTTGACCAAACTTGGGTACAAGCAGCATGTCGATTACTCTATGGATCAAGCCATGGTTGTCACACAGGCTGGACTTAAAACGTGCCTGTCTTTGTTCATCTACATTACATAAAGGTTGATTGGATTAGCAGTTTACAGAAGAACGTTTTATGCTCCCAGGTAAACTCACAGGAAGGGACAAGGGACATTGCATATCTGCCATGATTAACAGGTGATGTCCTTAAGAAAAAGGCCTGGGCCTGAAAAATCAAACCAATGCAGCCATCACATCTAACAACTGGTAAACTGCAATATATGAATAGGCCTTTGAATTTAGTTATTCATTAAAGAACATGCAAGGATGTCAACAAGAAGCTTGTGGCATCAGAAGGAAATTAGCAGTGCTAGGTCCAGTGTTAGTCTGGACAGATTCCACACCAGTTCTCATAAAAATACATTCAGTCTCCAGCCTGGGCCTTCTCAACTTCTGTACCAAATCATTATGATAAACTTTTCAGAATAAATAGTAAGTCCAAGGACATAAAAACTGATCATGTTATTACTTGAACTATTCTTTTAGAACACAAGCATATTATATTTGATTAACTAATTCTCCAACAATCCTGGCCTGTCATTTACAAAATGTAATGTCTTTACAGGAAACAGTTCTAAGAGACATCAGAGTTGATTTACTAAAGGCAAATAGACATTTGGGCAAGGCAAAAGTCAATAGCATTTTTGTTTGCATTTGTGTGGATGATGGAAGTCAGCAGCACTTCCCCTCATTTACAAGGCACTGGAACAACTGCACTTGAAAAATGCATGGTCTATTTGCCTTTAGTAAATCAACTCCATAGACAGGCTGCTGCTTTTTTCCTGAAAATGTAAAAGTATCTAAAGCCACATTTTCATTTGGATAGAGTAGGGTAGGGTAGGGTTAAAAGCCCTGCCTAGCTTTCATTGCCGATCCCCTGCAGGGAGCTTCACCCTCTTTTATGGTAACCAAGACTGAAAGGAGAGAAAATGTAAAATTATGACCTTGTCAGAGTTAGCCCAGGTTCACACCGCCCACGATTTTGAAGTCGGACCCCAGCGCGACTTTGGCAAGACTTGCAGGAAACTTCTTTTGACAGAAGTCAATGAAAATCATACCAAAGTTGGACCAAAAGTAGTGCAGAAACCTTTTTCTAAGTCAGAGCGACTTGCACAGAATGGGGTCCGACTTCTAATGCAATAAGTGCTCCAGAGTTGGAGTGATTGTTGCATCAGTGTGAACTGGGCCTAAAGCCTCGTACACATGGTAAGACTGTTGGCAGGGGAATGTCTGTTGACAGACTGTTGTCCTAAAATCTTACCGTTAGTACGCTCCTTTTGAAAATTGTTGTCCAATTTTCGGCCAACAAATGTTGGATGACAGGCTAGTAAATTCTCGGCGGACAGCGGCTTGACGTCAGATTTCCGTATGGTCAGTACACAAATCTGTCACACAAAAGTCGAAAAGCATGCTCGGAATCAATGCTCAAACACAAAATTAGCAGAAGGGGCCAAAAAGGGTGGCACTCAAGAGCTGAAATTCCTTGTAGTACGTCACTACGTTTATGTTTGGGGCACGACAATTGTGTACTGTTAGCATGCAAGACAAGATCCTGGCACATGCCCTTTTGACAAAACTCAGACGCTTGTTTGGCCAACAATCGTACCGTGTGTACGACTAGTGGAGAAACCTTTCAATCGAGACACCTGTTCCAGTGAAAACTGTCTTAGTGGTGATTCCCCTTTTACGAAGGATTATATATATTTTTTTTTTTTTTCTCCTGAAAAAAAGTCATTTATATTTTTTTTACTAGGAGTTTGGAAAGCATTGCATCAACGATCAGCAGATTGCAGATGCCATGCAGGACTCCTGCAGACTATCAGTGTATCTGTCAGTTCATACCTTGTATGGGCAGGCAGTTACTGAGATTGGCCATACGCGGTTTGAATCTTGGCCAGTTCAGCAGGAACCAGCCAAGATTCAAACAATTAATTGGCAGGCTGAATGTACCAAGTTGATGGATCAATCAACTTGGGTACAACCAGCCTGCCAGATTTGCTTCCGATTATAGCAAGTGGCTGCTATAGCTGCTAGTGATAATCACAGTCTTCTCCCAGTGGGGACAGCTTCCCCCCACTCAGAGAAGACAATTACTTGGCATGAGGGAGTCCCCTGTCAACACTGTCTGTGTTGGTGGGGGATTCGTGCAAAATTCACACCATCTATGGGCTGCCTAAATGACAGGAAGAGACAATGAACTACCTAGACTGCTCAACAACCATAGTTTATTGAGAACTACAAGCCGCAGATCTCTGTAAATGAATGACGAGGCAGGGTGGGCAGAGCCCTGCATGCCCACAGTTTTCTCCGATTGCAACAGCGAGGTTCAAGAGAAGATCCCTGGCTCGCTGTCACTAATGTCAGCAAGGGAACGGTTGCAGGAGCAGCGACTGCAACTGTTACACTCAAAAAACAAGTGGAACGTAGAACATGTAACATGTTCCCAAAGGTGGACTTATCCTTTAAGATAGATCTTCACTTACTACCTGTTGGGTCTCCAGACAGGAAGCGAAAGATAATCTCCCTGAAGGCACAGAGATGGCAAAAAATAAATAACAAGGTTTAAACTATTCCCTACTATAGATATACTTTAAAGGCCAGCTCCAGACATAAGGAAAAAAAATACCACAGACTACAAGGGTTAAATGCTTGTTAAGTCTAGGAGTACAGGAATAAGGAGCAGGGATGAGCTTGGGATACAGGGATAAGGAGTAAGGATGAGCTCCGACATGTTCGCACTGCCCACGTGCAGAGCCCGCCAGGAAGTCAGCACTGCGCTAATCACAGGCAGTGAGACATTGTCCCAATGCGCGGATCAGGACAATGTCTCACTGCTTGTGATTAGCGCAGTGCTGACTTCCTGGCGGGCTCTGCACGTGGGCTGTGCGAACACGCCTGAGCTCATCCTTAATAAGGAGCTGGGCTAATGAGCTGCAGGAGATTCCCTGTCCTGCAGCTGCATGTATACAAAGAAGCAGGGATATGGCCAAGTGGTCATATTAGGTCAATGATCCTATGAGCATCCCTACCCACAGCTCATTGGGCTAGGGAGGGAGGAATGTAATTACGTGACAACTTACCGTGAATTACCTACACCTATAGCAAGGGCATTATTCAACTTTGGTGAAAGGTGCGCAGGTTGTTTTTATCTACAGAAAAGGATTCTGTTCAGGTTAGTAGTGAATTCCCATCCAGCCATTCCTACACTAACTAGCTTGCCCCCTCCAGTGTTTACTCTTCCTGTACATCTATGTACATTGATACTAGTGGAAAGGAGGGTACCCAACTGCAGCAGCTGTGACTGGAGGTGTCTGCTATCTCCCCAATCTGGGAGATAAGTAAACAAAGAGCTGGTGCGGCTCACCATTAGCAGCAATACAAGCCCCCCCTTCATGTCCTCGAGTGCCCTAGAAGGCCATATCCTCACACATGACTGACTGCTCCCCAAAGTCACGCACCGCTCTCCAACAATGGCTCCTAAGCTGTATAGTGGTCGGGTGTGGCGGCCCAGCCTCCCATGCACACTCACCGTCCATGACGGCACGCCATGCCCAGCTCTGCCCGCCCCGTGCACTAAGCAGCCTTCGCCCATTCACAGCTTCATTCTTCACCTCCACCGGTGACAGTTGTGGGTAGGGGAGGACCAGACTTACTTCCGGTTCCATGTAAAGCTCGCAACCAATCGCCAGCTTTCCTAGCGCCAATGCTATGCGCATGCGCTCCTTTACCCGCATCTGTCACCTTCATTCGCCACCTGGTCTCTGAGCTCACGTGGGATTAGTGTGACCAATCAGATAGCGAGACTGGTCGCCGAGCCTAAAGGCCGCGCCCGGTAATGGGGTGTCACGCGCTTGTTATCCTGCAGTGTAGTGATGGGAAGTCCGGATCTTTTAAGTGAATCGGTTCATTTCGAACTACTCACTGAAATGAACCGATTCAATGAATCGATTCTTCGGTTCACTTGCTGATTCTACTGACAAGCAAGTGAACCAAATCTCTCACCCAACCTTCTTAAATGATTAGAATCAGAAGAATGATTCTTCACAGAAGGTTGGGAGGTCCTGGGGGGACATTTACTTGTATTTAGTTTGTTGCTCAGAGCACAAGCACAATACTTTTGTGTCAGACCACAATTTGTCAGAGCAGCCAGTGTCATCAATTTTGGTGTCGCACAAAAAGCTGTGTAGATGAAAAGCGGGTTTTTGTGCGTGTGAACCTCATTCTGATGGGCCAACGTCACAGTTAACATTGCTAGCCATCAGATTTGTCCGTAGTCTTTACAGCGCATGCACAGAAAAAATTATCGGATTTTACTACCACGGGCGGGCGAAGTACCCACGGTAGTAAAATCCAATCGTTAGGCTCCTTTCACACTTGTGCCATTTGAAAGTCGTGCAATTTTTGCCACGATTTTTACCGTGACTTTGATGTGACTTGAAGAATTACCTATGTAATCTTGAGGTCTCTGCCTCAAGTCGCATCAAAATAGGACCAAAGTAATGCAGTGACTACTTTGAAGTCGCTGTGACTTGAAGACGCACAGATATGAACGGTACTCATTGGAAACCACTTGTCATGCGACTTTGTCGTCCCAAGTCGCAGGACAAGTCACACCAGTGTGAAAGGGGCCTCGTTATGCACTGTAAAGACTACGGACAAATCTGATGATTGCAATCTTAACTGTGAAGTTGGCTCATCAGAATGCAGTTCACATGCACAAAAACCCGCTTTTCGTTTACACAGCTGTTTGTGCATCACGTAAGTGGCAATATTGGCTACTCCTAAAGATTGCTTGATCTGACAGAACACCTGCTACCCAGGTTACTGAGCACAATCCTATACTCATGTGATCATATAACAGACCCCAGATGCAATAAAGAGAACCTGTCACTTCAACAAACTATCACATAGAGGCTTGTTATCTTGACTTTGTCCTCTCTGTCTTTAAGGCTGGGTTCACACTGCTGCGGTGCGGGAACGCAGCGAATTTACTGCGGGTTCCCGCATCGCACCAACTTGCACGGCAGTTCACACTGCCATATGCGAACTGCTGGGGAGTGTCATACAATGTTAATGACACCCCCAGTTCAGCCTGCATATCGCAATGCGAACTGACAATTCGGACATGTATCGGATCGCATAGGTGTGAACACCCATGCGATCTGATTCTGGTCCGAACAAAAAAAAGGTTCCTGTGCGAGTTTGGACCGAATGCGGTGCGATATCAGCCATACTATCTGTATGGCTGATATCGCACAGCCCAGACATCGCATGTGATGTGAACAGCAGTGCGCTGCGAATCACATACGATGTCCGCCACCGCAGCAGTGTGAACCCAGCCTAAAGCAGTCTGTAGTGTAGTGCTGCTACCTGATCATTGATTAAGAGCCCTTGTACACTGGGGCAGTGGGGGCGTCGGCGGTACAACAGCGCTATTTTTAGCGCTGCTGTACCGTCGTTCTAGCAGCGGTATTCGGCCGCTAGCGGTGCGGTTTTAACCCCCCGCTGGCGGCCAAAAAAGGGTTAAATCCCTTGTACAGCGCGGCTATAGCAGGTCAGGAAACGGGGGGACGAGTGAGCACCCCCCCTCCTGAACCATACCAGGCCACATGCCCTAAGCATGAAGGGGTGCAGGGTCGGTGATGTCACAAGGGTGCCATCCAGTGACGTCACAAGGGTGCTATCCAGTGACGTCACGTCGTGGCACCGCCTCTTAGTTATTTAAGAACTGGCAGACAGCAGCAGCCTTAGTCAGGAGCGAAGCATTTTTTTTTCTTTTGGGGCGGCGGGCACCATGATTAATGGATCTACACTGGGGGACATTTTTTTTTTAAATAAGAAAAAATTGTCAAAAACTGCCTACTGTCTTTCTTTCACTACACTTTGTTTTTTTGGTGAATGAGTTGGGGGGGTCTTGGGGCCCCTTTTTTTAAAGGGGGCTTCCAGTTCCCGATGAGCCCCCCACCCACAACCGTCGGCCAGAATTGTGGGAAGAGGCCCTTGTCCCCATCAACACAGACAGGGTGCTTTGTGGGGGGCAGAGCTCCCCTGCTCCAAAGCACTCCCCCATGTTAAGGTATGGTTCAGGAGGGAGGGCACTGGCTTATTCCCTACCCCCCCTTTCCTGACGTGTTGGGCTGCATGCTTGGCTAAGGGACTGTTATGGATTTTGGGGGGGCACCCCACGCCATATTTTTATTTTGGCGTGGGGGTTCCCCTCAAAATCCATACTAGACCCAAAGGGCCTGGTATGGATTTGGGGGGGCCCAGACTGTTTCTTTTTGTTATTGTTTTCAGTTCCGGCATTTTTTTTTCTTTTGACATTCAGCTGTCAGTGGGGAACCCCGCTGACAGCTGATGAATCATCACTTGTTAAGGACGCAGCGGCCTCCTGCTTCTTAACAACCATGACAGTTACTGGTTGTTAAGGATGCGGGCGGCCACCTGCTCACGTACAACTAGCTATTTACAGCCTGTGTTAAGGACACTGGCGGTAAATTACCGCAGCTCTTACTACTTCATAAAATAACTCATGTAGTATTTTAGTAGGGTTTTTTAGTGAATGCCAAAAAACTTTTTAAAAAAGGCTGTGCAGTATCTTACCGCATACTCGGATACGGTAAGATACCGCTTTGTGAATGGAGCCCGCTATCTGTGCAACAGGTCATGCTGGGACTTGGCGTAGGCTAATACAGGTCATGTGACTCAGGATGTGATTACAGGACATGCTGGGACATGTAGTTGGACAGAGTATAAGCAGATGCAGGTCATGTGACTCAGGATGTGGTGACAGGACATGCTGGAAATGTAGTTGTACAGGAAATGAGCTGATACAGGTCATGTGACTCAGGATGTGAGTGGCAGGGTATAAGCAGGTACAGGTCATGTGACACAATACATGGGAGATGGGTTCCAGAACTGGTATCTGTGGGCAGACAGGTCCAGGAGGTGGGGGATTGGTGTGTGGTGGATCCATTCACAAGGGATATGGTACTTTTTCTGACCTGTCCAATCAATGTCACCCCCGAGAACAGTCCTCCTGGATGGCCTGAAACTTCCGCAGAGACATGACATCATCGCATGACCTGGCTGAAAATGGGCAGATTGTTAGATTGTTTCTGGGGCAGGAAGGAAGACTTCCCAATTACAGTGCTGTGAAAAAGTAATTGCCCCCTCCCATGCTGAATAATGAATGAACTGTGATTAACCACAGTTTTTTGGAAAGCTGAGTTAAATTTCACTTGCCACACCCAGGCCTGATTACTGCCAGACCTGTTGAATAAAAAAATCACTTAAATAGAAGCTGTCTGACAAAGTGAAGCATGCTAAAAGATCTCAAAAAGCAACACATCATGCCATGATCTAAAGAAATTCAAGAACAGATGAGAAACAAAGTCATTGACATGTATCAGTCTGGAAAGGATTACAAAGCCAATTCTAAGGCTTTGGATGCCAGCGAACCAAGGTGAGAGCCATTATCCACAAATGGAGAACACTTGGAACAGTGGTGAACCTTACCAGGAGTGGCCGGCCTACCAAAATCACTCCAAGAGCACAGCAACGACTCATCCAGAAGGTCATAAAAGAACCCAGAACAACAGCTAAAGAAATGCAGGTCTCACTTGCCTCCGGTAAGATCAGTGTTCATGATTCAACAATAAGAAAGAGACTGGGCAAAAATGGCATCCGTGGGAGAGTTCCAAGGCCAAAGCCACTGCTGACCAAAAAAGAACACAAAGGCTCATCTCAAATTTACCAAAAAACATCTTGATTATCCCCAAGACTTTTAGGCAAATATTCTGTGGACTGATGAGACAAAAATTGTACTTTTTGGAAGGTGTGCGTCCTGTTACATCTGGCATAAAACTAATACAGCATTTCATAACAAGAATATCATACCAACAGTCAGACATGGTGGTGGTAGCGTGATGGTCTGGGGTTGCTTTGCAGCTTCAGGACCTGGATGACTTACCATAATTGATGGAACCATGAATTCTGAGCTCTACCAGAAAATCCTAAAGGAGAGCGTCCGGCCATCCCTTCGTGACCTCAAGCTCAAGTGCACTTGGGTTATGCAGCAGGACAATGATCTGAAACACAACAGCAAGTCCAAAATTTAGGTTTTGGAGTGGCCTAGTCAAAGCCTGGACTTGAGTATAGCTTCAGATAAGCAATGTCAGAAATTGCAGTAAAGTAGTACCATCATCCAATTTTTTTATAGAAAATAGGGGAAGGAAAGAGACAGTTGCTGAGGCTGTCCTCTAACACACTGAAACCAAGAAGGGGAACTTATGGACTATCCCAGTACTGATAGACAATCAACCTCAGTAAAATTCTCATTTATTACATATAAAAAATATACAGAAAAGCAAAATCAATAAAAAAGGGAAGTTAAACCTCACAGTATACAATTACTCGTAGGTTTACTCCCAAGGGGTGTATCTGGTAATGGAATTATCCTCATAGATTAGAGATCCTCTACTATTTGCGTGGTCCTAATGCTGCTTTCTCAGGAGGAATAATGTAAAAAACAGGTAATTTATTTAGAACATGTATACATATAGTTTGGCAAGCATATAATAGCAGAACAGCAATAACAATGGAAAATTGCTTACCTACAAGCCCAAAGCCAAAAAGGTCCCAAACCACCAAATCATACCCCCCCACCCCCGCGGCAGGCATGGGGGATTTGTTAGTGGAGAGAGTCTAAAATAGTTGAAATGGATAAGTAATATATAATATATAGAAGGGGGAGAGAAGGAAAGGGGGGAGGGGAGAAATAAGAGAAGGAGGGGGGGGGGGGGAAATAGGGAGTGTAGAGGGCAAAATAAATAATAGGTTAGTCATAAGGACAAGGAAGAAGCCTAATGGAGGGTAATTAGAAAATATTGCTAATCCGGATAACCGGGGGCAAACTACCAGGTGCAAGTACTCTGGAAAAAATTCACAGGATATTTAACTTCAGAAGGAGGGGGCTAGGTGATATTCACGGGAAGAGGCCAGAGCCAAAGGTAAGGTATAGCAAGAACTAATCGTGCTAGCTCGGCAGGTTGCTCAATAGCATCTTTGAAATACTAGCGTCAGGGGTTAAAGAGCCTCATATGGCGCTTCACTGAACAACTCTACTGTTCAGAGTTAGCAGCTAATGCAAACGCAATAGTCCAGTCTGCAAATGAACACACAGACAAGATTGTTTAGTGGGCCTATAGCAGGTCAGTAAGTATGGATCTCAGACCCGGTGATGTCATTTACACCCTGACCATCCCATTTTAGCATGTAGGCTGGTGTCTGTTGTCGAGGGGCCTTACATTATTACAACATAGGTCAATCTTTCTTTTTGTATTGTTTTTATTTTTTTATAGCTGAGGTTTAGCAAACATTTTTTGGGACATACAGCACCAGTGTAATAATGGACATCTGATGCATCCCACATCCTGCTGGCCTCTGGTTACTGTATTAATCCACCTCTCAGTGATATCATAGACTTCCCCCACCACATCAGTGATCTTCGGCCTATAAGAGCAGTGGCTGCGAAGGACTCACGCCGGTCTCCCTCTCCTTTGTGCTCCCTCAACCATTGACAAAACTATTAGCATTTCTCTCCCAGAATGCAATGGGGAAGGATGATTGACATGATCTCCCCTGTCCGTTCATAGAATACAATGTATTCTGGGAGAAGGGTATAAGGGGGTGTATTTGAAAAAAAAAATTGCATAGGGATGCATTTAGCTATCATTCTGTGCACATGGGGCAACTCCCCCCCCCCCCCTCCCCCCAAATGTTATTAGGCTATTTTGTGTGATCGTTGTATGATTTTATTTTGAATGATTTAAAAAAGAAATACTTTATTAGGCTACCAAATGGCTCTAAATATCATGGGACATTCCTATGATGTCTGCATTTTCACTCAATGCATCACAAACCACCCCAATGTAGTGTTGTGGTGTGGACAGGGCGCATAGAGAATATTTGTTTTCTATGTACGCTACATTGAGCCAGCATTGATTTATGCAGATTGACGCAGATCACTGCACGTAGTGTTAATGAGCCCTTGCACTTATTTAGAAAGAACTGTAACTATTTTGAAAGGCTATTCATTTTTGACACGATCCCAGCACACTAAATAACGCACATGCTTGCGGGTGCACCCCAAAGCATGGCAATGCACTATTGTGCCTAGTGAAATGCTGTAATGGCAAGAATGGTTAGATTTTAGGATCGTTGTGGTGCATCGGATCTGTATCGGACCATATAGATGTGAATTGGTCTTAGTGTTTAGCTCTTGGGTGTCATATGTATTATATTGTATCATTAGGGTCCTAATTGTATTCTTTACTTCATACCAGAAATGTTTTAATTTTGGGCATTCCTAAAACATATGTACAAGGGTTCCCTCAGATTCCCAACAGTGCCAGTCGGTATTAAGTACCTGGGGAAACATGCGGTGCAGGGTTGCTGGAGTTCTGTAGCATTCTGTGAGGGGCTTGTAGCTTCCATTTTGGTATCTACCTGCTAGGGAGGCAATCAACAGGGAATAGAAGTGAGGTAGAGAGTGAGGAAGCGTTCTTCCATCTTAAGTTTTATTCAAATGGGGTAGGCTGGCGTTGGTAGGGACCGAAGATATGCATTTAATTGATGCAATAATTAAAATTTTTTTACTGCGCAGGTGATAATAACCTAAGTGAAATAAAGCTGCTTGCAATATCACAACAAAACCAATTGTGCAAAAACATACGGAATTAAAATTGCAGCGCTGCAATTTTTATTACGTATGCATTTTATTGAGCACGTCAGAGAGTAGAAATGACAGTCGATATATCGGCTCCACCTAAGTCTGCACTTAAAGCGGAGCGACGCCGAAAATTTTTTTTTTAAAAGTCAGCAGCTACAAATACTGCAGCTGCTGACTTTTAAAACATGGACACTTACCTGTCCAGGGCGCCCGCGATGTCGGCACCCGAGGCCGAAGCGTCTCTTCGTCCTCGGGTGCTGCCGCCTCCATCTTCGGTAAGGGAATCAGTAAGTGAAGCCGTGCGGCTTCACTTCCCGGTTCCCTACTGCGCATGCGCGAGTCGCGCCGCGCAATACGGATGTTCCCTGCTGCCTCTGGGACCCGTGTGTTTCCCAGCAGGCAGCGGGGAGGGAGCAGGAAGTGGCGTAAATAACCGCAGATTCTGCGGCTATCTATGCCGGAAGTGGGTACAGATACCTGTAATATACAGGTATCTGTACCCCCCTCCCCCCTGAAAGGTGCCAACTGTGTCACCGGAGGGGGGGAGGAATCTGATGAGTGGAAGTTCCACTTTTGGGTGGAACTCCACTTTAAAGAGGGAGTCCACCTATATCAACCTAAAAAAAAAAGCAAATACAAATACTGCAGCTGCTGACTTTTAATACATGGCCACTTACTTGTCCCAGGGTCCAGCGATGTCGGCAGCCGACGCCGATAACCCGCTCGGTTCTCGGCAGCTGCCGCCGCCATCCTAGGTGAGGGAATCAGGAAGTGAAGCGTTGCGGCTTCACTTCCCGGTTCCCTACTGCGCATGCGCGAGTCGCGCTGCGCATCGTAACTGGTCCCCGCTATCTCCTGGGACCTGTGTGTTTCTCAGGAGACAGCGCGGAGGGACAGTCTATGCCGGAAGTGGGTGCAAATACCTGTCTTAGACAGGTATCTGCACCCCCCTCCCCCCTGAAAGGTGCCAAATGTGACACCGGAGGGGGGGAGGGTTCCGAAAAGCGGAAGTTCCATTTTTGTGTGGAACTCCGCTTTAATGGAGAAATGGAAGAGTCTGAAGGAGTTCCATTGCAAGAGTTCGGCAAATTGGGGGTCATTTTCCATACCTGGTTAGAATGTCAGGGTTCCCAGTATCAGAATTAGGGGGCTCAAATACAGAGAGAGGAGAAATCTTAAAAAAGTATTTAATATAAAATGGAAAAATTTTGCGGGGTTTTTTAGCAGCCAAGAAAAGTATTGGACAATGAATGTATTTCAAATTTTTAATTAAAATAATTTTATTTTATTTTAATAAAAAGCAAGTGAAAATTGTAAAAAATAAGCTCTGGCATTAACATGAAAATAATATTACCCATCATTCATGATAAAACCACACATTTATATGGAATCCATTGTTGGCATTTTACTACAACGTGGTCATACACATGATACTCCTACGCGTTTTGACCCTTCTAATTATGGTCTTCTTCAAGGGGGGTTTTTTGTTCTATGCGGGAGAAGAAAAATACATTTTTCCTACTCAAACATCATTTTATATTATACATTACATCTCACCATATATGATGGTGTATATTTACTATTTATGATGATGGAGAAAAGGATAAACATTTCCTGCAGCCAGAGATTGCTTTAAAGTTTGATCCTGGTGATCCCGAAGCCTCCGTGTGCTGTCTCCACATTCCTTAGGATGTGCCCCACCATCCTAAGGAATGAGAGCGAGCAAGCACCTGTGATATACAGTGCCTTGCAAAAGTATTCACTCCCTTTGGCAGTTTTCGTGTTTTGTTGCCTCACAAACTGGAATTAACATGGATTGTTTGAGGATTTGCATCATTTAATTTACAGAACATGCCCACAACTTTGAAGATTTTTATTTTATTTTATTGTGAAGCAAACAACAAATAGGACAAATAACAGAAAAAGTCAATGTGCATAACTATTCACCCCCCTAAAGTCAATACTTTGTAGAGCCACCTTTTGCGGCTATCACAGCTCCAAGTTGCTTTGGATAAGTCTCTATGAGCTTGCCACATCTTACCACTGGGATTTTTGCCCATTCCTCCTTGCAAAACTGCTCCAGCTCCTTCAAATTGGATGGTTTGCGCTTGTGAACAGCAATCTTTAAGTCTGACCACAGATTTTCTATTGGCTTGAGTTCTGGGCTTTGACTAGGCCATTCCAACACATATACATGTTTTCCTTTAAACCACTCAAGTGTTGCTTTAGCAGTGTGTTTGGGGTCATTGTCCTGCTGGAAGGCGTAACCTCCGTCCTAGCCTCAAATCACACACAAAGTGGTACAGGTTTTGCTCAAGAATATCCCTGTATTTAGCACCATCCATCTTTCCCTCAACTCTGATCAATTTCCCAGTCCGACTGCTGAAAAACATGCCCACAGCATGATGCTGCCACCACCATGTTTCACTGTGGGGATGGTGTTCTTTGGGTGATGTGATGTCTTGGGTTTGCGCCAGATATAGCATTTTCTTTGATGGCCAAAAAGTTCAGTTTTAGTCTCATCAGACCAGAGCACCTTCCTCCATACATTTTGGAGGTCTCCCACGTGCCCTTTCGCAAACTGAAAACGTGCCATTTTGTTTTTTGCTTAAAGTAATGGCTTTCTTCTGGCCACTCTGCCATTAAGCCCAACTCTATGGAGCGTACGGCTTATTGTCGTCCTATGTACAGATACTCCAGTCTCTGCTGTGGAACTCTGCAGCTCCTCCAGGGTTACCTTAGGTCTCTGTGCTGCCTCTCTGATTAATGCCCTTCTTTTCCCTGTCCTTGAGTTTTGGTGTGCGGCCGTCTCTTGGCAGGTACGCTAGATTTAATGGTGCTCCTAGGGATCATGAAAGATTTGGATATTTGTTTATAACCTAACTTGGACTTGTATTTCTCAACAACATTGTCCCTTACTTGTTTGGAGAGTTCCTTGGTCTTCATGGCAGTGTTTGATTAGTGGTGCCTCTTGCTCTGGGGCCTTTCAAAAAGGTGTGTATATGTAATGGCAGATCATGTGACACTTAGATTGCACACAGGTGGACGTCATTTCACTAATTATGTGACTTCTGAAGGTAATTGGTTGCACCAGAGCTTTTTATGGGCTCCATAACAAAAGGGGTGAATACATACGCACATGCCAATTATCAGTTTTTTATTTCTAAAAAATAGTTTTATGTATTTATTTTTCTAATTTTACTTCACCAACTTAGACTATTGTGTTCTTTTTTTTTTTTTTTTCTTTTTTTCTTTTTTTTTCCATTTCAGTGAATTCATTAGGGAGGGTTATTTGAACTTCACAGTTCAATTTTTATCCCTTCCCATTTTCACATCATTGTGGGATTTTTCCATTCTTTTATACATTTATTTAGAAAAAAGAAAAATATTTATTTCAAATTCTTAAAAAACTACAAAAAGCCCCCCCTTTCCCTACTCAAACTTTTCGCCCCCCCCCCCCCCCCCCCCCCCCCCTCTGGTTTGTTTCAGTCTATCTCCCATCTTCCTACCTCAGGGCCCTGTGCCTTCTAACATCTTCCCCCAATATTTGTCCGAGGTTTCGAATTTTTTCCATGCGCCCCAGATAATATTACATTTTTCGATTTGGTCTTTATCCCTGCTCCTAGGGAATTCCATTTTGCTATAATAATCAACTTGTTTAAACCATTCTCTTATATCTGGTCCTTCGCTGCCTAGCCACCTCTTTGGGATCAGTCCCTTCGCAGCATTCAAAAGCTTTGGAATTATTGTTTTTGTGTATTGTTTTCTTGGGGTTTTAGAGATGTGGAATAAACATGTCAACATGTTATAGTCTATCTTCTCTTCTGTTATCTCATTTATAAGATCGACTATTTCCAGCCAGTATTTCTTTATTTTTGGACATTCCCACCAAATATGAGTCATCGTAGCTCTCCCTCCGCAATTTCTCCAACAACATGGCGAGCAATCCGGTTGATATTTCTGAATTCTCACTGGGGTTAGATACCACCTTGCCAGGAATTTATAATTCATCTCGATGGTGTTCATGTCCCAGGCATGGTCGTATCCCGCCCCAATCATCCTCTTGACCCGCTGTTCTTCAAATTTAATATCCAGTTCTTTTTCCCATCTTTCTATGTAGGAGGGTCTTCCTAATCCTTCAAGGTCTGTCAGTATTCCGTAGATTTTTGAAGTTCCATTTTTCAGTGGGATTTGTGTGGCACACAGTTTTTCCAATGGGTTTAGCTCTCCTCCGTCTCTAATTGGTTGCGGCAACTAATTTACAAAGTGATGTAATTGAAATAGTTCCCATTCCCTCATCTTCCACCCATTCAAAACCTCTAATTCTAGTGCTGTTTTCATCTTCCCTTTTATAATGATGTCTTTAACTTGTGGATTTTTTGTTTCAGTTTTAAAAAATATTTCTTTTCCGGGTATAAAAAATTTAGTTCCTGTGAGCGAACTCAAAGGTGAATTGTATACCCAATTTTCCTTCCGATGAAGTGCATCCCATACTTTAAATACGTTTTTAGTCAATTTGTGTGATTCTAAATCCAGTGTTCTAAACTTGCTTGGTGTCCAAATATTTTTGTGCAGTGTAGTTCTACTTAAAGTGTTTTCTATCTCACCCCACTTTTTTTCCCTATTTTCTTTTGTCCACTCTACCATACGTGCTAATATTACCGCCTTGTAATACCTTATTATATCTGGAGAAGCTAAACCACCGTGCTTTCTCTTCCTGGTCATTAATGTATGATTTACTCTCGGCTTTTTATTTTGCCATATATACTTTATCTGCATTTTTTTTATTATGTTGAAAAAACTCTGAGGGATCGCAATAGGTAACATCTGGAAGTTGTACATTATTTTCGGTAATATCACCATTTTGTACATATTTATTCTGCCCATCCAGGATGTTGATTGTAGACTTATCTTTTTTATTTCTGCCTTTATCTCATTTATTAATGGGATGTAATTTGCCGAGTATATTCTCTCATAGTTTGATGTTATCTTGATTCCCAGGTATGATAGTTCACCTTTTACCCACGTAAATGGAAATTCTCTTTGAAGAGCAAGAACTTCGTTTTTACCCAATCCAATATTTAATATTTCTGTTTTTATAGGGTTAATTTTAAAATGAGAGAGTTCTCCATAATCCTTTATTTCCTTAATTATATTCACCAGAGTTGCCTTAGGGTTCGTTACCTACATTAAAATATCGTCGGCGTACGCCGCAATTTTATATTCTTTATCCCCTGGCAGGGCTTGACAAATTTGCTTGGAATCTAGGAGCCAGCTAAAAAAGTTAGGAGCCAGTTTTTTTTTTTTTTTTTTTTTTAAACGACCGACAAAGCTTTATTTTCAATATAAAAATGAACCAATCTTAAATTTACACAGAGACGACTAGAACGAATGTGACTGCTTTTATTTCCTGCCATGCAGGGACACAAGACCACCATATTCCCGCTAAGGATCCAATCAGGTCCGCCTGAAAAACTGACAGGCGAACCTGATCAGACAGCCCGTGTGAAAGGGGACAAGCAGGGAGATGACAAATAATAAATTCATTTTAATGAACCACTTCCTTCCCGCAGGACGACTATATACGTCCTGTCTTTGAAGAGAAATACCGTTGTTATGGTAGCAGCTAGCTACCATAACCCCGGTATCTTCTTCAAGAGCCGGCGGTTCTCTTTCGGATAAAAGTGGTCTCTGCAGCAGATTAGCAGCGAGATCACTTTTATTGGCGGCAGGAGAGGGCCCCCCCTACCGCCGCTCTCCGGTGCCCTTCACCGCTTACCGTGGCCGTCGGTAACGGCGGAGGCGATCCGGATCTGTCCCTGGCCTGACATGGAGACAAGTGAGAGGAAGATGGCCCCCCCGCCCATCTCCAAGTCATTGCAGGGTGGAAGCGACGTCAAATCGTCACTTCCACCCATAGCTCTTGAAGGGACATTTTATTTATTTTTTTTTCAAATGACAATTTATTTTTTTTTTTAATGCATTTTAGTGTAAATATGAGATGTGAGGTCTTTTTGACCCCAGATGTCATATTTAAGAGGACCTGTCATGCTTTTTTTCTATTACAAGGGATTTTTACATTCCTTGTAATAGGAATAAAAGTGACTTTTTTTTTTTAAAAAGAACAGTGAAAAAATAAAAGTTAAAATAAATAAGGAAAAAAAAAAACATTTAAATGTGCCCCATCCCTTGTAATAGAAATAAAAGTGACACAATTTTTATTTTTTTTTTAAAACAGTGTAAAAATAAAAAATAAAAAGTAAAATATATAAGAAAAAATAATAATTTTTTTAAATGCGCCCCGTCCCGCCGAGCTCGCTTGCAGAAGCGAACGCATATGTGAGTAGCACCCGCATATGAAAGCGGTGTTCAAACCACACGTGAGGTATCGCCACGATCGTTAGAGCGAGAGCAATAATTCTAGTCCTAGACCTCCTCTGTAACTCAAAACATGCAACATGTAGAATTTTTTAAACGTCGCCTATGGAGATTTTAAAGGGTAAAAGTTTGTCGCCATTCCACGAGCGGATGAAATTTTGAAGCGTGACATGTTGGGAATCAATTTACTCGGCGTAACATTATCTTTCACAATATAAAA
This sequence comes from Lithobates septentrionalis, assembly GCA_037952835.1. Classification (NCBI taxonomy): domain Eukaryota; kingdom Metazoa; phylum Chordata; class Amphibia; order Anura; family Ranidae; genus Lithobates; species Lithobates septentrionalis. Next base: position 526,216 of record JBBDGP010002324.1, on the reverse strand, counting down.
AAAATTGGGCTAACTTTACTGTTTTCTTATTTTTTAATTAAAAAAAGTATTTTTTCCCAAAAAAGTGCGCTTGTAAGTCCGCTGCGCAAATACGGTGTGACAGAAAGTATTGCAATGACCGCCATTTTATTCTCTAGGGTGTTAGAATAAAAAATATATATAATGTTTGGGGGTTCTAAGTAAAGGGAAGGAGATGAGCAGGCAGTGAAAATAGGTAGGGAAAGCTCCATTAGCATTGGTGGATGTCTTGTCATACCAACGGCCACCACCAGAGGGCGCCGATTGCAGAAGGAACCAGGAACCATAGGACTGCAGTAGGCCGCAAAGCCGGGGCCTCAATTACCGGCGCGGCCCAGCGCGATCGCGGCGGGAGGGGGGGGGTGTCGACCGGACACAGGATACCCCAGCTGTGCCGCCCCAGGCGCCAGGTCGCTAATTCTAGTAGCAAATGCGACCTGGCGCCCGGGGTTTGTCGAGCCCTGTCCCCTGGTTATTTCGCAGGGTCGCCAAAAAGGGTTCCAATGACAGAACATATAGAAGTGGCGAGAGCGGGCAGCCTTGGCGCGTACCATTGTACATCTCAAAAATTGGTGAGAGTCTCCCGTTAACCTTGACCGTTGCCGTAGTCCTATTATATAAATTTTTGATCCACTTCATGATTTTAGGACCCAATCCTAGATGCTGCATCATTTCCATCATAAATCCCCAGTCTACCCTGTCGAATGCTTTTTCTGCATCAATCGACAGGAGTAGTACTGGGGATCCACCGGGCTTCTTCTTTTGCAGCATCAATAATGTTTTAATACTGTTGTCTCTTCCTTCTCTACACGGAATAAATCCGGTCTGGTCCGGGTCTATCCATAGAGTCATACCTTTTTTTAATCTACTGGCTAAAATTTTTGCGCAGATTTTTGTATCCGCATTTAATAGGGCTATGGGCCTATAGCTGGAACAATTGGTTTTATCTTTTCCTTCCTTAGGCATTATTGTTATATATGCTAGTAATGTTTCTCTTCTTACCTCCTCGTCTTCTCCAATTTTGTTCAAATACTCGCAGAACTTTGGTATCAATTGTTCCTGGAATTTTTTACAATATTTAATCGTGAACCCGTCTGGCCCGGGACTTTTTCCTGAAGGTGTATCTTTCATGGCCGTCCTGCATTCATCTTGCGTTATTTTTTTTTACAGCTCTCTTAGTTTTTCGGATGTAATTTGTAGCAAATTAGCTCTTTTTAAATAAGTTTGAATCTTTTTCCTTCTTGCTTCTTTTTCGGATTGTGGTTCTTGCTTTTTTGTTGAATAAAGTGAACTATAATATTGCGAAAAGGCTTGCGCGATATCTGTTGTCGTATGTTTTATTTCTCCCTTATCGCTTTTTATTTTCTCTATATAATTTAGAGTCTTCTTTTTCTTTAACATGTTAGCGAGGAGTTTACCCAGTTTGTTTCCTTCCTTATATCTATATTGCAATACCCTGTTATGTTCTTGTCTCTCTTCGTATTCCATTAGTTCTTTTAATTGGTCTCTTTTTAGGGTCAAAGCCTTATATGTTTTTTTTTCAGCTTGGTTTTTGTGTCTTTGTTCCAGGTTATGAATTTCTTTAAACAAACGCATCATGTTTTCGTTTCTTTCTTTCTTTTTTCCTACCCCAATCTATATTAATTTGCCCCTAATAACAGATTTATGTGCTTCCCATATAGTTGCTCTTGACAGATCAGGGGTATCATTCTCCGCAAAGAAATTTCCAATCTCTTCCGTTATAATTTTTTCGGTATCACTGTCGTCTAATAGATCTTCATTGATTCTCCATGTACCTCGCCCCATGGGTTCCCCATGTATTTTCATCTTCAACCCTACTGGGGAATGGTCTGATATTGTAGTGACTCCTATTGTTGTTTCTATTACCTCCTCTAAACTTTTGTGTTCCACCATGATGTAATCCAATCTGGAGTACGTTCCATGGACCGTAGAGTAATATGTATAGTCTTTTATGCTCGGATGTTGCACCCGCCATGCGTCCACCAATTGATATTCGAAAAGTTTCTTTTTGATCTTCCTTAGTTGTGATGTTTCTCTTTCCTGTACTTCTGACGTACTGTCTAATTTGTGGTCCATGGGGAAATTGAAGTCTCCAGTCAGTATCAGTTTAGCCTGTTTAAACTCTGTCAGATCTTTCAACACTTCCTTTAGGTAATTTTTGGGGTTTTTGTTGGGGCAATAGACATTGGCAAGCGTATATTTCGTACCCAGTATTGTCCCTATGAGGAAGAGAAAGCATCCTTCTGGGTCAGTTTTTCTCTTCTCTATTACAAAATAGATGTTATTCCTGAATCCTATTGCGACTCCTTTTGCCTTTCTGATTGGTGAATCTCCATAATACCACGTTGGGATATTTTTAGAATAAAATTTGACATTTGAGTCCTGAGTGATATGTGTTTCCTGTAGAAAAATTATTCCGGCCATACTTCTTTCTAGTTCTTGTAGTATTATCCGTCTCTTTTTAGGTGAATTCAAACCTCGAACATTGTAGGTCAGGAAGTTGATATTATTTGTTATCTCCATTTCACTCTATTTCCCTCGTGTCCCTCCCGGGCGCCCCCACACTCCGTCTGGCATCAAGACCTCTGGGTGGGGGGGGCCCGTAAGGAGCGACACGCGGGAAAGCTACACCTTCGCCTTTATTCTCTTTTTTCTTTCCTTTCCCTTCTTCTCTTTCTCTACTTCTGTCTTCCTTTCTTTTATGAGATAGACACAGGAGCCTGAGTGTCCTCCTTGTGAAACAAACCTTGTTCCTGCCCTGCCCTCCTACCCCCCCCCCACCACACACCCTTCTCCCACTCTCCCCCCTCCTGCCCAAACCCCAGACCCTAGAACTTTTGGTCATGAGCAGGGGCCCTATTTCCTTTTTTTCCTTCTCTCATTTCTTTCTTCGTCCTTCTTTAGATGTTCTCTCACCCTGCTCCTGTAGTTGAGGTGGAGGTCTACTTGGCGCTTCTAAACTGCTTCTCCCTTAGCGTTGGGATAGCAGTTTCAGGGCGTGCCTCGCGTTCGGGTTCCCCCCTCTCACCCCCTAGCTAAAACCTCTTCCCCCTTTCCCTGACTTTAATATTCTTACTTTACCCTTTTCTTTCTCTTATGTTTCCAATACTATCTTTCTACCTAATTTGCTTACATTGCTTACTCGCCAGCTTCATCCCCGTTCTTCGTCTCCTCCCCCCGCTATACTATTTTCTTTGCACCGACAGCCATTGTGCTTCTTCTACATTCAAACTATCAGGTCTTCTGATTATATCTTCAAGGTTTTCTGATAGTGGGATTTCCACAGCTTTGCAAAAATCAGGGATTTCATCAGTGAATTTCAGTTTGACAGTTCTTCCGTTTCTTTTTACCATCAGGCATGCTGGGAAGCCCCAGTTGTATTGGATTTCCTGTTCCTGCAGTATTTTTAATAGGGGTTTTAATGTCCTTCTTCTTCTCAGGGTTTTCTGCGACAGATCTTGAAAAATTTGGATTTCCTTTCCTTCGAAGGTATTTGGCGATTTCCCCTTCAGGTTTCTCCAGATATGGTTTTTTACCTCCCAGCTTTCGAACCGGACAATTATGTCTCTTGGGATATCGATTGACATTCCCTGCGGTCTCCTTGTTCTGTGTACTCTTTCAATCTTGATCCCGTTGTATTCTTCCTTTAAGATAATTGGGTTGAAGACCCGACCGATTACTTCCTTCAAGTTTTCTATCTGAGAGTGTTCCGGGAGTCCTCGGATTCTTAGATTCTTCCTCCGATCTATGTTTTCTTGGTCTTCTGCTCTGTAGGCCTGCTCCTTGGGTTCTAATTTCAGGGTTTTAATTTCTCCTTTCAGTTCTTTAATAATTTTTGCGTGGAGATCTGTTTTATTTTCCACCTCTTCTACTCTTGCGAGCATATGACCCATGTCTTTGTGGATTACTGCCATTTCTGTTTTTAATGAGTTTTCTAAGGCCGCAAACATTCTTTCCATATCTGTTTTTGTTGGCAGTTGGACCGTGTTCTGTTGCTCAACTCTAGCGGGTGGGTCTAATTCGAGTTCCTGATCCTCTCTCATTTCTGATATGGTACTGCTATCCATCAGTGTGTTAGTGTGCACCTTTTTCTCCTTTTTTTCTAGTTGTCACCCTTTTGTATTTTGTTGTTTTTCTGATGCTGAAGTTGCCCCTTCACCATCTCCTCCCTGAGTCATGTACCTATTCATTGGGCCGTGTGTGGGGCTTAAACTAGGGGATCTTGAAAAAAAAAAACACAGAGGGGGGGGGGGGGGGCGGGTTGCGGGCTGCAGTATCCTTGTGGCCTGTTGCTCAAGTCCCTGCAGTATCTAGGTCAGTAGTGTCCCGTTGAACTAATGACTATAAACTGTGTTTTAGTGTATCCATAGATTACATGTTATGAAAGAACAATGAAAATACAATTGGTAACAGTTAGTTGCAGTTATTTAGTTGACGTTAGTAACAGTTGATGGCAACAGGTGGCAGTATATCTTGTCCCTGCCTGACCAAGCCAGTGACCCAGTCCAACGATTACGTCTCCTATTTTTATGGCATGTACATAGCAGAATAACAGAATAGCAGAATAACAGCATAGCAGAATAACAGTGCAATTTACTTGAGCGAGATACTCTTTCTTTTCCTCTTTGTCTTTCCTCCTTTCTCCTTCCCTCCCCTCTCTCCCCCTTCTCTGCTTCCCTCCCTCTCCTTCTCGCTTTGCCCTTATTTCTTTCCCTTTTTCTTTCTTTCCTTTTTTTATTCTCCCTTCCTTTCTTCCCTTTTCCCCCTTACTTATCTGAGAAGGGGGGATTTAACCAGTCCTTCGATCCACTGCGAATGAATCTCTGGGATCTCTGGCGGCGTTCAGAGCTTCAGCGTCCTCTTGTCGCCGGGAGCACGGCTCCCGCTCCCACCAGCAGCCTGTCCCAGTTGGGCGGGGGGGGGGGGGGGAGAGGGCTCTCGCTATCGAACCAGCTCTTCCTCCTCCCTCACCCCCTTCCTCGGCTTGACGCTAGATGAATCTGAGTCTTCAGACGGAGGAGAGGGGGAGGGGGAAAGTTCCCACTCAGCTTCAGTGCTTAGCTCACTAAGCAGCGGCACGACTTCTCCCGTCCAGCATCCTCCGTATAGATAAGTATGGAAAGGTCATGGATCGCATCCGGCTTGTTGCTGTGTCCAAAGCGGGGGATTATCTGTCTGGCGTGGGTCAGGTACGGGGGTGCCTAAGTCTGTTGTTTAGGCGAGGTTACATGGGGATGGAGACCCGACGCTCCTAGGGCAGACTCCTGTTCGGCGTCATTGCTAGGCTCCTCCCTCCACTCTGGCAAAGGGCTGTGGCACCTAGACTATTGTGTTCTGATCCATCATATATAATTCAGATTAAAAAAACATTGAACTAAAGGCTATAATGTAACAAAATAGGTAAAAAGCCAAAGGGGGTGAATACTTTTGCAACGCACTGTATATCATAGCAGCCTTAATATTTTTACAGTAAAAATTCAGAGGGGTTTTTTGGCTGTTGGGTGGTCACCAAAACAATTTTACAGCTAATTATAAAACATGTACACATCCAAGACATTAAATGATCTTATATTTCTTTATCATAACATTATTCAAATTTCTTTTAGCTAATTACAAAATTAATTCAAGGATGTGAATCCCATACCTTTTAACCTACCCCACTACCCCCTCCCCTCACCCCTCTCAATCATACGCATTCACAACACAAACAAAAAAAAGAAGGAAAGTAAACAAAAAAAAAAAAAGGGGGAGGTCCCCTCCTAATGTGCTCCATTAGGTTTCTATATCATCCTCAGAAGCCGCGAGGAGGCTCTAAACTCTTCCCATCTGGCCCATGTTCTTAATATTTGTTCTTTTAACCCTTCTTCTATCACCATTCTTTCCTCCAGGGCACGCATCTCCGCCATCTCACACTCCCACTCCACCACAGAGGGCGCACTTGTGCTTTTCCATTTTCTTGCTATAATAGTTCGTGCTGCTGTCAAGAAATACTTCAATAGTCCCTTTTTTGTGTTTTTCACCCATCCCGGGATCATAGATAATACTGCCACTTGTATTTCTGGATATAAATCGATCCCCGTCATAGCTCTATAGATCTCAAATATTTTTTACCAAAATGGTTGGATTTCTGAGCAATAATACCAGATATGTGACATTGTACCCTGAGCTTCATGACACCTCCAACATACATCCTCATTATCGGGATTTATTTTGTGTAAATCCACGGGACACCTATACCATCTGGCTAAGATTTTATAGTTTCTTTCCTGATGTTTGGCAGATATTGAAAGTTTATGGGTTTCTATGATTGCCTTTTCCCAAGTTTGCCTGGGTATTTCCATCCCTAGCTCTACCTCCCATTTCTTGATATAGGGTACCTCCTGTCCTTTATTTTCTGAAATCAAATATTTATAGACCTTAGATAAAATATGGGTGGGTCTATGTTCCTGCAAGAAAATTATTTCCAAAGCTGTCAGGGGCCTATCTATTACGGACTCCTTTATCAGAGATGAAATATACCATTGGAGTAGCCCGTATTGCATCCAATTTTTTTTTATGTTCCACACCCATAGCCTCCAATGGGAGGAGTCTATTCTCTTCCATCGTTTCCACTATCCTGGTATCTCCACATCTTTTCCATTTAAGAAATGTTTTAGATTTGAGTGCCAGTGGAAATTCTGGGTTGCTAAATGTTGGGTGGTTACCATACTAAGTGACCTCCAACCAAATGAGTAGTTCAATTCATAAATTTTTTGTTTATTTATTAACTTTGAATGGTGATTTATTATTACTTTTAACTCCTGCGGGTTAGTATATTAAATCATTATATATTTACATTGCTATAACATGAGATAACGTGTATATATATAAATTATTAAAAATAATAAAAATTATTATGTGATGTAATAATGTAAGCATTAATGGTGAAAATGGGAAAAAGGGGAGCCAAAATTAGACAGAATAGATTGGATAAGTGCTAATTAATTGTTTGTGATGGAATTCATCATAGGTGTATATGAAAAATAAAAAATAAAATTAAATATAATGTAAATTACTACAAACTAATTTTATAGAAATAAGTGAGTGAAATCTAGATATGAAATTTGATCGATGAGTGATACTCAAATAAAAATGATGTCTACTTGTGAAATTTTAGGTGTAATCATTAATATTATATAGTGCACAAAGTGAAGTGAAGACTTATCCCTTTGTGCACTATATTATAATAATGATTACACTTAATCACTAAGTCTGGTAACCACCCAACAGCCAAAAATCCCCTCTGAATTTTTACTGTAAAAATATTAAGGCTGCTATGATATATATCGCAGGTGCTCGCTTGCTCTCCTCCAAGTTCTTTGGAGGTGGGGCCCATCCTAAGGAATGTAGAGACAGCACACAGAGGCTTCAGGATCACCAAGATTAGCCTCTGGCTGCAGGAAATGTTTATCCTTTTCTCCATCATCATAAATAGTAAATATACACCATCATATATATGGTGAGATGTAATGTATAATATAAAATGATGTTTGAGTATGAAAAATGTATTTTTCTTCTCCTGCATAGAACAAAACCCTCCCCTTGAAGAAGACCATAATTAGAAGGATCGAAACGCGTAGGGGTATCATGTGGATGACCACGTTGTAGTAAAATGCCAACATCGGGTTCCATATAAATGTGTGGTTTTATCATGAATGATGGGTAATATTATTTTCATGTTAATGCCAGAGCTCATTTTTTACAACTTTCACGAATTTGTAAATCACTTTTTTAAAAAATAAACAAATTATTTAATAAAAAATTTGAATACATTCATTGTCCAATACCTTTCTTGGCTGCTAAAAAAACCCTGCAAGGGAATTTTCCATTTTGTCTAATGTTTTGGGGTGTGCAGCACTAGCAGCTCACATACATGTGTTATTAACCCTTAAACTGGCCCCTGTCATGGGGTGTCGTGTGATCGTCATGGGAATGAGTGAATGAATGAGAGGGTGTTCAGGGGAGCCCCGCCAACAATGGGCCCACTGACACCTGCTCTAGGCCTACCCATGGTTTGCGTTCCTATATAACAAACCACTCCACAACTCTAGTAAGATGGGAGGCTTCGTATTTCACAGAGTCTGGCAATCCGATTCCCTCTTTCTCTTTAGGTAGGGACAATGTGGATCTGTGGAGTCATTACGGCTTATCGGCCCATATCAAGCGGAGAAATCTCACACCTCAGTCCCTCAAGAAACCTTGTGGGAGGTTAATCGGTAATGTTTGAAATAAATAAATTAGACATGGCATAACATACATTTTTATGGTATTTTTTTCTTTCAGAAAAAGTACCACATTATGGCCACTAGATGGAGCTGATCATTAGGAAATCACTGTAGTAATCAAAATATGGTCAGAATTCATCAAATTATTTTTTTTAAATAAATAGATCCCTAAGTGTCAGGCTACTTTCACATTGGGGCGGGGGGAGTGTTAGCAGTAAAGCGCCGCTAATTTTAGCAGGGCTTTATCGCTGTTATAGCGGTGCTTTTTGGCCGCTAGCGGGGCACTTTTTTTTTTTTTTTACATTCAATTTTTTTTTATTTAGTTATCAGAACATAAAATAACAAATAAAGGTGTCCGTTTATGAAGCAGTGAAATCTATTCACTGCTTCATTCTCCGGCATTCACAGTGAAGATCTTTCTCCTCTGTGTGCCAGTTTATGAAGCTTTGTAGATCGCTTCACCTTTGGAGGAGTGAAGAGATCTACAAATGCTTCCAACAGTGGAAAACGGCCCCTGATACTGGAATCTCGTGAGACTTTAGGAGATTACAGCACCAGAAATACAGAGATGTCAGTTTATTAAGCAGTGATAAATTATCACCGCTTAATACACGGACAGACGGCGTGGATTAATGTTAATAAAATAATGAGTCCCCCTACATTATATACATATGTATACACACACACATTATATATACATGTATATACACACACATTATATATATATATACACATTATATGTATATATATGTATACACATAAATATGACAGAGGGACATGCTTACAGTGTTGGGGGGTCTGAACGAGGCATAAGGAAGTTAAAAATCTTCCTCCTTCCCCCTCAGATCCCCCCAGATTTCCTCTTCACTCCCCGATTCACCACCTCTGAGCTGGTGAACCTGGGAGTGTGAATTCTGACTCATAAACTGGCCGTTACTGTGTCATTCAATGAGGATTCTCCGTGTGTAGAGATAATCGGCGGGAGAACAAGTTCAAACATGTTCTCCCCCGATTATCTCTGTTTCATAAACTGTTAATGGACAGTGATCAGCGGTGATCCTCGGGATCACCGCTAATCACTGCTTCATAAACGGACACCTATGACATTAAGAAAAGTATAACAGGATTCACACTATTACAGTTACATAGTATAGCGAATGCATTTTTGATAAATATATTAAGTCAGTATAATAATTGTGAATAATCCTTCAAATTCATATCTTTCTTTCTAGCTAGTAAACCTCCAAGAATAAACCTATTCACCCCTAGGGGAGCAAAGTGTGAACAGGTCTATTCTAACTTGAATAAACAAAAGAGAGAACATGATGTCGTCTAGTAAATCAATTTATTCTAGTGAGTCAAACCAATCAGGAAATGAAAGCAGCATAAGTCTCTACAAGGAATAACTAGTGGGGCACTTTTAACCCCCCCGTTGGCGGCCGAATAAAGGGTTAAAAGCGCCGCTGCCGAATTGCTTTGCAGATGCTTTGGCATCGGTGCCCATTAATTTCAATGGCAGGGGCTGTGGAGGAGCAGTGTATACAACGCTCCCGCACCGCCCGAAAGATGCTGCTTGCAGGACTTTTTCTAGCGTCCTGCAAGCGCACCACCCCAGTGTGAAAGCACTTTCACACTGGGGCTGCAGGGGAGGCATTTTACAGGCGCTATTTTTAGCCCAAAAGCGCCTAAAAAACGCCCCAGTGTGAAAGGGGTCTTAGGGATTCATTTTCAGCTTAAGTGTTAAAGTGTATGTAAACCCTTAAAATGGACTTCTCCTACTTGCTCCTATTAAGTATGTTAAATACACCATTGAAAGTCTTTTGTTTCTGTTTTATAAGTGCAAAAATAATACCTGCTGATCCTTTCAGAGATCTAGTGAGCTTTTAAGTGCCTCTAGTGAGCTTACAACACAGTGCAGTGTTTCTGCTGCACTGAAGTCTCAAAAAGGGTACCATAGTGAACTACAATACAGTAAAACCTTGGTTTGAGAGTAACTTGGTTTGAGAGCATTTGGCAAGACAAGCAAAATTTTTTTATAAATTTTGACTTGATATAGAAGCGATGTCTTGATCTACAAGTACCGTCACGTCACAACTAAGTATAAAAGAGAAGAGAGCACCTCTAAGTGTAGCAATATGGTTACATTTAATGAAGGTACAACATTTAGCAACTCACATGGTTCCTGATTAAAACAGGCTCATCTAAGTATGCAGGCATCTGGGGTAAAGCTGTCCACATAAACTATCCTCCTCACCATCAAAGTCGTCCTTTCCACGCTGCGCTCCACGAGTGGTTCAAGCCTCCCTTTCAGATCGCTATACTGCAGGGTAGTCTTCCCGGTCACGATTGCAGAACGACAGCGGTGAGAGCCAGTAGTGCAGAGGACGGTCTATGTGGACAGCTTTACCCCGGATGCCTGCATACTTAGATGGGCCTCTTTTAATCATCAACCATGTGAGTTACTAAATGTTGTACCTTCATTAGCCCCCTTTCACACGATCGGACCGTTCAGGTCCACCTGTCAGTTTTGACGGCGGACCTGAACGGGCGATCCATGTTAGCCTATGGAGCGTCGGATGTCAGCGGAGACATCCGACCCCGTCCGATCCGCTAAAAGCAGACGGATGGCTCTACGTCCAGGTCCGTCGCTATCGGATCGGGTGAGATCTGACGAAAACGGACATGCTGTCCGTTTTCGTCCGAACCCTCCATAGGCGGCAGCGGCGCCTGACAAGCCCCTCCCGCTCAGTGAGCAGAGAGGGACCTGTCATCCGCCGGCTCAGCGGAGATCAACGGACTGATCTCCCGCTGAAATACAAATAAAAAACTGCGCTTGGAAAAAATTAAATTAAATATATGATGAGAATGAGACTAAAATAGAAAATGAAAATGAAAAAAATATAAATATAAAGCTGCGGTTATAAGTGAGGCACACCAGCACAAATATAAAAACAGAAAAACCACGCTAGCAAGTGTTGAAAACAAAAATGAGAGTGTAAAGTCCAATACAAAGAAAGTCCAATAATCATGAGTGACGTGAAAAATTCCTCAGTGTTGTACTGTTGTAAGATGATAGTTCAGATGTAACATATCTATGTGGTGAAATGCTTACCAGAACGTAAGCCAAAATCAGACAAATGGCTTAAACCCAGCCCGGGCCTTTTGATCTCCCGCTGAGCCGGCGGACCGAGGCGGGCTTCGTAGAAACGGAGTCCGTCTCGTGTGAAAGGGGCCTTAATTGTAACCATATTGCTACACTTAGAGCCACTCTCTTCTCTTTTATACTTTGTAGCTCCTGCTGGATTTTGCTTCTAATCTCCTTGTGGAGGCGGCCATTTGTGGATGGACATTTTATGGTTACACAGCTTATCACATTGCTATAATCTTTTTATACAGACTATAAACTGTAGGATTTATGAATAAATGTATGTGGAACAAATCACCTGAGTTTCCATTATTTCTTATGGGGAAATTCGTTTTGATATACAAGTGCTTTAGATTACAAGCATGTTTCCAGAACGAATTATGCTCGGAATCCAAGGTTTTACTGTATGTTATGGAGATGAAGAGAAGGGGAAGCTCTATAGTCCAAACCAGGAGTGAGCAGCCTAGGGTGACAACGCTACTTCTTCACAGGCAATATACAGTACAGTGAGTTAGTTTTGTCACTGTAAGACAGGAAGTATATCACTGGTAGGATCACCAGGTGAAAAAAAAAGACTTAAAAAGAAGACTAATGCAACCATCAAATCTAAGAACTGGTAAGATGCAATATATAAAATGTATGTTTTGGGTTTACATACACTTTAAATGTCACGGTTAAGTGTTAGGGGATGGAGATGTGGTATTAAGGTTACAATCACTCTAAGTGTTGGGGTAAGGCTAAGGATTCCGTTGAATTTAGGTGGTACACATAGTTACATAGTTACATAGTAGGTGAGGTTGAAAAAAGACACAAGTCCATCAAGTCCAACCTATGTGTGTGAGTATGTGTCAGTATTACATTACATATCCCTGTATATTGCGGTCATTCAGGTGATTATCTAATAGTTTCTTGAAGCTATCAATGCTCCCCGCTGAGACCACCGCCTGTGGAAGGGAATTCCACATCCTTGCCGCTCTTACAGTAAATAACCCTCTACGTAGTTTAAGGTTAAACCTCTTTTCTTCTAATTGTAATGAGTGGCCACGAGTCTTATTAAACTCTCTTCTGCGAAAAAGTTTTATCCCTATTGTGGGGTCACCAGTACAGTATATGTAAATTGAAATCATATCCCCTCTCAAGCGTCTCTTCTCCAGAGAGAATAAGTTCAGTGCTCGCAACCTTTCCTCATAACTAAGATCCTCCATACCCTTTATTAGCTTTGTTGCCCTTCTTTGTACTCGCTCCATTTCCAGTACGTCCCTCCTGAGGACTGGTGCCCAGAACTGGACAGCATACTCCAGGTGCGGCCAGACCAGAGTCTTGTAGAGCGGAAGAATTATCGTTTTATCTTTGCAGTTGATCCCCCTTTTAATGCATGCCAATATTCTGTTTGCTTTATTAGCAGCAGCTTGGCATTGCATGCCATTGCTGAGCCTATCATCTACTAGGACCCCCAGGTCCTTTTCCATCCTGGATTCCCCCAGAGGTTCTCCCCCCAGTGTATAGATTGCATTCATATTTTTGCCACCCAAATGCATTATTTTACATTTTTCTACATTGAACCTCATTTGCCATGTAGTCGCCCACCCCATTAATTTGTTCAGGTCTTTTTGCAAGATTTCCACATCCTGCGGAGAAGTTATTGCCCTGCTTAGCTTAGTATCGTCTGCAAATACAGAGATTGAACTGTTTATCCCATCCTCCAGGTCGTTTATGAACAAATTAAATAGGATTGGTCCCAGCACAGAACCCTGGGGAACCCCACTACCCACCCCTGACCATTCTGAGTACTCCCCATTTATCACCACCCTCTGAACACGCCCTTGTAGCCAGTTTTCAATCCATGTACTCACCCTATGGTCCATGCCAACGCACCTTATTTTGTACAATAAACGTTTATGGGGAACTGTGTCAAATGCTTTTGCAAAATCCAGATACACCATGTCTACGGGCCTTCCTTTATCTAGATGGCAACTCACCTCCTCATAGAAGGTTAATAGATTGGTTTGGCAAGAACGATTCTTCATGAATCCATGCTGATTACTGCTAATGATATCATTCTTATTACTAAAATCTTGTATATAGTCCCTTATCATCCCCTCCAAGAGTTTACATACTATTGATGTTAGGCTAACTGGTCTGTAATTTCCAGGGATGTTTTTTGGGCCCTTTTTAAATATTGGTGCTACATTGGCTTTTCTCCAATCAGCTGGTACCATTCCAGTCAATAGACTGTCTGTAAAAATTAGGAACAACGGTCTGGCTATCACCTGACTGAGTTCCCTAAGTACCCTCGGATGCAAGCCATCTGGTCCCGGTGATTTATTAATGTTAAGTTTCTCAAGTCTAATTTTAATTCCGTCCTCTGTTAACCATGTAGGTGCTTCCTGTGTTGTGTCATGAGGATAAACACTGCAGTTTTGGTTACTGAAGCCCCCCAATTCACTCGTGAAGACTGAGGAGAAGAATAAATTCAATACCTTTGCCATCTCCCCATCCTTTGTAACCAGATGTCCTTCCTCATTCTTTATGGGGCCAATATGGTCTGTCCTCCCTTTTTTACTGTTTACATACTTAAAGAATTTCTTGGGATTTTTTTTGCTCTCCTCCGCTATGTGTCTTTCATGTTCTATCTTAGCCATCCTAATTGCACCCTTACATTTCTTATTGCATTCTTTATAAATTCTGAATGCTGAGGATGATCCCTCAACCTTGTATTTTTTGAAGGCCTTCTCCTTTGCTTTTATATGCATTTTTACATTGGAGTTAAGCCATCCAGGATGTTTGTTCGCTCTTTTAAATTTATTACCCAATGGGATACATTGGCTAATGCCCTTATTTAATATGCTCTTAAAGCAAACCCATCTCTCCTCCGTATTCTTTGTTCCTAATATTTTATCCCAATTTATGCCTTTTAGCAAGGTTTGTAGTTTATGGAAGTTGGCTCTTTTGAAATTCAGTGTCTTTGTGTTCCCTTCATGTTTCCTATTCGTGTGATTTATACTGAAACTAATTGACCTGTGATCGCTGTTACCTAAATTGCCCCGTACTTCCACATCTGTTATCAGGTCTGTATTGTTGGTAATCAGTAGATCTAGTAATGTTTTATTTCTAGTTGGTGCGTCTACCATCTGACCCATAAAATTGTCTTGCAAGACACTAAGGAACTGGCGAGCCTTAAATGAATGCCCGGTTCCCTCCGCCCAGTCTATGTCTGGATAATTAAAATCCCCCATTATGATAACACTTCCCATCCTTGCTGCTAATCCAATTTGTGATAGGAGATCCGTCTCCACTTCCTCCCTCAGGTTAGGGGGCCTATAGCATACTCCCAGTATTATTTTCCCCTTAGCCACATCCCTTTGGAGCTCTACCCATAAAGATTCCACCTCCTCCCTAGCCCCCTCAGTGATGTCATCTCTCACATTCACTTGTACATTATTCTTGATATATAGGCATACCCCTCCCCCTTTTTTACCCTCTCTATCCTTGCGGTATAGGGTATACCCTTGAATGTTTGCCAGCCAATCATGAGAGCTGTTGAACCAGGTCTCTGAAATTCCCACAAAATCCAAATCCTCCTTGTACAACAGTATCTCTAGTTCACCCATCTTGTCCGCCATGCTCCTGTGTTGTTTTCAGCACAGTGTAAATTACTTTCTTTAGAATACAAAATAATATATATTTTAAAGTGGCTGTAAAGGCAGAAGGTTTTTTGCCTGAATGCATTCTATGCATTAAGGTAAAAACCTTATGGGTGCAGCTCTCCCTCCAGCCCCCACTTATACCTACCTGAGCCCCATCTTGATCCAGTGATGTGCATGAGAGCAGCGGCTCTCCTGGGTCTCTCTCTTCTCATTTACTCACACAGCAGTGGAAACCATTGGCTCCTGCTGCTGCCAATCACAGCCAGTGAGCCAACGAGGAGAGAGTGGGGGTGGGACTGAGCCACGCTCTTTGTGTGAATGGACAATGTTTAGTGCCCCCATAGTGGGAGGCTTGCTATTGGGGGCACTCGACAGGTAGGGAGGAGCCAGAACTGCCGGCGGGGGACCCAAAAAGAAGAGGTCAGGGCTGTTCTGTGCAAAACCATTACACAGAGCAGGTAAATATAACATAATAATAATAATAACCTCTAGAATCATTTTAAATATTTTCTAGTTGAGTAGTAAAGGAACTTCCAGAAGAGCCTCATCATGTATCACCACTGCAGGATTACATACATCAGGTGAAAAACTAAAGGATGACTCGCCTATTTAGAAAACTGCTTTCCAGTAAGTAAACAAGGAAATAAGGAAAATGGCTTTGCATATGACAGTGATTTCACTGATTAGCCATGTTGTCTGTATGATATGGCTTCTATATTAAAAGTTTTTCTTTACATTGCGCTTGGTTCATGACCTCACTTGCAAGTTCAATCACCCAATGTATCAAAAAACAGTTGATGTGAGTGCTTGTTTGTCATCCTGACTCATATAGTATAGCTCCTCTGCTGAAATACCAAGTAAGGCTAACCTTCGGGAATGTAAGCACTTCCTGTATGTTAAACATTTAGTAACACTGACCTGACCTGCTTGTTTTACGGATTAGGCTTCTCCCCAATTATTCTCTAGCATGCTTTAGTTTGCCTTTTTGGTTGGATGTAATTGCAATTGGGACAGGGCTGCAACGCAGGAGTGTCAAGAAGTGCATTTTTTTCTCTATATTGCTATGTTAATCAGGGCCGGATTAACATAGGGGCTATTGGAGCTGCAGCTCCAGGCCCCCTACCTTCAGATAGGTCCATTTGCCAAAAGAAAAAAAAAAACAACGATCGAGTTTCAAGGGTTGTAGAGACTCCAAATTTGGGGGTAGGTAGCCGAAGACCTACCCCACAACTGGTCAATTTTGGGGCTACTAGGACCTATGGTTCCAGAGATACGGGGCTCCTTGCACAGCCTGTCAGAAGCTACATACAGCAGGGCCAGTTTAAATACAAGCTGGCATACTCTGTTTGCAGCAGACTGAGAGGTTGATCTCACAGTGACTCTCCTCACTTCTTTTCAGCGGCACTGAGCTCAATGGACAGCTTGGAGCCTTGGACCATTGGTAAAGTACCATTGGCCCAAGCTGTCCAATAAAAGACACATACTCCCTTCCAGCCCAGCCCTCTCAATTACAAGGAAATACATGGGTTTATGGGTATAAGATTTACTCATAATCCCATGCAGGGGCGTTGCTAGGTCTGCAAAAGATCTGGGGCTAGAGCCCATAGCAGTGGTCACCAGTCACCAACCGGAGGGGGGGGGCACGCCGGTGGTAAGCAATTTTTCGTGGGCAATGGCCAGTGTTGGCGGTACAATCATCATGGCACCATGGTTGATATGGTGTCAGGGTGATTGAAGCACATTGTTTCTATTGTTACATTCTAATATATAATTATAACTTTAAACTTCAGTAATTTGTCCATTAAACCACCTGCTTGAGTACAGTAATAATCATTTGTATTTTACTTATGGTAATTAACCCATTGCCACCTAGGCCAATTCTGACGCTTCTCTCCTACATGTAAAAATCATAATTTTTTCGCTAGAAAGTTAATCAGAATCCCCAAACATTATATATATTGTTTTAGCAGACACCCTAGAGAATAAAATGGTGGTCGTTGCAACTTTTTACGTTACATTGTATTTGCGCAGTAATTTTTCAAACGTGTTTTTTTTGGAAAGCAAAAGGTTTCATGAATAAAAAAAAAACAAAAAAAACCCCACTAAAGTTGCCCAATTTTTTTGTATACTATGAAAGATGATGTTACGCCAAGCAAATAGATACCTAACATTTCACACTTCACAATTGCACACACTTGTGGAATGGCTCCAAACTTCAGTACTTAAAAATCTCTATAGGCGACACTTTACATTTTTTTACAGGTTACATGTTTAGGGTTACAGAGGAGATCTAGTGCTAGAATTATTGCTCTCACTCTAACGTTCGTGGCAAATGTAACCTGTGTTACATACTGGCTCTGATACTAGCAAGTGCCTCGCCAGCCACTGACCTCACCGCACGTCCCCGACCCAAATCTTAAAAATAAATTTGGATAGGGCTGTACGAATGCTGTAACTGTGAGGCTTTACATCACAAAAAGCTGCAACTTTTTTTTTGTAATTTCTTTAGCTGCAGCATCTTTAACTCAGCCTGCAGAGTTTGACAGGCAGCACTGCCTGTCAAACTCGCCTATTAATTTCAATGGGGCCACTCTGCAACTGCAAGCCAAACTAATGCCGCGTACACACGGTCGGACTTTACGGCAGACTTTGCCCGGCGGACTTTTCAACGTACTTTACGACGGACTTTCTGAATGAACGGACTTGCCTACACACAATCCACCAAAGTCTGTTGAATTCGTACGTGATGACATACGACCGGACTAAAACAAGGAAGTTCATAGCCAGTAGCCAATAGCTGCCCTAGCGTGGCTTTTTGTCAGTCGAACTAGCATACAGACGAGCGGACTTTTAGACCGGACTCGATTTCGACGGATTAATTTAAAACATGTTTCAAATCTAAGTCCGTCCAACTTTTGAGAAAACAAAGTCCGCTGGAGCCCACACACGATCGAATTGTCTGACTAAATCCAGTCCGCCGGGCAAAGTCTGCCGTAAAGTCCGCTCGTGTGTACGCGGCACTACTTGCAGTAGCAGCATAGTCCAACAATGTAAAAATACCATTCAGCAATGTAAAAAAAAACAAGGAGGCGGCAGCACCTCATGAACGCCTGTCAGTTGCTGCTATACCACTCGTTGAAAAGCAATCCATCACAGATCACTTATCAGTGGGCAGTAAGCATTACCGCAAATGTGAAAGAAACTTGAAACACATCATCCATTTCACACTCACTACCAACCAGGTCACTCCCCAGCCACTTCCCATGTTAGCCACCTCCATTCAACTTATATAACAGGTGACCATTTCCCAAACTGCAGATGACAGACCCTACCCCAAAAGATATCACTCCCAGTTACTCCCCCCCCCCACCCGCTAATTGATATCCCTCCATGACCACCTCACACCCTCTTGCTGACAGACATCTCTCCCCAGCCTGTCCCCAAACACCCTTTCACCTGCTGACCTGTGGATGGGGGAATCACTCCCACAGTGTTATTGTGTTCTGCCAGTGGGGAGCCTTCCCTCCCCACAGAATACAATGATCAGTGTTGCTAACCATAGCTGGCACCACTGATTGTTTTGGGAAAAACCTGACAGGCTGGTTGTACTCAAGTCGATTAATAGATTGACTTGTGTACAACCAGCTAGCCCATACATAGATTGACTATGGCTGGTCTCTGCTTAATTGGCTGTATGTAATGGCCCGCTTAACCACTACGCAGTCTCTAAACATCCTTCCACAAACCTTTACATTTATTCTTCCCAGATTCCTTCATCCTCCTCACCCGTACTTAGTGCCCGCTGTCATACTCTCCACAGTCCTCTCCTGTACATATTGCCCTCTGTCGTACCCTCTACACTTCTCGCCTATACATAGTGCCTGCTGTCATACACCCCTCTTCTCTCCTGTACATAGTGCCCATTGTCATACCCTCCACATTCCTCTCCTGTGCATACTACCCACTGTCACACACTTCTCTCCTGTGCATAGTGCCCACTTTCATACCCTCCACACTCCTCTCCCGTACATACTGCTCACTGTCATACCCTCCACACTCCTCTCCTGTACATACTGCCCACTGTCATACCCTCCACCCTTCTCTCCTCTACATACTGCTCACTGTCATACCCTCCACACTCCTCACCTGTACATACTGCCCACTGTCATATCCTCCACACTCCTCTCCTGTACATACTGGCCATTGTCATACCCTCCACACTCCTCTCCTGTACATACTTCTCACTGTCATACACTTCTCTCCTGTACATAGTACCCATGGTCATACCCTCCACATTCCTCTCCTGTACATACTGCCCACTGTCATACCCTCCACCCTTCTCTCCTGTACATACTGCCCTCTGTCATACCCTCCACAATCCTCTCCTGTACATACTGCCCACTGTCTTACCCTTCACACTCGTCTCCTGTACATACTGCTCACTGTCATATCCTCCACACTCCTCTCCTGTACATACTTCTAACTGTCATACACTTCTCTCCTGTACATAATGCCCACTGTCATACCCTCCACACTCCTCTCCCGTGCATACTGCCCACTGTCATACACTTCTCTCCTGTACATTGTGCCCACTTTCATACCCTCCACACTCCTCTCCTGTACATACTGCTCACTGTCATACCCTCCACATTCCTCTCCTGTACATACTACCCACTGTTATACTCACTACACTCCTCTCCTGTACATATTGCCTGCTGTCATACCCTCCACAATCCTCTCCTGTACATACTGCCCACTGCCTTACCCTCCACACTCGTCTCATGTACATACTGCTAAGTATCATACCCTCCACACTGCTCTGCTTTACATATTGCCCACTTTCATAAACTCCTCTACTGTACATAGTGCCGGCTGTCATACCCTCCACTCTCCTCTCCTGTGCACCCTGCCTACTCTTATACCATCCACACGCCTCTCTTGTACATAGTGCCCACTGTCATCCCCTCCACACTCCTCTCTTGTACATACTGTCCACTGTCATGCCCTCCACAATCCTCTCCTGTGCATACTGCTCACTCTCATACCGTCCAAACTCCTCTCCTGTACATACTGCCCCCATCATATCCTCCACACTCCTCTCCTGTACATACTGCCCACTGTCATACCCACCACACTCCCCTCCTGTATATACTATCCCCATCATACCCTCCACACTCCCCTCCTGTACATACTGCCAACTGTCTTTCTCTCCACACTCCTCTCCTGTACATACTGCTCCCATAATACTTTCCAAACTCCTCTCCTGTACATACTGCCACCATCATACCCTCCACACTCCTCTCATGTACATATTGCCCACTGTCATACCCTCCACACTGCTCTTCTGTACATACTGCCCACTGTCATACCCACCACACTCCTCTCCTGTACACACTACCCCCATCATACCTCCACACTCCTCTCCTGTACATACTGCCAACTGTCTTTCTCTCTACACTTCTCACCTGTACATACTGTCCCCATAATACTTTCCACACTCCTCTCCTGTACATACGGCCCCCATCATACCCTCTACACTCCTCTCCTGTACATACTACCCACTGTCATCCCCTCCACACTCCTCTCTTGTACATACCTCCCACTGTCATACCCTCCACACTCCTCTCCTGTGCATACTGCTCACCCTCATACCATCCACACTCCTCTCCTGTACATACTGCCCCATCATATCCTCCACACTCCTCTCCTGTACATGCTGCCCACTGTCATACCCTCCACACTCCTCTCCTGTACATACTACGCACTGTCATAGCCTCCCCACTCCTCTCCTGTAAATAGTGGCCACTGTCAGCCCTCCACACTCATCTCCTGTACATAGTGCCCACTGCCATACCCTCCACACTCCTCTCCTTTACATACTGCCCACTGTTATACCCTCAACATTTTTCTTCCTCACCTGCACATACTTTCCACTTTTATACCATCCATACTCCTCCCCTATGCCTCTTACCCACAAAAACAGTTCTTTAAAATTATATTTAATATCCTTAATGTAACCAGCTGTAGAATGGCCACACTTTTGTTAGTTCAACTAAAGGAAATCTTCTCAGTCCTCATATCTGTTCTGCCCATTATTAGTACTCATTTAATTTTGTGATTACTGTGATGTATAGAGGAACATAGGGGATGTCAGCTACGCTAAATATACCACTGGTAAAAAAAAAGTGTCCCTGAAAATATTTTTGAAATGTTGGCAAATTTGCACTTGGGCCGGGTCAATAGAGGGCCCCATGAGAGGCTCCTGGGATCCTGTGATATTAAAGCGGTAGTAAACTTCGCTAACATTACTACTTTTTAGAGGCCCTGAGGTAGGTTATGCCATAATGTACAAGTATGCACAGCATATTAGCACATTAGGGTACACTTACCTGTCGGACTGAGCCCTCCAGCGCTGCTCTGTAATCAATCTGGCGGGTCCCGGGTGCTTCCATCTTCACTCAGTCTTTCTTCCAGGTTCTGTGCCTTCGGTCACTTGCCTTGCTCAGGCTGCGTTGATGTCACTCCCACGCATGCTCATGCGCATCCTCTCTCTCTCACCCCCTCTCTCTCTCATCCTCCCTCTCTCTATTTATTTATTTATTTAGTTTTTTTTTATAAAAAGTCCCACCAAAATCCTCAGCACCAGGCCCATGATGTTCATAATCCGGCCCTGATGTTAATGGTCCTCCAGGAGGGTTTAAATATGCAGGTCTGGCTGCTATACTCTCCTCCTCTCTGGCACTGTGCCCACAGTAATTCCTTTACACCACTAGATGTCCTCAATTTCTGGGTTGAATAATGCTGGATGTTATTGAAACTGGAAAAAATGAAGACATACTGTGAGTGCAGGTCATCATCGGCAAGGCCCCATGAGTATTATGTTAATCTGCACTCACATGGCTTGCCTGAAAACATCTGGTAAAGCTAAGTACAAAATGAAAAGCATACAATACAACTGGATAGGCCTTTAGGAGGGACTGGGAAGGACTGGGAGGAACAGGGGGGGGGGGTGCTCTAGAGAAAAGTTTTGGCGTTCCTTAGACGCCATGCCTTTTTTGTGTAATACCACACTACAGTATATTCTTTCAATATTATGGTAAGCTAGATTTATACCTAGATTCCTGTGTTATTTTAGCACTGTGATATTTTTTTTTTTAAACATTAATATTATATACAATTATATTAAAGTACTGTATCTTACTTTTTTGCAGTTTTTCAAGCCATCTTTTGCTAGTGTCCTGTTTGTCTTTTTGACTTGATTGTATGCTGTATTTATTTTTTGTATGTATTCTCCTTCTGTAGCCCTGATAAAGGAGGCAGATTCACCCCAGAAACACTAGTTAGGTCTGGTTTACGCTAGTGCAAGTGGTTTTGATCCGATTTCAGGTGCGCTTATGTAGTGCGACTTCTTGGCAATTTTGACACGCTTTTGTGGCTTGAGGTTTTTTTGACGCAAATGCTACTACTAGTGCTACTACTTTTGACGGGCCATCGATTTGCCTGGAAGGAGAGTTGAGGATTAAAAAAAAAACATGATATCTCTATCCAAATAGGATCTGGATCGCATTTATATGCTATTTCCAACTGAAGTCTACAAAGTAGTACAGGAACCTTTGCCAAAATCACTCCGTGCTCAGTCACATTGGTGTGAACGACCACAACTGAAAACAATGCGATTTCCATTGTCATGTGATTCTGTGCCACTCAAGTAGCATTTAAAATCTCACTAGTCTGAACCAGGCCTAGAGCAGATTTTTCTGGCATTTACGTTTTTCATCGATTCATTTTATTGCCACTCTATTCCTTCTACTATTTATCAGCCTGAGGGCTGTGAGCAGGTGATCTATCTTTGCAGAACCCTGCAGAGTTTGTCAGTCCTGTCAGACAGAAATTACACTTAGTGCTCTTAACTGAGACAAGTACACACTATAGAGGTATGTGCTTTGTTCATATTTCATGTCTGAGATTTACAATCACTTCAAAGCAGCTCATTTATTTTAAATGGGTTGGCAGAGCCCCTTAAAACACTAAAAATTGCACATGACTTTTTGCATTGAAGTGCTTTTCAGAATTAGTGTCAATACAACGCACACACAGAGTTGCTGCTTTACTGAGCAATGGAGTAATGTACGGGAAAACGAATTTTCCTGACAGACTCCATGGCAGCCTACGTGTGGGTTAACCCCGCCTCCTCTCCAATGCTATAGGACCCCATACCCTATAAGATTGAGCTCACCTGAATAGACTGTGTTCCTTTTTTGTCCTCCTCCAATGGACCTACACACACGATTGTTCCTGTTCACGTCCGGTTGGATATTTCCGGGATTTGGCATACCATTTTGCGGTGCAGCTCAGGACCCAGCCACGGGCGGGCGAGAAGCTTTTAAGGCACTAGATACCCCACTGGTGGAGGGGAGATTGCCTCTGTATGCCTGAACATGGACGCATCAACGGCTGGCAAGGTCTGCGACTCTCTTTTTCTTCCTATATTCATGGCAGTCGTTTCTATGTGTTTTTTGTTTGTAGCCCCTGTTTTCACTTTTACCAGTGCCTTTCCGTATCCCCAGCTACCCCTCATGGCGATTGGAACACTTCTGCGTTCCAGCTCGCCACGGCGCTTCCTAGTCATGGCCGCCACCGTCATTGCGCAGGCGCCGGAGCCTCAGCGCGAGGCTTGGCTCGCGCATGCGCAGATTGACGGCACCCCGGCGGCCGTGCGGGCGCCGTTCGGGTACCTCCCCACAGCGCAGGCGCGAGGTGGGGGTGTGATGATGTCACAGGCGGGGGATTCGAAAATGGCTGCTAGCTCCTGTCAAAATGGGATCTCCCCAGGCAGTGAGCAGTAGCAGCTCCAGCCCCTCCAGCCTTGGTCTGCCCTGATGAATGCCTCAGAGTGCCTAGTCCTTCTCCCTCAAGGGGAAACGTTTTTCTTAAAAAATAAATAAATAAATAAATAAAAATAAAATAAGTGTATTTCAAAAAAACAAAAACAAAAAAAAGAGATGGAAGTAATGTTTAAATAAGTATATTTCTTTACTATTAAAAAAAAAAAAAAAAAAGGGGGTAAGCAAGATTATATAATCTTTTGCTCTTTTGGCTGGCTCTGGTACATTTTGGCATTTTCAGGTCTTTTGCAGACCGTCCGTCTCTTGACGTTTTGTCCAAAGGTTATGGACAAGTCTCCGCCTTCGTGTGGCCAGCCCTCACACACATGGTACGTGCAGGTGAGGGGAGGGGTTGAGCTTACGGTTGCAAAGTATTGGCGTCTTAATTTCATATCTCGCCTTCCCCCTCCCCACATTTTATTTTTCAGCCTTCTCAGGTCGTGATCCAGAACGACAGAGACCTTGCCAGGCCACAACATTATAACAGCAGGGGAGATGTTCCCATTCCTCTTCCAACTAGAGGAGATGTTACCATTCCTCCTCCATCTTGAGGAGATGTTCCCATTCCTCCTCCAACTAGAGGAGATGTTCCCATTCCTCCTCCAACTAGAGGAGATGTTCCCATTCCTCCTCCAACTAGAGGAGATGTTCCCATTCCTCCTCCAACTAGAGGAGATGTTCCCATTCCTCCTCCAACTAGAGGAGATGTTCCCATTCCTCCTTCAACTAGAGGAGATGTTCCCATTCCTCCTCCATCTAGAGGAGACGTTCCCATTCCTCCTCCAGTCACCGCACCCACCGCCATGACAGCTGCTCGGATAACAGAGTCTGCTGGAGATATGGGACACGAGTTCCCGAGGGTAAGTCTTTATGTGACCGGTGTTATGCCTGGGCGGTTTTGGGAAAAAGAGACAGATAACAATGATGTGGAGTCTCTTGTGAAATGTGTGATGCAGCAGTCCCTAAGGAAATGGGATACATCTCACACATTGAGCCAGTTGTATATTCTACCTGGCTCCTTGGCTGACGTGGCCCAAAGGATCCGGGTCCTTCCCAGCCTTACGCTGCTTCTCCGGATTCCTCGGTTGGCGATTTAGGGGGGGACGAATATGTCGGAAGCCTTGACGTCTCTCGGGTTCCTCCACGAGTCAAAGTGATTATGGAAGCCCTTAAGTAGGTAGATCCTTCCACCCCCCACTAAGCAAACCAATTCTTTAAGCGCCTGGAGAAAGAACACTCTCTCTCTCTCTCTGTTTTCTTTACGGAGTTAAAGAATGAGTAGTGGGGCAAGATGGACAAGAGAACTTCTATGTCATTCAAAACCTCCAGATTGTATCCCTTCAAGGTAAAAGAGCAAAGTATCTGGAAAACACTCCCCTCATTGATGCAGCATTGTTGCGTCTGAAAAAACAGGTTACTCTACCTTAAAAGATGCTGTGTCCTTTTGGACAGGCTTGAGAGAAATGTATCAAGACCTCAAGAAGGACGTATGAGTATGCCAACATGACTTGTAAACCTGCCCTGGCTCTAGCAGCTATGTCTAGGGCTACGGAAACCAGGACAGAGAACGTGGTTTTGTTCTCAAATGGAGTTTCAGAACACAAAAGTGCAGCGGTTAGGGAGCTGGAGCTGGCGTCAATCCGATCCCCCTGTTGGCTTGGACTAAAGGGTCCTCAGTCACGGTTCAACAGGCCTTATTGTTACGCCTTTCCCACGAGAGGCACCGGCTCGGTCTGAAGAGTCCCCAGTACAGAAGGTGCCGAACGCTTGGGAGAAGCTTGCTGTAAAGGCCTGCCGGGGCTTCTGTAAGAATTGGAGCAGAGGGCAAGTGCCCTTCCGAAAAACCCGCTAACAACCAGGCGTCCGGTGGTGGTGAACCGGCTAATTCTTTTAGGTTACGCCCGCCCAGACAGTTCGGGCAGGGAGGCTTGTCTGCTCCTCTTCCGGCACGCCTGGGTGGCCTCAATCACAACTGGGTCGTCAAAACGGTTGTTCAAGCAACGCATGGTCCTTCACTGTTACTCCTCCACCCAGATTTATTCCACTCTGCTAAGCTCGGTCGGAAGAGAAGAAGCAGACGTTACTGTCATACGTGGACTCACTGTGGTCTCAGGGAGCAGTGGTACATGTCCCAAGGGACGAAAAACCCCAGGGGGTATACCTTCCCCTCTTCGTTATACAGTGCTAAACGATTTATGGCATCTAGTGCTAGATCTAAGTAACATCTAAGTAACAAGTATATAAATTCAGAAGATCCAAATATAGGCTCTGTCGATCATCTGTATGGACAGGCGATTGGCTAATCTCATTTGACCTAAAGATGCTTTCCTCCGTGTTCAGGTGGCGAAGGAGTTTCTCAATACCTCCAGCTCCAAGTTGTCAAGACCATCGACAGTTCTTCTACCTCCCTTTCGGGCTGATAACCTCACCCGAGTCTTCGCAAAATTCCTCTGGCCATAATGGCCCTCATCAGAAGGAGAGGGGTACGTCTTTATCACTATTCCGATGTCCTCCTGTTGCTGTCCTAAGACAAAGTCCAGCTGCTGGTTCACAGGAAACAGTTAATCTCCACCTTGACCAGCTTCGGTTGGCTCCTAAATCTAGGAAAAAGACACCTAGAACCAGTCCAGCGCCAGAACTTCTTTGGGGCCCAGTTTGCTACAGGCTCCATCTCTCTCTTCCAGTGGGGAAGATCACTGTCATCCAGGAGAGAATTTTGTGGTCTCTAATCCCTTCAGGGCTGAGGGCCTTATAGTGCAAGAATCTATCGGTTCGTCGGTTTCCGCGACCTTTATGGTAAAGTGGTCCTTGCGGAGATTATTCCCTTTCCAGTCAGGTTTTCTGCAGTAATAGAAATCAGGAGGCAACAGTCAACCTATTCACATGTCATCAACGATGAGGAGCAGCCTCTTCTGGTGGCTTCAGCGCGAAACCTGCCCAATTGCCACTCTGTTGCCCCACCTTACGTGTCAAGGTCATGTCCGATGCCAGCGGTACCGGTTGGGGAGCCCTCTGCAGATCGGATCTTGCTCAAGGGTACGTGTTCTCTCAACCCGGGCCAGTACATCATGGAATTTCGGCAAGCCTAGTGTGCCCTTCAGTCCTTCTCCCATCTCCAGAAGGGAGAATCAGTATTATTAAGAATGGACGACACCCCAGTGCTGTGGTAGATGTACTGGTGTTTGTCTGTTTGTATGTCTTATACTCAACGAAAGAGATTTAAAAAAAAAAAAAAAAAAGTGAAGATGGAAAACACAATGGCAATCTCCTATGTGAGGAGTCATAGAGGCACTCAAAGCTCCACACTATTCTGGGAGGTCGAGCCCTTCAGGTTTTGGGCCTAGACAACATTTCATCGGCCTACTTCCCCAGGGTCCAGAGCGTCCGAGCGAATTTCTTATTGCGCATTCGGTTAAGACATTAACGAGTGGTCTCTTCACAGGCAGGCATTGAAGTGGATTCTGTCCCTGGGAGTCAGTCCCGAAGTGGATCTATTCTCTTCCCAGGTAACTTCAAGCTGGTGAAGTGTTACACTCGGGGTCGTTGCAGCTAGGCCTCCAGAATGGATGCCCTGACAGATCAATTGAGTTTCAAGAGGGCATACACCTTTCCACAGCTCCTAATAATCCTCAGGTCCTTTTGAGACCTCATGCGTAAGCAGTCAAAATGGTGGCAGTAGCCCCTTACTGGCGGAAGCAAACCTTGGTTTCCCCTCCTGTGCCAGCTCAGCTTTCGGGACCCGTTGCATCTCCCTCTCGGACCGGACTTTCCTTCTCAAGTGGCAGTCCTGCATCCTTGTCCTATTCGGGTGCAGGTCAAGGATGATTTCCACTCTCCTGAGCTCTACGGGGATGAGCACGAGTTAGGTCTATAGAAGAAGATGGGCCAAATCGGTCAAGTTATCATATTCTTCGGGCAGATCAGGAAGAAATCCAAGGCTCAGGATATCTCCGGCTTTCTTTATTTGTTTCTATCCATCAGCTCTCTAAGAGTCCGAGTCTCAGCTTTGTCGGCCTTCTCCAGTACTTCGTGGACTGTTCACCCTTTCATCCAGCAGTGATTCCGTAGGGAGTTAAAACTCAGCCCTCAAACTAAACCAAGGTTCCCCAATTGGGATCTTCCTCTTGTCCACAACTCACTGACTGAACTCAGTAAATACGGGGCCTTCCCCGCTTTTCTATTTGGAGACCTTTTGGCTAAAATCACTTTCCTTGTAGCTGTTACCTTGGCCAAGAGGGTCTCGGAGGTCGCGCCACTAACTTACAAAGAACCCCTTCTGTCCTTCTTTCCTGATCCGGATGGTCCTTATTCCTAGACTCAGCTCAAATCCAAAAATTACCTCAAAGTTCCATAAAGGCCAAGAGATCATCCTAACAACATTCAGGACCAGGAGTCCGCTGAAGTTCATCCTCTGGACATGGGCAAAATTCTGTCGGTATACCTGCAAGCTGCTTGTTCCCTTTTTAGACACTCAGCCGACCTGCACTTTGGCAGTAACAAACTGAATTGGGCTTCAGCTAGAACAACTGCAGCCTATATCATCTAGTTCATCCATCAGTCTTTTAGAACTAGGGGCCTGGATCTTCTGGAAGCAGTGATGGCACGTTCCACCAGGGGTATAGCGACTTCATGGGCAGCAGTCCGGCATGTGCCTCCAGACATGATCTACAAAGCGGCCTCATGGGCCTCTATTAAAACTTTATCGTCACATTACGATATTGAGCCTGCTTTGCTATCTTCTGTGGACTTTGGTTATAATTCCTGTCGGTTGACGGGTCAAATTGAAATTTATTGCTGTTTAGCATGCCCACCCGTGTGGATTGGCTAGTTATTTCCCACACGTAGGCTGCCATGGAGTCTGTCAGGAAAATTTATTATCAAATACTTACCGTAATTTTCCTTTCCTGATGGACTCCATGGCAGACGGAGTCCCCACCCATCGGTCAAAGAGTAGGCTAGTTACGGAACACAGTCTATTCAGGTGAGCTCAATCTTATAGGGTATGGGGTCCTATAGCATTGGAGAGGAGGCGGGGTTAACCCACACGTAGGCTGCCATGGAGTCCATCAGGAAAGGAAAATTACTGTAAGTATTTGATAATAAATTTTCCTTTTTACCACTCATTTTTGCAACACTATTTTTTTTTTACTAAGCTAATGTGCATCCCTCTAGACATGTTGGGGGCTGTTATTAGGGACCCCCATAATGACCCTAAGTTGATCATCACTGATTTATGTATACAGAAGATACTGGACTGGGTGAAGTTTCATTATTTTGGCTATTATAGAGCCACTGTTGGCTGACTAGTGTATAAGTTAGAAATTCCATTTGAGTAGCTTGTACCCATTTACAAGCAATACATTATTACGGGTATTTATATTGAACCAACAAATTCATAAAGTGATTTACATGTATTTTACATTCACATCAGTCCCTGCTTTCAGGGAGCTTACAAACCCAATCTCAGAATCATATATGCACATACTAGGGCCAATTTAAACAAGAGCCAATTAACCTACCAGCAAGTCTTTGGAATGGGGGAGGAAACCCAAGCAAGCACAGGGAGAACACGCAAACTCCATATGGGTAGTGTTGTGGCTCGAACCAGTGACTGACTGTCCAAAAACTGTCCATAAACTGTATAATGCCAGCCTAATTTCATCATGGTGTACTCTATCTTGTAGTCTTGCTAATGTAACTTAGGCCGGCCATACACGGTTCAAATCTCAGCCGGTTTCTGCTGCACTGACTGAGATTCGGACCCTTAATGGGCAGGCTGAATGGACCAAGTTGATCGATCGTTCAAGCTGGGTACAACCAGCCTGCCAGATTCGTTTCCGATTATCACAAGCCACTGCTATAGCCGCTAGCGATAATCATGGTCTTCTTCCAGCGGGGACGGCTTCCCCACTGGGAAAAGACAATTGCTGATTCCCTTGTCGGCACTGTCAGAATTTCTTTCAGAATCTTGCAGGAAAGAAATTTGCACCCTGTATGGCCAGCCTTAGGTTCTGGTTCTTAATCATAAAGCGAAAGGTATGCGTGAAACAGAATTACGCCTAGGGTAGAGGGCAGCTTCTCAGACTAGGTTGTCTGCTAGAATAGTTCAGAGATATTGAAAAAAACAGTAATACAGTAAGAATGTAGTCATCAGTGAAATGAAGGCATTCCAACAAGTTGTTTTTCTTGTTCTGCTTGTACTGACCTTCCTGATCTTCATTTAGACTTATTTACATACTGTGGGAGGAGATAGCGGAGAATCAGACGGTGGCTCAGGTTGCTGTCTGGTTTAACATATAACGAAAAGTGTTTTACAGCCACAACATAAAGGACAAGGTGACATACACTACTCATGGCAACTACAGGGGTCGGCAAGAGCAGGATACGGGTGAAATACATCCTCATAGCACTCGTCGGCATTGTTTCAACCATTTTATTCGCAGCAGCCATTGTGCTAATTACAATTGGATATCTGAATCCCTTTGGCACCGTTGGACTGGGGATCCTGGGAGGTGGCTGTGTTGCGTTCTTTTCAGCTGTCCTTTTTCTGTGTGCTTGCAGTATATGGATTAAAAATAAATACTACGGAGATGAAACTGACTGTAAAGAAAAACTCGTTGGAAGATCAAGTGAAGACATAACACTCTTGAAACCAGCTTCTAATATATTTTCATCTGAGCCTCCTGAAGCAGGGAGAGAAAAGAATATTGAAGGTGATAACAACAATCCAGTTCCCTTGTATTCAGTGTCAACAGTTTATTCTTCTGTTTCCTCTTCATCTGCTATCCCTGAGAAATTGATGCCCTATAACTGGCAAGAAGAGGATATAGCGGGGGCTTTGGATTCGGATGTTTTTTCAGCTTCTCTAACTGCTTTACAGCATGGTGACATGAAGTCTCAGCAAAGACTGGAGCCAACCAAGAGTCCCACTGAACTGCTTATTGGTGGCTTACCTGGACAGAATGGGCAGAAGGTCAAAGATGACCAAAAAAGGCAACATGCAAATAAAGCTGCTCATAATAATGAAAAATATATACCCAACCTTCCCCGGCAACGTAAGCCTATGGCTATGGATTCACCTTATGTTCCACATGGAAAACAGATGGAAATCAGTTTGTCTGATACCCAAGGTTCAAAAACAAAAGAAACCCATTCCAGTACACAAGACTTACGTGATAGAAACACACAGCATTTCCCAGTATATACCCCCAAAACCACAGCAGCTATATCCCAAGATGACAACTGCAAAGGCAGCTCTAACCACCACAAGAATCAAGCGCAAGCTGAAAGAAACAGGATCAATGTTAAACCAAATAATCAAAAAGCAGACAGACAAGAATTGACCATTACTGAAAGTGACACTGCGTTGCAAAATACCACATATACAAACAAGCAGGATATTATAAGAAAAGATGCAACTGCTGTCCTACCACGTAACTTGGAGAAAAAGCACAACTCCAGTAAAGAGACATACAAATGCAATAAAGACAGGACTGCAGTACCTTTGCAAGGCCTTTGGCCACAAAGTAAGTGGGACAAACCAGCAAATGTCCAGGTTCCTAGTAATGCGACTAAAGTGGAAGCTCCCAGAGGGAAAATCTTAATGAACCTGGCACCAGAACTAATCCATGAAGCCGGTAACAGTTACTAGGTCAAAGGGGTATTAAAGCCAAAAACTAAAATTTTATACGTTGCGGCTTTCAAATCCTTAAATGTGGTAGCTTTATTTTCACCTGGTGATCCAGTTGGTAACATACTACTTGTCCTAGGGTGGCTACAATATCTATGGAGGAGCACTGGACTCATCCTTGGACAGCAGCACTGTCTGGAAAGGGTAGTGTCGGATGGACTAGTAGATTTAATTGGACTTTACATAACTGAGGCTCATTCCAGCTAACACTTTTTTAGCAGTTATTACAACAGTTTTTTTTCCCCTTTTAGATAAATGTTAACATGAACTAAAAATGACCAATGTAAGCACCCTTGTCATCAGTGGTAAATGGTTTGTCTCAACTCTTAACTGCCACTTTTGTTGTAGTGACAAGCTGCCTCATATATGTAAATTTTTATTTTACCTTTAGTCCTACTTTAACAATTATTTATTTGCATTGATAAGTGGTGCTTACTACATGCTAAAAAGTACTGAAAATATTGAAAATGGAGCAGAAAGATCCTCTGGGATATTTGATTGCTTGGTTGCTTTTGAACCAAGACAGATGTACTTTGGATGAATTAGACCTGTACTGTCTAGCTCTCTGACAAGAGGACAGGTAATCATTATTTATTAGTGCATTCTAATGGTTTTCAGAAAAGATTTTGAGCTTATGCCATTTGACAGATAATTGCTATCCACATTCTTACATGTCAGTAAGATGTCTATATACAACCTCGCTGTACATTAGACTCGTATAAGTACAAAGATTAGACATTCTTGTTTGCATTCTTTTACATTTATGTGTAAATAGGGAAATTTTGTTTTATATTGATACATGTTGGTTAAACTGGATGGACTTGTGTTTTTCTTCAACCGGACTATGTACCATGTACATTAAGGCTTCATGTCCACTAGCAGCTCCTAAAACTGAGTTTAGGAGCTTTTAGCGTTTTTTTGCCAAAGCTCCTAAATTCAACTCCATAAAAGCCTGTGTCCATGCTGCCGCATTTACGTGAGGTTAAATCTCCCTCTCCTGAACAATGAAGAATCGCGTTAAGCATAGAAATGTTCTGACCACCGGCCGCGGAAAAACGCAAATCGGGCAAAATCTCTGTAAAAATGCATTTTTATCGCATTTTGCGTTTTCCCACAGCTGCAGTCAGAGTAGGCTAGTGTACATGTAGCCTATTAGGCTTGGTTCACACCTATGCAGTTTGCTTTTGATCCATTTTTGTAAAGCTTTTTGCTGTGCATTTTGCATTTTTGCACACACATTTTTTATACATTTTTCGTGCGTTTCTTTATGCGTTTTGCATTTTTGTATGCTTTTTTTTTGGCCAATTTGTTGTTGGGTGGATTAAAAAAGCAAATTGTGGCAAAATCGCGGCAAAAACACACTGCATGCTTTTCTGCAGCTTTGAACCAAAAACGCACCATTTTGCTTTTAAAAAAGTCCCTGACCCTTTCCAAAAACACAGCAGCTGAAAAAAGCATAGATGTGAACGTGTTTCATAGGAAACCATGTTTAAATGGACTGTAGTGCATTTCGCATAGGTGTGAACCAAGCTTTATACTCCAATCACACTGGTTGCTAAAAAAAATACATATTTTCCCCCAAAAATGTTATGTTCCTTTATTTTTTAACTAGTGGAAAATATGCTCCGTTTGAGCTAAAAAAAAGTGTTTCTGCAAATTTTTGAAAGGAAGAAGTAACTGAATGTTAGAATTATACAATCAATATATTTGGGTCTAAATGTATATATATATATATATATATATATTTATATATATATATATATATATATATATATATATATATATATATATATATATATATATATATATATATATTTTTTTTTTTTACTTTCACAGCTAAACTGAACAGAAGTGATCTACACAGCTGGGAGTTTGTTTACACTTTTGTTACTGACTATTTTACGGAGAAAAGCGGGCATTTAATTGTGTTTGAGTGTATTTTTTACTGGAAATAAAAAGTAGATAAAAAGTAGTACAATTATTGTGTGACATAAAAAAATTGTAACCACCACCATTTTATTCTACAGGGTCTCTGCTTTCAGAAAATATATAATGATTTGGGGAGTTTAATCTTTAAGCCTAAAATGTGTGCAAAAAAAAAAAAAAAGGTTAAAGGGGATAAAGCATGGGGAAGTGTGCATGTACTACATATACTTTTCTTTATTTTGTCCTGACATACACATAAACTTTCCAGTTATCTAGTGCAGCCTGAAGCACACCACCTGCTTCTTCCCCTACCATGGAGGAAACTCAACCTATAGTGTTGGTGCAGTGCTACAGTGGTGAAAGGACTGACTATCCTTTAATTAGCAGTGTCATCTCTCCTTCTTCCCTCTTCACAGCTATACTAGATATTGCATCACAGGTTATGATTCAATCCCTGTATCAGGCGATATATATATATATATATATATATATATATATATATATATATATATATATATATATATATATATATATATTTTTTTTTTTTTAAATTAAACATGGGGTTATACCATGCTTATAAAATTATTATTTTGTTAACCATGTTGTATGTGTAAAGTAATGTTTTTTTAAAAAAAAATGCATTAAGGCTGGGTTCACACTATTGCGAATTGAATGTTGGTTTCCTCGCATCCAATTCGCATAGCAGGAGATCGTGATCGTGCAAATTGCACAGTAGTCCTGTCAGCTGTAATCGGACCTGAACCGGTGAATGGAGAAGCTCCAGACCCCCTGCTGTGAGCCGCTTCGTGCTGTAGTGTGAACCCATCCTAAAGGCAAAAAAGGGAAGCACTACACCTCATAGTAGGTCTTAGTAGCAGTGGCTAAGATACAAATAGATTCTGACTCAAACATAGCTGGAACCTTCCAGGTAGACTCAGCAGGATCTAAAGTGAAATTCTATGCAAGCGATTGTCAGCATTAATTGAGACAGCATTGCCAGGAAAGTTGCATACACATTATGCAAGCCTTCCACCTGTAGAATTTAGTTTGAATGTTCAGAGGAGAAAGCAAAAAAAACCGCTCGTCCGACAATTTGATGGTGCCTTCATGGACTCAATTTTCTGTTCCAGTACCGTGTCAAAGTCCCGATTTTATAGAGCGAACTTTTTATTTTCAGATTAACTTTAACAAGTGCATACGCATAAAGTCTAGTACACACAATGAGATTATCTGACGAATGATCGTCCATTTTTTTTTTCCTTTTCCAAAACGGATAGGTTACTAAAGTACGAAAATTCTCGTACGCAGAATTCAAATTCTTAAGTAATGTATTTGTATTGTATTTGCAGATAAAAACTGTGCTGATTAACCACTTCATGCAAATCGCCGTACCTGTACGTAGGTATTTTGACGCTAAATACCGTTGTTATGGCAGCAGATAGCTGCCATAAGCCCAGTATTTTCAGGACTGGCATGCGTTTCTCTTTGAGATAAATGTGGTCTCTGCTGCGGATTCACCACAAGATCACTTTTATCGGTGGTAGGAGAGGACCTTCCCGCCACGCTCCGGTTGTCTCTGCCGCTTACCGGAGTCGTCGGTAGAGGCAGAGACGATCGGGTCCGCTCCCCTCACTGCTTGGATGCCGAGTGAGGGAAAGATGCCTCCCACTCGGCTCCATAGCTTTGGAGGGCGGAAGCAACGTCAAACGTCACTTCCGTCCAATGCTCCTAAAGGGGAAATTTTAAAAAAAAATTTTAAATGACATTTCATTTTTATTATTATTATTATTATTATTGCATCTTAGTGTAAATATGAGATCTGAGGTCTTTTTGACACCAGATCTTACATTTAAGAGGTCCTGTCATGCTTTATTTCTATTACAAGGGATGTAAACATCCCTTGTAATAGGAATAAAAGTGACCCAAAATTATTTTTTTAAAAGGACAGTGTAAAAAAAAAAAAAAAAAAAGTAAAATAAATAATGAAAAAAAATTTTTTTTTTAAAGCACCCCGTCCCGCCGAGCTCGCGCACAGAAGCGAACACATACGTAAGTCGCCTCCACGTATGAAGACAGTGTTCAAACCACACATGTGAGGTATCACCGTGATTGTTAGAGCGAGAGCAATAATTCTAGCAAAAGACCTTTTCTGTAATTCAAAACTGGTAACCTGTAGAAATTTTTAAACGCCGCCAATGGAGATTTTTAAGTGCCAAAGTCTGTCGCCATTCCACAAGCGGGTGCAATTTTGAAGCGTGACATGTTGGGTATCAATTTACTCAGGGTAACATTAACTTTCACAATATAAAAAAAATTGGGCTAACTTTACTGTTGTCTTATTTTTTAACTCAAAAAAGTGTATTTTTTTCCCAAAAAATTACGCTTGTAAGACCGCTGCGCAAATACTGTGTGACATAAAGTAAAGCAATAACTACCATTTTATTCTCCTATTCTCTGTATTCTCTATCACTTTTATCCACTATATTCGGTGCTTGTAAAGAATTTTTTTCTCCATGGCATCTTCCAATAAATCTTTTATACCGGATTCATGCACTATGTGGAGATCTTTTTCTTTTTCCTTATGAACTGATTTTCCATGCGGTGGAAGTTGCATTCCCCAGCGGTCTGCTTCCTGTGAAGGTAATCCATCCATCCGCTGTGGATCTGAGCACCACCCTACAGCCACGTTTGCCCTAGATGGAACCTACCACCAGTGCCTCCTAGCAAGCATCCACGGGATCGATTGACCCTTAAGCCTGTATGACACTCCGCCGTATGGTGATTGTGTCCACCTCCTCCGGTAAACGTATCCACTTCTGCTACTCATATGTCGATCTTGAATGCATGAAGATCTCGTATTGACTTGGAAGCATCATCCACATATGTTTTTTCTTCCTTCACACCAAGAATACCACACTTTATGTGTTAATGAACTTTTATCTTACTATGGACATTCCTTCCAGCCATTGGGGACTGTCCTTTCACTTTGTTTGTTTTGGTTTATAAGTATTATCACTAGTAAACATCATACACAATATATGCACACAGGGTGACAGCTCATCACCCTGTCTTTCACCAAACATAGCGCTCCATTCATTACCATTTTTTTATTTTTCATTGCACGGTTCACTATACTGTTTGATGCTGGCAGCTACAATTTTATTATTTCTTTAGTAGCACAACTATATATTGTTTTATTTTATTCTCTAGGGTGTCTGAAAAAAAATACAATGTTTGGGGGTTCTAAGTAATTTTCTAGCAAAAAAAAATGATTTTAACTTGTACACAACAAATCTCAAAAAGAGGCTCAAGGCTGAAGTGGTTAAAAGAAAACCATACGATCTGGTATCATGCAAGAAAAATTTTCATGGCAGGAGTGCCAGCATGGGGACCCCAAAACAGGAGGATCGGGGCTGCTCTGTGCAAAACCATTACACAGAGCAGGTAAGTATGACATGTTTGTTATTTTAAAAAAAACTAACGTTTACAATCACTTTAAATCCCAAAGAGTCTTATCATCCCTGCCTAGTTCACCACTATGAATTACAGAACACCTCCACCCTATGTCATGGAGCAAGGGGGAGATTCTGTATATCAAATCAAGAGAGACCTGAAAAAAGGGGAAAGATAGATATGGCGCTGCTCTTATTAAAAGGTAATTTGCAACCTCTAGATACTTGAGGGGTGTGTATATCACGGGTGCATATAATGCAAAAAGTGAAAAAAAGTGCAGAAAATAAGACATTTAAAAGATATCCTACTGTGTAAACTTCTTGATTGCTGATTTATAATGCATACTATTAGAAGCTATGTGCATTCAAACAAAAATAAAATGAAAAATGAAAAAACAAATAGAAAAGCGCTGACTTTTCCTGTGTGAAATCCACAATCCTGTGCAAAATCTGCAATTCAAAGTAAAATTTCTGTGCCAAAAAAATACAACATATATGACTGGTATATAGTATTGCTGTGAAACTGGGCTCAGAAACATGCATATACCGTCCTTAACCACTTCAATACCAGGCACTTAGACACCTTCCCGCCCAGGCTAATTTTCAGCTTTCAGCGCTGTTGCAATTTGAATGACAATTGCGCGGTCATACAACACTGTACTCAAACAAATTTTTTATCATTTTGTTCCCACAAATAAAGCTTTCTTTTGGTGGTATTTGATCACCTCTATGGTTTTTATTTTTTGCGCAACCAAAAATTTTGAAAAAAAAACAAGTTTTTCTTTGTTTCTGTTAAATTTTTTTGTAAATAAGTATGTTTTCTTCTTCAATGACGGGCACTGATATGACTGCACTGACGGGCACTGATACGGCGGCACTGATGGGCACCGATGAGGTGGCACCAATGAGGTGGCACTGATGAGGTGGCACTGACGGGCACTGATGATGGGCACTGATAGGCGGCACTGATGGGCACTGATAGGTGGCACTGGTATGCGGCTCTGATGGGCACTCATAGGTGGCACCGATGGGCACTCATAGGCAGCACTGATAGGCACTCATAGGTGGCATTGATTGGTACTTGTGGGTGGCACTGATGGGTACTTATGGGTAGCACTGATAGGTGGCACTAAAGGGGCACTGATAGGTGAGCACTGATGGGCACTGACAGGTGGCACCGATGGGCACTGATGACACTGATTGGGGGCACTGATAAAACTGGTGGCATTGCTGGGCAGAACTGAAACATAATGGTGCCAATCAGTGCCCATTTGTGGGCACTGATTGGCACAGATTGGGCACATTGGGCACACGTGGATGGCCATGGGGTACATACCTGGCCATCCAGGCTCTTTACCAAGATCGGCGTAGCGGTGTGTCAGGCTGACACACAACTCCACCGATCGCCGCGATGTGCACCACCGCGGGCGCGCAGCGGCATGTTATCCTGCTGGACGTCATATGACGCCCAGTCAGGATAAAGGAACCACTGCCTGGCTGTCAACTGCTATGGGCGGGGCGGGAAGTGGTTAAACCCTGGTGTATAAAAAAATGATAAAGTGACAATGTGCTCCTTCAAATTGTTCTGTGCTTCTTAGAAAACAGTGCCCCATAAGAAACGCACTCACCGCTATTATTCACCCCACAAGGAGGTATTTCACCTTCACAGTATGAGCCACTGTGCAGCCTGTAGAGTGGGAGGAAACTTCCTGTCCTGTGTTCTCCAAGTGCCTCCTTGTCAAACTCTGCAAGTGCAGTTTCTTCAGAGCTTAGTAAATGAGGTAAAGCCTAATTTGGTAAAGAATACCCAATCACATAGAAGGAAAATTAAAAAAACAAAAACAGCATATTTGCTTGCATGTGATTGGATGATGGAAGTCAGCAGAGCTTCTGCTCATTTACTAAACTCCAGAGCAACTTCCCTTGCAGAGTGCAACTGCACTTTGCAAAGTGCACAGTCTATTTGCTTTTAGTAAATTAACCCCTTAGTGAGCATTGTCACCCTAAGGCTCCTTTCACACTTATACGACTTCAAAGTCACACGATTTTACCGAGATTTCGCGGCCGCGATTTTGCCGCGATTTTACCGCGATTTGCCGCGATTTTACCGCGATTTGGGAGCAGTACTACTTTGCCACGTTTTTGGCATTAACAAATGAAAACATACAGTAGTTGGTATGAATCATAAGGGGGAACTCCACGCCAAGTTTTAAATAAAAAAACTGGCGTGGATTCCCCCCCAGGGGCATACCAGGCCCTTAGGTCTGGTATGGATTGTAAGGGGAACGCCCTATGCAGAAAAATCGGCGTGGGGGTCCCCCCAAAATCCATACCAGACCCTTATCCGAGCACGCAGCCCGGCCGGTCAGGAATGGGGGTGGGGACAGGCTAGCGCCCCCCCCCCTCCTGGACCGTACCAGGCCGCATGCCCTCAACATGGGGGGTGGGTGCTTTGGGGCATGGGGGGGCGCCCTGCGGCCCCCCCACCCCAAAGCACCTTGTCCCCATGTTGATGAGGACAAGGGCCTCTTCCCGACAACCCTGGCCGTTGGTTGTCGGGGTCTGCGGGCGGGGGGCTTATCGGAATCTGGGAGCCCCCTTTAATAAGGGGGCCCCCAGATCCCGGCCCCCCACCCTATGTGAATAAGTATGGGGTACATGGTACCCCTACCCATTCACCTAGGGAAAAAAGCGTCAATAAAAAACACAGTACACAGGTATTTAAAATAATTTATTAGGCAGCTCCGGGATCTTCTTCGGGGGGCCTCTTCCGACTTCGGGGGATCTCTCCGGCGTCTTCTCCCGGTGTCCGCATCTTCTGCCGGCTCCACCGCTATCTTCTGGCGCTCTTTTGCCAGCGGTGTTTCGGACCTCTGGATCGTCTTCTTCCCTCTTCTCTTCCAGAGATGTTGACACGACGCTCTCTCCAGCCAGAATGATCTCTGTGCGCTCCGCAACGGACTTATATAGGCGGTGACCCCGCCCCCTTATGCAGTCACAGTCCCTGGGCATGCTGGGACTGTGACGTTTTAGGAGGCGTGGTCACCGGGTGATGACCACGCCCCCTTATGACGGCACAGTCCCAGCATGCCCCGGGACAGTGACCTCATAAGGGGGCGGGATCACCGCCTATATAAGTCCGTTGCGGAGCGTTCAGAGACCATTCCAGCTGGAGAGAGCGTCGTGTCAACATCTCTGGAAGAAAAAAAGAAGGCAGAAGGCAGAAGTCCGGACCACCGCTAGCAATTGAGCTGCAGAAGAAAGCGGAGGAGCCGGCAGAAGATCAGGACACCGGGAGGAGACGCCGGAGAGACCCCCGAAGTCGGAAGAGGACCCCCGAAGTCGAAAGAAGATCCCGGAGCTGCCTAATAAATTATTTTAAATACCTGTGTACTGTGTTTTTTATTGACGCTTTTTTCCCTAGGTGAATGGGTAGGGGTACCATGTACCCCATACTCATTCACATAGGGTGGGGGGCCGGGATCTGGGGGCTCCCTTATTAAAGGGGGCTCCCGGATTCCGATAAGCCCCCCGCCCGCAGACCCCGACAACCAACGGCCAGGGTTGTCGGGAAGAGGCCCTTGTCCTCATCAACATGGGGACAAGGTGCTTTGGGGTGGGGGGGCCGGCAGGGTGCCCCCCATGCCCTAAAGCACCCACCCCCCCATGTTGAGGGCATGCGGCCTGGTATGGTCCAGGAGGGGGGGGGCGCTCGCTCGTCCCCACCCCCATTCCTGACCGGCCGGGCTGCATGCTCGGATAAGGGTCTGGTATGGATTTTGGGGGGGACCCCACGCCGATTTTTCGGTGTAGGGGGTTCCCCTTGGATCCATACCAGACCTAAGGGCCTGGTATGCCCCTGGGGGAACCCACGCCGTTTTTTTCATTTAAAACTTGGTGCGGCGTTCCCCCTCTGGATTCATACCAGACAGCTGTCAGCACTGCCTGTCGCTCATCGGGAAAGGAAAAAAAAGTTTTCCTTTCCCGATCAGCGAGCCAGGCTTGTGCTTACAAAGTCGTACTGAAGTCGTGTCTATATTATTCAGGCACGACTTGCATGCTACTTCAGGGTTTAACATTGAGGTCTATGGAGTACAACTCGCATAGAAGTTGGACCAAAGTAGTGCAGGGACTACTTTCAAGTCGGCACGACTTAAAGTCGTGCCAATATGAATGGGAGTCATTGAAAATAATGGAGAATGACTTGTCATACGATTTTGCAGTACAAAATCGTGGGACAAGTCGTGTAAGTGTGAAAGGGGCCTTAAGAGGAACTTCTTCATTCCCTTGTTTACAAAAAAGTACAAATATAAATACTGATGATGTCTTTAAAGAAACAAATGCTAACCAGCCCATGAAGTCCAGCACTGTCTTCCCCACAGTTGATTCTTCGCCAAGCTTCTGCTGTCCCGCGCCACCATCTTGGATCTGAGAGCGAACTGTGACTTCCTGATGTCTCACAGCCGACTTTCCACGAGGGAGGAACGGCAGCACTGTAACCCAGGTGACTGCAGGTTGGAGGGGGGGTGGGGTGCCACAATTAGATGTAATTCACGCCTGGGTGAGAACTGGGGAAGTGGAAGCGGGTACCTATGCTTTGTACCCCTTATTCATTCACATGAAGGGGCAGCATCTGGGGACCCCCTAATTATTAAAGGGGTATTCCAGATTCTAATAGGTACCCTCCTGCATACCCCGAACACCAGCTGCCAGGGTTGTGGAGAAGAGGACATTGTCCCCCATCAACATGGGGACAAAGTGTTTGCCAGGGAGTTTACCCCCTGGCAGGGAACTTCTGTCCATGTTGAGGGCTTTGTGGCCTGGTATGGGTTAGAAAGGAAAAGGAGGGGGGGGGGGGGTATGCATAATCATCCTTTTTCTGGCCAGCCAGGCTGCATGCTCAGATTAAGGGTCTGGCATGGATTTTTAGGGGAACCTCCATACAAGACTTTGAGGATCTGGTATGCATTTCCGGGAAGGGAGGGGGGGCTTAATGCAATTTTTTTCATTCTTGCTGTAGGATGTGACATTAACAAAGAAAAGAAATGTTACAGTTTAATTTGTTGGCAAATTACATTTCATTGCTGGCTTCTTTATATGAAATAAACAAAACAGCACATAGACCCCTCTAAAAATCCCCAAAGTACAAAGCAAACACTTAGAGGTATGCGATGTGATTTGGGGGCCATTTAAGGTCTGTGTGCCATTTTGTTATTTAAAATAAAAAGAAGCCAGGAGAGAAAATGCCATTTGCTGCCAATTTAAAACACTTTTTTTCCTTGTAAATGTGACTGCTGCCAGCTGAATGCAATTTTGTCAAATTTATTTTTGCATAGCTACATGTTCCCCAGGACAGTAACCTTATTATTTATTTATTTTTTTAACAATCCTTTGCCTCTTATTCCAGAAAATTGACATTTTTGACAGATTCGGCTTCTATTGACTTCAGTGGGGTTCAGCATCTGAACTCCTTTGAAGTTCACCAAACTCTGTTTAAACAGATCTCAGGACAGTTCAGCTCAACCCTACCTGAGAGCAGGTACTGATATGCAGCACTACGTACCTGTCATAAATTAATTTTAAAAAATGTGAATACAAAAAAAACAAAACAAATAAAAAACAAATAAATAAAATTAATACATTAAAATAAATAAGTAATAATAAAAAAAAATGTGAATACAAAAAACCAAAGTGTAGTATATTGCTGGCAGAGGGGAGAGGGGCAATCAGAGCCTAAATACCTGAACTAGGCTTTAAAGGATAAGTTCACCTATGGGAACATTTTACATGTTCCACTACACCAACCCCCCTGAAAGCAGTACGGGGAGAAGTTCCCCAGTTCCCTGTACTAGCTGTCACTTTGTTAAATCAGCGCGGCTGTGCAGGGCTCTGCCCACATGGGTGCGTCATTCACACAGCTCTGTGTGTGGATATACTACAAGCCCCGACATTGTTTCTGACTGTCGGCTTGTAGTTCCCAATGATCTACCACGGCGCTGTGGAGTGCCGTGGTAGTTCATTGATTTTTTCCTGTCAGTGTATCTGCATTCCCATACATGATGTACGGGCACGTAGATATAATGACAGATCTGCAGGAGACCTGCA
Organism: Lithobates septentrionalis; assembly: GCA_037952835.1. Taxonomy (NCBI): domain Eukaryota; kingdom Metazoa; phylum Chordata; class Amphibia; order Anura; family Ranidae; genus Lithobates; species Lithobates septentrionalis. The sequence continues at coordinate 483,063 of JBBDGP010002324.1, read as the reverse complement.
TGGCACCAGCGATCTGCTGATCGCTGGTGCAACGCTTTACAGGCTCAAAATAAATAAATGCTAATTTTTTAACTGCAAAAAAATATGCATTTATTATTTTGTTGTAAAAAGAGAAAATGACACTCACTACTTTTAACATAAAGAACAAAACATAGAACATTGGAGTTGATTTACTAAAAGGCAAATAGACTGTGCACTCTGCCGACTTCCATCATCCAATCACGTGCAAGCAAAAATGCTGTTTATTTATTTTCCTTGCACATCATTGAGTATTCTTTGCAAAGTGAAGCTTTACCTCATTTACTAAGCTTTGGAGCAACTGCTCTTGCAGATTGCAACTGCACTTAACAAAATGCACAGCCTATTTGCCTTTAGTAAATCAACCCCAGTGACTCACATTCCCCAAGCACGTGAGCTGTAAATATGGCCCTGCATTCTACCATGTACTTTGTGCTTTGGTTCAGAAGTTTATGGAAGTGTTGAGCTGCGACCTTTGTTGTAATTGTCAACTGTAATGCCAGTAAGTAAAAAAAGCGCTTTAAGCAAACTACATTTGTTTGTTTTAGATATGTGTTCAGAGGTGAATATCTAGGCGGGGAAAGAGTAATGCAAACTACAAGCACAAAGCAGGCATTTGGCAGAGACCTGTGGCTAAATATAACCTTATATAAATGAAAGTAATATCTCATGTCTTGTTCAAGATATGTAGTACAGTATATCTGTATAGAGGCAAATGACTGCACAGAGCCTGAAGTCAAAACATTAAAAAAAAACTTAACCTCACAAAATTAATATATTGCATCTCACTAGTCCCTAGATGTGGTGGTTGCATTTGTTTTTATTTTTATTTATTTTTTCCTTTATTTCACCTGCTTATCCTGTCAGTAACACTTCCTGACTTATACGACTTGTCCCACGATTTTGTACTGCAAAATCGTATGACAAGTCATTCTCCATGATTTGCAATGACTACCATTCATATTGGCACGACTTTAAGTCGTGCCGACTTGAAAGTAGTCCCTGCACTACTTTGGTCCAACTTCTATGCGAGTTGTACTCCATAGACCTCAATGTTAAACCCTGAAGTAGCATGCAAGTCGTGCCTGAATGATATAGACACGACTTCAGTACGACTTTGTAAGCACAAGCCTGGCTCGCTGATCGGGAAAGGAAAACTTTTTTTTCCTTTCCCGAAGAGCGACAGGCAGTGCTGACAGCTGTCTGGTATGAATCCAGAGGGGGAACGCCGCGCCAAGTTTTAAATGAAAAAACCGGCGTGGGTTCCCCCCCAGGGGCATACCAGGCCCTTAGGTCTGGTATGGATTTAAGGGGAACCCCCTACGCCGAAAAATCTGCGTGGGGTCCCCCCCAAAATCCATACCAGACCCCGATCCGAGCACGCAGCCCGGCCGGTCAGGAATGGGGGTGGGGACGAGCGAGCGCCCCCCCCTCCTGGACCGTACCAGACCGCATGCCCTCAACATGGGGGGGTGGGTGCTTTAGGGCATGGGGGGCACCCTGCGGGCCCCCCACCCCAAAGCACCTTGTCCCCATGTTGATGAGGACAAGGGCCTCTTCCCGACAACCCTGGCCGTTGGTTGTCGGGGTCTGCGGGCGGGGGGCTTATCGGAATCCGGGAGCCCCCTTTAATAAGGGAGCCCCCAGATCCCGGCCCCCCACCCTATGTGAATGAGTACCCCTACCCATTCACCTAGGGAAAAAAGCGTCAATAAAAAACACAGTACACAGGTTTTTAAAATAAATTTATTAGGCAGCTCCGGGATCTTCTTCCGACTTCGGGTGTCCTCTTCCGACTTCGGGGGTCTCTCCGCCGTCTCCTCCCGGTGTCCGCATCTCCTGCCGGCTCCACCGCTATCTTCTGCAGCTCAATTGCTAGCGGTGGTCCGGACTTCTGCCTTCTGCCTTTCTTCCAGAGATGTTGACACGACGCTCTCTCCAGCTGGAATGGTCTTTGAACGCTTCGCAACGGACTTATATAGGCGGTGACCCCGCCCCCTTATGAGGTCACTGTCCCGGGGCATGCTGGGACTGTGCGGTCATAAGGGGGCGTGGTCATCACCCGGTGACCACGCCTCCTAAAACGTCACAGTCCCAGCATGCCCAGGGACTGTGACGGCATAAGGGGGCGGGGTCACCGCCTATATAAGTCCGTTGCGGAGCGCACAGAGACCATTCTGGCTGGAGAGAGCGTCGTGTCAACATCTCTGGGAGAGAAGAGGGAAGAAGACGATCCAGAGGTCCGGACCACCGCTAGCAATTGAGCTGCAGAAGAAAGCGGAGGAGCCGGCAGAAGATCAGGACACCGGGAGGAGACGCCGGAGAGACCCCCGAAGTCGGAAGAAGATCCCGGAGCTGCCTAATAAATTATTTTAAAAACCTGTGTACTGTGTTTTTTATTGACGCTTTTTTCCCTAGGTGAATGGGTAGGGGTACCATGTACCCCATACTCATTCACATAGGGTGGGGGGCCGGGATCTGGGGGCCCCCTTATTAAAGGGGGCTCCCAGATTCCGATAAGCCCCCCGCCCGCAGACCCCGACAACCAACGGCCAGGGTTGTCGGGAAGAGTCCCTTGTCCTCATCAACATGGGGACAAGGTGCTTTGGGGTGGGGGGGCCGCAGGGCGCCCCCCATGCCCCAAAGCACCCACCCCCATGTTGAGGGCATGCGGCCTGGTACGGTCCAGGAAGGGGGGGCCGCTAGCTCGTCCCCACCCCCATTCCTGACTGGCCGGGCTGCGTGCTCGGATAAGGGTCTGGTATGGATTTTGGGGGGACCCCCACGCCGATTTTTCGGCGTAGGGGGTTCCCCTTACAATCCATACCAGACCTAAGGGCCTGGTATGCCCCTGGGGGGGAACCCACGCCAGTTTTTTTATTTAAAACTTGGCGTGGAGTTCCCCCTTATGATTCATACCAACTACTGTATGTTTTCATTTGTTAATGCCAAAAACGTGGCAAAGTAGTACTGCTCCCAAATCGCGGTAAAATCGCAGCAAATCGCGGCCGCAAAATCGCGGTAAAATCGTGCGACTTTGAAGTCGTATAAGTGTGAAAGGGGCTTAAGCTACCAGAATGCCTTTTAAGTGTGGGAGGAAGTACCCGAGGAAATCCATGCAAACATAAGGGGGACATGCAAACCCCATGCAGATGGTGCCCTGGCCGAGATATGAACCAGAGACTCCATTGCTGCAAGGTTTTCTGATGTCTTCAGGCCAGTCACATAACATACTGGGTCCATATTCTCGTTGGATCTTTTTCGGACAGTGGGCAGTCCTTGATGATGAAGAGATCAACTAGCCGTGCCCAAAGAGTAAAGCCAGCCATACATGGTTCAGTTTTTTAGCCAGTGGGCTGAATGAAAAAAATAAAGCTGATTTCCCAAGCCACAAATTTGAGTTTGATGGGAGAATCCTCCCTGCTGTGCTATTGTATTCTGACGGCAGGAAGACTCCCCCGCTGTCAGAATACACAGATTGCTGCCTTTTATTTAACAGAGCAAGTGGCCACACATGGATTTTTATTTTATTTTTTTTTATTTCTTACAGGTAGTTATATAGAGCTGTTAATTCACACAGTGCTTCACATATATATTATACATTCATATCAGTCCTAGCCCTCAAGGAGCTTACAATCTAAGGTCCCCTAACTCACATTCATACACACACATACTAGGGCCAATTTAAAGAGGAGCCAATGAACCTACTAGCATGTCTTTGGAGTGTGGGAGGAAACTCATACAGGCACGAGGAGAACATACAAACTCCAGGCAGATGGTGTAATGGCTGGGATTTGAACCGATAACCCTAATGCTCCTAGGCAGAAGTGCTAATCACTTAGCCATTGTGCCGCCCTATGGGTTGAACTTATTCAGGTGGTGGCTGGTGCCTGCTGAACTGGCTGCATTTCGATCCATCTATGGCCCACTTAAGAAGATATAAAAGCCCTCCATATAACATAGCTACGTATTCCCTCCAAAAATATTTAAATGCACTAATGTATTTTGAATGTGAGTGGCATTGTAAACTAGTCAACCAGCCAGGCATTGAGAAGTGCTGTAAATATTACAAATGGAGCTTTGATAAGATTGGAGGAGAGTGCTTGGAGATTACTTTATCTGCGTGATTTCACTAACAAATCCTAGTCTTCACCAAGCTTTACTGACTGCAATGCAAAAAAGTAAATGGTCAGTACTTTGTATATTTCTGCAAGAGGTATCTGGATTAGGAAATCAGTAAACAGAATTAAAGAATGGTTCAGGATAAAGGATAAGTTCACCTTTTTAGATAAAATAATAAATGCACATATTTTTGCAGGAAATTTTTCCTGCAGGAGCCTGGAAAGCACAGCACCCATGATCAATGAAACAGGGGCACAATATCAGGTTTCTTCAAACAAACCCTGCAGTTTTCAGCCCATACCACTACTGTATACAGGCTGGCAGTTTGAAAGCTGCTTGTGAAAGAATTACAAAGGTGATCATCAGTGCCCTTACACTTCATGCAGAGCTACAAGCCATCTACCGTGTTGTCTGACAGTGCTTGTAGCTGATTAATTTGCAGGAAACTGTAGATGAATTACATGGCCATGTAGACGGAGCCCCACATGGTGGCGCTGTTTTTGAATTGTGACAGCAAGTGGGGGGAGAAGATCCCCTCCACCTGCTGTCACACTGAGGCGGAAGGATCAAGGGGAGAGGCCATGGGAGCTTGAATATGTTACATGTTCTAACCTACTGTAAATACAGGTGCAATTGTAACATGTTCCAAAACGTGAACTTATCCTTTAAACATTTTTGGCTGTTAAAACAGCCAACAAATATGTATTTTACCGTGTAATTGGCGGTTTGCTAGTGTTTACACGTTAAAAGGCTTGCAAGAAGAGAACAGTTTCCTTATCCCAGCTTATTCAAGTGGAATTAGCAACATTTCAAGTGTAATTAGTTGTCATATTTCGAGCCAACACAAACTAACTGCACAATAAAGCATTTAGTGAGAAGCATAGGTAAAATCATTCACATGCCAGGTATACATTATTGTATAAAACTAGCAACAGCTTGTTTCTTTGCATTCTGTAACTAGACACTTTCTTAAGCAGGCATGGTATTATGCCAATATTGTTAACCAAAAAAAAAAACCCAACGCTTTGGAGACTGGAAATCCTCACACACCAAATCATTTAAACTAAGGAGCTTTATATCAATCATATATTTATTTTCACATCGTATTTTAATTATTTCTAGCCTGCTCTGATTATTTTGAATAATCTTGAAGTTTGTAAACTTTGTGAGTATCCCCACACCTTTACTTCCTTGAATTCTGTGACACATATTCACTATGCCCTGTGAGTAGACATTTCTGTGTCATGCATTTCAGAGCCTGCCTTCTGAACTACAGAGGTGCGGAGAGGAGGAGTTTCAGGAAGCGGAGTAGGAATTGCTGCTTTCAGGTAGCAGGGTACCATGGCATATGTAGTCCTTAGAAATTGAAAGTAAACAGCAGACGAGAAGGTGCAAAGCATGCAGGGAATCCATGAAGTTGTGGAAAGAGATGACCAGTAGACAAGCAGAACTCACAACATCAAATGAGATTTTTCAAGGAATCTTAGATTGTCAAATATAACTATTTTATTGTAATCTTATTACTATGCTGATGTTATAAAATGAAAGTGTATGCTTGCAACTGTAAATTAACTTTAACAAATAACGCTTATGCTTAACAATGGTGTGATAAGTTCCAATTTTTCCACAGGTAGCAGCAGACATTTTACAGTATGTATGTTCCATATTTATCGGCGTATAACACGCACTTTTTTCCCCTTAAAATCAGGGGAAAATCGTGAGTGTGCGTTATACGCCGATCCCCATTGTCTGAGCCAAAAAAGAGCGAGCGCCGCCGAAAAAGAGCGAGCGCTACCGAAAAAGACCGAGCTGAGTGCTCGGCTCCGCTCGCAGTCACGCTGCCCCGCCTCCCTGCTGTTTCGAAGAGAGGAGCGAGTGCTGCCGAAAAAGACCGAGCCAAGTGTACTGTGTACTCAGCTCGGCTCCGCTCGCAGTCCCGCCCAGCTCCTATGATGGACATCACACAGGTCCAATGGCGGGACTGCGAGCCGAGTACACAGTACACTCGGCTCGGTCTTTTTCGGCAGCACTCGCTCCTCTCATCCTCTCTAAAACAGCAGGGGGCGGCGTGACAACACACAGGCTCGGCGGCAAATTTAAACAAATGTTGCAAACAGCAACACTGGGCAAGGCTGCACTGGGCAAGGCTGCACTGGGCAAGGCTGCACTGGGCAAGGCTGCACTGGGCAAGGCTGCATATGACAATGGGAAAGGCTGCAAATGGACACTGTTCATTCTGCAATGATGGACAAGGCTGCAGATGAACACTGATGAGGCTACATTGATGGGCATTTAAATGTAAGCTTTTTTCCTTAAACTTCCCTCCTAAAAGTTTTTTCCTTAAAATGCCCTCTTAAACTTGGGGTGCATGTTATACGCCGCCGCGTGTTATACGCCGATAAATACGGTATTTATTTAGAAATGTTATGCATTTAGGTATGTCTTACAAATATATGTGTATTAAGTAGAGCATTCATGTCAGACATGGATGCAAAAAGCGGTTTAATTATTTTAAGTAGCTCAGAATTCACTTTCTGTACTGCTTGATATTTTTTGCAGAAATACTGATATTTACATGCCACTGCCACATAGCACAGCTAGGCAAATGACACAGAATTCTCTAGTGAAAGGTGCGATTTCACCTTTAACCACTAGTCCTGACTATCATCTTATTATCCAATTATAATTACCTTTCATCGGCCGATTCCATTGCTTTCACACCCAAATATATCTCTATGCATAGGAAACAGCGTACATGAATAATTGACAAAGCAAAGTTGCTTCGTACACTGTTCCGTTTTCATTATCCCCGACATGGTTTTAAATAATAATGAAAGGTAGGCGTTAGCGACCATCATCCACCAATAAGGGGTACATATTCAAATTACACATTTCCTTCAACAATGTATTCAACCAATCACAATGTCACAATGTATTAACTCTTTATCATTATAATTCATTATGTCACAACATATTATGTCACATTATATTATATCACCTAGAAAGATATGAATGCAGACCATCATATGACACATACGTCACTTCCCTATATCTGGTTTCAATTTCAACACAAGACACTTCTTATACAACAATATATATTTACTTAATCAGCAAAATGATAACTTTAAAGACACAGTTTGTATATTAGATTACAAAACACAAGGGGGCTTTTTACAGGACCCATTCAATCCCCTCTTTTGTCACGAACGTGACAATCACAAACCCTGTTGCCCCCAATATGCCCCCGACATTCACCTGGACTACTTTCCCATAAATGTACCATTATCCTAAGCATGGAAAGATAGAGAATAATAAACACATAATCTCAGCTGCATAGCAATTGTCCATGAAATATAAAGAGGGAAGGGGTGTGACAGTCCATAAAAGCAAGTGGGAGGGGCATGACAGCCTTTAGGCCAAATGAAAAAAAGTCCCAAAGGAAAACACATACAAAAAAGTCTCTTTTATGGCTTATGAATGTCCATAAAATTCAAAAAAGAAGGAAAAGGAAAATGTCCACATTATTTTTTTCTTTCTCCTAAACTTTTTCCCAAAACTTTTCCCAAACTTTTCGCTCGATTCTGTGTTCATTCGAATTTTACACAAATTCTCTGCCCCAAACCCTGCTTCTTTGTAAGGACAGAACTCGATATCCACAGACAGACTGGAACTGATACATTGGGCTAGACTTGGGTCCTTGAGCTGGCATCTGGATCTCTCCCTTGTGATGCTTACTGGAATTCGTAGACCTCAGGCGTGCGTCATTGGCTAACCCTCAAGATGTCATTCCCAGGAACATTTCCCAGCAGGAGTCTGCCTTTAGTCATCTCAGCACCTCCCATGGCATTATAACAACAAAGATGAACAACGAAGATTTCCATGTAAAAGCTGTAGTCATTTCTTCAAGTAACTTAACATCCGGATAGGGTATAGGGTAGGGTATGAATGGGCATGAATGGGGGGGGGCATTTCTTCATGTGCATGGGGCTGGGGGTGAATACTGGCTGGGGTGGATACTCCTCATCCAACATGAATAACCACAGAATCGATCTGATAAATTCAGGCCTTAACCATTGAAGGTATTAAAAATAATATTCCTCATTAATTCAAACATAAGTAAAACATGGAGAAATAAAAATGTTTCTCAGCAAGAGTTTTCATTATATGGATTCAATATATTTAACTGAACATTTTTTTCCCGAGTCCAGTATTACAGCACGATTTCAACAAAACATAAACACCTTTAGTTCCTTCTATCCCCGGGACCCAAGTGGACCCGAGGGTCTCAGAACAGAACATTTTACCCAAACACATATTCTGACTCAGAAGTCAGCCTCCCAACTTTGCAGATATATCTGACCATCAGCAACAAACAAAACATTGATGAATAAACAACATTATATCACTAACAATTTATGGTTGTAGGAAAATCTTCTTTTGTAAATACACATAATATATATATATATATATATATATATATATATATATATATATATATATATATATATACACTACCGTTCAAAAGTTTGGGGTCACCCAAACAATTTTGTGTTTTCCATGAAAAGTCACACTTATTCACCACCATACGTTGTGAAATGAATAGAAAATAGAGTCAAGACATTGACAAGGTTAGAAATAATGATTTGTATTTGAAATAACATTGTTTTTACATCAAACTTTGCTTTCATCAAAAGAATCCTCCTTTTGCAGCAATTACAGCATTGCACACCTTTGGCATTCTAGCTGTTAATTTATTGAGGTAAGCTGGAGAAATTGCACCCCACGCTTCTAGAAGCAGCTCCCACAAGTTGGATTGGTTGGATGGGCACTTCTGGCGTACCATACGGTCAAGCTGCTCCCACAACAGCTCAATGGGGTTCAGATCTGGTGACTGTGCTGGCCACTCCATTACCGATAGAATACCAGCTGCCTGCTTCTGCTGTAAATAGTTCTTGCACAATTTGGAGGTGTGTTTAGGGTCATTGTCCTGTTGTAGGATGAAATTGGCTCCAATCAAGCGCTGTCCACTGGGTATGGCATGGCGTTGCAAAATGGAGTGATAGCCTTCCTTATTCAGAATCCCTTTTACCCTGTACAAAGCTCCCACCTTACCAGCACCAAAGCAACCCCAGACCATCACATTACCTCCACCATGCTTAACAGATGGCGTCAGGCATTCTTCCAGCATCTTTTCATTTGTTCTGCGTCTCACAAACGTTCTTCTTTGTGATCCAAACACCTCAAACTTGGATTCATCCGTCCACAACACTTTTTTCCAGTCTTCCTCTGTCCAATGTCTGTGTTCTTTTGCCCATCTTAATCTTTTTCTTTTATTGGCCAGTCTCAGATATGGCTTTTTCTTTGCCACTCTGCCCTGAAGCCCAAAATCCCGCAGCCGCCTCTTCACTGTAGATGTTGACACTGGTGTTTTGCGGGTACTATTTAATGAAGATGCCAGTTGGGGACCTGTGAGGCGTCTGTTTCTCAAACTAGAGACTCTAATGTGCTTATCTTCTTGCTTAGTTGTGCAACGCGGCCTCCCACTTCTTTTTCTCCTCTGGTTAGAGCCTGTTTGTGCTGTCCTCTGAAGGGAGTAGTACACACCGTTGTAGGAAATCTTCAATTTCTTTGCAATTTCTCGCATGGAATAGCCTTCATTTCTAAGAACAAGAATAGACTGTCGAGTTTCAGATGAAAGTTCTCTTTTTCTGGCCATTTTGAGCGTTTAATTGACCCCACAAATGTGATGCTCCAGAAACTCAATCTGCTCACAGGAAGGTCAGTTTTGTAGCTTCTGGAAGGAGCTAGACTGTTTTTAGATGTGTGAACATGATTGCACAAGGGTTTGCTAATCATCAATTAGCCTTCTGAGCCAATGAGCAAACACATTGTACCATTAGAACACTGGAGTGATAGTTGCTGGAAATGGGCCTCTATACACCTATGTAGATATTGCACCAAAAACTAGACATTTGCAGTTAGAATAGTCATTTACCACATTAGCAATGTATAGAGTATATTTGTTTAAAGTTAGGACTAGTTTAAAGTTAGCTTCATTTAAAAGTACAGTGCTTTTCCTTCAAAAATAAGGACATTTCAATGTGACCCCAAACTTTTGAACGGTAGTGTATATATATATATATATATATATATATATATATATATAATATCAGGAACATGGGCCTAATAATTTCATTTGGGTACAGTGTTGCATGACCGCGCAATTGCCATTCAAAGTGTGACAGCGCTGAAAGCTGAAAAATGGCTTGGGCAGGAAGGGGGTGAAAATGCACTGTATTGAGATGGTTAAACACAATACAACCACTTTTTCATTCCACATTAATTGGCCATTTTATTCATTCTCCATTTAGAATTTATTCCATATTTAAGGTATATTTTTTCTTTTCTAGTGGTAGGTTAGTACATAGGATTACACAACCTTAAGTTACTTCCCTTTTTCTTTCTCAACCACCAATCCTTTGACATAGCCTGGAATACATAGCCTGGAACATTTCCTCTTTTTTTTTTTTCTTCTTAACCCAAAAGTAAAAATCAAACATTTAAAAATCCCCAAGTATTGTTATAATTATTCCAATATTGTATCAATTGTATTAACTTAAACACAATTAAAACCATTTGCACACATAACCATTCCCTTTGTTTTATAACAGGCCCTGTACAATGCCAAGTTCCCATTTCTTTCATTTCAATATCAACAAATGAGCCCATCGGCCCAACTACCCTTTAAACATACAATCTATTTTTTTCATAATTAATCCTGAACACTTCGGACCCCAGGGCAATTTTATCAATCCAAAATATAGGACATTGAAAAATACCTTGTAAACCTATAACAATGTGAGGATAGGCAATTTCTCTATTAAAACATTCCTTAAAGTCAGACTCTAACTGAAATATTTAAAATACCCCAGCTACAAGTTGAAATGTTACTCTAAAAAAGTTTTATTTTGCAATTATCTGCAGAGGCGCTTTGCGGTGGTTTTTAACCCTTTCTCGACGGCTAGCGGGGGGTAAAACTGTCCCACTATCGGCCGAATACCGACGGTAAAACACCGTTAACAATAGCAACGCTTTACCGCCGACGCCGCCCCCGCCCCAGTGTGAAAGGGGCCTAATATGTGCCCAACACATTCCATGAACAGACAGACTGACAGCAGCTGCAACCTTTCAACAATAAACATGTAATAACATACTTTAAATCTATGCAGATAACTTTACTGAACTAAACCCTTCTTAAGAACCTGCATTTGTCTTCAACACTCACTCTCCATTCCAGCAAGGCTGGGACTTGCTGAACATAGAATGCAAATGCTGCAGTATGCATTCTCGAAAAATAGAGGGTAAAGTGCACCCATAAAACAATATTTATAAGAATCTATTTTATCATATCATCTACTTCTGATCCAGGATCAACCATAGACATGGCACTCCTAAGTTTCAGGGTATGAGCTCTATCTGATTTTGGAGTGACAAGCATTTTTAATTTATCCACTTCACTTCTACGAGCCTTATATTCTGACTGAGCTCTCTGTACTCTTGTATTTTCTGTACAAAAGGAGAACTCTCGGTGTGTTCAGAAAGGACCAACACCGTAGCCACCCTCTGCTGAACCTGTACCCGAGGGGGAGTAAGTTCCTCATCATGATCAGGTGTATATAGCAGAAGGTCAGTGTCCAGTTGGGAAGAGTCTGGTGACTGACGCTGTTCCGGACTACCTAGTTGTATTACAGGAGCTGATAAAACACAGGCCACATGAGATGGTGAAGCCTTGGCTTGAATAGCCTGTGCCTCACCCAGAGGAGACTGTGCATGAACAGGTCCCTCAACCCATGCAGCCAGTGGCGCAGCAGCTGTCACTCGAACCTGAGCAGCAGCCTGCAGTCGCTGCTGTGAGTGATGGGAGTTACATGACCTCATTATATCATCCATATTATCTGTTTTAGACAAGCTGGAATACAATGGAATGTAAGGGGGTGGTTGTTTAAAAGGGCTGTTAGTGCTAAATGTAGACATGGAAAAATGAGGTGCAGAAGGCACACTCGGATTGGTACCATACCCTGGTGCATAAGCCATCCAGTTTGCGCCACCCCCTCTCATGTAGTCCACATCCCATCCAGGATCGGGGCCTAAATAAGAAAACACATCCCTCTCTCCCAAACATAACATAACTCTCTAACCATGTTCATGTGAAACTCATCATTTGCCCCATCCCGGGGAAAAGGATCAGACAAATGGATATTTTCCGTATAAGCTGCGAGCATGTCCACAAAAGGATTAATGTAAAAGTAATCCTCGGGTGATACCCTCGCAACAAACTCCTTACATGTTTAATTTTTAGCTGATGGCACTGTCTCTGGTGATCTAGCACTTGATGTCTTATCTAGCAATCTACTCAACAGCTGATACTCTTGTTTACTAATTTGTAATGCTTTCCACGAAAACGGTGGCGAAGGTATGGGTGGCGGTTTGATCCCCTTACCTTGGGATTTGAAGCAAAATAGCAGATGCACCTCTGTGTATTATGCTAAACAATAATTTGGATAGGAGGAATCACTCAAATAATAGCTTGTCCTTGTCCAAATCCGCGATTCAATCCTCTTAAAACACCACACACAGATGTGTACCCTATTCTGTCCCTCTCACCTGCCTACTTTGGTAACACTCTCCATCTTGGCAGGATCAAACGACATATATCAACTACTTAACAGTCCATTTGCATTCAGAAGAAAAAAACAACTTATACTCTAAATTGGAATTCCAAGACAAGACAAAAATTCACATGCATATAAAATTAAGCATTTCTCTCTGAGCAGGTGAAAGAGAATTCCCTATACTATCAAAAACTTTCCCTTACCTAATAACCAGTAATTTACCAGTAGTTCACAAGCTTCAAAAATGCTACCAGTGATACCACTTGTGTGTTCCCTGCACACATACACACTCCAGAGCTCTGCTATACAATACTTCTTACATTTAATCTATGTTCAGGTTAACCTCTTAACCCCTTCAGATCCACGCTACAGCCAAATGATCTACTTTGCTGGGAGGCCGTCAATAGACGTCCTTCCCCTTTGTACGCTCCCCGCACGCCCTGTGTTTACCGAGTCGATCACAGATCGGATCCAGGGCCCCTTACCACATGATCAGCTGTCAGCCACTGACAGCTGATCATGTGATGTAAACAGAAGACCGGTAACCGTTTTTTTTCTCCTCACGCTGACAGCGTGAGGAGAAAAAAAAGCTGATCACAGGCTTCAGTGCAAGGGACATCGGTCCCGAAGAGTAAGAAGCGAAGCCGCCTCATCTGTACCCACCAGTACCGCCTGCCAGTGCCACCTGCCAGTGCCCACACAACGTCACAAATCAGTGCCACCTATCAATGTCCACAAGTGCCACCTATCAATGCCCATGAGTGGTGCCAATCAGTGCCTCATCAGTGCTACCTAGCAGTGCTGCCTATCAGTGTCACCTACCTGTGCCCATCACCGCCACCCATCACTACCACCTATCAGTGCCACCTATCAATGCCCTTCAGTGCCACCTATCAGTGCCCACCAGTGCCACCTCATCAGTGCCCATCAGTGCCGTCTATTAGTGTCCATCAGTGCCGCCTATCGATGCCCATCAATGCCGCCTATCGATGCCCATCAGTGCAGCCTATCAGTGCCCATTAGTGCAGCCTCATCAGCGTACAGCAATGAAGGAGAAAAATTACCTGTTTGCAAAATTTATTAACAAAATATAAAACGGTTTTGTATTTTTTTTTAAATTTCGTTTTTTTTAATTTTTTTAACAAAAAATAAAAAACCCAGAGGTGATCAAATACCACCAAAAGAAATCTCTATTTGTGGGAAAAAATGATAAAAATTTCATTTGGGTACAGTGTTGTATGACTGCGCAATTGTCGTTCAAAGAGTGACAGCACTAAAAGCTGAAAATTGGTCTGGGCAGGAGGGGGGTTTAGGTGCCCGGTAAGCAAGTGGTTAACTCTTATCTTTCTTTTCCAACCTTTATTATTAAATTATCAGAACAAAGATGGCAATATTATATTAAAATTAAGTGTGTTAAAATGGTCGGTATTTGTTCAATATTGTTTAAAATAACTAACAACTATTATGCTGAATAGCAAGTTCCCCTTTTCTTAGTTTCAATATTAATACATGAAAAGGGGAAAAAAAAAGAAAGAAACTGCGCATCGGTGAAGTGAACAAACACAGTATAAATCAAGTGGGAAAAAAGGGGGGTGAATCGCGCTAAAAAAGATTAGCGATCATATATCGTCGCCAAACCAAACATTGAAAAGTGGGTGAAAAATCCCTATTAGTGCATTGAACATGAAATTCAAAACATGTTAAAAAATAATCAATCAAATATACATTAATATATAAAAGTCCATATACAAAAAGATGAGTGAATCACCCAAGTGATATAAAAAATGAAAACTCAAAAAAATTCCAAAAGATCAGATGAACATAAAATCTTGCTGTGAGAAGAAAAAAGTGCTTGTTCCACCACCATGAATAAGACTGGCCCGTTACCAGAATCTCATGATCCACCGTTACAGAGGATCAGAGAGAGCTGTTTGTCAATATTGATTCGGAACACGACCAATGGGATTTGGGATTCGGAACACGACCAATGGACCAGAAGCCTTATACCGGGATGGAACATCAGAGACCTTGGTACCGTACTAGAGATGTTCACACTGACAGGTACTCAGACATCAGCCCACAGCAATACGAATATGGCATGAAAAATAGAAAGGCTCTATATAGCGTAAAATCGTTGGCCCAAGAGCTTAAAATCCAACCTATCGAAATCTGACACATGAGAGGTCGCTGTAATGTGCGTGTTACTGCGGCCTGATGGCACCCTCACAGTTTATCACCTCCTGTATATCTGTTCCATTTCCCCATTGTTTGGTTTGGCAATGATATATGATCGCTAATCCTTTTTAGTGCGATTCACCCCCCTTTTTTCCCACAATATTAATACATGGGCTTACACATATCTCAAAATTTCTCAATATCTACTGTGTAGATTGAGACAGGCTGCAAAAAAATTTACTTCCTCATTTTAGACTG
Source organism: Lithobates septentrionalis (assembly GCA_037952835.1). NCBI lineage: Eukaryota > Metazoa > Chordata > Amphibia > Anura > Ranidae > Lithobates > Lithobates septentrionalis. The sequence continues at coordinate 467,818 of JBBDGP010002324.1, read as the reverse complement.
AAATTTTTCAACTTAATTATTCTCCATCCTGAGTTTTAATTGCTAAAACCTAGGATATGGACAGTCCTTGACGATCATTCCTAATCATCAGTGGGTTCAAGTACTACATAATTATCAAAGATAGATAACGATGAATATCCACGTAGCTACAGCAAACACATGGACACTTTGCCAGGATTGGTACGCTTCGCCATTAATGTTTTCCAATGTCCCTTTAAACCTCTAAAAGCTCTGTAATGTCACTTCCTGTTTTTAAAACTATATTTTACTTTTGCGTGTCTTGTCTCTGAACTGTATGGCAGACATATCGGTAGCATACTCCTTTACCTTCGATAATGAATTTAACTGTGGATAGTGTTCCTAAGCTTCTAGATGTGAGCTCTACCTGGCCTATGAGTAGTAAGTTCCATTAACTTTTCCATTGTAATCCTAAGAACTTAATACTCCCTACGTTTTCTTGGCTGTTCTTTTTAATTTAATTTAACTTTCATTAATAACTCCTGTCTTAGTTTTTCTTCAAATCTTAACTTACATTACCCTTTACAATGCAGGGTGTTCTTATTAAAAACACTTTTAAACTTTTACTTTTAAACTTCCTTTATTCTTACCACAATGCAGGGTGTTTTTCATTAAAACCTTCCCTCTATACACAACCCCCAGCACAGCTAAAACACTTTCACTTGTACCCTTGAAATCATTCAATGCCTTTACCTTTAAAGAGTCATCAACACATTTTACATGTAGTTTAAACAATTACACATATTGCAAGCAAAGTAAGCACTTATATTCTATAATTCTATACATAGAAATCAATAAAGGAGAGACCTTCCTCACATACTACTGTAATGTCACTGTACTGACTGGTCCATTATTATTCATGACTGACGGATTACAGATGTCATTTTTACCCTAATAGCAACCTACTACCCTGTTACCCCAATGACTCAAACCACACCGAGCTTGGAGTATTAAAAGGCCGTAGCGGCCTAATTTATTAAACAAATAATCTTAAATATAAAAATATAACATATCAACATTATCTATCATAAATAGAAACACATCAACAACAAAAACAACATCTGTTAAACAACCTGCTTAATTATCAAGCGTTGGTCTGAGCAATATCTTGATCATCCTCTGTGTCCATAACAGGACTTGCACTGCGGTCCCATCAAATCTATCAAATAGGCCTCAAGCCGACAAGCTGGCTCAGAGACTAGCAATGACCGCAGTGCCCCATTATCACTTCCCGGCTAACCTCCGTTAACCGGGAACCACCATCATGAGCCATATCAACGCTAGCTCCCAAAAAGACTCTTACTTTTGCCATTTACCTTGCTTTTTGCCCAGACCAACGCCCGCCACAGCGCCCAAGAATAATACCTTAATCTTGGGTGCCCCTCCACACCCGAAGTGCTCTCTGTATTCCATCCTGTAGCCCCAGGGCCCACAAATCAATTCCAACCTCATTCAAATGTACTCCATCCGCTCTCAAATACCTCCACGTCTCAAACTCGAGTTCCATATGCCTAACCGCCAGACCACCATTCATCACTACAAATTTGCTTACTTCCCTATTTATTTTTTTACGGGCCCTGTTGACCCCTTCAACTGATCTAGCCATCCTCCATGATGTACGGGCCACCATGTCTGACCAGACAATAACCATTTTTGGAAAAGCTTCTCTTAAACGCCAAACATCCAACTTGATGTCGCGCTTTAGGTCAACCATGGCTCTAATGCCCAGGTCATTACCGCCTGCATGTATACCAATACATCCGGCGGCCTATCACATTGCACGTAACGATGCACCTCCGACACCAATCTACCCCATAACATACCTGGGATCCCCAACCACTTTATGCACGCTTCCCTCCTGCTAAAGCCCAATTGTCTACCCTCATAACGGGCTTCCCCTCTCCGGGCCCCCCATGCCACATAGGAATGGCCCATGATCCATACAAGAACATATTTGGGGGGCACACCATACAATGCATTTAAATTCAAGATGGTGCTGCTGTAAGACCTATAAACAGTACAAAATATTTTACAGTGCACACATACAAGAATGACATTTCCTGCAGGGCTAGTTAAAAACACCTGAACATATTCAAAAAATACGGGGGTTTGGTCACACTATATGGTCATATAGTGCTAAGCCCACTTACTGCGACAAAGTACCCCGAATTAGTGGGTCCTACACTAGTAATAGAATGGAAGATCCTCTGTCTCAACCATGGGAGCTGAACTCCTCTATGTGGGAGAACTGAAAGGGATACATCCTAATCACTGGTGGCCACTAAATAGGAGGTAATGAGGAGGGGGAGGGGTGCTCCATCCCAAAAACCTGGTCAGGGCCTATTACAACATACAAGAACATATTTGGGGGGCACACCATACAATGCATTTAAATTCAAGATGGTGCTGCTGTAAGACCTATAAACAGTACAAAATATTTTACAGCGCACACATACAAGAATGACATTTCCTGCAGGGCTAGTTAAAAACACCTGAACATATTCAAAAAATACGGGGGTTTGGTCACACTATATGGTCATATATTTTGTACTGTTTATAGGTCTTACAGCAGCACCATCTTGAATTTAAATGCATTGTATGGTGTGCCCCCCAAATATGTTCTTGTATGTTGTAATAGGCCCTGACCAGGTTTTTGGGCTGGAGCACCCCTCCCCCTCCTCATTACCTCCTATTTAGTGGCCACCAGTGATTAGGATGTATCCCTTTCAGTTCTCCCACATAGAGGAGTTCAGCTCCCATGGTTGAGACAGAGGATCTTCCATTCTATTACTAGTGTAGGACCCACTAATTCGGGGTACTTTGTCGCAGTAAGTGGGCTTAGCACTATATGACCATATAGTGTGACCAAACCCCCGTATTTTTTGAATATGTTCAGGTGTTTTTAACTAGCCCTGCAGGAAATGTCATTCTTGTATGTGTGCGCTGTAAAATATTTTGTACTGTTTATAGGTCTTACAGCAGCACCATCTTGAATTTAAATGCATTGTATGGTGTGCCCCCCAAATATGTTCTTGTATGTTGTAATAGGCCCTGACCAGGTTTTTGGGCTGGAGCACCCCTCCCCCTCCTCATTACCTCCTATTTAGTGGCCACCAGTGATTAGGATGTATCCCTTTCAGTTCTCCCACATAGAGGAGTTCAGCTCCCATGGTTGAGACAGAGGATCTTCCATTCTATTACTAGTGTAGGACCCACTAATTCGGGGTACTTTGTCGCAGTAAGTGGGCTTAGCACTATATGACCATATAGTGTGACCAAACCCCCGTATTTTTTGAATATGTTCAGGTGTTTTTAACTAGCCCTGCAGGAAATGTCATTCTTGTATGTGTGCGCTGTAAAATATTTTGGCCCATGATCCAGACCATCCATGGCAGCGAATCTGAAATAGAAAAACACAGAAAAAAACCATACTATAAACAAAACAAAAACAAAAAACCCAATAATGCTTCAACACCCAGCCATATCTCTATTACCATACTGCACCTACAAACTTATCACCAGATTGGGCCGCACATAAGATTGAAACCTCTTAGATTCCCACCTACCAATCCTCTTCACAGTTTCCTCCCCCAATCCGTTCCTGGCTGCCTCAGTGGCTGCTCCTATCCTGAAGGAATGTGACGAGAATTCCTTCTCTATCAGCCCCAGTCCCTGTATACATTTTGCAAAAACTGCCCTAAATTGGAATCTGGATAAAAATTCACCCCCCGAATGTATCAAAAAAGGGCCCAGTTCCACTGGGCGAACACCTAAAAATTCCCTAACTGCCCCAACTGGGCACAACTGCGAACCCATAACTGGATATACCCGCACCATCTTGCCTCTCCCCAGTTGGTCAGTCTTTGATTTCCTCAAATACAACTGCAAAACTTCTGCCTCACACTTCACGTCCTGATAACTCAGACCTCCTTGCACTTTCTTAGAAGGGCTAACCTGTTCCCCTATTCTAAAAGCCCCAAAAAACGCCAACAAAAATGCCACCTTAAACAACATCAGCTCGTAACCCGAGGAGCATACCCTCTCCAGCTGCCTTATAATACCCTGTAAAATCTCAAATGTCACCGGTCTTCTCGCATCCCGTCTGACCATCGCCTTTCTGTAACCCTTCATTGCCTGCCGTACCCCAAAAATCTTTCGTAAAATCCACTTGACCTTGCAGCTTAAACAGAAAAGCCAACCCAGTCACATTCCTATTCACCACTGACGCGGATACCCCCTCCTCCATTTTTCTAGCAATGTAATATATCAACAGCAATCTCACCTCCTTACCGACCGGCTCTTCCCCAATATTCTGCACAAACTCCCTCCATTCTTGCCATACCCTCGTGTATGCCGCCCACATGGACCCACTTACCGAGTTCTTTACCCATCCAGCGATGAGGCCAATGCTATCGCCCACAGCCAGTCGGGACAAGGCACCCCGTGTTGCTCCGCCTCCGGCGCCAACTCCCGGAACCTTTCCCACTGGAAGCGAGACAAGGCATCAGCTATAACATTTTCAACCCCCGGTACGTGTACAGCATGAATGAAAACATTCAATTGCAAACAACGTAATACCAGGTGTTGCAATAGCCTAATCACTGGCGGAGACGATGCCGTAATCCTATTAATTACTTGTACCACACCTAGATTGTCCCCGTGGAAACGCACCTTCAGATCCCTGAATGATGCTCCCCATAACTCCACCGCCAGCACTACCGGAAACAATTCCAGTAACACTAGGTTCTTTGTAAAACCTGCGTCCACCCACGACTGAGGCCAAAGCCCAGCGCTCCACTGCCCCTGAAAAAAGGCCCCGAACCCCGTGGAACCAGCAGCGTCCGTGTATAGTTCCAAATCAGAGTTGCTGACCGGACCAGCCATCCAGAAAGCCCTACGGTTAAACGCTTCCAAAAAGGTGTGCCACACCCTTAAGTCCGCTCTATGTGTTTCTCTCAACCGCACAAAGTGTCTTGACGATTTTACACCGCTCGTGCTCGCTGACAACCTTTGACAAAAAACCCTTCCCATCGGTAATATGCGGCATGCAAAATTAAGCTTGCCCAATACCGATTGCAGCGTTCTTAGCTAAACCTTTCGCAAACCCATTAGCCCCGAAATCTCCCTCTTCAGGTCCTCAAGTTTATCGTCCGACAACCTGCATTCCATCGCCTCCGTGTCCAGCACAATCCCTAAGAACGTGATGACCGTACACGGTCCCTCCGTCTTGTCAGCCGCCAATGGGATGCCAAATTTTCCTGCGATGTGTTCCAACGTCGCCAGAAGCACCGCGCAGATCCTCGAATCAGCCGGACCCATGCAGAGAAAATCATCCAAGTAGTGAATTATCGAATTCACACCCGACACCTCCCTGACAACCCATTCCACAAATGAGCTGAACTGCTCAAATATCGCGCACGATATTGAGCAGCCCATTGGTAAGCATTGGTCAACATAAAATTCGTTGTTCCAATGACACCCCAATAACCGAAAGCTGTCCGGGTGTACCGGCAGCAGTCGGAAAGCTGATTCCACATCCGCCTTAGCCATTAGAGCCCCTTTCCCATATCGCCGAACCCAACCCACTGCAGCGTCGAATGATGTATAGGTCACGGAACACTCATCCTGGTCTATAGCATCATTGACCGACCCCCCTTTTGGGAAAGATAAATGATGGATTAGCCTGAATTTTCCCGGCTCCTTCTTTGGTACCACCCCCAGCGGTGACACCACCAAATTATCCAATGGAGCCACCGAAAATGGACCGCCCATCCGACCCAATGCAACCTCCTTCCTTAGTTTCTCTGAAACTATTTCCGGGTGTTCCATAGCTGACCTTAAATTAGGCGACACTGGTGGGATGACCGACAGATTGCACGGTATCTTAAAACCCACAGAGAAACCTTCATCCAACAATTGCGCTGCTTTTTTGTCTGGATACCTACCGAGAAACGGCCGCATCTTTTCCACTCTCACCGGGGTCCTCCCTTTTGTTTGCAGTTTCTCCTTGCTTACCCTTTCCTTGTTTGAAACACCTTGACCCCGGGTGGGATCCCCCACATCCCGAACACTCGTGTTTATACTTACATGAGGCTCCAAACCTGCAGGTCCCGGTGTTGTATTGCCAACAAACCCCCTTTTTGTTTCCGACCGTATGTCCTGGGTGGAAGGTCCACCGGTCCCTCCTGGAAAAAACTGAATGGGGGCCCTCGCCGTCGTCATCAATCTCATCCACAGGCTGATGTCCTTGTGATCCCAACGCAGCGCTGGTCTAATCGCCCTCCGTTGACGGAACTGCTCATCATACCTCAGCCACGCCGTGTCCCCATAGACCCTGTACGCCTCACCAATGGCATCTTGATAACAAAATAACGCTGAGCAATGCTCGGGTTGCTTCTCACCTATCACACTAGCCATAATCGCAAACGCCTGCAACCAGTTTGTAAATGTTCTAGGGATTAGCCTATACCTCCTCTTCTCTTCGTCCTCCTTCTTCGAATCGTCCGGTTTTACCCTATCCAGGTTGAATTTTTCTAAAGGCAATAGGGAAAAAATTTCCACGTATTCACCCTTCCACAGTTTCTCACGCACCTCCTGTTTCAAGTGCGACCCTAACGGACCCTCATAGCACACATAAACCTCGCACTTGGCTGCATCCGCCAATCTTGTAATGTCCTGCCTACTAGTGGTCTCCGCTGTTTTGTCCGTCCCTTGTGCCACAGCACTCCCAGACGCCGCCAGTGAAGTCGAGGCAACTGCTGCCGTGACCGTAGGTACTGTTGCTGTTACCCCAGTAGTCACTACCCCTCCAGGCCCCCCTGTCGGCGGAATCCACGATGCTGCCGGGCCCGAGTTACCCGTCCCTGGCCCCTCAAAGCGCAGAAGTAACTCTTTGATGCCCGCTAAAAAACCCCCTAAACCTGAACCCCCCCCACTTCCTGCTGCCCTTGACCCACTGCTAACTGTGCTCCCCGCTGGCTCCCCAGTCCCCCCTACTCTAGCCATACTAGAATCAACATATAAAACATTGGACTCACCAGGCTGCACAGGCGTAACCTCATCAGCCGGACCCGGGATCTCCACCGCTGCTGCTCTCCTGTGAGGGGGGGGTTGATTCCTCTTCCGACCCGGACCATCCCCCTTCTCGCTCGCCTCCTCTTCCACCTTCTTCATCCGATGAAGGCCCACCCAACCTGTCTGTCAGGGTTGCCGCTGGGGCTGTGGCCGGACGCCCCCGCCTCCGCGTGTCCCTTCCGCCTGCCGATTTGCATTTAGCTTTGCCTGGACCGGTGAGTACCTCAGTCCTGCCGCCTGGGACCTGTGTTGCCCTGCTAGGCCGACCCCTCTCGATCCTCCTGTGTGCCCCTGCCGTGGAACCAGAAGGCCCGGGGCTGGCTGCATGTGATCTCTCCCCTAGTGTGGAATCTCTCCTCCAGTGGGCGGGGCTAGCGCTCCTCACTCTGCCCGCTCTGCTAGGCTGCACCGCTGCTCCATTACCTTCCGGCCGGTCATCCTGCCGCGCCACTGCCGCGCTAGATCTCCCTCCCTCCGGTCCAGCCTTCCGTTTCGGCGGCGGGCCCACCTCGGGACCCGAAGGAGTCAGGGGAGAATCGTTCAGGCGGGCGGGACCGCCGAGTTCTGGCGCCGCTCGATCTTCCCTGCGCTTCTGGCTCCCTGCTGTGCAAAGCCTCTGTAATCGTGTCTTGCAGCCATGCCGCCCCCGCACCGCGGCCTCGTGCCTGAGCTGCTCCATCAGGCTATCCAGCTCAGCCATGCTCTTCCAGGAACTTTCCACAGCTACTGTTACACCCCCTTGGGCAGGGTTACCTTATAAAGCCTTCCTTGCTACCTCCCCCTCGGTTACTTAATACCACACCCCTAAAACTATTAACTCCCCTGTTACCACAGTCATGTATGCCCTCCACTATGCATTACATGCTGTTGCTACGGGCTTCTCTTTCTCTTTATATACTGCATGTCAGTTTTATTCTCTCGAGAAATTTGTTGACAATCAGTAAGAATATAAATATCCGTTTCTACCCCTCTGTTAGAATGCATCGGTGACTGTGGTAACTTAAGCAAAGAAGCTTTCTCTTGTTTAACCTTTAACATATCCCTTCTAATTCTCCTTGTAAGTCTTATTATAATTCTTTGTATGGTAGTTAAAGCTTTAAGTTTATATCACATAACTAAAATACCTTTTGTCCCATATGCACAACAGCAACAAAATTATTTTCTTTATGCCCCGTACACACGGTCGGATTTTCCGATGGAAAATGTCCGATCGGAGCGTGTTGTCGGAAATTCCGACCGTGTGTGGGCTCCATCGGACATTTTCCATCGGATTTTCCGACACACAAAGTTGGAGAGCAGGAGATAAAATTTTCCGACAACAAAATCGTTTGTCGGAAATTCCGATCGTGTGTACACAAATCCGACGGACAAAGTGCCACGCATGCTCAGAATAAATAAAGAGATGAAAGCTATTGGCCACTGCCCTGTTTATAGTCCAGACGTACGTGTTTTACGTCACCGCGTTTAGAACGATCGGATTTTCCGACAACTTTGTGCGACCGTGTGTAGACAAAACAAGTTTGAGCCAACATCCGTCGGAAAAAATCCTAGGATTTTGTTGTAGGAATGTCCGAACAAAGTCCGACCGTGTGTACGCCCTATTAGTCTTTTTTTAACACCTTAAAATTACCTGACTACATTTGAAATGTACCCCATACCTTCTTTCATTCTTTAAAAAAACTTAGCAGATTATATGAACATACATACAAAAGTACTTACCACAATCACGACATTTGGGTATAAGCAAGGGAGATTTCTGAGTTACTTTGTCCCTATTCCTGACTAAAAACTCCTACCTGCTTGAGCGCTTTCTACCCACGAGCTCCCAGTGCTACCAATGGGCGTGTACACTTTTTCAAACGTAAAGAGGCTGGAAATTTTTTCAAAACTGTGGTTTTTTTGTTTCTGTTATAACATTTTGCAAACAAATAATCTTTATTCATAAATTTAAGCTAAAATGTATTCTGCTACATTTCTTGGGTGAAAATAAGCCAAATCTGTGTATATTATTTAGTCTATACTAATGTTATAGAGCTCAAAAACTATGGTATCTAAAAATCAATCAATCCTGATGTACTGACAGCCCAAAAATGCCAGGACAGTACAAATATCCCCCAAATGACCCCTTTTTGGAAAGTAGACAGTCCAAGGTTTATAACAAACTATGAAACAGTTTTCTTTTGTTTTTTCAAAATTTTTGGCCGTTTTATTTAGGGTCCTTTCACACTGGGGCGGTTTGCAGGCGCTATTGCGCTAATAATAGCGCCTGCAAACCGACCCGAAAGTGCCGCTGCTTTCATTCCAGTGTGAAAGCCCCGGGGGCTTTCACACTGGAGCGATTCGCTGGCAGGACGGTAAAAAAAAGTCCTGCTAGCAGCATCTTCGGAGCGGTGAAGGAGCGGAGTGTATACCGCTCCTTCACCGCTCCTGCCCATTGAAATCAATGGGACGGCGCGGCTATACCACCGGCAAAGCGCCTCTGCAGAGGCGCTTTGCGGTGGTTTTTAACCATTTCTTGGCCGCTAGCGGGGGTAAAACCGCCCCGCTAGCGGCCGCATACCGACGGTAAAGTGCCACTTACAATAGCGGCGCTTTACTGCCGACGCCCGCCCCAGTGTGAAAGGGCTCTTAGCAAAAAATAAAAAAACCAGCAGCAATTAAATACCACCATAAGAAAGCTCTATCTGTGTGAAAAAAATTATAAAAATGTCATTGAGTACACCGTGTAGCATGACCGCGCAATTGTCATTCAAAGAGTGACAGCGCTGAAAGCTGAAAATTGGTCTGGGCAGGAAGGGGGTTTAAGTGCCCAGTAAGCAAGTGGTTAATTATCGTCCATTCAGCGTGACATTTTTTTGTTTGTATATCTTCCTTGCACAACATGGGACTGTGAGCAGTGTCAGCGGCTGTTTTTGTGTGTGCGTGTGTGGTCACACGGATATATATACAGTGGGGACGGAAAGTATTCAGAGCCCCTTAAATTTTTCACTCTTTGTTATATTGCAGCCATTTGCTAAAATCATTTAAGTTCATTTTTTTTCCTCATTAATGTACACACAGCACACTCTGCCATAAAGCCCCCACTGGTGGAGGGCTGCAGTGATGGTTGACTTTCTACAACTTTCTCTGCATCTCTGGAGCTCAGCCACAGTGATCTTTGGGTTCTTCTTTAACTCTCTCACCAAGGCTCTTTTCCCCCAATAGCTCAGTTTGGCCGGCCGGCCAGCTCTAGGAAGGGTTCTGGTCTTCCCAAACGTCTTCCATTTAAGGATTATGGAGGTCACTGTGCTCTTAGGAACCTTAAGTGCAGCAGAAATTTTTTGTAACCTTGGCCAGATTTGTGCCTTGCCACAATTCTGTCTCTGAGCTCTTCAGGCAGTTCCTTTGACCTCATGATTCTCATTTGCTCTGACATGCACTGTGAGCTGTAAGGTATTATATAGACAGGTGTGTGGCTTTCCTAATCAAGTCCCATCAGTATAACCAAACACAGCTGGACTCAAATGAAGGTGTAGAACCATCTCAAGGATGATCAGAAGAAATGTACAGCACCTGAGTTAAATATATGAGTGTCACAGCAAAGGGTTTGAATACTTAGGACCATGCGATATTTCAGTTTTTCTTTTTTAATAAATCTGCAAAAATGTCAACAATTCTGTTTTTCTGTCAATATGGGGTGCTGTGTGTACATTAATGAGGAAAAAAATGAACTTAAATGATTTTAGCAAATGGCTGCAATATAACAAAGAGTGAAAAATTTAAGGGGGTCTGAATACTTTCCGTCCCCACTGTATATATATATATAGAACTTTTTTGTACCAACGGTAGAACTAAAGCATTAGCTCGCAAGATCTTCGTTATATATAATTTTTTTTTATTGTAAATTGGTGACCACTTAGGTATATTGTTGCTTATACATATATACATTTTGTATAGATACACGGATTGCACCCTCTCCTGAGGAAGTGAATGATTTCACAAAACACGTAGAGCATAAGGGTGCAATCTCGATCGTTTTTATGAAATTAAATAATTACCTATTACTATTGGTGATCAATTTAGACATGTTCATTAGCTATTCCTATTTTGGTATTTTGGTCTGTTACAGTTTTTACCAGTTTACAACCTCATGAATGTGATGGCTTCAATGTATTACTGCTTTGTGCAACTATCTGACCAATGTTCTTATTTTGTACCATCTTTGGCTGGAATGTACTATTTAAATAAACATTTGTTTTTATGTATTTCTGTTACCTATTGATATATTTAATATATATGTACTATTTCTACCAGTGTATATACGCTTTATTTAAAGTCCCACGTTTGTCCCCCTCTTTTTATGCATTGTCTTTAGGGATGGAGGCATATTACCATACCATACCATGGCCTCATAAAAAGTCCAAACCCTTCCCCCATTGTCCATTTGGTAAGAGTGGTGGATTTTTGATGGTGATAACATACTGTATATGCACTACTAGTGGTGTTTAAGTGGATTGGGTGCCACACTTGATTTGATTATATATGAGCAGAATTCTACACTTTTTGTCTTTGTGGTGTTTGAGAATATTACATTGTGTTTGATTTCTCAGTTGATTTTCTCTGTTTTTGCCTCACTATTTTCTCTGGGAGGATATAGAAGATATTTTTGGACAGGTTCACACCACAGTTTCTGTGTTCCAGATGCGTTTCTGCATTTGAGTTTTTGATCCATTTCAGTGCATCTTTTCCTCTCTTTTTCTTCATCTCAATTGATGTGTGTTGCCATGTTCCAGATGTGTTACACACAGAAAAAAAATCCACTTTTTTTGACTGCACTGGAACGAACTGCACTGGTGTCAACTAGGACCATTGGAATACATCTGGTGTGAACCAGCTCTTAACCTCCCTGGCGGTATTCCCGAGTCTGGCTCGGGGTAGATTTTTCATACCAAAAGCGGTATCCCCGAGCTAGACTCGGGATTGCATCGCAGGATCCAGGAAGAGTTTACTTACCTTGTCCCCTGGATCCTGCGATGTCTCTCCGCTGTGATCGGCGAGCCGCTGTGTCTCGCTCCATTCACAGTGCCGAGCTCCGTTCCCTGCGAGCGTTGCGACGCACGGGGACGGAGTTCGGCGGTAAATTCAAAAGTGAAACACACAGTACAGATACAGCATACTGTATCAAATAACTACACATCCCCTTTGTCCCTAGTGGTCTGCCCAGTGTCCTGCATGCAGTTTTATATATATAAAACTGTTCTTTCTGCCAGGAAACTGGAGATTGTCCATAGCAACCAAAACTGTCTCTTTACATCAAAAGTGGTTTTAGACCAGCTAGAAAAAAGCGATAATAAATTATAATCACTTGCAGAATTGAGCGATAGTGATTTGTGAGGAGATCCGTCATCAAACACTAAAAGTAACGAAAGCGACAATTCTGCAACTGAGCAAATTGCAGTGTTTTTGATTTGATTACATTATTATATAATTTTTATTATTATTATATTATTATTTGTTATAATTATTTATAGTTATTTATTATATTTTAATTTTTTATTTCGTTTTTCAAACTTTATCATACCCGGGATGTCTACTAGACTCTTGTTTGGACAGATTTAAATGAACTATTCCTAAGAATTACAGGCCTACAATATAAAACGCCAAATTTCTGTGCAAAATAATGGTACCGCTTTCAGCACCTAAAATCTGAAATAATCATACCGCCAGGGAGGTTAATGAGAAGAGTGAAGAAGAGGGAGAGTGACATCTGGTGGTCAATAAAATATATGCCTTTTAAGACCCATTTACATTGGAAGATAACTTTTACCATTGTTTTCACTGAAGTGAATTATATAATGAAGATGCAAGTATTTCACATTTTGGACATTTGGGATTGTTTATTTGTTTTTGGTATGATCCAAGCCCTTGGAATAGAATGTGACTTGCTTTTTAAGTACAGAAAAATACCTGTCATGTGCCAGTATATAGCATGCTTTTACATCCTTCTTTCACATGACAACACCGCTCTGAATTCCTGGGCACATGATATCAGCCCTGCCTAATTCATTTCAGATGGATTGCAAAGAACACAGACCTCTCGTTATTCCCTCCCCCCTCCGTAACACTATAACCCCTCCTTGTGCACAGGTGACAAATCCAGGAAATGACAATTTCACAAGATTTCTAGAAAAATCAACAGGTATATTTTGCACTTATCAGATATACGAAAATACTTGGTTTATCTAACAGACCAAAAGGTAGCAAATAAGAGATGTTAATTGTTAGGATACACATACACTTTAACCACTTAAGGACCGAGCCGCTTTCTGAGATTTGGTGTTTACAAAGTTAGCCCAATTTTATTTATATTGTGAAAGGTAATGTTATGTGGAGTAAATTGATACCCAACATGTCAAGCTTAAAAATTGCGCCGGCTCGTGGAATGGCGACAAACTTTTATCCATAAAAATCTCCATAGTCGACATTTAAAAAAATCCTACAGGTTGCATGTTTTGAGTTACAGAGAAGATCTAGGGCTAGAATTATTGCTCTCACTCTAACAATCACGGCTATACCTCACGTGTGGTTTGAACACATATGCGGGCGCTACTCGCATATGCGTTCGCTTCTGCGCACAAGCTCGGCGGGACGGGGCGTGTTTAAATTTTTTTTTTTCTTATTTATTTTACCTTTTATTTTTACACTGTTCTTTTTAAAAAAAACATATGTCACTTTTATTCCTATTACAAGGAATGTAAGCATCCCTTGTAATAGAAAAAAAAGCATGACAGGACCTCTTAAATATGAGATCTGGGGTCGAAAAGACCTTAGATTTCATATTTACACTAAAATGCAATAAAAAAAAATTAAATGTCATTTGAAAAAAATTAAAAAAAATAAACTGTCCCTTTAAGCGCTATGGGTGGAAGTGATGTTTTGACTTCACTTCCGCCGATGGCTCCGGTAAGCAACGGAGGGCACCGGAGTGCAGTGGGAGGGGGGCCCCTCTCCCACCCCCGATAAAAGTGATCTTGCGGCGAATCCGCCACAGAGGCAACTTTTATGTGAAAACAGACCGCCCACTGAAGAAGAGGATACCAGGGTTATGGCAGCTAGCTGCTGCCATAACAACGATATTCCTCTTCAAAGTAGCGACGTAAAACGATGGCGGTAGGTCCGTAAGTGGTTAAAGTGGTTGTGAAGGCTGAAGGTTTTACCTTCATGTACTATGCATTAGGGTTAAAAACCTTCTGTGTGCTGCTCCCCCCCCCCCCACAGCCGCCCCTAATACTTAGCTGAGGTCCCTCTCGATCCAGTAATGTGCACAAGAGCTTCGGCTGTCCCGGGACTCCCTCTCCTCACAGCCAGTGAGCCAATGAGGAAAGAGTCGGGGGGGGGGGGGGCGAGCCACGGCTATATGTGTCTTATGGATGCATAGAGCAGGGCTTGGGAGCAAGCACACACCAGTGCGCCCATAGCAAGCGGCTTGCTATTGGGGGCACTGGTCAAGGAGGAGGAGCCAGGAGTGCTGGCGGGGGACCCGAGAAGAAGAGTATTGGTCTCCTCTGTGCAAAACTAGTGCACAGAACAGGAAAGTATGACATGTTTTTTTTTTGTTTTTGTTTTTTTAAAGCTGAACCTTTAATACCACCTTAAAGTGATTGTAAAGCTTTGTTTTTTGTTTTTTTAAAAATAACAAACATGTCATACTTACCTCCAATGTGCAGTTCGTGTTGCACAGAGTGGCCCCGATCATCCTCTTCTGGGGTCCCTCGGCGGTGCTATCAGCACCTCCCCGTATAACCCCCTAGGAGAAGCGCTCTCCCAGGGGGGTTACCTTGCGGGCGCACTCCCGAGTCCAGCATTTGCATCCATAGACGCAGAATGTAGGACTTTGCCCTGCCCCCCGGCGCCTGTGTCATTGGTTTTAATTGACAGCAGCGGGATCCAATGGCTATGCTGCTATCAATTTATCCAATCAGAAGCCCAGAACCCCAGACAGAGAGGAAGAGCGCGTCTCCGCCCTGGGAATTACAGGGCTCCAGTGAGTAAAATGGGGGGGGGGGCTAGGGGGCCGGTCACTGTCAGAAGTTTAAAGACAAAATTAACCACTTGCTGCCTACCCACAGTAGTTGTACTGCGAGCAGGCGGCAGCTCCAGGCTGGGTGACATGCCTGTACATCACAGTCTTTCTTCCGGGTTCAAGGCACTGATGTGTGTGTGCCCCCTGCCTACCCCTACTCTGTGTGTGACTGGACACAGCAAGAGTTTGGCAGCTGACTTCAGCCAATGATTTTGGCTGAAATCCGCTGATCAGCTGTGGCCAATCACACACACAGAGTGGGAACCTTTAATACTACTTTAAAGACATAATTTACCTTTTGCCATCCACCCAAAGTAGTTGTACTGCGAACAGGCAGCAGCTCCAGGCCGGGCAACCTACGTTTACGTTGCGGCCTTTCTTAAAGGTTCAAGGTGTGCATGCGGGCGTCCCCTGCTTACCCATACTGTGATTGGACACAGCATGAGTTTGGCAGCTGACTTCAGCCAATGATTTTGGCTGAAATCAGCTGATCGGCTGTGGCCAATCACACACAGAGTTGTGTGTTTACAAAAACACACAACTTTGTGTACAAGGAACAGCAACCTGCCTGACAGACAGATAGTAAAGTAAAAGCAGCACCTTATTATACACATTACACATTGTTAGGTACACAGTTAACCCTTTGATTGCCCCTAGGTATTAACCCCTGTCCCAGCCAGTGTCATTAGTACAGCGACAGCGTACAGTATTAGCACTGATTAGTATTAGTGTCACTATTGATGTCAGTGTCAGTTAGTGTACCCCCCAGCCAACATCAGCTACTGTTAGATTGCCTGCCACACTATCACAGTCCCACTAAAAGTTGCTGATCACTGCCATTACTACTATAAAAAAAATAATAATTCAGTATATATACACCATACTTTTGTAGACGCTATCAGGAAGATTTACTGAAACTGGTGCACACAGAATCTGGTGCAGTTTTGTATGGTAACCAATCAGCTTCTGACTTCAGCTTGCTTTGACAATAAAACCTGGAAGCTGATTGGTTTTGATGCAGCACTGCACCAGATTTTGCATTCTCCAATTTTAGTAAATCAAACCCTGTGCATCTGTATTCTGCTACACCAAAGACATGTAGCAGAATACATTTTGGCCTAAATTTATCAAGAAATTCATTTTTTTTTATTTGGATATGTTTTATAACAGAAAGTAGATAATATCATTTTTATTTTTCAAAATGTTCAGTTTTTTTTTGCTTATAACTCAAAAAATAAAAAACCCCAGTGATGATCAAATACCACCTCTATTTATGTGAAAAAACAATAAAAAATGAATTTGCGTACAGTCCATGCCTGCGTAATTGCCAGTTAAAGTAGCACAGTGCTGAATAGCAAAAATGGCCTGGTGATGAAGGGGCTAAAACCTTCCGGAGCTCAAGTGGTTAAAAAAAACTCCAGGTGGTTTAAATGACAATAATATTTTGTTGCGTGCATTACACCTATTTAAAGCACACCTGGAGCTCTTTCATAAATGACAGCTGGATGGGGAATTACATTCATAGCATATCCTACCATAATGAGCCACCATCCTTGTTGTGGCCGAAACCTGAGCATATTTCAGTATATAACTATAACCGCGCAAAAAACGAAGCTATATAAATTGATAACCAAACAAATGAGCTTAGCTATACTCCCTGGCTAATATCATCATGCATTTCTCTTTGTCTTTTGCAGTTTGCTGGCTTTTTACTTTATAGATTGAAACCCCTTCCCAAGCTATATAAAACATCTTGAAGCGTGTAATAATATTAAGAGGTAAAATAATTGACTTATATCTTTCAGCATGAGGGTAATTTTTAGTGCACAAATTTGAGGAAAACCCTAATGACCACATTCAGTATAAGTTTGTCTCTATTTAAAAATAAGTCTTGATGAAGCCTAATATTACCCGATTCATATACATAGTTTTTTTTTTTTTTTTTATTTTCTGATTATTCTTAGACCTATTACATTGAAGCCACTTCTGTTGCTGTATATAACACATC
The DNA here is from genome assembly GCA_037952835.1 of Lithobates septentrionalis. Classification (NCBI taxonomy): domain Eukaryota; kingdom Metazoa; phylum Chordata; class Amphibia; order Anura; family Ranidae; genus Lithobates; species Lithobates septentrionalis. The sequence continues at coordinate 450,656 of JBBDGP010002324.1, read as the reverse complement.
TGGTAGCATGTAAAGAAATAAAAATATAAAAACTTTTTTTATATATTTATATCTTCAGCATGCTGGTAATTTTCAGTGCCTGAACCCTAGGAAAATCTTCAGGGGGAATTAATGAGAACATTCAATATAAGCTTGCCTTTATGTGAAATAAGTCTTCATTTAGGATAAAGCTTAATATTTTTTTACTTATTTACCCTAATCATACATTTTTCCTTTATAGTCTCTTCTACAGCGTATATATAATGAGTGTAGTATGTTTGAATATTATACTTTATACTTTAATATTATTGTTGCTTCTATGGTTCTGCTGTGTCCTAGTACTCCATGATTAAGCTCTGGGGGTGGAGTAAAACGTGTTGGGGCATGGCCTGGTTGGAGCCCCGGCTGAGGCTGCCATACACCTCCTCACAGGGTTTTGCTGTGATGTGTGACTTTTAGGACTTCCTTTCCCTACCCATTTTTAAATAGTCACCCCTAATGTTAATTAAAATTTGGTCAAGGTCCAATAATGGAGAAATGCCCAAATTTACTCGCTTATATAGATTATCCAAAAAAAGAAGGCCAGGAATAACATATAGATGGGTAAATAGGAGTAGAAACAATATACAGTGGAACCTTGGATTACGAGCATAATCCGTTCCAGGAGAATGCTTGTAATCCAAAGCACTCGCATATCAAAGCGAGTTTCCCCATAGAAGTCAATGAAAACTAAGATAATTTGTTCCGCATTGACTTCTATTACATGCAATGCCGCATGTGGCCAGAGGTGGGGGGCGCCGGAGAGCCCCGAAAATACTCGGGGACAGTTCGGCTGAACTCGGAAACACTTGAAAACTGAGTATTTCCGAGTGTTTCTGAGTATTTCCGAGTGTTTCTGAGTATTTCCGAGTGATTCTGAGTATTTCCGAGTGATTCTGAGTATTTCCGAACGGCTCCGAACCATTCCGAGTGTCCCCGGCGCCCCCGCACCTTTGGCCAAATGTTGTACTGCACACCACATTAGCTTGAATTCTGATAGTTTTGCGAGACAACACTCGCAAACCGAGTCAGAATTAAAAAAAAAAAAGTTGCTCGTCTTTCAAAATGCTCGTTAACCGCGTTACTCGTAAACCAAGGTTCCACTGTAATATGTTATAGGCTTTTATTACAATATTATTGTAGAAGCCACTTTTTAGTGAATAGTATGGATATGAGGAGTAATGATGTTTGCACTTTAGTGAATTACCTACTCCTGTTGAAAGATAAAAGTTGTAGCGATAGTTATTTCATGTGTGTAGTTATTATGTATCTTTTTTTTTTAAATATGTATTTATTAAGATTTTTACAAGAAAAATCAAACACATAGTAGTACAGAACCACACATGATCTCAAAAAGGCCAACATGTGTGACAGAGTCTGTACAGTAACTTTGTGTACATCGAAAATATAACACAACATCCGAGAAGCTTGTAAGCTGCAATCATCGAAAGGTTTTCGTGAATTAAACAGTAACACAAAGAAAACAAGAAGAGAGAAAATGTAAAGTAAGAGAAGAAGAGAGAGTGCGGGGGGGGGGGGGGGAGGCTGAGAGGATAGAAGGGAGAGCCCAACTTTTGACTGCTGATCAGGTATTAATAAAACCAAGTAGTGCTGTAGTTGTGTGTATGAATATTAAGCAGACATAAAGACAATATCCAGGTATGTAACAAAAGTTTTAAAAATGAATCAGCAGACCCATATTTTAGTCTGGGAACAAGTGGAAGCCTGTTTGATGTGTGTGAGATCCTCCATGAGACATAAATCGTCAATTGCCAATTTTCTGAAACCATTGAGCCCTAATGATAATGTTTTATTGTTTCCAGTATATAGGAATGAGCGATTTAGCTGTGTTAAATAGATGTGGGTTGATGAAACACTTATATCAATTTGTTGGTTCATTTTTACAATGAAAAACCCTGACCATGGATTCAAGTCAACAATAGAGCCCTGAATTTTGGCAATTAAGGACAACACTTCTCTTCAAAATGGTTTAATGTTGGGGCAATGCCACCATATGTACCAGACATATAGTGATCTCCTACCTTCCTCTTTGACATGACAAGACAGCTCTGAATCCCTAAGCACATGGTGTCAGCCCTGCCTACTTAATTTCTGATACATAACAAAGGACACTGACCTCTCCTCATTCCCTCCCCCCTCCTCGCCTTCATAACCCCTGCTTGTGCATAGGAAAATAGCACAGGAAGTTATCAACTCATAACATTTTTGACAAAATTAACAGGTATTTTTGCACATATCAAACAGATATAGCCTTTTGTAATGGTATAATTAGCAGGCCACAAGGGACCACAAGGGAGGAAATAAAATACATTATTTGTTAGGGACTACACACACTTTAAATATATTATTTAAAAACCTCCATGTGGTATACTTGACAATAATGATTTGGTTTGTGCATTACACACCTGTTTAAAGGACACCTGGAGTTCCTGCATGAATGATTTTAGCTAATTGTTTAAAATAAATATGCTGTGAAAACAAATAGTTTTTCATTGCACAAAACTATCATTCCATTTACTTTAATATGTAGAGACAAGACAGTTGGATTGAGGATTACATTTATAGCATGTTCTACCACAATGAGCTGTCATCTTCTAGCATACCTAATCAAGGCTGAAGCCTGAACATAAACACATTTGTTTTACATATTTCAGTAAATAGCCATGCAAAAAAAGTTACTTTCTTTGTGGATCCCTTGTCTCTTTCAGAATCAAAGGCTCATTTAGGTAGGCAATGTTTGGTGTTTTAAAACAATAAAAAATGGTGCAGGTGACAAAAACAGCCTACAAGGACATAACAGAGTCCTTATAAAGTCCATATATAGTCCAATAAATTCCAGAAAGAATGAGAAAATAAACACTCCAGGCAGCCTGTTTAAGAGTGGAGTTGGGCAAACAGTTCGAGCTGAGCAAAATTTCGGCCCGAACATCGCCTGTTTGGTCGTTTGGCGAACACCCGAATTTATGGGCACATTGTGCGCTGCACAGTGCATTCTAAAACCCTGGTTGGGCAAAGCTTTGCGCAATCAGGGCACAGTGAATAGCTGGTTGTTAAGAAGTGGGCTGGGAAGCCGGTCACAGCGTCCCTAACAACGTATGAGTCATCAGCTGTCAAAGGGCTTCCCTGCTGAACACCATGGCTGAAGGTGCCCATGGTAACTCTGGAGGAGCTGCAGAGGATCCACAGCTCAGGTGGGAGAATCTGTCCATAGGACAACTATTAGTCATGCACTCCGCAAATCTGGTCTTTATGTAAGAGTGGCAAGAAGAAAGCCATTGTTGAAAGAAAGCCATAAGAAGTCCCATTTGCAGTTTGTGAGAAGCCATGTGGGGGACACAACAAATATGTGGAAGAAGGTGCTCTGGTCAGATGAGACCAAAATTGAACTTTTTAGCCTAAAAGCAAAACGCTATGTGCGGCAGAAAACTAACACTGCACATCACCCTGAATACACCATCCCCACCGTGAAACGGGGTGGTGGCAACATCATTTTGTGGGGATGCTTTTCTTCAGCAGGAACAGGGAAGCTGGTCAGAGTTGAGGGGAAGATGGATGGAGCCAAATGCAGAGCAATCTTATAAGAAAACCTGTTATGCCCCGTACACATGATCGGAAATTCGGCCAGCAAAAGACCGATGAGAGCTTTTGGTCGTAAAATGCGACCGTGTGTAGGCTCCATCGGACTTTTGCTGGCGGAATTCCAGCCAGCAAAAGATGGAGAGCATGTTCTCAATTTTTCGGTCGGAAAAGTTCAGATCGGAAATTCCGATCGTCTGTACCAATTCCGATGCGCAAAATTCCTACGCATGCTCGGAAACAATTCACCGCATGCTTGGAAGCATTGAACTTCATTTTCTCGGCTTGTCGTAGTGTTGTACGTCATCGCGTTCTTGACGGTCGAAAGTTCAGTGAACTTTTGTGTGACCGTGTGTATGCAAGCCAAGCTTGAGCGGAATTCCGTCGGAAAAACCATCCAAGATTTTTCCGATAGAAATTCTGCGTGTGTGTACGTGGCATTAGAGTCTGCAAAAGACTTGAGACTGGGGCGGAGCTTCACCTTCCAGCAGAACAACGACCCTAAACATACAGCCAGAACTACAATGGAATGGTTTAGATCAAAGCATATTCATGTGTTAGAATGGCCCAGTGAAAGTCCAGACCTAAATCCAATTGAGAATCTGTGGCAAGACTTGAAAATTGCTGTTCACAGATGCTCTCCATCCAGTCTGTTTGTGATAATAGGGTTGCACTAACTGTATATTAACTATTTGAAATAAGAGGCCTTGGGTCGAGTCCTGTCCAGGCCATTGTGTACCATGTGTTTTCTAGTTGGATGAGATAAGCGCTGTAACTTCAACATTGATGTAAGTGTTCTGTACTTTTTAATATACTTCACAATTTGCAGTTTTACACTACACATGTGGAGATGTTTTATTGTTATGGATACTGGATCGTATGATATAACGAGAGAGTGGTGCCCCTTCTATAGTGATATGTGGTGAGATCCCTGGAGCCCTCTCATGGATCATCCCCCTGGAGATTTATGCTTATATCAGCTTGTATGACTCAGTGCCGCTGATATCTGAGTCCACAATTTCTGGTAAGCGTATTTACCCTCCTTTGGTGGTGTATAATCACATCTTGGTGATCTGCATACCGTGTTTCCCCAAAAATAAGCTCGGGTCTTATATTCATTTTGGTAACCAAAAACACAGTAGGGCTTATTTTCGGGGTGGGGCTTGCCATTTTATGTGCTGTCTTGTCTCCCCCTCTCCCTCTCTGCCTGTCAGTGTGAACATAGTAAAAGTAGTTGTAAAATGCTAGAATCCTCACAAAGGTGTTTGTCTCTGTTATCTAATTGTGTTACATACCTTCTTATAGTGCCGGGCACTTCTGTGACCCAAAAAGTAGAAGAAAGATCTTGCGAGCCACAACGGACCAATGCCTATAAAAAAGAAATTATGATGATAACCAGCTGCAGACGTTTCATAACCGTGCAATAGTGAAATAAATAAATAAATGCGTTGCGCTAGAAGAAATTAAAGATAAATATGTATCCAAAGTGTATAATTCAAATACAAAACTGTATGTGACAAATTCAAAAATAAACACCCATAAATAAATAATGAGCAATAAACTGATAAGTGACAATCCGTGATAAAAAATTAATTATTAAAGTACAATGTGCATATATAATATCGCTGAAACCAAAGTGCATACATAGAATAAAGGAGATTTGAGGGGCGGGACTTTGAGTGAGGCACACGGATGCAATAGAGAAATAAATAGGAAAATGTTTTTTTTATTTGAGTCAATTCATAGAACAAAGGTTGGGGGTATGCAATTCATTACATAATGTATGTCAATACTTAAAGGTCAATCCTCACACATAAATACATTGTCCAACCAGAATTTAAAGCAGTATTATACAAATACACCGGTCACGTAATAACATGATTAATTGAATTGTAGAAAATACTCATAAAATTAGCTAGCGCATTAAAGCGTCATTAGAAATACTGGTTAAGGTAAGATAAGTAGGAAAAATAATCTAAAAACATATATCTTGACTCTATTGGAAAATATAAGGCAGTATTATACAGTTGCACAGGTCACATAAGTACGTGATTAATTGCAGTGTAGATAATACTAAAAACGGAATATGATGCATTAAAGCATCACTGGAGAAAAAAAGAGAGAATATAGGCTAGGTAGAGAGGAACGGCCATAGTGAATTCTTGAATGTGTTGTTATAACGGTAGTTGTTAGCTCTACGTGTTTCAGGACCTTAAAGTCACTCGTCAGGAGCAAGACTGTAATAATCATCTAGAAATGGAGAAAAGAACATATTGGTAATCTGAAAAATAAGTGGGCAAATGCAGAAAGTGTGAAAACCCCACACATCCATACATTTGTCGCACAAACTTACATGAGTGCGTCCGCACAGAGGGGAGAGCACAACCGTGTGAGTCACACCGGCCAAAGATGCCACATCACAGAGCTGAGGGGGCCCGTCCAGGCAGCACACAACCAATTCTCCCTGTGCAATGGGTGTTTTCTTTGCACACACCATTGGAACAATCAACCCTATAGCTTCATTTTTTTCATTTTATTTCCTCTTTTTATTTTTAATTTTTTGTAAACTTGCATTGTGTGTGCGCACTGGGGACACCGGCCGCTGTTTGTCTTTACCCGTGCCTCCCCTGTCACGTCCCGGAGCTGTGACGCGCACTGTGGGTTTCCCCTCCGCCCCCTTCTGACGTGTGGTGGGCGGGGTTTCCCCCACTGCTCATCAGCGTCATGCCCTCTGTGCCGGCTGTTTGGCATCCTCGAGGCGCCTATAAATCAGCCGACCGGCTTACCACCTTCAGCATTAGGGAAACTCGGTTGACGCCCCTGGCTGGTCACGCTTGGCTAAGCTGGTGGCCAGACTCTTGGTGTGTCCCCTGCCCCCCTGCCTGCTGTTGCATGACGTTGGAGGCTTGTCTTGGATGGCTCTCCTTGCGGGGGCTTCCCCCCAAATTGGGACCTGCACCTTTGTCTCGGGTGCATACCTCCCTCATCACACCACTCCTCTCTTGGCTTCCTTGTCCAACTTACTTTGCAGCAGGTAACCAATTTTTCACCATCTCACCCTCAGCTTTCTTTCTTTCCCCCTATTCCCCCCCTTTCTCTCCCCCCTTCCTTCCCACCTTGTACTTTTCCTCCTTTTTTTCCAACACTTCACTCCTCTTTTCACTCTGCTTTTCACTCTCTCACCCTTCATCACTTCACTTCCTAATCTTTCCCTCCTATATCCTCATTGCACTTCATTCACAGGTCTTTTTCGTCCAGCAGGTTTCCCCTCCTGGGGCCATTCCTCTCCTCCCTTCACTACACACCATCTTCACTTCTTGACCAATTTGGGAGGTTGCCCCTGCTGGTTGTGTGCTGCCCGGACGGGCCCCTCAGCTCCGTGATGTGGCATCTTTGGCCGGTATGTCTCCCTCACACGGTTGTGCTCTCCCCTCTGTGCGGACGCACTCATGTAAGTTTGTGCGACAAATGTATGGATGTGTGGGGTTTTCACACTTTCTGCATTTGCCCACTCATTTTTAAGATTACCAATATGTTCTTTTCTCCATTTCTAGATGATTATTACGGTCTTGCTCCTGACGAGTGACTTTAAGGTCCCGAAATGCGTAGAGCTAACAACTACCGTTTTAACAACACATTCAAGAATTCACTATGGCCGTTCCTCTCTACCTAGCCTATATTCTCTCTTTTTTTCTCCAGTGATGCTTTAATGCATCATATTCCCGTTTTTAGTATTATCTACACTGCATTTAATCACATACTTATTTGACCTGTGCAACTGTATAATACTGCCTTATATTTTCCAATAGAGTCAAGATATATGTTTTTAGATTATTTTTCCTACTTATCTTACCTTAACCAGTATTTCTAATGATGCTTTAATGCGCTAGCTATTTTTATGAGTATTTTCTACAATGCAATTAATCATGTTATTACGTGACCGGTGTATTTGTATAATACTGCTTTAAATTCTGGTTGGAGAATGTATTTATGTGTGATGATTGACCTTTAAGTATTGACATACATTATGTAATGAATTGCATACCCCCAACCTTTGTTCTATGAATTGACTCAGATAAAAAAACATTTTCCTATTTATTTCTCTATTGCATCCGTGTGCTTCACTCAAAGTCCCGCCCCTCAAATCTCCTTTAAACTTAATGGGATGGAGGATGGGATCTGCACGGCCCCCTATCCTCATACGAAGTCCCACCATATCCATTTTTTCGTTTTGCATACATAGAATGTAGAAGTGCAGAGTACTTCTGCATATACAAAGATATAAATAAAAGTTCATATGTAATGAGTGTAAATTTTCAAATATATAACACAGTGTCCATTAGTGGTGTCATCCAGAATGCTCATCTGATATGTGTTGCTGCAAAAACCATGCTCCAGTGCACTCCAATGACCCCCCAAAAGCTTATGCGCTCACCACAGTGGCTAATTGTGTCCAAACACGCTTTGGAGCCACCCCTGGGCTCTATAATGAAGTGCAGGGGCCGATCTCCAGCTGGTTCAGTCAGTACCGCTTCAAGCCATAAATAAGAAAAACTCAGATAGTGTAATAACGTAAGGATTTATTTAAAAAACACGCTCCCCACATCGGGTTACTCACATTCCACAGGTGCGTAAGTACACCACTCTATTTCAGGCTTTCAAATGATAAAAACCGTTGGTATGGCGTGTAGTATGGTATGCTCCTCGATTCAACTCCGTGCTGTCAGCTCCGTCCTGGCCCCTCCTCTACGCATGTTCGAAACAGGGATCCCGTGTCTTCATCAGGGGGATCTCTTCTGTGACCCGTCTGAGCTTTCTTCCCAGCTCCGAGCAGCTGGCAGAAGAGGTGAGCAGTGGGGGATCAGCTGAGCACTGCTCGGCGCTTCCATGGCCCGCCGGATTAGTATCTCCCACTCCAAACACTGCAGAGGGAGGGGGGCCCGAGATCCCCCGCTGACAGCTAGCAGAAGTGTAGAGCAGCGGGGGATCAGCTGAGCGGCGCTCGGTGCTTCCATGACCCGCCGGAGCTCTCTTCCCCGCTCCGAACACTGCAGAGATCCTCCGCTGACAGCTGGGAGGAGAGGAGGAGAGCAGCGGGAGATCAGCTGAGTGATAATGAAGGTATTTGACTCAATTAGATTACAGAAACACACATCTTTTAAATTATATAATACTGTAATAGAGAGGGTTCTAGCAGTTTACAACCACTTCAAACTAGGGCTTATTTTTGGGGTAGGGCTTATATTGCAGCCCTCCCCGAAAATCACAGTAGGTCTTATTTTTGGGGAAACATGGTATTAACGTTTGTGGCTGCCGTTCACAGTAATTTGGATGAACACTATTATGATTTACTGAATGAACTTTCTACACTTATAGTTGAATGTTAATAAGTTTTTATGCAATGTGCACTTTATATAGAATCTGTTTTCACAACATGTCAATGACCTTTTATTTTGATTATGCATATACGTACTCACATTGTTTACTCACAGTATCTCTTCCTCTAATAAAAGCACCTGCCACAGTGTAGTAAGACACTGGATAGGCACACAGTTAACCCTTTTTTTGCCCCTGATGTTAACCTCTTCCCTGCCAGTGTCAGTAGAGTGACAATGCATATTTGTTAGCACTGATCACGGTATTAGTGTAACTGGAACCCATAAAGTATCAAAAGTGTCAGAATGTCCGCTGCAATAATGCAGTCCTGCTTATAGTGATCGCCGCCATTACTAGTAAAAAAATAAAATAAATCTATCCCATAGCTTGTAGACACTAAAACTTTTGCGCAAACCAATCAATATTTTTTTTACCAAAAATATGTAGCAGAATACATATTGGCCTAAATGTATGAAGAAATTAGATTTTTTTATTGAATATGTTTTATAGCAAAAAGTAAAAAATATATATATATATTGTCGGTCTTTTTTTGTTTAAAGCGCAAAAAATAAAAAAAACGCAGCAGTGATCAAATACTATCAAAAGAAAGCTCTATCTGTGGGAAAAAAAGGCAAACATTTTATTTGGGTACAGTGTCGCATAAGCGCGTATTGGCAGTTAAATTAACACAGTGCCATATCGCAATAAATGGCCTGGTCATGAAGGGGGGTAAATCTTACAGACGTCAAGTGGTTAAAACTGCTGCAGGTATGTGTAGACACCTCTAATTGCCTACATTATACATTCTAGTATCTTTATATTTTCTTTGAAGTCTCTTGTTCCTGTGTGCTCACTTTTAGGACAGTCCAGCAACAAATGTACGACTGGCTAAGCCCTGCCTCTAGCTGGAAGAAAGGAATGATAATAAATACAAACTGGCCTAAAATAAACCTGTACTGAGAGAAAATAAAATGCTAGTTGCCTGGCTGCCTCAGGAACAAGTTGTTCTTAGTAACTGACCTGGAACAAAAATGCAACAAGTCAAGTCAGGACTCCTGATCTACAGTACAAACTGGTTCTAGACTAGCACAGAGTGTTGCTGACTGTGTCCAGTGGCAGAATTTAGCTATTACAGAATGCAGAAAACTATTAGCACCTATTCAGCCTTGTGAATGTAAAGCCCCGTACACACAGGCCAAATGTCGGGAGACATCGGCCGGTTAAAAAACAAAAACGGCCAACATTCGGCCCATGTGTATGTCAGTCAGTCCAACAAAAGCCAGGGCGTGACTATCGTCCTTGGCTGACCAATGGGGAACTGTGTCTGGGTTTATATGAGCGGCGTCTGCTGCTCTGACTCTGGCGCTTCCCCTCCATGGCATGCCAGTGTGACGCTGGTCGAGTCCTGTTTTTGCTACACCGGGTACCACACTCCTCCTGCATGTGTCACTATATTACCAGCTCACTTTATTCACCGAGCAACCATTCCATAACAACAAGTCCATAGCAATCTTCCCTAGCATCCAGTCCATAGCAACCAGTACACCCTATCGATCACTGTTAGTTCTTCAGGTAATTATTTGTTTATTTTTCCCAATCCCTTTCACCACCACCACTTACTCACCCACACTTTGTGGTATGTGTGCATGTATTCATACATGCATGCCATTTTTCACTCTCTATCACATTCACTTGGCTCAGGGGACTCTTCTACCTCTACCCCACGTGGGTTATTTACTATTATACATTATCATTTATTCCTAGATTGGAGCCCCTGCTGCATCCGAGGTTGGACATACATTGTCCTTGGGAATCACATTCATGTTTCCTGCTTTGCTACAGACTCCACCTCTTCTCCCGATACAGCTCCCGATACAGACAATTATGCTGGCCCAATTGCTCCAGTACAGATATCTTCACAAGCTGCTAACACTTCATGTCCCTGCTTCTCCTGTGGGTTGCATGATCAGAAATTTTATGTGATGTTTATATCTCTCTACAGATTTTATATTATCACGCATTCACCACTGAAGAGTGGCTTCATTGCCATGAAACGCATCAGGCTTACAATGATGCATATGTTTTATACTCATAGACCACTACCTTGTGTTCTCAGGATTTTTTCATGGAGGATTATTTTTTCAACTACATCATGTACGATTTGACAATTATATGCTGATGGTTTGTAATAAAAAAAAACATATTACTGGCATAAATGATGGAAAATATGTTAGATAACTAACATCATATCGACGACAAGCCAAAAAAATATGGATAAACAGTTAAAACAATAGCACAATTATGCATTATAAATAAAAGCATTGATTTCTATATCAACATTCAACCCAAAGGGCCTAAGGCATCTGATTTTGTAAATCCAGCCCATCTCTAACTGAGAAATGGCACGTCGCTTAGGTCCCCCTCTCCAAGGTAATTTCAATCAATCAACACCCACAAACGAGGTCCCCTTGGGGTCCCGTTTGTGTGCTTCTAAGAAGTGTCTTGAAACTGGATGCCCTTTGAAACCTCTCCTGATATTCCCTATGTGTTCATTTAATCTGACCTGTAGAGGTCGGACAGTCCGTCCCACGTACTGGAGCCCGCATGGACAGGTCAGCAGATAGACAACACCGGGAGTGGAACAGGTGATAAATTACTTTATTGGGAACTCACGAGAGGTACTCAGGGAAGTGAAGTGTGTGATCCTCTTATCCCTAATCACATTAATGGAACATACCTCACAATTTTTACATATATAATAACCCACTAGGTTTTGAAAAAACATTGGTCTATTGACGGGTGGGTCACAGACACTAGGGGCCACAAGTGACTTAATTGAAGGAGCCCCTCTAAAGACTACTTGAGGTCTGTCGGGAAGGACAGATCCGAGCACCCAGTCATTTTTGACAATATGCCAATGTTTACGCAGAAGTTATTTTATTGAAAAATGTTGGTGGGAATACCCTGTTATAAAGGAACAGGAGGAATGACTATTGTTCTCACATCCATCTACCATGATTTTATCAGCAATCAAATGTTCACGATCCAACTGTTGTACCTCCTCAAGTTTCTGATTCAGGAAGGAGGCATTATACCCCTTCTCTACAAGTCTATCCGTGAGGATTTTAGATTGAACCTTGAAATCATCAATTCTTGAGCAGTTACATCTCATTCTTATATATTGACTTTTGGGTAATGAATCAAGCCATGGCTTGTGGTGACAGCTGTCGCGGGGTATAAATGAATTGCGATCTGTTGTCTTAAAGTAGGTGAAAGTGAATAAGGAATCACCTTCACCCCAGATTTTAAGGTCTAAAAAATTGATAGTATGTTGGCTGGCTTCATAGTTGAGTTCAATACCCCTGTCTTTATTATTCAAGTTTTCAATGAATATATGCAGGGATTCGCGGGTACCATTCCATAGGAGGAGGACGTCATCTAAATATCTTGCCCACAAGACCAACTCAGTTCTTGGCTGGGCATAGATGATGTCCTCCCATTTCCCCTTGAATAAGTTGACCAAACTGGGGGCAAATTTTGCCCCCATAGCCACACCCTTTGTTTGTAGAAAAAAATGATTACTATGCCAAAAGAAATTGTGGGTGGTGCGCCAAAAGAAATTGTGGGTGGTGGTAGTCTCGGAACCTATCACATATGGCCCACTTCATCGCTAGGAACTCTAGTTTCCCTGAATGCATATGATAGTTCTTCTCGGCAGGTGCTGACCTTAGGAATTTCTTTTGTATCAGCTCAGTCCCAAAGTGTTCTTCCAAGCCTTCTCCTTGTGAGACAAACAACAGGCGGTCCTTCAACTCAATAGCTGTCAGGGCTGGCTCAGCCCTTCCTTCTCTGAGCTGGCCACTCAGCTGTCGGCTAATTGCCAGCTCTCATCTCTCTCCACAGTTAACCAGATGTGGATCTGCTTGTCAGTCCCGCCTACTTAAAGATCTCCAGCTCACTTCATTCCTGCCTTCGCCTTGGTCACATCACAAGTAACCATCTTCTGCGTTCCTGTTTAACCACTTAAGGACCAGCCTCGTTTTGGATTTTAGGTGTTTACATGTTTAAAACAGTTTTTCTTACTAGAAAATTACTTAGAACCCCCAAACATTATATATGTTTTTTTTTCTAACACCCTAGATAATAAAATGGCGGTCGTTGCAATACTTTTTTTGCACCGTATTTGTGCAGCGGTCTTAAAAGCGCACTTTTTTGGGAAAAAAATCACTTTTTTGAATAAAAAAAAAGGACAATGGTAAAGTTAGCCCATTTTTTTTTATATTGTGAAATATAATGTTATGCCGAGTAAAGTTATACCCAACATGTCACACTTCAAAATTGCGCCTGCTCGTGGAATGGCGTCAAACTTTTACCCTCAAAAATCTCCATAGGCGACGTTTAAAAAATTCTACAGGTTGCATGTTTTGCGTTACAGAGGAGGTCTAGAGCTAGAATTATTGCTCTCGCTCTACCGGTCATGGCGATACCTCACATGTGTGGTTTGACCACCGTTTTCATATGCGGGCGCTACTCGCGTATGCGTTCTCTTCTGCGCGCGAGCTCGTTGGGACAGGGGTTTTTTTTTAAAAAAAAATTATTTTTATTATTTATTTTACATTATTTTATTAATTTTTACACTGTTTTAGAAAAAAAAATTGTGTCACTTTTTTTCCTATTACAAGGAATGTAAACATCCCTTGTAATAGAAAAAAGCATGACAGGACCCCTTAAATATGAGATCTGTGGTCAAAAAGACCTCAGATCTCATATTTACACTAAAATGCAATAAAAAAAAAAAGTCATTAAAAAAAATGACATTGAAAAAAATATAAAATTGAAAAGAGAGGGGCGGGACTTTAAATGAAGTTTGCATCCCTGGAGGTGACACGATGCAAATGAAAGTGGGCGATACTCAGAATATTAGGCTATGAACACACAAAACATTGTAGAATCAGTATTGAGCAATCACTGATTTATTGTACAGAGTTTACGGTAATAATGGTATTCACAAGGTAAGATAGTGACCCCGTTTCCCATTATTGGTCCATATATATTTATTTACCTCATCACCATTATCACCTTTTTTATTTTATCTTACTCACCAGCCTATTATACAATTGTTATTACATTGTCTTTATAATTATTTTTGCTTCTTTCCCCCGCCCCCCTCCTTTCTTACAGATGTCCATCATTTCTGCACTTCACTTTTTTATATATTCTGGTTGTCCACCCCTGGGGTACACTGTCTCCCCCTGGTATTCATCCTTGGTTGGGCTTATCCACCTCAGCTCCCGGGGCTGATGTTTGTTGTCCGGCCGGACTCCGGCCCTCCATATCCTTATCCAGTCTCATTGGCATTATTGTAAGCGGTCGTGGTAAATGGGGATAACTACCCCTCTTTTCCTTTCTCCTCTCCCTTCATAACTCATTTTGTTGTATACTCTACACAAACTAATTATGTGTTTCTATACCTAGACATTTTCCCCATATTTGCTCCTGAAGAGTGGTAGTTGCCACAAACGGAGGGGGGGGCCCTCTCCCGCCACTGATAAAAGTGATCTCGTGGCGAATCCGCTGCCGGGACCATTTTTCTTAGAAAGCCTGCCGCCGCACGAAAACGGCGATACCGGGGTTATGGCAGCTAGCTGCTGCCATAACAACGATATCCCCCTTCAAAGTTTGGACGTACATCGGCGTGCGGCGGTCCGGAAGTGGTTAAAGACTGGCTTTGCTGACATCCCTTCTGGCTCCTTAACCTGCTTGATGTTCCTCTACTTGGATCCCTGACTTCTGGCCTGGCTGATTACCAGATCTGGTTACTGAACTCTGGCTTGGCTGATTACCCGATCTGGTTACTGAACTCTGGCTTGTCTGACTACCTGATCCGATTACTGGACTCTGGCTATGCTTTGACTACGCTTACTCTATTTACCTTTTTATTTTTATTACTAAACAAGTGTAATTTTACTGTACTTCTGTCTCCGTCTGGTTCATGGTTTCTGACAGTAGGCAAAGGCCACAGAAGATACAATTCAGAAGATACAGTCAATCCACTTGTTGGTAAAGTTTTTTCCAGATTGGATGAGCAAGATCACCGCTTGGATCAGTTTGCCATGGCGTTACAAACGCTCCTGAGTCGCACGGCTCATCTGGAATCCCCCACTGTTGCAGGCCGTCCCTGCTGCTGCGCCAGTCTCTGTGCAGGCACCCGCCTTGAGTATTAACTCTATAAAAGGTATGTCTGGTTCTGCACCGCTTCCCCATCGATTTGAGGGCCATCCAGTTCAATGCAGAGGGTTTCTCAACCAAGTTGAGATATACTTTGAGATGCTGCCCCAGGCATTACCCACGGACAGATGCAAAGTAGGGTTCGTGATATTTTTTCTTTATGAGAGAGCCTTGGCCTGGGCAAACCCTCTATGGGAGATGCAAAAAACTGTTGTCTTGAGTTACCCTGAGTTTGTGGCCTCCTTTAAAAGGGTATTTGACGTTCCCACACGCTCCGCTTCTGCTGCCAAGTGCCTCATGTCCATTAAACAGAGTACGAGAACTGTTGCATCAGAGGTTGCTTGGAACAATGAGGCCCTCGTGGCTGTTTTTTCTCTTGGTCTCTCGGATTCCATCAAGGATGAGATAGCAGCCCGAGATATACCCACTGAGCTGGAGAGCTTGATCTCGTTTGCCATCCTCATTGACTCCAGACTCAGAGAAAGACTTTCTTTTAAGGAGAACTTGCGGAAGCCTCCTGTACGTTTGCCTCCGAGCTTTGCAGTCCCACCCGTGCCTCCCTCACCTCCTGGTACCGAGTCGGTCAGTGAAGATGAACCCATGCACTTGGGCTTCACGCATCTCTCTGCGGATGAGAGAGCCTTTAGGAGGAGGGAGAGATTGTGCCTTTATTGTGGCCAGGCAGGTCACTTTTTGAAGTCTTGTCCTACCTGAGAACACCCGAACCTTGAGGTCCTGTCATGGACAGACCTTAGGTGGTGTTGTGTCCTCCCCAGTTATCCAGAAAGATAAGCCCCTGGTTTTGGTCATCCTTTCTTGGGCTAAGTTGTCTATCGAGATACAGGCTCTAATCAACTCTGGGGTTGCAGGCCTGTTCATTGATGCTGCCTTTGTATCAAAGCACTTGATTCCACTGCAGCTGCGTGACACTCCACTTGCCATTGAGGCTCTTGATGGGAGACCTCTACAGCCTGCCCATGTGACTCATGAGATGGTTCCATTGTCTATGGATGTAGGGGCTCTTCACCATGAGATAATCCAATTCCAAGTGATTTCATCTTCTAAGTTTCCGCTGGTTATTGGTTATCCTTGGTTACAGAGGCACAACCCCTCTTTTGATTGGCTCCGTGCTGAGGTTCTCTCCTGGTCACCACAATGCAGTGAAACATGCTTCCGGAAGGTAGCGTACCTCTTCACTCTCCTCTCTGCCAGAGGAGTACCGTGATTTTAGCGAAGTCTTTGACAAAGGTCAAGCCAGTAGTTTGTAAAAACGGGGGTTATTCCTGCGCTACCAGATTGGAAAAAATGTTATATAGTCGTGTAATCGACTTTTGGACCTGTATGCAACCTCTATCGCTGGACAGCTGCATGCACCAAAAACAAGGGCTCAGACACAAACCCAAATCTAATTGTGTGAAGAGAGAGGGGGGGGGTGCCACGATTAGCTCTTTTTTTAAATTACATGTCAGCGGGTCTGCACCTTTTCAGAGTCTGCCGTTGTGTAACAACCATCTCTGAAAGATACTCAAATGAGATCAGGTCGTCCCGCTCCATCACCATGGAAATATACCAACAATTCGGCCTCCTCCCACTGAATATATTGATCATACCTTTTACCAACCAAGAAAATGGCCGCGCACATGGGAAACCTAATAATGGCCGGCGCGGCTCAAGAAAATGGCCGCCAATCTATTCCTATGGGAGAGACTATTTAAGACTAACATCAGCCTATTTCGTTCATCCCCTGAAGAAGTCACGTGATCGGTGACGTCACGCGTAGGGACGGAATAGGCTTGTTTCGTTTTACCTTCCTTGCTGAATACATTGCGAGCTCGCTGCTCGTAGGATACCATGCTGTATGAAAATAACTGCTAATACATGATGTGGAGGAGTAGCTAGGAGCCGCACTGTCCTAGGACCCCAGTTAGGACCACAACTAGACATATCCCAGCCCCCAATAGGATCCTGTAGAGTCAGCAAGTCCGGACGCAGAGACGCAGGAGAGACCCAGGACTCCGGGAGTTAACAACTTATATGCGGTTGACCTAGCACCGCTAGGTAAGGGGCCATTACCTACACTAGTGCATGCTGCATGAAGAGGACATAGAGTGTCCGATCTGCATAGCAACACCCCACTGTCATTTGATCATTGTGTTTGAGCACTGGTTTTTGAACACCATTCATTCTTTTGGACACTTGAATCACCAATTTATTTTGGACACTAACAATTAGAGTGGGTTTATCTACTCACGTTGACCATTCACACTATATTTGCACTGTCGCACTGGTCGCAACACGAGGATCAGGCGACCATATCTCCTTTCTTGTTTGCTTCACTTGATTTTTTGTTTGCTTCACTTGATATATGATCTGTTTATTTTACTGCCCCATTTTTTGCACTTTACTATTTGTATAAGTTTGATCTTCTTATTTAAGGCACAAGAGCACGAGCACTTTGGATATATTGTACTGTAATATCTTAACACATGCAGAATTGGGTTTTTATCTATATATATATTTTTTCACTTTTGATCAACATATGCATCAGTGTTTATATTCATATCCCTTGTTGGAGCAACATCTACTTTTGAGTCATTATATCTATGCATAATTTCAACTCCAATTCATGCGATTTTTTACGATTGTTTTACGTTTATGATTATTTAAAAACTTCGTGGCCTATGAATACTAGGAACTATTATCAACACCTATAAGCTGAGACCCCTTTGGATAGCGCGGCACCCCCCCCCCTCTCTCAAGCCAGTAGTTTGCCTCCACACCGGCCGTATGATTGCGCAATTGACCTTCAACCTGGTGCCACTCCCCCTCATAGCCTTCTTCTCTAGCTCACAGATGAAGCTCTTCGTTGCTTGGAGAAATTGTGTCACCGCCTCTTCACTTTCAGTCTCGACCAGTTCATCTATCACCTCATTAACTATCATGTAGCGGCGCCGGGTTTTTCCTTTCGCCATACTTGCTTCAGAGGCCTTGATAAACTGGCAAGTCACAGTGAGATCACCAACTGTCATATGAATCAGGTGCCCACTGATTTCGTCTTGCAACTTTTCTATATCCATCTGTATATGATTCCTGTGCAGCAACAGTTAATATCTTAATCTCCTCTCAGCTTCACTACGGACAGTGTAACCGCTCTTTTCCACTTCCATGACCCTTTTGCGTTTTCTTCACATGGCCCCACGTTGGGCACCAATTTTGTTGCACATATGCTGAAAGTATGGTCAATAATTCCAATGTGCGAATGGAGCGGACCAGGTGAAACCAGAAGTGTTTTTATTGAAAAGTTTCTGCAATGACACAAACACATGACCTTCAGACTGATAGACTGGGTAGCAACTGCTATTGTGTTCATACAAAATAATACATATCTATATCTATAAATTAAACCACTCTCACCCTGTTTATAGCCTTAAATATGTTCCCTCTTACCTGCAATGACACAAACACATGACCTTCAGACTGATAGACTGGGTAGCAACTGCTATTGTGTTCCCACCAGAAACAAAGGTCAGTCTTTTGGTTCCACTTCTTATTAGCAAAGGTCCCATTAGAATGTGCTTTATGTCATTCAGGCTTTTCACTCTATGCTGCCATCTACTGGTGATTTAATAGAAATGCCACGAGTTTTACTTTCTCCATGACAAAACTATAATCCCTTTTATGGGGTACCTGGCTTTGACACCCCTTATATTTATTACCTTGTTTTACTTGTCGAGTCCTATCACAATACCTCATTCAAAGTCCCGAAACCCCCTCTATGTCCAACAGAAGCCGGACATTTGGCCGTCTTCTGTCGGACGAGCATGCTAAAAAAACAGTAGCCGACTGGCTCCCGATCAGCGCTCTTAGCCATTGGATCAGAATGTTCATGAGGAGGGCCATCCCCCTGTCAGAACACAATAGCTCAGCGGGGGAGATTGCTGTACTAAGGTTGGATCGTTAGTACAGCAGCTCAGACTGGAGCCGTCAGGTTTTTTTGTTCAACCGGCTGGTTTAAGCAATAAAAAAACTGTTAGTGTCTACCAGGATTTACATAGGAAACGTTGGTAAATGGGATGTTATAAATGCAAAGTTGTCTATTACAATCAAGAGTGGTCAGTGGTGAATAGTTCTTAGTCTGAAGGACATACATCCTCTATTTACGTGTTTTGGGGCATAGCCCTTTTGTCAAAGTGGAGGCAAAGGCAAAGAATATATAGAGTGTAGGATAATAAAAGTCTAATGACCGCTCCCACTAGAAATGCTAACCAATGCTATACCAAAGCTGCTATAAGGGCAGCCAGGATACTCCGTGGTACTCTAATCCCCATATTGCATATTTTTAATTTAGCTTGCTATGGACTGGTTGCTATGGACGGTTGCTATAGACTGGGTGCTATGGAGGGGTATTATGGACTGGTTGCTATGGACAGTTGCTATGGAATGGTAGCAATGGACTGGTTGCTATGGACGGTTGCTATGGAGGGTTGCTATGGACTGGTTGCTATGGACAGTTACTATTGACTGGTTGCTATGGATTGGTTGCTATGGACTAGTTGCTATGGACTGGTTGCTATGGACGGCTGCTATGGAGGGTTGCTATGGACGGTTGCTATGGACTAATGCATGGGTTGCGAACAACGAGGGTTTCCCAGGGGCTGTAGGGAGAGGAAATGCTGGATGCCAGCTAGGTACAGTCTGAAAGTGTTGTGGGACAGGCTCAGATGAGTGTGGCAGTTAGACACAAAGGCCAGGACGTGCTTGATGTAACCTGTGCCCATCCCAGGACATGTGGCTAGGAATTTGCAGTAGGTGTCCCAGGCGGTGCGGTAGGCCTTCAGCGTGTTGGGCGACAGTGACCAGTTTATGAGCAGCGTGGCGTTGTGAAGGTGGTCTCTTAGCCCATCATTAGTTGCGACCAAGGTGGGATAGGAAATAAGGTTGGGTCGGCTCCGGGTCTCTGTAAGAAATACAAAGGAAAATTGAGGCGGGACAGTGCGTCTGCTGCGAGATTGCATTTGCCAGGTATGTGAGTTCAGTGCACATTGAAATTGTAGTGAAGGGATATCTGCACCAGCCTGCGTAAGAAGGGCATGATGGTCAGGGACTTGGACCTGCCCTTGTTGACAATCTCAGCCATGGCCAAGTTGTCAGTGGAGAAGACCATGGCTGAACCCCCCCCCCCAGGTGTGTGCCGCGACAATAGGGTAAAGCTCAAAAATGAGGACATCTGGCAGAACCCGGGGACCAGGAGGATTTCCTGTGGCCATGGACCTGCAAACCAATGGGTGCCAAAAATGGCTGCTCCATCTGTTACTATATGAGGTGAGGAGGCTGAAGCTGCTGGGATTATCATGGATACGCCGTTCCAGTTCTCAAGGAAGTTGTCCCACATTGCTAGATCTGCAGCAGCTGCCTCGTCTAGCCTGATGGTTTGATCGGGGTCCTGTGTGTGGGAAAGGAAGAACATGAGTCGAGAAATGAAGGAACGCCCCTGAGGGACAATCCTCATAGCAAAGTTCAGCATGCCTAACAGGGACTGCAGCTGTCTCTTGGTTTCAACTTCGTGAGGTGGTGAAGGCGTGAATGACCACCTGTCAGGAAAAGCCTTTCTGCAAGCGTTCTAGCAATAGAAAGATTAAAAGGATGCCTGAGCACAGAAGTGCCGTCCGGCGCACTCGCATGCGCAATATCGCTAATAGCGGTGCACGGAGAAGCGCGCGCGCGCCCCCTATGACAGCACTTGGCGCCAAAGATGTACTATAAAAAGGGGACTGTTCCATTGCTGCCTTGCTGTCCGGTCTACAGCGTTCCTGAAGACCTCTGTCGCTTTATTACTTGTGATCTGTACCCTGAAACCTGTTACCTGTTTGGACTGTTCTTGACTACCCTGTTTGCTGCCTGCCCCGATCTCGGCTTTGGACTTTCACTACTCTTTTGGATTGCCCTTCTGTACCTGATCTGCCCACCTGTGTTTTGACCCGATCTGCCTGTACCCTGCTGTCTGCATCCTGCTGCTGAACTACAAGACACCTCCCTGCTGTCTGCATCCTGCTGCTGGACTACAAGACACCTCCCTGCTGTCTGCATCCTGCTGCTGGACTACACGACACCTCACTGCTGTCTGCATCCTGCTGCTGGACTACAAGACACCTCCCTGCTGTCTGCATCCTGCTGCTGGACTACACGACACCTCCCTGCTGTCTGCATCCTGCTGCTGGACTACAAGACACCTCCCTGCTGTCTGCATCCAGCTGCTGGACTACAAGACACATCCCTGCTGTCTGCATCCTGCTGCCAGTCTACAAGGCTCCTCCCTGCTGTCTGCATCCAGCTGCTGAGTTACAGAGCACCTTCCTGCTGTCTGCATCCTGCTGCCGGACTACAGGACTCCTCCCAGCTGAATACAGGACCCAGCCCTCTGCTCCAGTTTTCCAGTCAGGCACTTGTGCCCCTTTGTACTCTCGAGCCCCAGTCATCACTACCAGGGGTTCCCGAGTCAGAGGTATACGAGAGGCCGTTCCCTGCATTCCGGGCTCTACCTACCAGGTCACACCACCGTAATCCAGGACACCTTGTCAGGGGGTAGGCTGGCCTGCATAGAGCAGGTGTCAAGGGTAATTCCTAGGAAGGTGATGGACTGTGCGGGGCCTTCCACTTTATGCTCCGCTATGGGCACGTTGAGGTTGCCCAACACTACCCTTAATTTGTCTAAATCTGTGGGGGGCTCGTCGGGCCGTTCGATCAGCAGGAAGTCATCCAGGTAATGGATGACTTTCTGGCACATAGCCTCGTGAGTTAGGATCCAGGTGAGGGACTGAGCGAACGTATCGAAGAGCCATGGACTGCTCTTCGAGCCAAAGGTCAGTTTGGTAGCAAAGTAGTATGAATCTCTCCATATGATGCCGTGCCACTGCCACAAGGAAGGTTCAATGGGTAAAGGCTTAAAAGCATCTGAAATGTCCACCTTGGACAGCCATGCGCCGTGCCTATGCTAATGATGGACTGTATATTTGAGACGCATATTTGAGAGAGAACTCTTCGGAAGGAATAAGTGAGTTAAGACTGGGGATGTGGGAGGAATGAGGCATGGACAAGTCGTACACCAAACTTAATTTAGTTGAGAATTTGCCTTTGACAATCCCAATAGGGCTAACTCTCCATGTCTCAAATAGCGACTCAGCGAAGGGGCCGATAATGAATCCTTGGTCCAGCTCGGTCTGCAACAGATTGTCAAAAGTTTGCTCATCAGTGGAGGCTGAGCGGAGGTTCCTGCACTCATGGGTGGTGTGGGGTAGGGTGATGAGCCCTGTATGGAATCCAGAGATAAACCCGCGCACCAGGAATAGTGCGTATGCGGGTGATGGGTGAGAGGAAAGGTAGAACTCCAGCCATCGTACGTTCTCGGTCAGGATGAGTTGGGACGCTTGAGGGTGCATGTGCTCTTGGGATGGGCCCTATAACAGTTGACACAAATGTGGAGCAGTCAGCATTGGCTGAAGCTGCAGATGCCATAGTTGAAGTTGTTGCAGATAGGCGTCTTGCCTAGTAACTGGACGGGCCGTCCCAACTTGTCCACCTGAGGATTTTGCATAGGGACAGGCATACCTTGAGCGGCACTAGAGGTAGAGGGGAAGGTCAAGGAATGTCTGGCGTCCAAGTTAGAGCACCAGTTTGCCGTGTGCATGGAGGACTGGCAAACGGGGCAAAGCTGGGAACGCAGACTCGCAAAGTGGCAGCAGAACAACTCGGTGTTCACGATGCTCCAATTCATGCTGGTTTGGAACTGGGCGAGTTTGGCTGCGGCTGTGAACGAGCGGTGGTAGTCAAAAAATGCAGAGCCTCAGTATTTTTACCCTAAGTCAACCACGGAATGGAGGTACAAATCAATCTCTTCCCTCCTGCCGGGGTTGGCTGAGCACAACACATTCCTAAACATGCCGAAGGCCAGCACAAACTCGTTAATCGACAGTTTGTGATTGAGCCTGGGGTCTTTGGCCTTCAGAACCATGAACACATCCCCCAGGCGTAGGACTTATTCTTGGCCAGATCGTGGACCAAGATGAGCAGGGAGGCCAGGTTAACATCCTTTCCCTCCAGGATGTCCTTCCTGTTGCCGGCAGGGACGAGGTGTGCAGGAAAAATAGTGGAACTAGTGTCCGGCATACCTGTGGGTGGTAGTGCAAAGATGGGCGTTGCAACCAGGTCTAGGGGGGGGTCACCGCTGGGCGCACCCCCAGGACTCCACGTCGGAGACTGCTGCAGTCAGAGTGCAGATCATGGTGTGCAGCTGGGCAAGAGCTGAGGAGATGGACTGCAGGGATGCCTGCTGGGTGCCGGGTGCAGCTGCTGCTGGTGTTGGGAACAGCAGCTTGAATAATTCGGCTTTCCTGGCTGTGGTGCGGTAGGGAAAAGGCCTGGATCTACGAATGTATTGTATATTTGTGGATGGGATGACAAACAAGGCAGAGGGAAACTACGAATCTACTACGCCTGTGCCTTATGATGTCAGGAGACGACCGACAAAAACTTGGAGGTGGTACGAAAGGAATGCGGGATAGGAAACATAACGAATCGTAACATTGCGTATGAAACGAAAAAGGTTTGAATACTACCTGCAAAAGCGAGTGAGAACCGCCGACGAAGACTCTGAACTGAGAAGCCACAACACACTTGAAATCCAACGCACAGACTCACGAACACAAAGTGAGCTGGGGAGAGTCAGCCTAGTGACCTGTAGTATTTTGCACTGGAACCGACAAGGAACACAGGTGAGTGGGCTGCTTAAATACCCTCCCGGGCTCCTCCTATAAATTCAGGCCACCATACTAGCCTTCTAATATATATTTTTTTTTCATTATGTCACTTCACTGTGGCCAAGGAAGAAGCTAACAGTGCATGATCTGCTCTCTATTAGCTTCAATGGAGGGCAGGTGAGATATCAGGGATCTTTAAGACCCCTGAGTTCTCATTAAAGAGAATCTGTCTCCAAGACATTATATCACATTGGGAACTTTGTGTCCCCATGTTTATAAGGTGTGTATATATATATATATATATATATATATTATATATATATATATATATATATATATAGATATAGATATAGATATAGATATATATATATATATATATATATATATATATAGATATATCTATATAAATTGAGCCTTTACAGTGGTACCTTGGATTACGAGCATAATTCGTTCCAGAAGAATGCTTGTAATCCAAAGCACTCGTATATCAAAGCAAGTTTCCCCATAGAAGTCAATGGAAACTCGGATAATTTGTTCCACAGTGACTTCTATTGTATGCAGTACCGCATGTGGTCAGAAGTGGGGCGGTGCCGGAGAAACTCAGAAACACTCGGAAACCGCTCTGAGTCGCTCGGATGCACTCGGAAACACTCGGAAACACTCCGTTCAAGTGTTTCAGAGTGTATCCAAGTGCGTCCGAGTGGCTCAGAGTGTCATCGACGCCCCCGCACCTCTGGCCAAATGCGGTACTGCAGACTGTAGAGGCTTGAATCCTGCTCGTTTTGTGAGACCCTCTTTAACTGCGTTACTCGCAATCCAAGGTACTACTGTATATATCAGTTTTATTTTTTGTTTTTTTTAAGTGTTCATATATACTATACATATATACATATTTTAATATTTTTTGGGGGAAACAGAGGTTCGCTCTAACGAACTTAGCCGGTGGAGTTCCACCCAAAAATGGAACTTCAGCTTTAAGTGCTGGTGACCCCCTGACATGCCACATTTGGAATGTCATTTTTTCAGTCGGGGGGGAGTGGGTACCCTGTTTTTAGAGGCACCCAGCTCCCACTTCCTCCCCGGCGCCGCGGTGCCGGAAGGAAGATCACCTCTCCCCCCTCCCTCCCTGTAATCTTCTGGGACACATCACAGGTCCCAGAAGATTGCCTGGCCATTCACAGCGTGCAGCGTGGCTCGCTGGACCGTGGGACAGGTGAGTGTCTGATTATTAAAAAGTTAGCAGCTACAATTTTTGTAGCTGCTGACTTTTAAATGGGTGAAACTCCTCTTTAAGCCCTGAGATTTCTTCTCCCCCTCCCCCTTTCCTACATTAGAGGTGAAGGGAGGGTTGGAGAAGCTGGCTCAGCACAGACAGTAATTAGATCATCTCAAAAAGGGGAGAGGGCTGTGATATACATGTATGGGGAACTGCCTCTTCTTGGAGTAGAGTCATTTTGCAAGAGCAAAGACACATTTCAAGTGAAATACAATCAAATTAATTGTGAGTAAAATATAAAAGATGAGGTTGCGTTGATTCAATAGATATTAAACATGTCAAGCCTTAAAACTGTGCACACCTGTGGAATCACAAAATGATCCAAAATTCTCAATAGGCAGTGCTTTAACCACTTGCCTACTGGGCACTTTCATCCCCTTCCTGCCCAGGCCAATTTTCAGCTTTCAGCACTGTCACACTTTGAATGACAATTGCATGGTCGTTGCATGACATTTTTATACATTTTTTTTATCAGTTTTACACAAATGGAGCTTTCTTTTGGTGGTATTTAATCATCACTGGGTGTTTTTTTTTTTTTTTGTTTTTTTTTGCTAAGCAAACGGTAACAGACCAAAAATTTAAAAAAAAACAAAACATTTTCATAGTTTTATATAAGATTTTGCAAACAGGTAATTTTTCTCCTTCACTGATGTGCGCTGATGAGGCAGCACTGATGGGCATTGATAGCTGGCACTGATAAGTGACACTGATGAGGAGGCACTCAGGGGCACTTATTGGCAGCACTTATAAGCACTGATTGACAGCACTGGTGGGCACTGATTGACAGCACTTTTGGGCACTGATTGGCAGCACTGGTGGGCACTGTTGGGACTGCCCTAATTATCAGTGTCGATCTTGCTTTAACACAAGACGGTTATGGGCTCTCTTTTTCCCTCCTCATGCTGTCAGCGTGAGGAAAGAAAAGCCGATAACTGACTTGTGTTGACATCTGTGATCAGCTCTCATGGTTGATTGGTTACCGCTAATGGCTTACCAATAAAAACAGATTTACTCAGAAAAGTGAACACTTAATTATAAAAAATTAGCTTTGTGAATGCCTGAAGCGTAATGAATAATAAATATAATGTTTGTAATATGTGTGTAACAGTTTCTTTGTTGACTCTCGCCGGGCGATTGTAACAATCTCTAATATTTAATCCTAAGAGAAAAATATACATGAATCCCTTTTCCACATCTCTCCAACATAGCGAAAAACTGTTCTGACGTCCATGATAAGAATTGGGAGGACTCCTTGAGATAAAACAGGAAGTGTGCACAGCTCTGAATTTATGGTAAATCAACAGTTTGAAAAAAATTAGAAATTCAATTTTGGGGATTACATACACTATAACTTTATTGCTTGTCAACATGTAGTGCCAATGCTTAAGCAATATTTACTTTTTACCAGCAGATGACCCTGTCTGAGCATGTTTCACAGCAAAGCTCATATACTGTACAGCTTCCTAGCATTCAGCATGTATTGAATGCTGCATTAATAGAACAATATACAGAAGCTCCCAACTGTCCCTGATTTGACGCCCAAATCACGGAGTCCTTTTTTCCTCGACAGTTGTCCATCTTTTTGGCCTGATATATGGACCTCTATTAAAATAATGTGTTAATTAACTACCAAATATATACAACACTAAACGTGTCATTCTAATTCTAAATTATTGCATTAAAAAAAACATAAAGAAAATGTAGTGGTGAAAATGACTTGTAAACCAATCATATTTTCACATATTAATTCTTCATAATCTGCGTAACTGGGGTGTGTCTTTGGCCTGCATACTTTGGGGTATGAAGTCTCATTTCAGAAAGTTGGGAGGTATGGAATCATTTTAATTAGACCCAGTTCAGCTGAGTTATAACCATCTTCTAAGCCACATATTTGCTGGCTGTGTAAACAGTACATGTACTTTAGTGCAGAAAGTTATCACCACTCCTTAGAATGTATGGTAGTTCTCCCCCAATCATACTTACCTAGGTGGATGCAGCATCGGTCCCCTGCTGGCTCTAACACTGAGAACCGAGCGATCAAACACCGCTCGGTTCTCACAGCTCCCTAAACAGAGACCTGGTGACTGTCAATCACCAGCTCTGTTCTCTGCCCGCTGAGAGGCTGAGCCGGGTGCCGGTCCAGGCATGTGGGTGGATCCTGACCATATGGTCACGATCTTGTCTGAGCCTGCAGCCCGCTGTTTGCCGAAAACGAGTCACAGGAGTGCAAAACGAACTGCACTCCTGTCATCCATATGAGAAGTATAGCAAAATGAGCTTTGGCTGTACCTCTCCTTTAAAGTATTTTATTTATCTGTGATGGAGAAGAACAACTGTGCTCTGAGGACTATCATATTTGATTTGCTTCCTACAAATTTTTATATTTAAAGAGTATGTACTGTAAACCCAAAATGTCATATTCCTAATATGTGCCTGATGTATCATGTACTTGTATGAAAAGGTATCCTGTTCTCTTTGTATTACTTCCTTTGTGTGAAATCCCCGATGTTCCTGCCAGTTCCTCTGCTTTTCTATTAAAAACTGACCACACTATAAGCATGAGACCAAAGCGTGGTCAGTTCTCTAGCTGTGCTGGGAACTCAGTGTGCCCCCCTCCAATGATCAGACTTGTCCTGAAATCCCCCCCCCCCCCCTCTGCACAGCCTTTCACTGGGAAGATCAATGTACTGCTGTTACTCAAACAGTGAGTCCACTCCACAAAGTTAGTTTCAGGGTTTTTTCTGCCCACTTTTATTGAAAACAAAGTAAAGATTCACAGCACAATTATTTTCCTTTGCAGGGGTTCTCACTATTAATGTGTCAAAACAAACAGTACTCCACCTCATGGCTCTTCTCTGCAGTATCTCTGCATAGGTCTCCTGCCCTGGTTCTCCAGACCGTCAGACACACAGTCCCCAGTGCTCGTGCACTAAACGCTGACGGTTTCTCCTGCAGCTCCCTGCTATTACAACCTTACAGGCTCGGCCTTTCACTATCCCCGCATGGACAGTACGAAGCAACATGCTCCTAACAGCTCCCTTGCACAGACTGACCCTCTTAGGAGGGTGGAGCCACTAACCTCTACTCCCAGCTCTAACATAAGCCCAGTGCACACCTGGCTCATTCGTTTTCTGCAAAACATGGCCTAAACTGCCAAAATAAACAGTGGTATAGGCGTGCGCACAGGGTGTGCCTGGGCACACCCTAATCACCCGTGCTGTCTCCCGAGATCTGCTGTGAAATGCTGCATCCAAGGAGTATGTAGCCCACAATGCCTGCGAAACAGTTTCACATTTAGCAGATAGTGAGGCTTGCCAGAGCCGCTCAGCCTCTAATGTATGGAAATCTCAATAAACTTCAATGTTACCACAATACCAGTCTCTTTGATATGTAGAAAAATGTATAAAATGCAGCGCTAGTGTAAAGATCAAAATCCCCAGAGCATCCCCCAGGGATGGGTGTGAAACTGATGGCTGCTCGTTCATGAGAAGCCAACATGTAGTGAATATATCAAAAAAATCAAAAAGAAATGTCAATGTGCAATAAACAGGAAAAAGCAAATAAAGCTTCTGTGAAAAAAAAAGAAAAGAAAAACAAACAGCAAACAGTTCGTGATGAACAAAAGCTTAAATACTCCTCAATGAGGTACTGTATAGTCCCATGTGAAAAGAACATAGGGATGTTGCCTTTTCGACAGATGATAAGTAAAAATGAGCAGGCTTCTCCATATATCATTCACAGATATGCATGTAGAATGATGGAAGAATTGGGTACGCTTACCGCAGAGGGTGGAAACACTCGCTGTACGGCGGTGGGTCAGACAGGCATTTGGATCATTCCATCCAGCAGATGCTTAGTGGGAGACTGTGATGGTATAATAATATACATCGATGGCCACATCCGGAACAGCGAAGAATAGATGGTGCACACCAGAACCTCCAACAGGCAGACGTGCCTGAACTCACACTTAATCACCTGCTGGATGGGATATGCAGACTCCAAATGGCAGCGTGTCAGATCATGGGAAAAGAAAGAAAGGACCTCCACATAGTGCATTATTCTGAATTGAAAAAAATAATAATTTATTTAAAAAGTCCAAAGGATAAAAATTACAAACCACCTAGCAAGGTGGGTACAAGGGGTGATCACATAAAAAAAACAATTGGTTGCGTGGTGTCAGAAGCACAAAGTTGAATGCCCCAGTTGAAGGACTATTGTCTGAAACATGTCAGGTTGTTAGCCTTTGTGCTTCTGACACCACACAACTAACCTTTTTTTTTATGTTATCACCCCTTGTACCCACCTTGCTAGGTGGTTTGTACTTTTTTTCTTTGGACTTTTTAAATAAATAATTATTTTTTTCAATTCGGATTCATGCATGTGGAGGCCCTTTCTTTCTTTTCCCATGATCTGACACGCTGCCTGTCACGGTATCTAATTGACCAGACTGTGTGGACTGCACAGAGGAGACCAGAAACACATGTAAGTGAAATGGTGTTTATTTAACAAGTGATAAGTGACAGGAACAAACAGTGCAAAAACCCACACAACAACCCACTACAACAACAATGTATATATATATATATGTAAAGGGAGATACCGTAATCGTAAACAAGCCAAGCCAAGGTCATACACAGGGAAGTCAGCAGAAGGGTAAGGACGGGAACCTGAACAGGACAGGGAGAGGATGGATGGATGGGGTTCAGGGCAGGGATCCAAGGGAGCCAGGAACAGAAGGGACAGGACTAGGAAGGCCTCAGGATAGGGATTGGATCAGATCAGGACAAGGCAGATAGCAGGCTCAAGGTCAAACAGGCAGCAAGGTCAGAACGCAGGGGGAGAGAGAGACCAAGGCAAGCCTATGAGGGCTTGCCGGGTATTTGTAAGGCTGTGGTAATTGACCTCACGTTACAGCTGAGCGCAGTGTGACCTGTTTGCTCCACACTGCCAGAGTGTACCCGCTGGTTGACGCCGGTACTACGGCCCGAGGATGCAACAGTGCCACCAGCAGGAAAGACCTCTTACTGCAGGTCCTAGGTGTTGGAAGACACCTGCTGATGGACACTGGTACTGCGATCCAAGAGACCGGTAGCGCCACCAACGGGTAGACCTTCTCATGACAGTACCCCCCCCTAAAGGAGCGGCCTCCGGACGCTCCAACAAGGTGTATCTGTTCAAAGTTCATGGCCTTCAACTGGACAGGTGAGGGCACATCAGGCCGGGCATCGGGTACATCAACCTGGACAGTGGGTACTGCTGGCACGTCAGAGTCATTAAGCTGGGCAGCAAACGACAGGAACCACTTGGGCTGGGCAGCAAACGACAGGAACCACTTGAGCTGGGCAGCAGACGACAGGAACCACTTGAGCTGGGCAGCAGACGACAGGAACCACTTGAGCTGGGCAGCAGACGACAGGAAACACTTGAGCTGGGCAGCAGACGACAGGAAACACTTGAGCTGGGCAGCAGACGACAGGAAACACTTGAGCTGGGCAGCAGACGACAGGAACCACTTGAGCTGGGCAGCAGACGACAGGAACCACTTGAGCTGGGCAGCAGACGACAGGAAACACTTGAGCTGGGCAGCAGACGACAGGAAACACTTGAGCTGGGCAGCAGACGACAGGAAACACTTGAGCTGGGGGGCAGACACCCGAACATCAGGCTGGAGGGCTGGAACATCAGACTGGAAAGCTGGAACATCCGACTTGGAAGCTGGCACATCAGACTGAGAAGCTATCTTCGAGGCATCAGGCTGAAAGGCAAGCTGCAAGACATCAGGCTGGGAAGCTGGGACAGCAAACTGGGAAGCTGGCACATCAATCTGGGAAGCTGGCACATCAATCTGGGAAGCTGGCACATCAATCTGGGAAGCTGGCACATCAATCTGGGAAGCTGGCACATCAATCTGGGAAGCTGGCACATCAGACTGGGAAGCTGGCACATCAGACTGGCAGGTAGGCATCAAGACATCAGGCTGGAAGACAAGCTGCAAGGCATCAGGCTGGGAAGCTGGCACATCAATCTGGGAAGCTGGCACATCAATCTGGGAAGCTGGCACATCAATCTGGGAAGCTGGCACATCAGACTGGGAAGCTGGCACACCAATCTGGAAAGCTGGCACATCAGACTGGTAGGTAGGCATCAAGACATCAGGCTGGAAGACAAGCTGCAAGACATCCGGCTGGAAGGCAGAGACATCGAGCTGGAAGGCAGGCATCGGGACGACAGACTGGGAGGCAGGCACATCAGACTGTAAAGCTGGAACGTCAGACTGCAAAGCTTGAACTTCAGACTGCAAAGCTGGAACACCAGACTGCAAAGCTGGAACATCAGACTGCAAAGCTGGAACATCAGACTGCAAAGCTGGAACATCAGACCGCAAAGCTGGAACATCAGACTGGAAGGCTGGAACATCAGACTGCAAAGCTGGAACGTCAGACTGCAAAGCTGGAACAGCAGACTGGAAGGCTGGAACAGCAGACTGCAAAGCTGGAACAGCAGACTGCAAAGCTGGAACAGCAGACTGCAAAGCTGGAACAGCAGACTGGAAGGCTGGAACAGCAGACTGCAAGGCTGGGACATCAGACTGCAAGGCTGGGACATCAGACTGCAAGGCTGGGACATCAGACTGCAAGGCTGGGACATCAGACTGCAAAGCTTGAACTTCAGACTGCAAAGCTGGAGCATCAGACTGGAAGGCTGGAACATCAGACTGGCGAGCTGGAACGTCAGACTGCAAAGCTGGAACATCAGACTGCAAAGCTGGAACAGCAGACTGCAAAGCTGGAACAGCAGACTGGAAGGCTGGAACAGCAGACTGCAAAGCTGGAACAGCAGACTGGAAAGCTGGAACATCAGACTGGAAGGCTGGAACATCAGACTGGCGAGCTGGAACGTCAGACTGCAAAGCTGGAACAGGTTGGGTTACTGGCAAGATGGTGTGGGTCGGGAAGAATTTTCGTTTCTTTTTTGGTTTAGCCCGTGCAGTTTTGTATGTAGGTGCAGGGCTGTAAGAAAAGAAAGTAGCTGGATCGAAGGAAGACCAAGGAATTGTAGCTAGAGAAGGGTTTTGTTGGACTGTTACAGGTGGAGGAGAAGAGACAGGTGGATTGAAGGCAGGAAAGGTGCGACACTTGGAGACTGGGTGGTAGTATTTGGTAGGGAGCTGATTAAACTGGGTTGTAGCTGAGGTTGCCATAGGCGACGGGGAGATAGATTTTTTGGAAGGCAGATGATTAATGGCAGGGCTGAAATATTGTGGCTTAGCTAAAGACAGGAGATCTGACCATGCCTGCAGCACAGGTTGAACAAATGCTGATTCACACACAGCCTGACTAACCAGAGATTGTACTGAATAAATGCAATCGGATAACACCTGCTGGGAACAAGCGGAATAATGTTCATCAAAGAAAGCCGGATCATCCTCTAACAACCATACCAGGGATTCAACCTGGTCACAACTGAAAGGAGGGGAGAAATCGTCACTACCTTCAGGAATGCATGACAAGGCCGACTCTGCACACAACTGGATCAAAGGCTGAACATCCTCAAATAACGCATGACCCCGATCTACTAGTAAATGGGCTGTTCGGATCGTTTCCAGCAGTTGGTCACGGGTCCAATCTTTAAGAGTCTGACGGCAATATTCATTATCCTCTGCCGCCAGCAGAGAATAATAGACAATTTCATCAAAGTCCATTTTGCGCGCCCACCGTAACAGGACGGTTTCTCAGTGCAGCCACGTCTGGTCAGGGATGGCCTTGGTCTACTGTCACGGTATCTAATTGACCAGACTGTGTGGACTGCACAGAGGAGACCAGAAACACATGTAAGTGAAATGGTGTTTATTTAACAAGTGATAAGTGACAGGAACAAACAGTGCAAAAACCCACACAACAACCCACTACAACAACAATGTATATATATATATATGTAAAGGGAGATACCGTAATCGTAAACAAGCCAAGCCAAGGTCATACACAGGGAAGTCAGCAGAAGGGTAAGGACGGGAACCTGAACAGGACAGGGAGAGGATGGATGGATGGGGTTCAGGGCAGGGATCCAAGGGAGCCAGGAACAGAAGGGACAGGACTAGGAAGGCCTCAGGATAGGGATTGGATCAGATCAGGACAAGGCAGATAGCAGGCTCAAGGTCAAACAGGCAGCAAGGTCAGAACGCAGGGGGAGAGAGAGACCAAGGCAAGCCTATGAGGGCTTGCCGGGTATTTGTAAGGCTGTGGTAATTGACCTCACGTTACAGCTGAGCGCAGTGTGACCTGTTTGCTCCACACTGCCAGAGTGTACCCGCTGGTTGACGCCGGTACTACGGCCCGAGGATGCAACAGTGCCACCAGCAGGAAAGACCTCTTACTGCAGGTCCTAGGTGTTGGAAGACACCTGCTGATGGACACTGGTACTGCGATCCAAGAGACCGGTAGCGCCACCAACGGGTAGACCTTCTCATGACACTGCCATTTGGAGTCTACATATCCCATCCAGCTGGTGATTAAGTGTGAGTTCAGGCACGTCTTTTGTCCGATGTTTAAATTTTAAAAAATGTATTAATAAAAAGTCTTTTTAATAATGTAAAACTTTTTTTTTATTATCGGGGAACCTCCAGCAATGTGAAATTGGATCCCGTTTTACTTGTTTTAGGGTGTTGGAGCGCATATGAGACTGTAAGCATCTCTTGCTATCCACCTTCGGGTTTAAACAGCTTTCTTTTTTCCTGTTTTCGTCTGGTGGAGCGCAATTGCGGTCACGTGATGCGTTCCAGCTGACAATTTCCGGTTGACGCAATATCCGGGATTTACATAAATAGGCTTGCTTGTGTCAGATGGCCAAGCCTCTGACGATGTCCCATTGGATGAAACGCGGCAGACAGGCCCTGGAGACACGATCCTGCTGAGAGCCACGGCAGTTCATGAACTTTTATCCTTAATGCTCGCTTTTTATTCTCCTGCTGTAAGTACAACCTAAATAAATTGCTTTATTATTACTTATGGGCTAAACTATGTGCTGCATCATTATTGTTTTATTGGTGACATAATTCCCATGATTGGGAGCAAGTACATGAGTGAGCCTGGTTACTGGAAGTCCTAGCCGGTTTTTCTTATCAAGAGAGGTGATTGATGGTGAGGTGATTGATACAAGTCCTTTCAACAAGCTGTCACAGCATAAAGCTTTTCATGAAGTGATTGGAGTTGCTGATCAGATCCTGGTTATATGCCTGCTATCACTCCCCTTCTAGTAAGGAGATTGGATTGACACTCTCATGTGGAGTGCTGCTATTACACTCTGAAACTGGTGCTGGGATTTCATCTCTCCCTTTCCATTGAATGACTGTTTCATATTTCTTTGCAACACATGTGGATATATATTTATATATATATATATATATATATATATATTTTTTTTTTTAAACTAACAGTTTTTATTGGTTTTTAGTTAAGCATGTACACACACAATAAATTAGTAATCATAAAGTAATAACATTATACAGATGTAGTACACTGATCTTTGGCTGGAGTTTGGTTTAAAGTGTCCTTTGTGCATATTTCTAAAGCTGTTTTTTTCCCACTGTTGGGTAAACACGGATTAGCAATTTTGAATATTTTGTCAATTACTATTGATTACTGTTAGGGCTAGCGGCGGAAATGTATTAAACAAATGTAAGCATGCATGTGATATGACTTTTAAAATTTTTAAATATAAATCATGATGATTGGATAAATACAAGTACAATCTAATTTCTACAGTTATCTTTGGAAAGTAACAAGTCTGGGTGCCTTTATTTTACCATATAATCAATAATCTTGTAACAATGGACACTAAGTAATATAGAGTAATCACTGTTCCTAATGACCATCAGATGACCTGTATGTTTCTTAGTTCTGTGTACCTGTCAAAATAACTAGTTAGAACAGAAGTAACCCATATTCACTGAAGTTGTAGGACAGGATTTTCAAGAGAAATGATCAACATTCTCATCAAATACTCTGTCATCCTGTCATCGGTTTCTAACATTTTTTATGTGATTTGTGACCTTCCCTTCAAATTGTTCTTAAAGCAGTTGAAGTATTTCTTTCGTACTCAAAAGAATTCATGTTCACATGTTAAAAATAAAGTATACAACCCTATTCTAAAATGTCAGAGCACTCACTAGTCCATCCATAATTGGGTATTTATATCAGCAAATGACCTGGGCTTGCAACTGATATGGAGAAGTGGGACGCTTGACCTTGAAGGTATACACGGCATCACTGGTTCCACTCTGATTTCTATCCATTACAGGATAAAGTAATGATGTGGAGGTCAGCAGGGAATCAGGCAATCCAGAAGATCGACACTCCCAGAAGTGTTGGTTTCAGTGTGGACTTCACTTGATGATTTCTAATGCTGGCCATACCTTGATAGTGTTTTTATTCAGCCTGTTGACTGAATGAAAAAAAAAAAATCTACCAGATTCTTCCATCTACGCTATACAATGCTGGCCCTGCCAGCTGTCAAAATATCCGCTGTTGGGCCAAAACTTTTCCAGCAGACGACTGCTGGAACAGCTTTTGTCCAAAGGAGGAGGGTCGGCAAAGCCACTCACTAAGGAACTGTATGAAATTAGCACATTATCACCTTGCAAAGCAACCTATTCAGTTTAAAATAGAAACTAAAGGCAAAACATTTGTGTATAGATATAAAGTAAAAAAACATTATAAATACCTTTTTTTCCTTTTTTTTATAAGTGATCACTTTCCCTTTGTTTTCAGCTGCATTAGAGCTCGGGGAGGAGAAGCAACAGCACACTAATCTTCCCAGTTAAAGGCTGTGCAGGGGGAGTGTGTCAGGACAAGTCTGATCATTGGAGGAGGTTACACTGAGTTTCCAGCATAGCTAGAGAACTGACCACCCCGCCAAGCTGCCTGCCGCGATGTACACAGGCTTTCCAGCCTGAAAGAGGGAGAGAGCTGCCTGTCATGTCTGTGGGGGATTTCTCCCCCCCCTTCTTCTTCCTGTTTCACTGACTGACTGAATCTAATGTAATGCGAGCTGAGTCACACAGAGCTGTTCACTTTGCAGCCTCCCCTGTGTCCCTATTGGCAGGATGAATTAAGCCAATTAAAGGAGCAGTTACAGGAGCCAATCAGAATGACTCTAACAAACTGCAGGAAGCAGCTGCAAAGGACTCTGGAATTTGAAGTTGCACAGAGCGGCCCCATAGTCTTGTACAGTGACAGAAAGTACCAAGACCAGCATTCTCTGTGGGCAGGAAAGTAAAAGACTCCATTTTAATTCCTGAAAAGAAGGTCAGTCAGCATGAGGGTGTGAAAGAGATTAGACCTGAGGGAGAGATGCTGTCTCTCAGGTGACTTAACCGCATGATTAAGGCCTCCATCACCAGTCAGGACATCCAGCCTGAGAGAGGGGGATCCCAGGTGCACATCCACATGCACCTGCACTGACAGGAAGGTGTTCCAGTGTGAGGTGACTGGTCGGGTCGCCAGGAGAGCCTGCCTGTTCCAGGACATTCTTTAGGGTCTTGATCGCAGGATTGGGTGAGGGGGCTTTTTGCCCATTTGCAGGAAACAGACACTGCACCACAGAAGGAGTTACAGTCAGGTCCATAAATATTGGAACATCGACACAATTCTAATCTTTTTGGCTCTATACACCACCACAATGGATTTGAAATGAAACTAACAAGATGTGCTTTAACTGCAGACTTTCAGCTTTAATTTGAGGGTATTTACATCCAAATCAGGTGAATGGTGTAGGAATTACAACAGTTTGTATATGTGCCTCCCACTTTTTAAGGGACCAAAAGTAATGGGACAGATTAACAATCATCCATCAAACTTTCACTTTTTAATACTTGGTTGCAAATCCTTTGCAGTCAAATACAGCCTGAAGTCTGGAACGCATAGACATCACCAGACGCTAGGTTTCATCCCTGGTGATGCTCTGCCAGGCTTCTACTGCAACTGTCTTCAGTTCCTGCTTGTTCTTGGGGCATTTTCCCTTCAGTTTTGTCTTCAGCAAGTGAAATGCAAGCTCAATCGGATTCAGGTCAGGTGATTGACTTGGCCATTGCATAACATTCCACTTCTTTTCCTAAAAAAACTCTTTGGTTGCTTTCGCAGTGCTTCGGGTCATTGTCCATCTGCACTGTGAAGCGCCGTCCAATGAGTTCTGAAGCATTTTGCTAAATATGAGCAGATAATATTGACCGAAACACTTCAGAATTCATCCTGCTGCTTTTGTCAGCAGTCACATCATCAATAAATACAGTTCCATTGGCAGCCATACATGCCCACGCCAAGACACTACCACCACCATGCTTCACTGATGAGGTGGTATGCTTTGGATCATGAGCAGTTCCTTTCCTTCTCCATACTCTTCTCTTCCCATCACTCTGGTACAAGTTGATCTTGGTCTCATCTGTCCATAGGATGTTGTTCCAGAACTGTGAAGGCTTTTTTAGATGTTGTTTGGCAAACTCTAATCTGGCCTTCCTGTTTTTTGAGGCTCACCAATGGTTTACATCTTGTGGTGAACCCTCTGTATTCACTCTGGTGAAGTCTTCTCTTGATTGTTGACTTTGACACACATACACCTACCTCCTGGAGAGTGTTCTTGATCTGGCCAACTGCTGTGAAGGGTGTTTTCTTCACCAGGGAAAGAATTCTTCGGTCATCCACCACAGTTGTTTTCCGTGGTCTTCCGGGTCTTTTGGTGTTGCTGAGCTCACCGGTGCGTTCTTTCTTTTTAAGGATGTTCTAAACAGTTGATTTGGCCACACCTAATGTTTTTGCTATCTCTCTGATGGGTTTGTTTTTTCAGCCTAATGATGGCTTGCTTCACTGATAGTGACAGCTCTTTGGATCTCATATTGAGAGTTGACAGCAACAGATTCCAAATGCAAATAGCACACTTGAAATGAACTCTGGACCTTTTATCTGCTCCTTGTAAAT
The DNA here is from genome assembly GCA_037952835.1 of Lithobates septentrionalis. Classification (NCBI taxonomy): domain Eukaryota; kingdom Metazoa; phylum Chordata; class Amphibia; order Anura; family Ranidae; genus Lithobates; species Lithobates septentrionalis. The sequence continues at coordinate 412,440 of JBBDGP010002324.1, read as the reverse complement.
GGGATAATGAGGGACAACACACACTTGACCATGGAACAGCTGAGCAGCCAATTGTCCCATTACTTTTGGTCCCTTAAAAAGTGGGAGGTACATATACAAACTGTTGTAATTCCTACACCGTTCACCTGATTTGGATGTGGATGCTTCACTGATGAGGTGGTATGCTTTGGATCATGAGCAGTTCCTTTCCTTCTCCATACTCTTCTCTTCCCATCACTCTGGTACAAGTTGATCTTGGTCTCATCTGTCCATAGGATTTTGTTCCAGAACTGTGAAGGCTTTTTTAGATGTTGTTTGGCAAACTCTAATCTGGCCTTCCTGTTTTTTGAGGCTCACCAATGGTTTACATCTTGTGGTGAACCCTCTGTATTCACTCTGGTGAAGTCTTTTCTTGATTGTTGACTTTGACACACATAAACCTACCTCCTGGAGAGTGTTCTTGATCTGGCCAACTGTTGTGAAGGGTGTTTTCTTCACCAGGGAAAGAATTCTTCGGTCATCCACCACAGTTGTTTTCCGTGGTCTTCCGGGTCTTTTGGTGTTGCTGAGCTCACCGGTACATTCTTTCTTTTTAAGGATGTTCTAAACAGTTGATTTGGCCACACTTAATGTTTTTGCTATCTCTCTGATAGGTTTGTTTTTTCAGCCTAATGATGGCTTGCTTCACTGATAGTGACAGCTCTTTGGATCTTATATTGAGAGTTGACAGCAACAGATTCCAAATGCAAATAGCACACTTGAAATGAACTCTGGACCTGTTATCTGCTCCTTGTAAATGGGATAATGAGGGACAACAAACACCTGACCATGGAACAGCTGAGCAGCCAATTGTCCCATTACTTTTGGTCCCTTAAAAAGTGGGAGGTACATATACAAACTGTTGTAATTCCTACACCGTTCACCTGATTTGGATGTAAATACCCTTAAATTAAAGCTGAAAGTCTGCAGTTAAACCACATCTTGTTAGTTTCATTTCCAATCCATTGTGGTGGTGTATAGATCCAAAAAGATTAGAATTGTGTCGATGTCCCAATATTTATGGACCTGACTGTATATGAACACTGTATACAGACATTGTTGCTGTTGGTCATCTTGCTGACACTTGTAGTGCCACAGGGATAAAGGATAAGGCCATCCATTTCTGGGACACTGTTTACAGACATCATTGTCCTCTCACCTTGCTGAGAAAGATCCTGCCTGCTTTACTTGATAATCCTGGCCAGTTGTGTTGTTTTGCCCTGCTATCCAGGAGTTTAAGTGCACCAACGAAAGTGGCTAGCTGAAGACACCAAATCTTATCTTTTCTTCAAAAGGACTGAAGCTACTAGTGCCATACGGATCCTCACACACATATATAGGGCTCTGCATATGCATTGGGTGTGTGGGACAGTTTATCTAGGAAGTTATGCCATTGCATGTTGATTTGAATAAAGTGTTTAACCACTTGCTTACAGGGCACTTAAACCCCCCTCCTATCCAGACCAATTTTCAGCTTTCAGCGCTGATGCACTTTGAATGACAATTGCGCAGTCATACAACACTGTACCCAAATTAAACTTTTATCATTTTTTCACCACAAATAGAGCTTTCTTTTGGTGGTATTTGATCACCTCTGCGGTTTTTACTTTTTGTTAAAAAAATGTAAAAATCTGAATTTTTAAAAAAAAAAATTTTTATTTTTTTATATTTTGTTATAAAAAATTTAAAACGGGTAATTTTTCTCCTTCATTGATGTACGCTGATGAGGCGGCACTGATGGGCACCGATAGGCGGCAGTGATGGGCACTGATGGGTGGCAGTGATGGGCACTGATGGGTGGCAGTGATGGGCAGCACTGCCAGGTGGCCGGGACCGGCTTCTTTTTTTTTTTATAAATTCTTTATTTTTCAACAATCATAAGTCACATGCCACTTGAAACATTTCTTCTCAGACATCATATCGACATATACATATTCGTTTTATCATAATATAGCTTTTTCACTCGTTTCATTACCAATGATTCTAAATCTCTTCTGTCCCAAGGGCAAGGCATATAATTCCCCCTTTTCCATTTCCCCTAACCCCATTACCCCCCCCCCCCACCCCACAAAAAAAAAAAAAAAAAAAAAAAAAAAAAAAAATTAAATTTACCCCACCCCCCCCAGGGGGAGGGAGGGGGGAACCCCTCTCCTCAGATCCCTTCGGTCTTATCTGTCCCCCTTCTCCTGTTCTCTAATTCTATATTCTACAAGGGGAGACCAAGTCCTCCGATATTTCTCATCTTGTTCTTTCAACATCATCGTCAATTTTTCCATTTGTTGAATTTCTGTAATTCTAGCCCACCACTGAAATTTAGTCGGGGGGACTGTACTCTTCCAGAGAGCCGGGATACACGCCCTTGCGGCGGTGAGAAGGTGTTTGAGCAGAGATCTCCTATATTTTTCCACCGACAGAGGGACATCATTTAGTAAAAATGCAGCCGGGTTGCTCCCAAGGGACACACCTGTAATATCCTTAATCGTTTCCTCAACTGTTTCCCAGAAGCCTTTAATATCCTCACATTCCCAGAATATATGTATCATCGTTCCCTCCCCCCTCATACAGCGCCAACATCTATCTGATACTTGAGGGTAAATTTTATGAAGGGCTGCTGGTGTTCTATACCATCTGGTAAGAATTTTGTATCCTCCCTCTTGGTATCTACTGGCAATTGATGTTTTATGTACTGATTTTAATATTTTCGTCTTCTGCTTTTGAGTAAACGTTACTCCTAGCTCTCTCTCCCAGGCTAGCATGAAATTGAGCTCCTGTGTCACTTCCGGGCATGTTAATGTTTCATAAAAATGTGATAAGGAATGCCTGATACTTTCACCATTTAGGCAGGTCCGTTCAAACCTAGTCAGCTCCCTTATTACTGAAAATTTTTTATTTTTTGAGCGAATATACGCTCCTAGCTGCATAGCCCTAAAATAGTCCAGGTCTTCTGTTACCTCACCCTCTATCTCACCTCTTGTCATCAGGCGGCGGTCCCTAGAGAAGTCTATCAGCCTGCTTTTCCCTTTATGTTTTATTGCTTCATACCTCCGGTCGGTTAAACCTGGTAGGAAGTCCGGGGCACCCAATACCGGGGTCATTGGGCTCGGAGTTGGTGAAAGATTTGTTTTTTTGAAAATCATGTAGATAGAGCGGATAGTTGCCCCTGTTAACGGGTGTTTTTTCACTATGGTAGGTAATTCTGATTTTTTAATCCATGCTAATCCTTCCAATGGAATTTTAGACGTCGCCTGCTCTAGCTGTATATGCGGTTTCCTTACCGAGGCGCACCATTCCACCACTCTCGCTAGTTGTAGGGCTTCCCAGTAATGTACTGGGTCTGGGAAACCAATACCTCCTTTCCCTTTTGGGAGTATTAGAATATCTCTCCTTATCCTTGCTGGTTTACCTGCCCATATAAACCCTAGAAATCCTGATCTGAGGTCCTTAAGAAAGTTTGATGGAATCTTTATTGGTAACGTTTGAAACAAATAGAGAATTCTGGGCATCACGTTCATCTTTATAATATTTGTCCTTCCAAACCAGGTAAAGATGTCTCTGTCCCATCTCCTAAAGTCTTGTTTAATTTGTCTTAACAATGGGGCATAGTTTAATTCAAACATTCTGCTAAGCTTCTTTGGAATTTTAGTCCCCAGATAGTTTATATGGGAATCTGTCCACCTAAAATTAAATTGTGCTTTTATCCGATGTATTTCAGTTGTATCCATCTCCAATCCCATCGCTTCGGACTTAGTATAGTTTACCTTATAATTTGCTAACTCCCCATACTCATTGACCTCGCTTAGAAGGGAGGGGAGGGATATAATTGGAGAGGTTATGAAGAAAATCAAATCATCAGCATATGCTGCTAGTTTGTGTTCCTCTCCCTCCGTCTTAATACCCCTAATATTGCAATCCGCTCGTATTTTCCTTAGGAACGGTTCCAGTGTAAGTATGAAAATAATTGGTGAAAGGGGACACCCCTGTCGCGTTCCATTCTGGATCTCAAAGGGATCCGATAGCCTATCATTGACCTTGACCCTTGCACTTGGGACTGAGTAAAGGTTTGAGAACCAGCTCAACATTCCCTCCCCCAGTCCAATATGTTGTAGGGTTGTTTTAAGAAAGATCCAATCAACCCTATCGAAAGCTTTTTCTGCATCTGCCGAGAACAATACAAGGGGTTCCTGTCTGCTCTGTACTGTATATATTGCATTTATTACTCTTTGTGTGTTTTCCCTACCTTCCCTTCCTGCCGTGAATCCCACCTGGTCTGGATGAATCAATGCCGGGATGTGTTCTTCTAGTCTTAGCGCCAGGATCTTGGAAAAAATTTTCAAGTCCACGTTGAGTAGCGCAATTGGCCGATAGCTAGAGCATTGGGATGGGTCCTTTCCTTCCTTAGGGATTACTGCTATATGTGCCATCAAAGTTTCTTTAGGTATCCTCCGCCCTTCCCGTAGGGAGTTGAAGGCCGCTATAAACCTTGGAGCCAGTTTCTCAGCAAAAAATCTATAATACGTCAGAGTGTACCCGTCTGGGCCCGGGGCTTTCCCTACTTTTAGCAGGTTTATTGCTTTTTTAAATTCTTCTATTGAGATTGGTGCGTCTAGATCTCTTGCTACCTCCTCCTTTAACCTTGGCATTTCTGAGTTGTTTAGATATTCTTTTGCCCTTTCTTGTTTATTTCTGCACCTGTGTGGGGGCTGATGGCCCTCCAACTGGTACAACCCCTCATAGTACCCCTTAAAAATCTGTGCCATCTCCTGTGATGATTTCGCCGTACCCCCCTGCTGTGTTTTAATACCCGTCAAATGGGATGGTTTTGTAGCATCCTTAAGGGCCTTTGCCAGCATCCTACTTGGTTTGTTCCCAAATTCATATAGTGTCCGCCTTCCCCATTTCAGTTTTGCTTTAGCCTGTTCGATGAGGAGCAAGTTCAGGTCACCTCTGAGGCCCCCTAGTTTCTCCTCTGCCGCCTGTGTATGAGATTCTTTATGTTTCAGCTCTACTGCCCTAATTTTTTCGAGCAGATCCTCAACCCGTGCGTTAAGCTTCTTTTTCCTATGCGCCCCGAGCGATATCAGAACACCCCTCATCACGCACTTGTGTGTCTCCCATAAACAAAATGGGGTGACTTCACTCGACTCATTTATCAGGAAAAAGGAGTCCAACTCCTGGTTAAGTTTTTGCTCATACTCCTTGTCTTTTAATAGCGTTTCATTAATCTTCCAGTGCCACTCCCGACGTTCGTCCTCCCCCAGAACCAGCATACAATCTGTCGGGGCGTGGTCTGAAAGGGTAAATGAACCTATTTCCGCACTCACCAGTGATGATATGACTGTCTGCGATATCATAACATAGTCAATGCGCGTGTATGTTTTATGCTTTGCCGAGTAAAACGTATAGTCCCTGTCCTGGACATGGATTGATCTCCATGTGTCTATTACTTGCAGGTTACTCAATAATTTCTTAATCCTTCGTATTTTTGTCGAAGAGAGATGTGAGGCTCCCCTTGACGTGTCCAGGAGCGGGTCTAATGCTAAATTTAGGTCGCCTCCTATCACTAAGATACCCTCCTTATATTGGTGTACCATTTGTAAACAAGTCTCCAGGTAGCTCACCTGTTCTTCATTTGGAAGGTATAGGTTCACCAATGTGATCCTCTGTGGTCCCATTTGTCCCTTTACAATTAAAAGGTGACCCTCCTCATCTGTAACTACCTTCAATTCTTTCCATGGGATTTGTTTTGAGATTATAATTGATACTCCATTGGTTTTAGAACTCGGAGATGTACTATGATAGACTGTAGAGAATTTATGATTTCCAAGTTTTGGTATTCTGTCCCTTCTAAAGTGTGTCTCTTGGAGGAAGCCAACCTGCGTCCCCAACCTTCCCATCTCCGCAAGCAGCCTAATCCGCTTCTCCGGGATATTCAATCCCTTGACATTGTATGAGGTAAATTTTATTCTAGTCATGTTTCCTTCCTTTCTTAACCTTTCTTTTTACGGTCTATTGGAATTTACGAGGAGAGGAGTCCCCCATCAAAACCCCAGGAGGAGAGATAATAAAAAAAAAAAAAAAAAAAAAAGGAAAAGGAGACCCCCCTTGTATCAATTGGAGGTCACCCTCCGAACGGCGCGAAACCTCGGTGCCGTTTAGCAGAGGAAAAAAAAAAAAAACCCCTTTTGGAGACGCCTCCGACTTTCCCTCCACTCGGAGGGGAGACGTCTATTGTGGGCAAATGCCCCTGAGCACAAAAAGTTTGAGTATCTGTATATCAAAAAACCGCAGCGGCACGCCCATTGGTAATGTCTGCGAGTGAGACAGCCAAGGAGAAAAACCCTGTAGTATTGTCAATCAATTACCCTACTATATTTCCATTTCCATACTTGTGTGCCGCTTATTAACATATAGCACCATTCAATCCCTCCCTCTCGCGGCTTCTTACGCGGATCGGTGATCAGCCGAGTCTTAGTGACTCGGTGATCACAGTGTGCCCGTCGCGCGCCCTGTAGGGCGCGCGCAGGGAGCGTGCACAGGGGAGGCCGTCATATGACGGCCTCCCGGGAATGCAGGTCCGCGTTGTGGCCGTCATTCGGCCATAGCGCGGATGTCTAGTGGTTAAAGTTGGGCCTGTGGTGTCAGGGGCCAGGAGAAAGAGGCCTAACACAGAGGGTCATTCTTCTGCTCTCCTCCTGCCTGGACTCATAGAGCCAACTTGAGTAAATGTAACCAATCCAATCTAAATTGCCATATTGTGCTTTATTTGCCATTTAAGTGTGCCTCTGCTCTTGGGGACATTCTCAGGTTTGAAATATCCTGAGCCATTTGAATATAGGATTGAGAGTTATATTGCTCTTAAGTCTCAGTTATTGCTCTCTAGTTGAATATTATAGTCAATTGCTTGAATATATACTGTTACTGTCTGTTATTTCTTCCACAGAAATATTGCAGTAAAGACAATTTCTGTGTTTTATCATAACGTGTGTGTTTCTCATTGGTCGTTGCACTTACACTATTGCCAGGTGTACCAGAGGGGGCTGAGGCTGTTATTAGGGTTGAGAGGCAGAGTAACAGACTGAACGTACAAAAGCAGCTCCTTCGGGGGTATCTCTACACCCAAATCAAAGTATTGAGTTGAACAGAAAGATGAACGTTAGTCTTTATTACTTATGTGCATACAGCAGTAGATGTGAATTATTTAACCACTTCAATACTTGGCACTTTCACCCCCTTCCTGCCCAGGCCAAGTTTCAGCTTTCACTGTACCCATATATTTTTTTTTTTCATTATATTCAAATAAGTGGAGCTTTCTTTTGGTGGCATTTAATCACCACTGGGTTTTTTATTTTTTCCTACATAAACGGAAACATTTTCTTTTTTTTAAATATGCATTATTCTTCTTCTCTGTTATATAATCTTATTAAATGATTAATTATCTTTCTTCATAAATTTAGACCAAAATGTATACTGCTACATTTCTTTGATAAAAATAACCCAAATCAGTGTTTATTATTTAGTCTGTATGTAAGTTATAGAGTCAACATACTATAGTATGTATATCTGAAAATCGATCAATCCTGATGTACTGACGTGCTATCTCATTTCTTGAGGCCCAGAAATGCCAAAACAGTACAAATATCCCCCAAATTACCCCTTTTGGAAAATAGACAGTCCAAGGTATTTAGTAAGAGGCATGGCAAATTTTTTTAAAGTTGTAATTTCTTGTCACAATATTTTGGAAAATTAAGAAATTTTATTTTATTTCCAACATTTTTTTTTTTTTTTTTGCATACTGTCACCAGTGAAGTACAGCGTCATCAGTAAAACTGGTGTGACAGTGATCAGGGACACTGACTTTTTCCTTTTTTCACAATTTTTTTTACATACAGTGACCAGAGCAATACAGTGATCAGGTTTTTGTTTTTTACACACTATGAAACAGTGAATTTCACTGTTATAAGCAACCCTTTTTTCTGAATTAAATCTATTCAGTGTTTACTATTGTGATTAGCTGTGATTGGCCACAGCTAATCACATGGTACAGATGGGCTGTGATTGGCCCTGTCTGTAAAATGTGATCAATGTGACCAATCACAGAGATCAACTCGATAGTCCACAATGAATGGCAATAATGGAAGCCATCCATTGTGTACAATTGCCATGTGATCTGCTGAGTGAGCCTAAGGCAGTGGAGGATTGGGAGATAAAACTGCTTTTTCTGGTCCAGAGCATTTAACCCTTGCATTGTGGGAGCAAACCCACCAGAAGGGAGGATTTTGTTTTCCCAGGAGTTCAGCTATAAGGCTCCATGCACACTGGCGTAAAAAAAGTTGCTTCTATGGGAGTTTTGTGTTCTGCCTGTAGAAGCAACTCAATGTTATCCTATGTGTCCATGCACATTAGGACGTTTACAGGCATATTTTGAGATCAACATTTTGAGGCAGGAAAAAAACCCCTTGATTGGAGCTCACTGGCAGAAAAAAACGTAAAACGCTCCTAAACTCGTCTAAACCTTGTACAAAAAATGCTCTATATGAGCGTTTTTTACTCCAAAGAGAACAGACGTTTTTTAAGCCTAGTGTGCATGGAGCCTAAAGGCATGTAAGATAAAAGTGGTTTATAGTTGAATTCAGACAGGCTGATCACACCTCACAGATCCATGTATTTAAATATTTCATAGCTGTATTTTACTAGAGGAGGGGAAAATCTGTTTTTATTAATTGAGTTTCACCTGCTGAGAGGGATATATCTAATGCTTCCATTTTATGCCTCTGTTTTGAAATTGCTATGCCAGCCAGAAATGTCAAATTCTTGCAAGAGGGCTGGAAATGCAGTCTTGGAGATTGATATATAAAATAATATAGTAAACCATTTACATATAAGCTCAATTTATACTCCCATTTCTCTGTAATAAGGATTTTTATAGCTGGTTTATAGAGAGCTATAACAGCCAAATGTTCTTAGCAAAGACATAAAGGAAAAGGGAAAGTGGCTAGGTTGGGACAAGCAAAGGGTTAAAATCTCCCTCAACTATGGCACAGCCTTCCAATAAATTGTTCAAGCTTGTTTGTTCTAAAGCAGGGATATGCAATTAGTGGACCTCCAGCTGTTGCAAAACTACAAGTCCCATCATGCCTCTGCCTCTGGGTGTCATGCTTGTGGCTGTCAGAGTCTTGCTATGCCTCGTGGAACTTGTAGTTCTGCAACAGCTGGAGGTCCGCTAATTGCATATCCCTGTTCTAAAGGGTTGTTTCTGGCCTGAGTTGGGTAAGTACACATTTGATAGGGTTAAGGGTTTGCTATATAATAAACAACTTAAAAAGGTAGCTTCCCTCTTTCCCATTCAGTTTGAGTCATAGTAATTGGAAGGGGGAAAGGAAGCCTAATACAACCCCTTTTATCTTGATGCTGTGTTTATTGTGTACCATGTATTAAAGTATCTTGTTGAAAGGGATGATGCCAATGTTGCTTTTAAATGGGTTACTTGTAAGAAAAGCACCGACCGCCGCACAACTATATACATCCTGACTTTGAAGAGGGATATATCGGTAACGGCAGCAGCTGCTGCCACAACCGAGATATCCATCTCTTCAGGCGGCGGTTCGGTTAACAATAATGGTGGTCTCTGCGGTGGATTCGCCACAAGTTCACCGTTCTCGCGGCGGGAGAGGGCCCCCCCTCCCGCGCTCTCCCGGGCCCCCCCGCCGCTTACCGGATCCATTCTAGCCTTAGACCTCCTCTGTAACTCAAAATATGCAACCTGTAGAATTTTTTAAACGTCGCCTATGGAGATTTTTAAGGGTAAAAATTTGATGCCATTCCACGAGCGGGCGCAATTTTGAAGCGTGGCATGTTGGGTATCAATTTACTCGGCATAACATTATCTTTCACAATATAAAGAAAAAGTGGACTAACTTTATTGCTGTCTTATTTTCTTATTCAAAAAGTTAATTTTTGCCAAAAAAAGTGCGCTTGTAAGACCGCTGCGCAAATACGGTGTGACAAAAAGTATTGCAATGACCGCCATTTTATTCTTTAGGGTGTTAGGATAAAAATATATAATTTTTGGGGGTTCTAAGTAATTTTCTAGCAAAAAAAACGTGTTTTTAACTTGTAAACACCGAGTCTGAAAAAGAGGCCCGGTCTTAAAGTGGTTAAAGAGTGAAGGTCCCATAAGTACTAAACAAGGCAATTTTAGGTTAAAACTTTAAAAATCATAACAACAATAAAACTGAAAATATTCAGTAGCTTTATCCTTAGAAAAGCATGCATTTATTGTCCTGTTGCACACCTGCAACCAATTCAAGGTATAGGTGATTGTAAGCTCACATGCTCATCAGCATATCTGTGACATATAGCTGAGCAAGTAAAGATTGCTGATGTATGCCACAAGACAATGTAGACAATGGGAGGAATTAATACTGTATATTGAATCCAATTCCATTCAGTGGAACAGCTGGTAGAAAGGTTATCATCAGGCATTTCTTTGCTTGGCTGTACTCCACCAGGGATCCATTTCCTATTACAATCACAGGCTGCCCCACTGCACTGTGGAGAGCAAGGCATTGAGAAAAAGGCTCATCCCTAATCTCCTCTCCCATTCCATGCCTCTCACACACTCAGGCTAGAAAGCATCAGAGGGTGAGTTGGTACACAGCTGAGGCTTGTGGTGAGGAAGTAGTACCACTCCTGAAAATATGCCTTTAACTAAGAATAATACAGCAGTGTCAGACTTAAGGGCAGACCCAGTAACATAAACAGTTGAAAACTTTAGGTATGAAGAGACCTGAATATAAATTCTAAGTACTGATATTATATTTTGGAGTAGGAGACAATATCAGGAACCTATATCCACCATAGATCTTGAGGAGTCTCCACTAAGTTCACCATTACTGGGAATTCTTGGGAGCATAGGGTATGGCTTGTATCAAAGGTCCATGGTCTCTGAAATCTGTTTAGAGTTTAGTTCACGATGGAGCACTTAAGCCCCATACACACTATCAGATTTTCTGTTTTTCCTTCAGATTTACCAAAACCATATAATATGAGGTCAAACCTTAGGAGTTTCAATGTGTATGCAATCAGGCAGGCCCTTGCACTACATGGTTTTGGTAAATCTGAAGGAAAAACTCAGCAGAAAATCTGATAGTGTGTATGGGGCTTAAATCAGAGGGTGTGGAGCTTGTTATTGTGTGGCAAGAGAAGATGAAACCAAACAGATCCTCTGCCCAGGAGTAACTATAAATATCACCACAAGGTAAAAATGTCATGTTCCTCCAAGGTCCATACCAGGACCAGAATTATAAAGAGTTATAAAGGGCAGAGATAACAACAAGGCAATCCAGACATAAATTTGGTTCCCTGAATGGGTCGGTTGGGGTGTAGTGCATTAGCAAAATGGCAAGGTTTTGCAGTGTCACATATGGGCACCCTTGAGTATTAGGTAACAGCAATGGACAAGTAACATTGCAAAGGATGCGGGTGGCAATAGACAGCATTGGAGATATGACCAGTATCCAAGGAACTTGTATGAGTAGAGAATAAAAGAGTTCAGAACATTGAAGCAAGTCGGTTAAGAAAACAAGGTAGTACTCACAGGAGGAGAGCTTTCTTTCATTGCTTCACAAGTGTTTTAGTTGTTCAGAGGTTTCTTCTCTGATGCCCTGTAGCGTCTTGCTAACAGTTTCAAGGTGAAAGCTTTGTAGCACTGCTGTTTTGGTTCCCTGATGTTGGATTTCTTGTCAGATCCCGGAACCCTCAGTAAGTACGACCAATCAAAGTCATCGGAAGCCACGCTCCTTGAACTTTGTTGAATTGAATTCTTGAATTTTTTATCTTTTTTAGGATGTACCAAAAAATAGGATGTTCTAAATCCTCAAGTGGTTAAATAACATTTTAGCCCCCTAATAACTCTTAATAAACTGTAATTAGTTGCAAATAACTACTTTATTCTCTTCTTATATTAGTATTTTTTTTTATCATCTATAAAAAACTTTTTACATTTGCATTCATTCGTGTTTGTAGTGTCACATTAAAAAATGCTTTGTATGAAGACACATAATTCTTTAGATTTTATAAAAGGAACAAATCGCAGAATAAAATTTGTGGTTAACTCAAATATTTTTATTAACTCCCTCATTCACTTCCCTTAGCTTTTTTTTATGTTTGTATATAAATGCTTTAAATTTGTGTTAGTTTTTGTAATGTTAATAAAAGAGCTCTTGGGGGCGCACTTTTGCATACTTCTCTTGGAACCTTGTGACGGCACTGTGTGGGAGTTTGGCCCCCCCAAAAAAGGGGGGGGGTCAGCAGGGAAGGAAGATTTTGTACCAGACAGCTCTTTCTAAAATCAAATTGTTTGCCTAAAAACCATAATGGTGGCAACCATAATGTCTATATAGAACAGAGAGCTACTTGTAAAGGTGCGTGGTAACGGAGCTTTACATTTTAGCAAAAAAAGGATGAGTACAAGTACACTTGTTAGGCTATGTTAACTATAGCAAAGCTATAATACCACAAAAATTACACAGATTTAAAAGATATCAAGGTTATACTAGGAAAGCATGGTTTGTCAAAAATCAGTACTATGTTTACAACTAGGCAACCAGCATATAGTAATATAGCCTTACAACCACAATAAAAAAATTAATAAACTACTGACAAAATATAATCTACGGCAGTATAATATATAAAGAAAGCTAATATGTAACATTAAAGTATACCTAAACCAAAACTTGTATTGTTATTTTTAAATGGAGCAGGGAAAGGTTAGATCTCTTGTCAGAATTTTATTACTGTCTGTGTCCTTGCTTGGGACCGATTCATCCTCTCTATGTGTTCTGATGAGCATTGTCTTTGATACACAACGTAATGGAAAATCTATAATTTTACAGTCTTCGCTAGAGCTGGAATAGAGTGTAAATCTTCCAATGTGGACACGTGCTCTGGTAACAACTAGGAGGGCCATTCCCCTTACTTTGATAAGCTTTCCTCTCGTTTCCTGTTTTACCTCTTGGATAGGAAGTACAATCTCCCCAATGGGAAAAAAGATGTGTGAAGGGAGAGGCACTTTACATGGAGGGCATAAAAGGTGGAAGAGTGGAGAAGTACAAAAGGAGCAATGAAGTTAGAATAGAGACATGGTACAGGGTAAGTGATGGGCGCTGGAATCAAATGAGAAGAGAAGTACACGGAGCATGCTGGCAGTGCATTAGCTCTCTTTGACACCTAAGTATTTTGTAGCTTGCAGCTCCAAAAACACTCAACAAGCCAAATCTCATGCTTTTTAATTGTCCCTGTTCACATTTGAGTGTTCAGGCACCTGTAGCACAATGCCTGAAGCCTGAAAATATACATGATCTACTTTTGAAGCAGAATGGGGCAATTTTGGCCCAATTGACTTCAATAGGAGCCCGCAAAAAACATGCAAAAACATATTAGATGTGTACCAGTTGCAGGTGCTGGTTGTTTCTTGTCTTTCGACTGTTAGTCCTCTAATTGTTTACATTGTCTTTTGTCTTATATTGCATGTACACTGTCAATTTAAAAAAAAAATAATAAAAAAGAATTTGACAAAAAAAAAAAAAAAAAAAACATGTTCTTTGTTTTTATTTAGGCACTCCCATAACAAAAGTCTTTGGACCAAAAACACATCATCCTGCTCCCAAACAGCTCCCGTATGGCACATTGCATGCAAAAACACACAAAAAAGCCTCTCTCTTTCATGTGATTAACAGACACAGCTTTTGCCAATATAACTATAAAATACTAAATCACCACTCTTAACTTTCTAATGGATAAGAGGGGCACTTTCAGGACAAAAAATATTTAGGCAGAAGACATAACATAACAAAGGTGTTGCAGGCCAAGATACATTTTTGAGCAAAAGACATTATATTTCAGTATGACCAAACTGAGGATGTAGAAAGTAAAATAAAATACTCACTGAAGAATTTCTATGTAGCACCCTGAAGTTTAGGCAGGGTTGCTCTTAAATTTACCTGCCAAGTGATAGTTGCCTTGGCCAATTGATAGGAGGTCAATTGATTTCACCCTTATTCTGGAATTGCTGCACTTCTCTCTTCTTTCACTAGATGGCGGGGTATCTGGTGGCATTATATAAGACAAGGGCATTGCAAGGACAGATTAGAAATAGTTGGGGTGTCTCAGCCAATGGGCATGGATTTTCTTAGGTCCCTTGGCCTGCTGGGAGAGCCTATTTATTTGGGTGAGGTCAGGTGATTGGTGTTCTGTGCCACCTGGATGGCTGTCTGGGTGGACGTTTGTTGTGCTGCCCAGGGCTTTTTTCAGGGGGAACGCGGGGGAACGCAGTTCCGGCACCTCTTGCACTGACTGTATGTAATGGCAAGGGGTGCTGGGGTGTGCTGCAGGGTATTAATGCTCACTGCTGGAGATCTATTTTTGCAAGGGGGGTCTGTTGTTGCTGGGGATGTCTATTGTTGCTGGTGGGGGTCTTATGTTGCTGGGGGGGTCAGTTGTTGCTGAAAGAGATCTACTGTTGGGGGAGGGGTCTATTGTTGATGGCAGCCAGACAGACTATTAATGCTGGCAGTGCGGAGATCTGTTGATGCTGCCGGGAGTCTATTGTTGCTGGCAGGGAAATTTTGTTGTGGTTGGTTCATTGTTGTTAGGGGGATCTATTGTTGCTGGCTACAGGGGATCTATTTTACTGCTTTTCTTGATATCATTACCAAATTCCATATAAATTACTTAGCACCTCAAAATGATAATTGGTTTTATATTGTCTAAAAGGGACGGTACTGGGAGGTGGGTAGGGGCGGAAAAAAAGGGTGACTCAGAAAGGGGGGGTTCCTGCACCTATTGTCTGAGAAAAAAAGCCCTGGTGCTGCCCCAGACTGCTAGGCCAGAGCCTGAGGCCTGTCCCAGGGACATCTGGCTGCTAGGCTGTTGTTATATTGTTTATATCTAAAATGTAATGCCTTTCACAGCTAAATATAGCAAGAATTTAACAGCTGTCTGAGGGCCTATCCAGAAGCAAGAAAGCAGTGTAGGGTATGGGATTGCGGCTTGCAGTCCAACCAGAAGTGACGGTTCTGCCGGCCGGAGAACCTCTCGTGGTCGAAGGTAGAGGGGAAGCTGTCGCCACTAAAGGACCTTCCACCTTGTTACCAGGGACCACTGTGAGTAGCTGAAGCAAGTCCCAGAGCAGTATTCTCACCAACTGGGGATGGTGAAGAATTGGGAAACTTCAGCAGGTGTCAATCCAGGGACCCAGCCAGTGGAGGTGATGCTTGCATAGCAGCCTTGTGTGCCAAGCCAGGTACCGAGCAGGCCAGTGGGGTGATGCTTGAGTATCTTGAATGCCAGCCTTGTGTGCCCAGCAGGGACGCAAGGGTGACGCTTGAGGGAGATACTCCGTGAGAAAGTTGGAAGAGCTCAGGAGATCCAGTGGCAGTGGATCAGCAAGTCTAGAGAGAGAGACTGGGAGCTCAGTTGAGTGAAGATCTACATTAGGAGATTGTGGAGAAAGTGAAAGAGTTCATTGCAACCTTTGTTAGAAACTGTTCAAGATTGTTGCCATAGGAGACAGCGTGTCTACACATGCAGATGTGGTGTCCGGCTGGGTGCCTTTCCCTGTATGGCTGTCCACCTATAGATATCTCAGAGTCTGACAATTAACATTGCAACTACGAAAAGGGTGTCCTGGCCCTAAACCCTCTCTCCCACAGTTCTGTTTAAGAGACAGTAAATCTCTTTGCATTCAAGAAGTGTCTGGCAGCGCACCCATGAATCTACCTTGCATCACACCCACCATGACTCGTAACTCACTCTACATAGAAGGATCTCCACTGTCCATCTATGAAAAATGTATGTGTACAGAAGGCTTTGCTATTGGATTTACAGGCATGTGTAAATCATTATCTGAATACAAATTTTGTAAAACAGCAGGTAGCGTTACTTAGGAGTAATCATTTAGCACTAAACACAAAAAGGAAGGGTAATGTTGGACATAAATGTAAAAGAGTACTATACAATGCAGATCAATGCTGGACCAAGCTGGCTACCTGTACTGGAAAATACAGAGAGGGGAATTTACTACTGGAGCAGCTGTGAACGGCAATCAATCGGCTCCTAGTTTTCATTTTAAAAAGTGTAACTGAACAAGCTGAAGCTAGAAGCTGATTGGTTACTATGCATAGTTGCTACAAAAGCAAATTCCCTTTCTTTAATACCATGCATAGCATAGCCGGAGCTCAGCCTGCATTCCATATGCACAGCATATGGGGTACCCAATTACAATATGACAAAGAGTGAATGTACAGTTTAGTGATGGGATATTACTGTTAGAAGTGTTAATAAATGAACCATTCAATACCTCTGTGTATGGTCAACTGCAGCTGTAAACAAATACAGTATATACCTTAATTTCATACATTTACAAAATAGTCTTATTACCTCTGTCTATCTTAGAACAACAGGTGACATCCTATTTGCCATATACTTCATAAATAGTTATACTTTGCATAGGCAGCTGGTGAGATTTGCTGAAGAAAAAAAAAAAAATCGGTTTTCTGTCCAAGCATTTTTTTGTATATCATTCTTGCTTATCCTGTGATGTCTACACAAAACAGGACTATGCAGTGCTATTGGTAAAGGGCCATTAAACTTAAATTACCAACTGATATACGATGGGCTTGGGCATTGGTCAAATGCAGTATTCTTTCAGGTACACTCAGCTTGCATTTCCTATCAGTTAGAAACACTTGATTATTTAGAGTTTATTCTGACCTCCTTCTGACCTGTATTTGACCTCCTTCTAAGCTGCATCATGGTGCTTCAATCTGTTTTTCCATTCCCACTGACTTGTAGGGTAGAAACGTAGTTCTGACATGAACAAAAGCTTGTGTACACTGGTCCTAAAAGAGGTTTTAATAACACTTATAGATGAATATGTCGAGCTCAGGACTCTAGATATACCATCTAGTGGCAGAGGCTAGAGACCAAAGCCATGATGAACCAAGGAGACAGAGCTATCAGAGGCATAGGGAGATATTTGAATGAGCTTTAAAACGGAAGGAACTTATACAACTGGCCAGTAACTCATCTTGGGGAGCATGCCCAAAAATAAAATAAGACTGGTGTCCTAGACAGAGGTTTGCATATACCTGATGAATGATCCAAAGTAACGAATATTTCTTAGGAAACAGAACATAGACAAAGCCAGACTGGAAACAAAAGAAGGAGGTTATGAGCAATGGCATGGGCTGAAAGTTTGCAGGAGGCCAGATTTCTTGGAGAACTGCAGTGGCACAGAGAAAATAAGAAATAGTAATGAATAGGTAAAAGATTTAGAAAACTATCATAAAAAAAGATAGTTATAATGAAATTTGTATAATATGGAGCAATATATTTTAAAGCTCACAGTTTACTGTCTGTCAATGAAAGATGAGAAGACTACCAAATCTCTAGCCCATTTTGCTGCCAGCTTTTTCTAAAATCTTCAGTTATTAAAAAGCGACACATGCCTTAAAAGGGTTACATACAGGTGGTTAGAGAACCAGATGGGTTAAGTGTTAACTTTATATATGAATTTAAGATTTGGTGAAGTTTCAGTCACCTCTAAGAGAATGCTAAACTAATACGCAGTTATCCGGAAGTGCCAACTGTTGCATCCAGGTAAATGGTTAGTATCTCTACCTTAAAGTGTTTGTTACCCCAACATTTCATATTCCTGATATGTGCCTGCTGTACCATGTACTTGTATGAGAAAGTATCCTGTTCTCTTTTTATTTCTTCTTTTGTGTAAAATCCCTGGCATTCCTGCCAGTCCCTCTGCTTTCAGATTAAAAACCGACCACAGTAAGCAGGAGAACACATCGTGGTCAGTTTTCTAGCTATGCTGGGAACTCAGGCTGCTCTCCTCCAATGATCATACATGTCCTGACACACCCCCCTGGCACAGCCTGTCACTGGGAAGCTCAGTGTGCTGCTCTTATGCGGCTGAGAACAGAGGGAATGTGATCACTTATAAAAAAAAGGAAAAAAGGTATTTATGTTTTTTTTTATATCTATACACAAATGTTTTGCCTTTCATTTCTTTTTTAAACGGAATGGGTTGTTTTACAAGGTGATCGTTTACAATCACTTTAAGTAGAGGTTTACTTATAAAAACAGTTGGTCCAAAAGATCCGTACACCCACTCTTTAGGTATCACCACTGCGCCAGGAGTACCCTAAATGTGCAAAAGCTTCTACTTTAAAATAAGATAATATATAAAAAATATTTGCAATATGAGTTAAAGTAAATAGTAGCGCTGACTTAACAAACACTATAAATCAATAAACCCAGTGCTCGGCAAAACAGTATCAACCTTTAAAGGGTTAAACATCCAACGATATCCAGGCGTAACACCCGATATCATGCAGCAAGTACTGGCATAGTATGGTCACAGCGGACACAGCATGTGTGAACTGAACCTCACCAACGAGAGATTGTGCTCCTCGGAATGTCATTTCCAGTATAGCGTCAAGCGTTAACAACTGGTTGCCGTACAGCCAACGTCCCAATGTTTCGTCATCACGACTTATTCATGGGAACCCATAAGCACGATCTCTCATTGGTGAGGTTTAGTTCACACATGCTGTGCCCGCTGTGACCATACTACGCCAGTACTTGCTGCTGCAAGTGGATGTCTCTATGCTTTATTGATCTTAGCTTATGTGAGTGCAATGTTTGAGGCTTTTTAATAGAAATACATTTTTCACAACGATACTGCACTATTGGAGCACTTTGTTTTATTATATATGGAGAGTCCATGATATCGGGTGTTACATCTGGATATCATTGGATGTTTAACACTTTAAGGGTTGATGCTGTTTTGCCGAGCATGACAGTGCAAGGCGAGTGCATAACCAAAGGGCAGTGGAAGCACTGATTGCACGTGGTGGTAATTTTATCTTCCGTTTCAGACATTCTGGTCTCATTTATGGACTGTTTAATCACGGACTTGATTAATATTATTTTTTTTCATTTTTTTCACTAATGTATCAGTTTTTAATCACTACCACCTGTCACTGGGTTTATTGATTTATAGTGTTACGTCAGCGCTACTATTTACTTTAATTTATATTGTAAACATTTTTTATACAGATTTACTTATGACTATAACTATTTACAGATGAGTTATTGATTCAATGCTGGGGACATTTACACAATAGCCTAAGTAAATTTTTCTAAATATTTAGGATGTAAGCTCTTTTTTTGATCAAGAAACTGAAGTAGTGAGCATTGTTTTGGGGCTGAAATACTAGGTCTTTCAAGACAATGGTCTTTATTTCAGGTAACCATTTAAACAATGTACTAGAACATTTTACAGTCATATACTTATGTGATATAATCTAAGCCATCCTTTTTCACCCCTGGGGTGCCTTCTGGGTTCTGCAGGGGTGCCCTGGCAAAATAGTAGTGTAATGTAGTGAACAAGGTCCACAAGGCTGAAACGCGTTTATATCTGCTGTCTGTCACTGTGTCTTTTATGAAGAATAATTACATTTTGAAGATTTTAAACAGCAAGCAAGGAGTTACGGACCATCTTTTCTCATGATTGCAAGTGCAGCTTTGCGACGCCTTTGCGCGTCCAGGTAGCTCTGGAAAAAAAATTAAAAACCTTATTGGGTAGTAGAACCCCTACCCCTGCTCTATTTTATGTGCCCCAAATTGCTCATAAATTGTGAACAAGCCAGAGGATGGATCAATCCTGCCTTTTTGTTACACAAAGTCGAAGATTTTTATTGTGCAGCATTAAAAACCTTGGGCACCGTGTGGGCCAGCTAACCACCCATGACATCATAGACGTAATTTTTTCGTTTAGTTTTTTTTACATTTTAGAATGTAAAAAACAAGGGGGTGCCTCGAGAATGTGCAGGGTTTCAAAGAAAACAAAGGTTGAGAAACACTGATCTAAGCCTTTGCTACTGGCCAAATCTCTAGGATTATGAGGATTTTGTGATAAGGCACTGTTTAGCTGATCCTTGCTCACAGCTCTAGCAGCCTTGTTTGTACAATGCCCATTAGTCAGATTTTTTTTGTTTTGTTTATATAAATCTTTATTTTAATACAGTGACATGTCTTCAAGCATTTTCTGAGTTTCTAAAACATCAGTACATAGGTGACATGTACATTTTGTAGAATTCAACATAAAAAAAAAAAAAAAAAGTATATAACAGGAATAGGAAGAACGTGAAAAGAATATTGAATATTAAGTAGTTATATGCCGTATATGATTCTGGCATTCACCCCTTTAACGGGGTGACTGCTGCTAAGTAAATACCGACTATTGTGAAAAAACTTCTCAGCAAGGGAACCCTCCACCAGACCTAGACTAGCCCAGGTCGGTTTAAGGGTCCAGATTTACTGTGAGATGGCTCCTCCCGGGCCCTATATCAGGGGAGGGGGCCAACTAACCTCCTCCAACACACTGCACAGGCCTGAACCACATCTAAGTACTCTTGGAACACCAAAGGGAAGAGAAACAGTACCATCCACATATTGGATGGCCTTCCCTACAATGGCAAGACATTGGCACCACTTGTCAGGTTAAAACATATATAAGAAATATATAAACCAAATCTCAATACAATAAAAAATCCAAAAGAAGAAAGAATTAGTAAGATAGAAAAAAGAAGAAGGGAAGAATAAGGATCATACTTGAAATCTCATGAGAGCTGTCAACGTCCACGCCAAGCCCATCCATTAACCCTTTCACGCCTAATGCCGCGTACACACAAGCGGACTTTACGGCGGACTTTGCCCGGCGGACTTTTCGACGTACTTTCCGACGGACTTTCTGAATGAACGGACTTGCCTACACACAATCCACCAAAGTCCTTCGAATTCGTACGTGATGACGTACGACCGGACTAAAACAAGGAAGTTCATAGCCAGTAGCCAATAGCTGCCCTAGCGTGGCTTTTTGTCCGTCGAACTAGCATACAGACGGCGGACTTTTCGACCGGACTCGATTTCAACGGATAAATTTTAAACAAGTTTCAAATCTAAGTCCGTCCAACTTTTGAGAAAACAAAGTCCGCTGGAGCCCACACACATCGAATTGTCCGACGAAATCCAGTCCGCCGGGCAAAGTCCGCCGTAATGTCCGCTCGTGTGTACGCGGCATAAGCCTTTTTCTGACACTTGTTGCTTACAAGTTAAAATCTGTATTTTTTGCTAGAAAATTGCTTAGAACCTCCAGACATTATATATATTTTTTTAGCAGAGACCCACAGATTAAAATGGTGATCGTTGCAATATTTTATGTCACACTGTATTGCGGAGCAGTCTTTCAAATGCAATTTTTTTGGAAGAAGTACACATTCTTGCATAAAAATAAAATAGTAAAGTTAGCCCAATTTTAGATACCTAACATCATGCTTTAAAATTGCGCACACTTGTGGAATGGCTTTAAATTTGCGCACACTCATGGAATACTTAAAAATCTCCTTAACTGAGGTTATTCCCAGCGGCAACGCCACTATATTGGTTTCCCATATGTGCAAAGTGGCTTGGGCACTACGAAGTTTAACAGTCTACCTCGCCAGATGTGCAGTCCAGTGTCCATCCGACCTGGCCCTGGTCCCCACCAGGGATCAAGTGGTTACCTCATGGCCCTCCTCATCTCTACTAGTGGGAGATTTTTATATACACTCAGGTTAAAATTGATGCATAATAATAATACGTTTGTATACTCTTTTGGATGTTTTTTATTTTAATGATGTTTTTAGACAATTTTTTGTACAATAATAAATAGTTTTTTACTCCAATTGTGTATGTGTTCATCATAGTGACAACCCCACATCCTTAAAAGTCCTGCATAACCCTCTCGTATGAGATGTGCATTGTTGGTTTGTTCAGACCTGTAAGTGTTATTATACTGCAGCAGAGAAAAATCAGGTCTCCTGCCTTAGGGCTATGAGAAACAGGGCTATGCTGTATGGCAAAAGTGGATGAACAGAAAAAAACAAATCATTTGACAAGGTAAACAGATGTAGCAACAGGTATTTCACTTGTGTATTTATTATTTATTATTTCCTGGAATTCAGTTTTAAATAAAATTGTCCAATAGGAATGGAGAGATATGATATTTTACTTATCGGGCTGAAGTAAGTCATGTATAGCCAAGTAATTATTTTTTTTTACATGTTGTTATGATGTTTACATTCAAATATAATTATAGCTACATTTGTGGACCTGTTTTTTTAAGTTGCCATAATTTCTACTTTTGAATTGACAGGTTTTCTAAGGAAGCAAGTATCAACTCTAAATTCCTGCTACCATTTTCTTACATGTCTGTTTTTGAGGGAATACAGTTAAAATGGATTATTCAAATTACCCTTTGCATTGCCCTTTATAGCCTGCTTACCTATTCCCTGCTGTTCACACTTACCTTTATCCTATTCTACACCAGCACAAGGTGAAATTCCTGGTGCATACAAGTATGGGGCAGTATGCGACCCTCTCCTCTTCCTCCCACGATGCAATCTCAGGTGCATTGGTGGCCAATAGCCAGCCTCAAATGCTGTTACAGGCGGTCCCCTAGTTACAAACATCCGACTTACAAATGACTCCTACCTACAAACGGAAGGAGACAACAGGAAGTGAGAGGAAATCTACCCCTAGGAAGGGAAATTTACTCCTGTAATTCCATGTACACACGATCGGACTTCTTGTCGGAAAAAGATATGACGGCTTTTCTGACGGGATTCCGCTCAAGTTTGCCTTGCATACACACGGTCACGCAAAAGTTCGCTGAACTTACGATCGTCAAGAACGCGGTGACGTACAACACTATGACAAGCAGAGAAAATGAAGTTCAATGCTTTCGAGCATGCGTCAAATTGTTTCCGAGAATGCGTAGGAATTTTGCGCATCGGAATTGCCACAGACGATCGCATTTTCGGATAGGAACTTTTGCCGACCGAAAAATTGAGAGCATGCTCTCAATCTTTTGCTTGCTGGAATTCAGCCAGCAAAAGTCCAATGGAGCATACGCACGGTCGCATTTTCCGACGAAAAGCTCTAATCGGTCTTTTGCAGGCCTAAATTCCGATCGTGTGTACGCGGCATTAGAGTTATTATGGGAAAAACATACCCCCACTGATGCTTTATCACCAAGGCTTGTTTCCACAACAACCCAAAATTTTCAAAATCTAATTGTCATAGGGAGAGAAAGTGAGGTAAAATCTTCTGAACAGCGGCACAGACAGCAAAACAAACGTTACAGGGGTGTTAACCCTTCCCTATGCTATCCAAAAAGCTTAAAAATAGCTGGAGCTACACTTAAAAAATGTACCTGTTCTGACTTACAAACAAATTCAACTTAAGAACAAACCTCGGGACCCTAACTTGTTTGTAATCCGGGGACTGCCTGTATATGAAGCAGAGAATTAGGGTCTTAGCCCTATGTAAGTCTTGACCAGATCGACTTTTGGCTGACAAGGGGTTTTATAAATTACTCTGCTGAGTACTCAGGGGATCCGATGGAAAGTAAAGGGCCATACAAACACCGTGTGTGTCCACAGCAGCCGGTCTGACAAAAGTTTGGGAGGCTTCTGTGGAAGGTGCATGGCCAAAATAGGTTTGCCAATCGACACCAGCCAATGGCCCACTGAGTTGAATGAAAAAAAAAAAAAACTGATATTGTGTACCACTACCAGGCTTTAGTACAAGCAACAAGGTGTGGGGGGGAGGGTGTGTAATGGAACCACACTATTAGGCATTTCAATGAACGAGTAAAGCATGTTTTCTGTAAATACATATATCTCATCTTTAGGAAATGTCATTGATTTCAACATAGCAGAATTGCAAATAACCAAATACCAAGAATTGCTAAAATGACAAAGGTCAAAATTACATAAGTGATAAGTGATAAGTGACATAACCCAAATGCCATTTCTCACGCACAAAATTGTTCCTTTAGGTAATTCCTTACTGTTTAATATAGCTATATCGGCCAACCTATAGCTGTCATATTTTTCCCTCAAACAGCCCATCTTTCTTAAATAAAAACAGAAAAAAACCCGTTCTGCAGAATAACTCTCACACATCACACCCTCTGCTTTCCATAACTGTAGACCTATTACACATTGTTAAAAGCAGACCTTTCATTTAAAATGGAAGGTCGACTTGACTGAAAGCCAGATCACCTACAAAAGGTATTTTAAAAATAAAGTTATTGCAGGGAAAAAAATATCTTACCTTGGCTTAGCTTTCAATGCACGAGTGACCTCATCCCCTTAAAGCAAACCTTCAATTAAAATGGAAGATCTGCTTTTTTAAAAGCCCCCTACCTCCTAAACTTTGATTGTCTACAAAGGCATTTTGAAATATATGTATATATATTTTGAAAAAAAAATGTTTTTTCCTTTACTTCCTGTCTTGAAGACGCAACCGAAAGTGAGAGGCAACTTCCTCCAAGTGAGGTGAATTTCCATCTAAAAGAATTTTCATTTCATTGGTAGGTTTCACCTCTTGCTGATAGCACCAAAATTTGGGATTTTCCCTTACATCCCGTCTCAAGACAAAATGAGAAGTACATCTCACCAGTAGGGTCAGACACAGCAATAAAAACACAGAGTCTAAAGCCTGGGACATACTATTCGTTTTTTGTTCAACCCAACTGGCTGAACAAAAAAAAAAAATCTGAAGAGCTCGTGAGGAGCTTGCTGTACTAACTATGGAATATTAGTAAAGCGATCTACCCGCTGAGCTATTGTGTTCTGACAGGCGGACTGCCCTCGCCCCCCTGCCCCCGCACCAAAACATACCGGTCAGTGCTCACAGCAATTGGCTGTGAGCGCTGAAATTATGCCGATTGGCTGTTGATTTTCCAGCATGCTCGTTCAACAGAAGTCAGTCGTGAGATCGACTTCTGTCAAAAAGGACCTGTACACACGGGCCGAATGTTGGCCGGTTTCTACAGTGATTTCGGACGATATTTTGCCCGTGTGTACAGGGCCTAACCATTCTCCACTCCATCTATAGAGAAACCTTTGAATCTACTGTACATACACTTCAATTTTGTGTTTGCAGAATGACCACCATTGCCTCAGATTATCACCTAAGGGAGTCTAAGCAGATATCATGCAAATATTTTGGTTTCTCAGATAACATAGGAGAAATCAGTTAAACATAAAATGGCGGCTGAAACGTATCTCTATATTAACTCATTAAAAAATAAATGTAGCAACCTCCAGAGTCAGGGATAGCTGACATCCGTCTTTGTAGAGTGGGTTACAAGGCATGGTGGGTGTGATTCAAGATGGATTGATGGGCGCCAGACACTTTTTGGATGCAAAATAGATTTATTGTCACTTAACAGAACTGTGGGAGAGAGGGTTAGGGCCAGGACACCCTTAAGCAGATGCAATGATAATTTTCAGACTCCGAGACTTCTATAGGTAGACAGCTATACAGTGGAAGGCCTCCAGCAGGATAACACTTCTGTATAGGTAGGACCACTGTCTCCTATGGCAACAAATCTTGTAACAGTCACTAATACTTATACTTAACTATTGACAACACAGAATAGTTCTCTTCTAACATTACAGTCGCTCATTGTAAATTTTTACTCACTGAGCTCCCAGTCTCACTAGATCTCCAGATGCAATTGCCACTGAATCTCCTGAGCTCTTCCACAGCTAACACGCTGTATACTTCTCAAGCGTCACCCCCGCTATCCTGCTGGGTCCTTAGCTTTGTACCCGATGCTCCTCAAGCGTCACCTCTGCTGTCCTGCTAGGTCCCTAGCTTGGTACTCAATGCTCCTCAAGCGTCACCCCTGCTGTCCTGCTGGGTCCCTGGCTTGGCACCTGCTGAAGCTTTCCCACTTCTTCACCGTCCCTGGCTGGTGAGAAGACTGCTCTGCTACTGGCTCCAGCTTACTCACTGTAGTCTCCGTTAACAAGGTGGGTGGTCCCTTAGTGGTCACAGTTTCTCCTCTACCCCTGGCCACAACTGGTTCCCCGTCCGGCTGAACCTTCACAACTCGGTTGGACTCCAATCCTGCAGTCCCAACCCTACGCTGCTTCTCTTGCTCTTGGAAAGGCCTCAGGCAGCCTAGCAGCCAGGTGTCACCGGGATAGGCCTCAGGCTTCCGGTCTAGCAGCCCGGGGCGACATAACACACGTCCAGCCAGACAGCCGTCCAATTGGCACAGAACCCTGATCACCTGACTCCACCCAAATAAATAGGCTCTCCCAGCAGGCCAAGGGACTAAAGAAACCCCTTTCAATTGACTGAGACACCCCATCCATCTATAGTCTGACCTTGCTACACCCTTGTCAATCTAATGCCACCAGCAAGCGCAGAAGAGAAAAGGTACAGCAATCCAGAGATCGAGAGGAATCAGTGGATCTTCTAACAATCAGCCAGGATGATTAATACCTGACAAACTAAATTTATTAGCAACCCTGTCTAAACAACAGGGTGCTACATCAATAAATGTAGTCACTAAAAAAATATAGGTTAAAATTGAGCCAAATGCCTTGCAATTCAAGTGTGTAGGGGAATGAAATATTACCCAGTCTTACAAATAGCAGTATTTCAACACTTTCAGAGAGATCTTTTTATGATCTTCTTCTTGTATACTCACAGTGGTTTGTGAGTATATAACCATATCCATCCACTACTCCACCTCACATTATTTCATTTTTAATATAGTCTTTTTTTTATATTAAATCAATTAAATTATTACAGAGATAGGAATTTATAACATGTGATACATTATTTTTAGTTATAAAAAGTTTATAAAGTGGTCAATTGTTCCAAAATAACTGTGTAACAAGAGCAAAACTAATAAGAAAATTGGTAAAATTAGAGTAAGTAAAAAAGGAGATTTAATGGAAAGAAAACAAGTGAGGTAAATAAATGAAGTTACAAAGATATTCTTTAGTGGATTTTATCGTTGTTTGAAATGAAATATGCAACAGAGGAGATTATTGTATTTTCATTCCAGTCATGGATCCATTGATTGTCACCTAACAACGGTGATAAAAGCAGGTATTAGAAGCTGCTTTACTACAGAGTTGAGCTTAAATACATGACAAGAAATCCCAGTGCTCTATGGATTATCTAAAGTGACAGCACAGCATAAGCTACCTGCCTTGAGGTTGGCTTTGTCTGATTAAATCCTTAGAAGAGGCACCTAATAAGGGCAAAGCCACACATACACGTATGTATGTGTGTAAATTACCAGCTATAGCTATTGGGCTCTGTAAATGATAAGGCTTTTAACAACAAATAGTAAGGAGGAAACATGAGAAAAGAGTATGAAGCTACATCTAGGAAAGGGCCAAATTCCTTATAAGTGCCAGTTTCTGCAGAAGTTTGAGCCATCTATTGTGGGTAAATGGATATCTTATCAGCATCTTAAAACCAAAAACCTCATTAGTCGGTTGGTAAAAATATAGATGTAATTGGGGTGACCAATTTACCTTTAATAGTTGTGTCACATACAGTATCCAAGAGGTGTTTATAGTATAAGTGTAGCTTAACACAAAAACAGCAATTAAATATATTTCAGGTTACCAGTTCTTAGCTGTAGTGGCAGTATTAGTTTTCTTTTTTTACCTTTATTTTTACCAGATGATCTTCCAAATACCTCACTTCTTGTTCCTTAATGGCTAGGCTTTTTCCTCCACTGTATCTATAGTGGATGCCCTGGTTGCCATCGAGAATCACGTAGCCACAGGACCTGACGTCACCACACATCAGCTGGCCAAGCCTCATCGCGGCCGAGCTGTTCGTTTTGAACTTTCTGCTTTGCTCTTGATGTCAGTCATCCATCAGTTTTAAATAAAGGGTTTTTATGCACTATACCATGGAGGATCCCCTGTTTTACTCCCTACATGTAAATGAGTGATTACACAGAGGCACAGCTCATGATACGGCCATCCCAGTGCTCGGGAAGGAGCTAAGGCGGATGCGAAGCTGCAAGGAAAATCAGCTGTTCCTGTCTGTATGATCCGGCATCTGTGAAGCTCTGAAGACCCCCATAATAGGGGTCCAGCATATCTAGTAAGCCCCCCCCTTCTTTTACCGCTTTTCTTTGCTTATTCTTTTCTTTTCTTTTCGAAACTGCAATAAAAACATTCTTAAAAGAGTAAAGGGATGCCTGTTCAAACGTTTACAAAAAAAAACCAGTAAGCCAAAAAAAAAAATTTGGGGGGTGTACAATACATAAGAAATTTCTGTAATTACACATTTTCAACATTTAGGCCCCTTTCACACTGGGGCGGTGGGTCCGTCGGCGGTAAAGCACCACTATTTTTAGTGGTGCTTTACCGTCAATTTCGCTGCGATATTCGGCCACTAGCGGGGCGCTTTTACCCCCGCTAGCGGCAGAGAAAGAGTAAAAAACCAGCCGCAAAAGGGTAAAAACCACTGCAAAGTGCTGCTGCAGCAGAGCTATGCCGGCGGTATAGCCACGCTGCCCCATTGATTTCAATGGGCAGGAGCGGTGAAGGAGCGGTGTATACACCGCTCCTTCACCGCTCCAAAGATGCTGCTAGCAGGACTTTTTTTAGCATCCTGCCAGCGCACCGCTCCAGTGTGAAAGCCCTCGGCTTAGTGCCTGCAAAGCGCCCGAGTGTGAAAGGGGTCTCTGGAGAGGATTTTCTTTCCCCATTTGTAGCGTGAATGTTTTTTCCTGCTTATATGGCCAGTGTTTGCCTAACTGAGGCTGCCAGGGCAAACACATGTCCGCCGAGGGGAGAGAAGAACGGAATCCCGCAGAGCGACACCACCGCTGAGGGAAAGGGGGAGCGCGTCCTCTTACAGCAAGCAATAACAAAGTTCAATAAAAGGGGGTTACAAATCAGCGATCAAAAAATATATGGTAATCTCAGGTGATATCACCTAGGGACTGTCATTGATCCCAACATAACTAATAGGTCAGTCATAGAATGAAATGAATGGAATAGTGGAATAATCCAAAATTCAAAATTCAAAGGAAAACACGCGGTAACAATTGCCATCATCCATAAGGGAGAAAGGGGAAGAAGGGGAGGCAGGGGGGATGGGAACAAGGAAGGGATGCAGCACAGAGCACAATTACTATACAATTTCGGGATGATGGTACCTACACCAGCTTTTTACTGAATTGTAACTGAGGCCTTACGATTCTCCCCTTTATCGTATACTGCATGTGGCTATTAACGACCTGTGGAGTCACATAGGGCACCATTCTTTGGAATGTGCTCATTTGGATTTTTACCTTCTATAAAAGTCTATGAAATTCATTGCAATATGGTAACATGAACATCTATCCTGGTGTAGTGCCTTCTCTTGCAGGAGCCACTTGGTAGATTGGGATCTCTGTTCTGCCTTGACTCGGTGAATGACCTCAGCCCCTTTCACACACCAGGTTACACAAAGAGTATATTGCACTACTTTTAACAGCACAAATATAAATATCCTGCACGCGCTGTGGTTCAGAAGCAGGAAGCAAACACCCAACTGGTTAGTGATGAAGGGATGCAATATATTGTTATGAGTTAAAGTAGATGGCAGTATATACATGAATGAACAAGTAGAGTGGGTCTAACACAATTTTCTACACAATTAAGTCACTATATTATAGCAGTTTAGTAGCTATCTGTGGTGACAGTCCCTAGCCCTAGTTCTTCAGCCAGCTAGTGTTGGGGCCCTGTTTTTACAGTTGTGCACATGAGCACAGTCTCAGGCTTGTGAGAGGGTGATGTGCACATGGCACACCTTTCAGCCTCATGGCAAAGAGAGATAATCTTCTGTCTTCAGCCCAGGAAAATACAGCCCTTTCTCCTGCTCACAACAGTCTCTCTCTTCGAATTGTAGTTCGCCAGTCAATTAATCGTCATAGCAGAGTTCCCTTCTCAAAACTACATCTCCCATGGTTCACTTCTGCCAACATTAAATGTCTCTTGAACTCATTCTGCTTGTCAGCTCCCCCTGGTGGGTGGAGGTGAGGTAGTGTTAACCCATTCAGCCTGAAGCCCAATGGAGACACAGCCAGCACAGCAGCACAGTGTCCTAAATCTCTTGTCTCTAGCCAAGCACCTGGCTACACTAGATAATAAAAACCCTTCAAAAAAGCACAATGCAAGCATTACCGAGCATTTTAATGCAGGATTTACCTTTACTGTCCCTTAAAGGAGAAATTTGGGGTGATAAAATAAACAAACCTTCATACTCACCTTTATGCTGCAGCTGTTTCACGTTGGCTCTAAGATCAAGAACTAAGTGATGACATGACAATTCATTTGAAAAATAAATGTGCGCTATTGTTTTCAGGCCCATAAATGGGTACAAACAACAAATAATACACATATGTGGTATCACTGCGAGTCAAGGGTAGGAGAATTTTTTTGATTGTTCTTTGGTAGAGGGTTATGGCAATGACAAGTAATATACAGTTAAAGTTTTTTTTTACTACTTTGGGTCAGTTTTCCTTTGATAATAAAAAAAAAAATCAGAAGATCCATTATTATTTACCATCAAATGAAGGCCCAATTCGTGTTGAAATAAACAAGGTATAACTCAAGTCATTGAAAACATATGTACACTTTTACTAACACATACCAAAGTTGCAAAACTGGTTTCAATCATTAGGATTTGTTGGACCTTCATCCTTAAGGGTTTAGGTAGAGTTTAATCAAAACACAAACAGACCTTGAGAATACAAGCTAAATTTGGCCATACATCTCCTGCCAGCTATTGTATTTTGACAGCCGACACCTGCGGCTATCAGAATACCTCAACAATGCCTGAATGTGATTAACTATAGCCAGTTTTTGGCCACCAATTTTATGCTTAACTCCTTCAAATCTTATATCAAAAGATATCAGGTGGGAAGGTGCCAACAGAGCCACCCATGACTTGAGGAACACATCAGGAACCAGGACAAATTTTCTGTATGTATGGGCAGCCTAAAGGCTTATCTTTTTAAATGGTTCACGATACACCCATATTTATGTTTAAGAAGAAACATGGTCAGCTTGCGCAGTCCCCACCCTAAAACCATTCCCCCTTACAGAATTGGGGGTTCTTCTACAGACTTCTGTCGGATTATTTCAAAACGCTGTGGCTTTGTGTAGTTTTGCCCACACAGCTGCATTGTTCAATCACTCGTATCTGAATAAACTATGAGTCCCATCTGCCACTGCAGTGCAGTGACATCAGTGCACTCGGTATCTATTGATATTTCCTCTAAGCCCAGTAATTGAATGTCCAAACCTCAGTATGAACCAACAGCTGCAGGAATAGTTTGTGGGAGCGAGAGCATTGCACCTGTGATCTACTTATAATGGTTCCAGTGCTTTCCAGGATCCTATGCAGAAAAATATTAAAAAAACTTTTTAAATTATTTAATATGGGCAGCATTTTATTTATTTATTTTTTGCAAAAGGTGGAGCTTGCCTTTAAAGTAATATTAAACCCAAAACAAAAATGTATTATATTGCGGCTTACCAACTTTTCAATGTGGTGCCTGCATTAAAATTTCTTTTTATAGTATTTTTTTTTCTTTATTTTTACCTGATAATGCAGCCAGTAAGTATGTTATTTTTAAACTTCATTTAACAGACCAAGCTGTCTCAGCAAAGTGTCAGTCAGAGGGTTGAAACAAACCATTTAAAACTGACAAGGGTGTTTACATTGGTCAGCTTTTATTTATTTATTTGTAAAAAAAAAAAACAGTTTCTATTACTGCTTAAAAAGTGTTAGTTGGAGTTCAGCTTCAATTTGGTCATCTACATCTACCTGTACATCTTATGCCCCGTACACACGGTCAGATTTTCCGATGGAATCCGATCGGAGCGTGTTGTCGGACATTCCGACCGTGTGTGGGCTCCAGGCTATAAAATTTTCCGACAACAAAATCCGATCGCGTCAATTCCGACCGTGTGTGGCCAGTTCCGACGCACAAAGTGCCACGCATGCTCAGAAGAAATGCCGAGACGGAACAGCTCGGTCTAGTAAAATTAGCGTTCGCAATGGATACAGCACTTTCGTCACGCTGCAATGTAAAAAATGGTTTAATACAGAGCACTCTCTTCTTCTTTATAATGTGAGAAGAATGAAGTAGTTTTGCTGCACAGACACAGACTTCTCACAAACTTCTTTCTTTATTATTTATCGGGATTCCCTCAATATAGTTTGATTTTTCACATCTGACCAATTTTTTTTTTTGTTTTTAATTGTAAAAAAATTTTTTTCAAGGCTGTTTTTTTTTTTTACTTTTTTTGCTTTTTATTCCAGAATATTTTTGTGTGTGTTTTGTGTGTCAAGTTACCACAACACCATTATTATCTTGTATTATTTAATCTCAATGAGATTGTTTGGTGTTGGTATCTCTTGTTAATTTCACATTGTATTTTGAAATGTACCTGCCTCCTCACCAACAAACTGTTTTTTTTTAAGGAAAACACACATAGGCAAGTATAATTGAACCAGAAATTCCTTTATTAAGGGCTCACAACCAAACAAAGAGGGAGGCAACACTGGAGAAACAGCTGAAATTGGCGAAGCCTTTGGCCCCCAGGGCACACATCAATTATTTTACTGCAAAATTGGTGGCCTGAGGAGTCCATATGTAAGGAAGTGCAGTCTGGTCCAGAAGTCACAGAGATCCGGAAAGCAGCAGATGACATCTATGTCCCCAGGCTGTGGTCATACAAGAGACTGCATCTTTTGTCAGACCAGACTGAACCCAGGGCCATCACTCTCTGGTCTTCCTTCCACGCTTCCTTTCACGCTGTGGCTCTGGTGGTGGAGTTGTGGCAGGAGGAGGAGGAGGATGGTCCAACTCAATCACGTCGGTTAGGACTTTATAAATAAGTTTCTCACACATGAGGCGTTGGCCCTTCTGCATGCCCTTCAGTTTGGTGGCAGCCATGCAGGCAAAGGCCTCTTCAGGAGTGGGTAAGGCTCTGAGGGACGCAGAAGCCTCCTGAATGAGCCTGAGTGCTGAATCCTGAACGTGACTCCCCTTCCTGGGTCTTTTGTATGGAAGGCGGAGGGGAGGGACCTGCGATTCGGTCAGGCTCCGACTGGTCCCAGGCTTCTCCTGGCTGCCACTTAGCCCTGCCTCCTCCTGGCTGCCACTAACCCCCGCCTCCTCCTGGCTGCCACATTCCACAGCCTCCTCCTGTGTGCCACATTCCAGAGCCTCGTCCTGGCTGAGGTCTTCCTGTGTATAAAAAAGGGACATAGTTTGAGTTTTTGATTCATCAATCACACACAATTTTCATCTCATGACTGTTGCAAATTGAATGTTAACAAATATAAAAGACTATCATTCTGAGCCCAGCCTTTTTCATTCTTGTCCCAATTTTTTGTGCCCACTACTGTCTATTGATATGTAAAACACTTTCTTAAATCAGCAACTAGTGATCAATAATAACATCTAGTAAAGATCATTTATTTATTGACCAGAAATCTGTAGAAGAATTCTATACCTGACTACATCTGGGGTCCTCCACTTCTTCCTGGCTGGAAGTCCCAGGTTGGACATCGGAAGCCTCAGCTGGGGTGGAAGGAAGAGTGGAAGGAAGGGTTGAGAGGGATTCCCTGACTCCAGTGTGGTCTGACAGAAATCGCAGTCTCTCATAGTACCACAGTTTGGGGACATAAATGTCATCTGCTGCAGCTCCCGATCTCTGGAAATCCGTGACCTTCTTGCGCTCCCTAAGATAAGTGCTCCTCAGGCCACCATATTGGCTTTTAAATAGGGGATGGTTGCTGTGGGGACCACCGGCTTCACCAACTCCAGCAGTTTCTCCAGCGTTGCCTGCCTCTTTTGTTTATTATTATAATGTGGATGTTTCACCTGCCACAGACAGGGCAGCTCCCCGTACTTGTCTATGAACAGGGGGAGGAAGTTGTGGTCATTGAAGCCATCCATTTTATCTGCAAAACACAAAACAAACCCTAATGTCAGGCAAAACTCTCCTAATCTTGTTACAATATAGGCCTCAATCTAGAAGCAGTATAGGCCCAAGTTTAGATCTTACCTTCGTTATCACGATCGGCGCCTCTGATACTCCTTCCTCCGCTCACAGATCGTACGTACTATGCACGCGTGTTACGCTTTATACACACTGCGCATGTGTGTAACTCCGCCCGCCCCTAACGTTCTTTCTAGTCTATTCCCCGCCCCTTTTCGTTCGGCGCAGTGGGGGAAGAGCACATGGCGGAGACACAGCAGGTGCGTGCTAATTATAGCAACGAGGAGGAGGGGGAAGAAAGCCCAAAGCCGGAAACGTCTGGATCCAGAAGGAGAAGATTTAGGGCATCGAATATGTCCTTTGGGGAGATGTTGGAGATGGTCGACATCCTGAAGAGGGCTGACTATGATGGAAAGTATGGACCTTACCCCAACCCCAATGTCAGAAAGGCCAAGATAATGGTGAAAGTGGTCAAGAGTCTGCACCGGAATTTCGGGGTACGACGATCGAAAGATCAGCTCAGGAAGCAGTGGTCGGACCTAAAATTAAGCGAACACGAGCAGTACAGAAAGATCCGGAGAGTGCTGCAAAAAAGTAAGTAGTTGTGCTGTGTTCCTATTCTTTTTGTGTTTATTACGTTCGTGCTGCTCCATGTGCTTTTCTTAACTGTTATCTAGTTTAAAATGTCAACTTTCATGTTCATGGGGACATTATTCGTTCGTATCAAACATTTTTCTTTCGGCCTATAAAACACCATTGTTTTGGCCATATGCATTTGACCACATTTTTTAGGGCCTA
Source organism: Lithobates septentrionalis (assembly GCA_037952835.1). Classification (NCBI taxonomy): domain Eukaryota; kingdom Metazoa; phylum Chordata; class Amphibia; order Anura; family Ranidae; genus Lithobates; species Lithobates septentrionalis. The sequence goes on along the minus strand of JBBDGP010002324.1, from coordinate 377,665 downwards.
CTTGTATGAAAATAATTTGGTTGTGTAGATGGGTTTGTTACTAGAATGAAATGCAAACTAGATTCTGTGTAAGGAGAGGACACTCAGCAGCAGTTTTCACAGCTGGACTCTGGAGCACTAGTGTGGGACACAAGAACACCCTTTTTATTAGGGGGCCCACACAGGTGCTTCAGTGTATACTATACTATCTGTGAAGCTTGGACAAAACAGGTAAAGTATTGAAGCTTGACAAAGGACACTAAAAATTGTACATCTTGGAACTCTGCCCGAACAGACAATTGTACCCCACTTCCAAGCAATGTTTCATATTTATAGTTCTGCCATCAAATATCTGTGTGCTAAGTATACCATTTTTTTTTTAACATAGGGGAGAAAAGACTCGGAGGACACCCCTCATCCGAGGAGACCAGAGACCCCCCACCTCTGGAAGAAGGGGAAATCCCCAAAAGACAAGAAGAGCAGGAGGAGGAAGACGTGGTGAAAATAGTCACAACAACAGGTGAGTGACTGCGACCACAGGCTCAGGTAAGAGATGGATGCCGGCATATTTATAATACATGTTTTTTTTTTGTTTCTATCTTTTTAGGTGATGTTGTGGATTCAGGGCATTTCACCTCGGAAAGTGCACAGATCCTGATTGGGGAGGTCATGGGGTGTAATAGGGACTTGGAAAACATCAAGAAAAACATCAATAATGTTATTTAAAAAAATAAGAACATCATTGATGTTTTGGGGAGAATTTAAAACCCCTCCAAATCCCTTTCTTTTATGGTGTGCTACAATTTTAACATTTTTTGTCTAATTGGAGAAAAGACAAATTTTGAGGATGCACACAATGTGTCAACATGTGCTATCTGCCATCACGGGAGATCAATGGACGTGTTTTGTTTTGGGGGTGCAACCCCTTCCTCAATAATAAAGTAGCTCTGAGGAAGGGGTGGCTCCCCCAAAACACGTCCCTTGATCCCCCATGATGGCAGCTAGCACATGTTGACATTCAGGTATTTGTGTGCATCTTCAAAATTTGGCTTTTCTGGGGGTGACCAGAGTTCCTAAATACTCATGTCTGATATTGCCTTCAAGTTCTACCAAATGTGAACTTTGTAAGTTCAAGATTTGTGTCTTTCTTGTGGGTTTTAAACATGCCTGTTTTATCTTAAATGGACATTTCTACTTTTTCTAATGTGACCCCAAAAATTGTTATACAACAAACATGTTGGTTTGTTTTAAAAACCTTTTCTAAATGCACATGTGATTGTGCTGGTATTAAAAAGATTGTTAATCAAGAATGTGTGGATTATTGTCTCAACGCTAGAACACTTTTGGGGTGCTCTAATTGGTGTTTTCAGTGACAATGGCTGTTATTTCCTAAGGGCAAATCCACTTTGCACTCCAAGTACAGTTTCAAGTGCACTTGTAGTGCAAAGTGTCTTTGCCTTTAGTAAATAACACCCAACAGTGCTTTGTATAAGGTTACACAATCACGCCATTTTCAGGACTCACCACATTTCTGTCAGGGTCAGCTAAAACAAACACAAGCAGGAAATGTCACCAAAGATTTGCTTAATGTTTTTTTTTTATTTGATAAAGGTTTCACACATTGTCTGGCATATTGATAGCCCCCCTCCCTGCAAAGAATTCAAGGTATCTTAGCCGGACATCACGGGCACTCAGGGAGGGCAAGCCAGGACGGCCACTTTCAAGCGCCGTCAGGGTTGGTTCATTTTGAATTCCGGCTTAGGCCCAACTGAGCTAGCATAGTTGGCAGAATGTTGCCAGAAAAAGTTGTGTAGAACACAGCACGCCAGGATAATATGATTCAGTTTATACTCCGCCATATGTATGGGTGTAAGAAATAGGCGGAACCGGCTGGCCATGATTCCAAACGTGTTCTCCACCACTCTTCTGGCTCTGGCCAGCCGGTAATTAAAAACCCTCTGGTCCGGGGTGAGGGTCCTCATCGGGAATGGCCGCATAAGATGGTCTCCCAGCGCAAAGGCTTCATCCGCAATGAAGATGAATGGGAGTCCTTCCACATTGTCTTCTGGAGGTGGCAAGTCCAAGCTGCCATTCTGGAGATGCCTGTAGAACTCCGTCTGGGCGATGACTCCACCATTGGACATTCGGCCATTCTTCCCCACGTCCACATACAGGAACTCATAAGTAGCCGACACCACCGCCAACATCACAATACTATTGAACCCCTTATAATTATAATAGTACGACCCCGAGTTGGGTGGTGGGATGATGTGGACGTGTTTCCCATCAATTGCCCCTCCGCAGTTAGGAAAGTCCCACCGCTGGGCAAAGTGGGAGGCCACAGTCTGCCATTCCTGTGGCGTGGAAGGAAACTGTTGAGGAAAACCAAAAAAAATTAGTCTTTTTGTACATAAACTGGGAAAGCAGATTAGACACAAACATTCTTGGCCAACATCAAGATAACATTTATTTATGGGATTTTTTAAAGACCAAAGTATAAGGTACACCTATCATATCCCCCCCCCCCCCCCATGGGCCATTTCTAACATTATAGGGGGGGGGGGAGCTCTTGGACAGGTAACCCTCTCCACTTCATTGAGAGATGAATGCCTAAATAATGGGTATTACTTTGGACAGCCCCTCCTTAGTTACACTATTGGCAGCCCATTGGACAGGTAAGAAGTGTCATAATACAAAGATATAAATACACACTGTACACATTTGAGCACATTTGGACATTCTGCTATTACCTATCAAGATAATAATAGGATAAAAAAACTTTAAACAGTACCATTTGAAAGTATACAGGCAGGCCCTTGCACTACATGCTTTGGGGAATTCATCCATAAATCTGGCCACTAAAGAGGTGGGTATTATATATACTGTTATCATATCTAAATGTGCCTATGCATCGCTTGTAATGTTTAAATCTTGAATAAAAAAATGTTTCTTGTACAAAAAAAAGGAGGTGGGTATAGTGTGTATGGGTTTGGCTAAAAGTCAGCAGATAGATGATTGAGGATAGATAGAGAATTAGTATCAGCTGAATTAGCAGTTGGGGGAGGGAGGGTTCAAAATGATTTGGGGACCCCCCCCAAAAAAACCTCTGGCACTCTCCCTGAATTTAAAGCACAAATCACATTTAAAAACATTTTAGGAGGTGTTTGGGGTAAAGCACTACTATGGAGCTGATAAAATACATTGTTAAGTGACTACATGAGGTGAATATAGGACCAGGAGACCATGCTGGGGAGGTAAGTGAAGGCATATATGTATGAAGTACAAAAAAAATAAGTACATAAAAATCCAGCATGCATGAGGACAAAGGGGACATTCACCGCATATTAAATCAGGGTAATTAGGGAATGAGGAAATAAATACAATATATTATCAAACATTATATACAATAAAATGTGATATTAAAGGATATACTCCTTCTGCAGGACCTGTATGATGGCAGAACAGGTCTCTGGGATAATGATCCCCAGAGCCTGGGGGGAGATGCCTGTCGAGAACTTCAAGTCCTGCAGGCTTCTCCCCATCGCCAAGTACCGCAGGGTGGCGACTAACCTCTGCTCCGGAGTGATGGCTTGCCTCATGCAGGTATCCTGCCTGCTGATATAGGGGGTCAGCAAAGCCAACAAACGGTGAAGTACGGTGTCCGTCATCCGGAGAAAGTTCCTGAAATCATCAGGATTATTCTCACGGATCTCACGGAGCAAAGGCATATGACAGAACTGGTCGCGCTGAAGCAACCAATTCTTGGTCCATAAACTCCTCCCCACCTTGTTCATGGACTGGACTTATGTCAAGGTCAGGACCCCAACACCAAGCCCCCGCACAGCACGAACTCTACGAGGAGTACGTATACACAACATGGCTAGAAAACGGTCGGCTGCTCAGAACGAAGTAACAGAACGCACTAAAGAACAGCAAGGCCTGTGAAGAGCGACCTGAGAAACAGTAACGAACGACCAAGAACACAATGACAAAGTCACAGGTAGCTTGCTTGCACGCACTGAAGAGCAGATACAAACCCACAAGCACAAACTGAACAGCAGAAAATGATCTGAAAACCACAAGTCTGAAAAAGAGCGAATCGTCTCTCACCAAACTTTTACTAACACGAGATTAGCAAAAGGAGCCCAAAGGGTGCCACGCTTGGTTCTGAACTGGCCTTTACTAGTCTCGTCGTACGTGGTGTACGTCACCGCGTTCTTGGCGATCGGAAATTCCGACAACTTTGTGCGGCCGTGTGTACGCAAAACGAGTTTGAGCCAACATCTGTCGGAAAAAATCCTAGGATTTTGTTGTCGGAATGTCCGATCAATGTCCGACCGTGTGTAGGGGGCATTAGGCTGGGTACATACTGGCAAAAAATTGTCCAAAAGCGGTTGGCTTAGCAGGAACCAGCTGACTTTCGGCCAATGTGCAGAGCGTCTCACTGAAAGTCAGTGGCGGCTGGTGCTCAAAATTTTTAGGGGGGCGCAAACAAGCTCTGAAAAAAAACCACATCAATCACAGCCACTGGGCCCATCAAACGCAGCCACTGTGCCCCTCAAATGCAGCCATTGTGCCCATCAAGCGCAGCAACTGTGCCATATCAAATGCTCCCACTGTGCCATCAAATACAGCTACTGTGCCCATCTTATGTGCCCCATCAAATGCAGCCTCACTGTCCCCTCAAATGCAGCTTGTGTCCCAGCCTGTGTTCCATCAAATGCAACCTGTGTCCCATCAAATGCAGCCTGTGTCCCATCAAATGCAGCCTGTGTCCCATCGAATGCAGCTTGTGTCCCATCGAATGCAACCTGTGCCCCATCAAATGCAGCCTGTGTCCCATCAAACCCCCCTCCCCCTCTTCTCTGCGGGAGGTTCGGACCGCCACAGCGGCACTTACCTTGCTGTGGTGTCCTCTCCTGCGGTCTCTCCTTCGGGCGGGCACTGGCAGCGGCGATGGAGGAGTCCGCTCCTCATACTTCCGGTTTTCTCTCGGGCGCAATGGGAGAGAGAAAACAGGAAGTGACATCTAACTCGGACGTCAATCAAACCACGCGGTCGTAGTAATAGATAGCTACTCGGCACTTCGGAATGCCCTGCAAGGCGGGACAAAAGCCCGCAAATGAAGAGCCGCATCTGCAATCTTGTGATTGCATAGACGTGGCGCTTCCCATAAGTGCAATGTGTCCGGCATCCGAACACAGTGCACTTATAGACCTTTTTTTCTATATTTTTTTTAAAGGACCAGTTTTTTAAAAAAAAATATATATATATTTTTATTTTTTATTTTTTTTGTGACTGCCTGGAGGGGGGGTGGCGCCTGTGCGCCCCCTATGGACGGGCTGCCACTGCTGAAAGTGCCTACTCACAGGACAAAGTGAATATGTGTCACAGAATTCAAGGAAGTAAATGTGTGGGAAGCTTCACAAATTAAGTTTACGGACTACAAGTCCATTCAGATTAATAGGAGTAGGCTAGAAATAATTGAAATGCAATTTGGAAATGAATATATGATTTTACATTTTGTTCATAGATACGCTTTAAGGCCCCAGATACATTGGGCATTTAGCCCCGATGGAAGGCTTGAGCGTTTAGGTGCTATAAACATTTAGAATAGTATGCACCCAGGGACGAATGCCTGGAATTCAGACTTCTTGTTTTCTGGCCAGTTGTCTCTGGGTGTGTAGTGTCCGAAATGTTAGCACTCGGTGCACTGTCCAGCTGCAGGCGCTTTCAGTCTCTCATAAAGTTTACAGGCTGCCTGCAGTGGGACCGAATGGTTCATCTATGCCATCCACCCTCACCTAAATGCTGGAGTCTCATGCACTGAGACCTAGTGTGCATGGGGCCTAACCGTTACACATTTAAAGTAGAAATCCACCCTAAACCTGTCTTAAAAATGTCCCCTGTCCCCTCCTACCGCCTATGCTGAGTAACCTGTGTAAAAAAAAGATGTAAATACTTATCTATTTTCAGCCCGCTTCGGTCATTTGATCCAGCTCCCCTGTGTCAGCCAGTGGCTCCTACAGGGGAGAGAAGGGAGCACCGACAATGGCTGGGACAAAGGAGCTTATGGGTGAAGTCACAGCTCCCCGGGTATTCCCAGCCATTGTCCAGCACACTTTCCATGGGTTTGCTGAGCCCATATGCACCGATTACCAGAAATAATAATCAAAACACCTGAAATAGAAAAGGTTGAAAAAAATAAAACAGCAAAAGACAAAGCCTTTTGGACAGGAGCCCTTTGTTGGGGTTGAAAACATAAGTAAAATCAATAAACCTTTTTTAAACTTTAATAACCATAATACCAAACTTTGAAATAAAGCAAACAAGATAGGTCAATCACCAAGATTTGAGCTAACTTAACAGTCTTTGACCGCTTGCTGACCAGCCTCCGCAGTTGTACTGCGGCAGAATGGCACAGACAGGCGAATCGCCGGTATGTTACGTTGGTTCCTAAGGCGGCCGCTAGGGGCACACGCGCGCCCGCTGCTCACGCCCGGAGTCGATGCGAGTGCCGCCGGGCTCCCGCAATCGCTCGTAACACGGCGATAACCGGGATATCTGTGTGTAAACACAGAGATTCTGGTTCTCTGAGGGGAGAAGTGACAGATCATATGTTCATACAGAGTATGAACAGCGATCTGTCATCTCCCCTAGTCAGTCCCCTCCGCCCTTCAGTTAGAACACACATTAGGGAACACAATTAACCCCTTGATCGCCCCCTAGTGTTAACCCCTTCACTGCCAGTGACATTTTTAAAGTAATCAATGCATTTTTTTAGCACTGATCGCTGAATTAATGCCAATGGTCCCAAAAATGTGTCAAAATTGTCCGATGTGTCTGCTATAATGTCGCAGTCATGATAAAAATCGCAGATCGCTGCCATTACTAGTAAAAAAAAAATGATAAAAATGCTATAAAAATATCCCCTATTTTGTACAAGCTATAACTTTTGCAAAAAACAATCAATATGCGCTTATTGTGATTTTTTTTACCAAAAATATGTAAAAGAATACATATCGGCCTAAACTGAGAAAAAAATTGCTTTTTTAAAAAAAAATGGGGATATTTATTATAGCAAAAAGTACAAAATATTGTGTTTTTTTTTTTTCAAAATTGACGCTCTTTTTTTGTTTATAGCGCAAAAAATAAAAACCGCAGAAATAATCAAATACCACCAAAAGAAAGCTCTATTTGTGAGAAAAAAAGGACATCAATTTTGTTTGGGTGCAACGTTGCATGACCGCGCAATTGTCAGTTAAAGCGACGCAGTGCCGAATTTCAAAAAGTGCTCTGGTCAGGAAGGGGGTAAAATCTTCCAGGGCTGAAGTGGTTAATCACACTGTCCATCCACAATAGTGGGTGACAATCTACCCAACAGAGGATAGCTGTGGTGAAGAGAAGCAGGACAGCTCATCTTGATTAAAGGTCAATCTGCTAATAGATACCTCAGAGAGAAGATATTTAAAGGTGAGACAGAATACTGGTTGGATGGCAGGTTTTCCCTCCAAATGTCCAGGGCCAATCAAAGTCTACAGGAAACTAGTTGGTCTGCCTGGCGATAGCTGATAACTGAAAGCCTTCCTAGATACATCAAGGGAGCAGGTACCCGAAGTGGACAAAATGAGAGCCAAGAAATACAAAAGACCCTAGAAACAACTTTTAATTGGCTTTAATTAACACATGGGGCCACTTCATAGGGGCGGTCTCCTGCTGCTCTTTTGCTAAAACACAGGTATCACACGGTTTTCATGCATATGGGTTAGCTGTGCTTTCTCATAGACTTCTATGAGGACCTATGGTTTTGATTTGGTTTCAGAAAGCGCGCCAAAACTCCTGCATGCTGCATCTTTGGTGCGCTTTCTGAAACCACACCAAAACCATGGAACATCATAGAAGTCTTATGGGAAAGTGCAACTTAGGCCCCTTTCACACTGGAGCGGTTTTCAGGCGGTATTGCGGTAAAAATACCGCCTGAAAACCGCCCCTAAACAGCCTCCGCTGTTTGTTCAGTGTGAAAGCCCGAGGGCTTTCACACTGAAGCGGTGCGCAGGCCGGGCGGTGAAAAAAGTCCTGCAAACCACCGCTCCTTCCCCGCTCCTGCCCATTGAAATCAATGGGACAGCGCGGCTATACCGCGGCAATACCGCGGCTATAGCCGCGCTGTACGAGGGATTTTAACCCTTTTTCGGCCGCCAGCGGGGGGTAAAACTGCACCGCTAGCGGCCGAATACCGCTGCAAGAACGACGGTACAGCAGCGCTAAAAATAGCGCTGTTGTACCGCCGATGCCCCCACCGCCCCAGTGTGAAAGGGGCCTAACCCTCACTAAACCCACAGGTTAGGTATGCTTTGCCCAAAGCGCAGTGGTACTGCACCGGGGCAGTATGAAGCCACTCTAAAGCCTAGTACACAGGACGCCGAATGTTGGGCAGTTTCTATGGAACATTCGGCTCATGTGTACTGCAGTTGGTCTCACATTCACATGATGAGAGCGCTGACCAAAGTCTTCTGGCGGGGGGACAATCCCCTTATCAGAACACAATAGCATAGCAGGGGACATCGCTGTACTAAAGTCAGTTAGCACAACAGCTCCTCCTGAGCTGTCAGGTTTTTTCATTCAGCCCTGCTGGGTTGAATGAAAAAAAAACTACTAGTGTGTACCTGGCTTTATACTTGTGGCCCTAACATTCCCCTGCAGCTGCTGCTGGCTGACCCAGGGGATCATGTGAACAGACTGGAGCAGTCTGAAATTAGGTGAGTATATACATATTTCTTACACAGTTTAGTCAGCATTGGTGCTGGGAGTGGTGAGGGGACATTTTTAAAGTAGAACTATAGGCAAAACTTTTTTTTTTCATTTTGGATAGCGTAATTGAGGGTTATAACCCCTGGCAGGTTTATTTGTGCCCTCATTGTCCCAATGGGGAGATTTACCTTCTCTTCCTGTCCCATAGCAAAAACAGAAAGTAATGCTGCTTACACACAATCAGAATTTCCATCAGAAAAAACTTGGATAGTTTTTCCGATGGAATTCCTCTCAAGCTTGCCTTGCATACACACGGTCACACAAAAGCTGTGAACTTTCGACCGTCAAGAACGCGGTGACGTACAACACTACAACAAAATGAAGTTCAATGTTTCCGAGCATGCGTGATTTTTTGCGCGGCCGAATTGCAAACAAACGAACGCATTTTCGGATAGGAACTTTTCCCGACCGAAAAATAGAGAACGTGCTCTCAATCTTTGCAGGCTGGAATTCCGCCAATGGAGCATACACACGGTAGCATTTTCCGACAAAAAGCTCTCATCTGAGTTTTGCTGGCGGCATTTCCGATCGTGTGTACGCGGCATTAGAGCAAATCCCTGCAAATTAAGGAAATTTCCTGGGGACTGTCCCCATTGGAAGATCTCTCCTCTAATAATTTTATGGAGACAACCCAAAATATATGATTTTCTTTTACTTTCTTTTTCAATGGTAATGGTAAACAGAACAGAGATGGTGAATCTCCTTAACCACTTGCCGACCGCCGCACGCCGATGTATGTCCAAAGTTTGGCGGCGGATATCGTTGTTATGGCAGCAGCTAGCTGCCATAACCCCAGTATCCCCGTTTTCGTGCGGCGGTCGGCTTTCAGATAAAAGTGTTCTCGGTGGCGGATTCGCCGCGAGATCACTTTTATCGGTGGCAGGAGAGGGGCCCCCCCTCCCGCCGCGATCCGGTGCCCTCCGCCGCTTACTGGAGCCGTCGGTAGCGGCGGAGGCGATCGCGTCTGTCTCCCTACTGTGCCTGGAGACGAGTGAGGCTAACATGGCGCCCACTCGTCTCCATGACACTGCTGGGCGGAAGCGTCAAAACGCCACTTCCGCCTATACGTCTTAAAGGCACATTTTTTTTCAATGTCATTTTTTTAAATGACTTTTTTTTTTTATTGCATTTTAGTGTAAATATGAGATCTGAGGTCTTTTTGACCCCAGATCTCATATTTAAGAGGTCCTGTCATGCTTTTTTCTATTACAAGGGATGTTTACATTCCTTGTAATAGGAATAAAAGTGACACATTTTTTTTTTTTAAAAAACAGTGTAAAAGTAAATAAAATCATGTAAAATTAATAATAAAAATAATTAAAAAAAAAAAAAAAAAACCCCGTCCCGACGAGCTTGCGCGCAGAAGCAAATGCATACGTGAGTAGCGCCCGCATATGAAAACGGTGGTCAAACCACACATGTGAGGTATCGCCGCAATCGTTAGAGCGAGAGCAATAATTCTAGCCCTACACCTCCTCTGTAAGGCAAAACATGCAACCTGTACAATTTTTTAAACGTCGCCTATGGAGATTTTTGAGGGTAAAAGTTTGACGCCATTCCACGAGCGGGCGCAATTTTAAAGCGTGACATGTTGGGTATCAATTTACTCAGCGTAACATCATCTTTGACAATATAAAAAAAATTGTGCTAACTTTACTGTTGTCTTATTTTTTTATTCAAAAAAGTGAATTTTGTCCAAAAAAAAGCACGCTTGTAAGACCGCTGTGCAATTACGGTGGGAAAAAAAGTATTGCAATGACCACCATTTTATTCTCTAGGGTGTTAGAAAAAAAAACAATTATAATGTTTGGGGGTTCTAAGTAATTTTCTAGCAAAAAAACCTGTTTTAAACATGTAAACACCGAAATTCCAAAACGAGGCTGGTGCTTAAGTGGTTAAAGAGAAGTTCCACTGGTTGTCAAGTTTATTAAAAGTCAGCAGCTACAAAAAGTATAGCTGCTGACTTTCAACAAATAGACACTCACCTGTCCCACGGTCCAGTGATGCAGCTGCCCGATGCCTCGCTCTGCTCCCCCGCCTCTCTGCGGTGCCGGCATTGTAAGTGTGGGCGCCCGGCTGTGACAACTTGTGGCTTCACAGCTGAGCCTGCACTGCACATGCACGGGTTGCGCTGCGATCTGTCAGTGGCCAGGCAAATCTTCTGGGACCTGTGATGTGTCACAGAAGATTGCAGGGAAGGAGGGGTTGCCTAGGGGGAGAGGAGGAGTCGCATAGGCGGCCAGTAGATGGAAAGAGGAAATGGGACAGGAAGTTCCTCTCAAAACCAGGTACCACTTTTGGGTGGAAGTCCGCTTTAGCCACTTGCCGACCAGCCGCTGTCATTATACAGCAGCAGGTCGGCACGATCCCGCAAACCGTCGTAGCTGTACGTCGGCTCCTTTAAGCGGGATTAGGGTTGCCATCTCATCCCTAAACCTGAACACATATGAATTACACAGGTTCTGAGGCTGAATTGATGCAGATAAGGCACCATGTGAGTTTAATTACTACCTTAATCAGCCACAGAACTTGTGTAATTAATATGTGTTCGGGTTTAAAAGGATGAGGTGGCAACCCTAAGTGGGATAGCAGGCGCGCACACGCCGCTGGAGGTGCGCGCCCCCTGCATTGCAGGGATGCTGATGCTCATGGCCGGCAGTCGCGATGACCGCAAGCCACGCGCGATTGTGGGCACGAGAGGCAGAACAGGGACGTGTGTGTAAACACACAAATCCCTGTTCTGTGAGGAGAGGCAGATAGCTAATAACTAGGAACCACAATCTGTCATCTCCTATAGTCAGTCCCCTCCCCCCCACAGTTAGAACACACAGTCAGGGAACACAGTTAACCCCTTGATCGCCTGCTAGTGTTAACTCCTTTCCTCCCAGTGACATTTGCACAGTAATCAGTGCATTTTTTTTTAGCACTGATTGCTGTATAATTGTCAGTGGTTTCAAAAATGTGTCAAAAGTGATGTGTCCACCATAATGTTGCAGTCCCGAAAAAAAATAAATCACAGATCGCCTCCATTACTAGTAAAAAAAAAAAAAAAGCACTGTCACTGTACAAATGACACTGGCTGGGAAGGGATTAACATCAGGGGCAATCAAACGGTTAAATGTGTCCCTAGCCAGTGATTGTGTAATGTGTGGGAGGTGTCTTTGCAGGAAAACAGGATCAATGCCTTCCCTACTGACAGAATGGTGATCTGCGTTGTTTACCTAGGCAAATCGGGTCTGTGGTACCCGCCGCTGGGGGCTTGCGCACTCTAGGCCCGGACGTGTCGGATCTAGTACTAGGTTCGTAATCTGGCACTGCCATGCCACTTTGCCGCCGTATATCTAAGTTATACAGTCAGGCAAGTGGTTAATGCATATGTAGCCATGGTGTTGCAGCTAATAACAAACAATCCGCCAAATCACCCCACTGCCAGACTTCATACATCCTTTCCAGAGACAATGAACAGTCTTTTGCGAGCTTTGTTTTTGTTGTTTTATTGGGGAGTACAACTTGGATAGGGATAGGAATATGGGATGCCCATAGGATTAGTCTTTGCCATCATATTTAAGGATTTTAGTATACTTTGAATAAAGTTAGAGTCAGAAGATATAATGTGCATATAGGATTTAGTATTAGTTTCCTCCTGCATCTCCATGCAGACTGTTGCTCCTCCTGCAGCTCAACCCCCGCAGACTATTCCATCTAATGCCGTGTACACACGGTCGGACTTTTCAGCAACAAAAGTCCGACAGCCCATCCGACAGACTTTCGACGGACTTGTGGCGGACTTCCGGCGGACTTTCTAACTAGCGGACTTGGCTACATACGATCACACAAAAGTCCGACTGCCTAGTACGCGGTGACGTACACCAAGTCCAACGAGACTATAAAACGGAAGTTCAATAGCTCCTACGACACCCTTTGGGCTCCTTCTGCTAATCTCGTGTTTATCTTGTGTTAATAGAAGTTTGGTGAGAGACGATTCATTCTTGTGAGACTCGTATTTTTCAGATCGTTTAACTGTTGTTCAGTTTGTGCTTGTGAGGTTTGTATCTGCTTTACAGTGCGTGTGGTCAGTTCGCATTGATTCATTCAGTGTCTTATTGTCCGCTCGTTGCTGATTTTCAGCTCGCTCTTCATAGGCCTTGCTGTTCTTCAGTACGTTCTGTTAAGTGCGTTCTGACCAGCCGACCGTTTTGAAGCCATGTTGCATGTACAAACTTGTCGTAGAGCTTGTGCTTTGTATGTGCTTGGTGCTGTAGTTCATTCTTCAGCCCAAGCTCAGTCCATGAACAGGGCGAGGAGGAGTTCATGGACGAAGAATTGGTTGCTCCAGCGTTGACTTCATCTTTATTTTTTTTACCATAAATAAATGGATATTTTAGTTTATGAAAATACTTTATGTGTTTTAATTTACATCATTTTTTTATAGACAATGTCAAATTAAAAGGGACAACAACCTCCTTGAAGTTTCAAAACCAAAAAAAAAAAATATAATGTTCTTGGGGTAACTTTACAAACCCCAAAAAAATATACCATAAAAAACATATACCAAAAAAGGTTCTTTGGGGTAAATTTAGGAAAAAAACAAAAAAAAAAGGTTCTTTGTGGTAACTTTACAAACCAAAAAGAAATATATATATATGGCGATAAAAAGAAAATAATTTACAAAAATCATAAAAAAAGATCTTGATGAAATAAAAAATAAATCATTACTCCAAAAAAAATTGTGTAAACATTAGTATGGAGATATGGCTTTTAAAACAAATACAATATCATTCATGAGATCAAGAGAAATAATCCAGAAATAAGTTTGGGAGAACTCTGAGTGAATAGGAACAGCAAAACAACTTTGTTCTTCTAGCATTATAAAGAAGGAAATTAAGCGCTGCATTCAACGATCACAGAATTTGCAGTGTGAGGAATGTGCTACCTACAATACGAACACTAGTTTTACCAGACCGAGCGCTTCCGTTTCGTATTTGCTTCTGAGCATGCGTCGTTTTTTTTGTCCGTCAGACTAGCATCAGGGCCGTTTTTAAGGCAGGGCAAAAGGGGGAGCTGCCCTGGGCCCTGTCATTGTTGTGGGGCCCCAAGCAGCTGCCTCATACTTGCAAACTATCCCAGTTTAGATTCCCTCATCTCTTGAAATTTTAGTCCTGTGCTATGTCCCAATATCTCAGTGTGAAGTTCTGTTACTAAAACTGCCCAGCCCTATTGTTGTGTACAGATGACTCACCTGCAGACCCTGTGTTTACATGTAAATACCGGCATTCATATGTAAAGAGCAGCGGACCAGCGGCATTCATATGTAAATAGAGGTGGCATTCATACGTATATCATGCCCCCCTGAGGTCATATTCACCATCACTTCTGCTGAATGCTGCCCACTGAAGGGGCATGCTTGAAAGTCCTGCCTACAACTGTGGTCATTCAGCATAAGATCAGCCTGTTCTGCAAAGGTAAGCAATTTAGTGTGGGGAAGGGTAGTTTGGGGTGTGCAGAGGAAGGGAGAGAAGGAATTACAGTTTGGGGTGCACTGGCGAGCAAGAAGGGATATAGAAGGTGGGTGCAAAGATGAGTAGAGGAGGCAGGTAGAGTTAAAGGGGAGGGGGATTAGAGTGGAGAGGATGGGGGAAGTTTGGGGTGCAGAGGTTAGCAGGGGTTTTATGATGCAAAGGTGGATAAAGATGTAGGTAGCATGTAGAGCAGCCCATTAATTTCAATGGGTTGCTCTATGCGCTAGAAATGCGGAAGAAAGTACCTAAACCTTTTTCAAAATCACACAGTGCCAAGACACATGTCAGCAGATGCGTGAGGGTTTCATTAACAATTAATGGAACTGCTGTGTATCTACTAAAGGGCAGCACATTTCTGTGTGTGTGTGTGTGTGTGGGGGGGAATTTTTGCCCAGGGTCCAATCAATATTAAAGACGGCCCTGACTAGCATACAGACAAGCGGATTTCTGGCACTTCAGCCCTTGGCACCTCCAGCCCCACTGTGGTAACACTCACCGAACTTCCAACAGCCCTGAGTCCTTGATGAGGAACTTTGACTGGACCATGCGTACCACCAGTTTCATCTGCCCTTCTGCTCCAGGAGTTCCCTGCCATTCGACCGTGTGGTGGCAGAGACATTACCAATGACTTTGTAGAGGCAATGTTCCCTCACAGCTCCTGCGATTGGCGTCCCCCCAGATCGGGATGGCCTCCTGCGACTGACTAACATGTCATTCCTCACTTCACCCAGCCGACTCTCTGCCCTGTGGAGAATCACCTCAGCTTATATATGAGGCCCGCCCCCTGCCAATCTCAGTGGGGATTGGTCAGGGCTCACACACAAGCTGCCTGCCACTCCAGTTCTAGGCCCAGCCTAACCTTCTCTCTGAAAACAGGGGAGGCGCCTCAGAGCTAGAGCACAGGTGGTAACGCCCACAGCTACTCTGACCACTCCCAGCCCCCAGATCAAAACAGACAGGCCTAGCTTGCAGCATAGGCCTGCCTAAATGTGCCTGTGCTGGATAAACCTAGTAAAATTACCTTGTTAGCACCTACCTATTGGTAGAGGGTGCCACACATAGAATACATTAAAGTGAAAAACCTTAAGGTTTTATTCCCCTTTTACACTGGGGCAGTTTTCAGGCGCTTTAGGCACTTTAGTTTTCTCTGCTAAGCGCCTGAAAACCGTCTCCTATTAATTCAAGTGTGACTTTTTAAACTTGGGCATTGCGCTTGCGGGACCTTTGGAAAAGTCCTACAAGGTCCGAATTCAGCCACAAATTTGGACCTAATTTGGACCTGAAAGGGTGAACAGGGATGCACTGGACCCCATGCTGTGCCCTGCGGCCGCACATGTGAACCCCGCCTCAGGGACAAATCAGGCTCAAATTTTTGCCTGAATTTGGACCTGAAACTGAGCCAAAGAGGCACAGGACCCCTGTGCAATCAGCTCCACAGCCTCCCCGGAAATGTGTGAACCGGGTCCATTGAGAGCCGGTCACAATCTCCTGTCAAGCACATTGGATGTGGAGAATCCCACATCCAATTCGCATAAGTGTGAACCCACCCTGAGTGTTTCTGCGGTGCTTTTAGGGTTTTTTTACAGCCATTTTGCCGCAATTTGTGTTTTTTGTGCTTTTTTTGTTGTTGTTGGGCGGATTAAAAAACATTATAAAAACACACTGCATGCTTTTCTGCGGCTTCTACATTTGAGTCTATTCTAGTCCAAGAACACAAAAAAACCCCCAAAACACTGTTTTGCGTTTAAAAAAGTCCCAGACCCTTTCCAAATACGCAGAGGCACAAAAATGCATTGATGTGAACGTGTTCCATAGGAACCCATGTTCAAAAAAATGTCCTGCGTTTCTGTAAAAAGCATGAAAAAAACGCATTGTTGTGAATGGAGCCTTATGGCCCGTACACTTGATCTGAATATCGTACGACAGATCGTATGACTTTTTTCACTTAATAGTCACAAGTAGAAATTGAGTAGGTCACTAAAGTCACGAAAAATTCTTGTACGACAGAAAAGAAATTGGAAGTGATGTCATGTGTTGTAATGTATTTGTATTGTATTTTCGGACGACAACTGTACTGACTAAACGAAAACTTTCGTGCTTGTCCGGTCGAATAACATCTGATAAATTGTCGTGATCGGCTCTCGAAAGCTCTGTACTAACGATTGCGTCGAAAGCGGTATTTTTCACTGCAGAACGTGTTCCATAGGAAACCATGTTAAATGGACTGTAGTGCAAATCTGCAAAATGCAACAAGCAACTAAGGGCCAGTTCACATTGCTTCAAATTCTATCGCGAATTTGAGCCGTTACGATCGCTTAAATTCGCAAGTCATTTAAATAACATAGTTTTCCATTAGTGCTGTTCAGATCAATGCCTTGCGAATCTAAGCTGCGTTCAAAGCGGGTCCTGTGCGAGTTTGATCCGTGTGCAATGCGAATTCAATGCAATATTTGCCGTAGAATCGCAGTAGATTCGCCAGAACACATAAAGAATTTGCAACGAAAAATGGCAACGCAATCAGATCAAATTTGCGCAAAATTCGCACCGCAGCAATGTGAACCGGCCCTAAAAATGCATAGGTGTGAATCAGGCCTTACACAGTTTAGTCAGCATTGGTGTTAGTAGTGGCGAGGGGACATTTTTTAAGACTAGTTATTTAGCTTTTAGTCATAAACTCGAAGCACATAAGGTCTCATTGAGTGTGCACTGTAGGACCTCTTGTGACAATAAACATGTTGACTGAAGTTTCCACACAGAGGGGGAGGGGGAGGAGCCATAGAGCCGGTGTCTCTCTCTAGTCACCTCAGGCACACAGGGATGGCAACCTGTTGTCTTCCCCGGCCACACCCTCCTAATAAATATGAATTTGCTTGCCCTGGGGAGGTTCCTATTACGGCATACAAACAAAGGAAGGGACTCTAGCCCTTCATCTATCCTCTCACTGTCATTTTCCACAGTCTAAAGTCCCCCTTCCTCAGCAGAGCACGCATTAATAAAAAAAATACAATCCCTTGTGATTATTTATGAATAAACGGGACTGGCTGACTGGGCAGAGTCTGCAAGTGGATAGCACAGAGGAGAGGAGCAGCGTGAGGAGAGGAGAGGAGGGCTGCCAGTGTGGAGCAGCATTGGGCTAGTGGGCGGGGCTTGTGTGGGATCCCAGAGCAGTGCTGCAGCGGGCTGTGTACAGGGAAAGCAGCACCTGAGGACAGCTACATGACTATAGGCAAAGGTAAGCAGATATCCCCCTTATAGGAGGAGTGCTGTGCTGGATGGATGGATGGGGTGCAGGCCAGGGAGTGTCATGTCTCTGGGTGGCGAGTGCTGTGTATAGGGAGATGTGGAGGTCTGATCCCTGCAAGGAGCTGCTCTATACACAGGCAGTGATCTGACAGCAACATACTGCAGTATGTGAAGTAGAGGACTTGGTCTACACATGCTTCTTACACACCCACTCTTCATAGTAAGCTAAAGCAGCCCATACACTGTACAATCCCCTTGTACTAGGGCTAGTTTACACTAGCGTCAGCCCTCTGAAGAGCCATCAAGTTTGGATTGTCTTTTTATTTTATTTTTTTAAAAGGGCATTTGGCATATGTTGCTTCATTGCCAGCACTCTGACATACCGGGGTTGATTTACTAAAGGCAAATAGACTGTGCACTCTGCAAGTGTAATTGCTCCAGAGATTAGTAAACAAGGTAAGGCTTCACTTTCCAAAGAATACCCAATCACGTGCAAGGAAAATAAAAATACAGCATTTTTTGCTTGCACATGATTGGATGATGGAAGTCAGCAGAGCTTCCGCTCATTTACTAAGCTCTGGAGCAACTGCTTTAGAGGGTTCTTTACTGTAAGAGCGGCAAGGATGTGGAATTCTCTTCCACAGGTGGTAGTCTCAGCGGGGGGCATTGATAGTTTCAAGAAACTATTAGATAATCACCTGAACGGCCGCAACATACAGGGATATACAATGTAATACTGGCATATAATCATACACATAGGTTGGACTTGATGGACTTGTGTCTTTTTTCTTTTTTTTGTTTACAAACTTTTTTATTTGGTACAAAGAAATAGTACAAAAAGCTTATTGACATATGCCATAAAATGTTCAATCAAAGTAATTTCTACAAAAAGGAATAACAAAATATATTAAGGACTTGTGTCTTTTTTCAACCTCACCTACTATGTAACTATGGGGGTTATTTACTAAAGGGAAATCCACTTTGCACTGAAAGTAAAGTCACTGTGTAGATCTGAGGGGGACATGCAAGGAAAATAAAAAAATAGCATTTTAGTTTGCACATGATTGGATGATAAATTCAGCAGAGCTTCCCCTCATTTCAGATCTACCCCTTAGATTTAGAGCGACTGCACTTCCAAGTGCGCTTGTAGTGCAAAGTGGATTTGTCTTTCGTAAATAACCCCCAATGTAACTAAAGTGCACAGTCTATTTGTCTTTAGTAAATCAATCCCCTAAAGGCCCATACACGCAATCCGAATATCGTACGACCTTTTTCGCTTAATAGTCGCAAGTAGAAATTGAATAAGTAAATAAAGTCGCAAATTCTCGTATGACAGAAAAAAAAAAATCGGAAGTGATGTCATGTCTTGTAATGTATTTGTATTGTATTTTTGGACGACAACTGTACTGATTAAACGAAAATCGTCCGATCTGGTATTGTTCGAGGAAAATTTTCATGCTTGTCCGATCGAACAATATCGGATGAACTGCCGTGATCGGCTCTCGAAAGTAGTGTACACACGATCTGAAAATCGTAGATTCTTCCTCGGACGACAGTTTTCGTCCGATATTCAGATGGTGTGTACGGGCCATTAGTGTCATCAATGGATTTAATAAAAATACTTCTGATCATTCTGAACGAAAGATCCGATCATGAGAAAGCAGGCCATTCAATGTGATCGTTTAACATGAATGTTCGACCTCTTTTCTGATCGATCTCTCGCGATTTAGAAGACTTGATCTATGGCTGACAACTCATTTGATCGATATCACACACTTGGGGAAGTCTATTCTGATCGATAGTTGGAAGATATGATTGTAAGTTATTGATTGGTTTTGTATGCAATCTCATAAACCAATCGATTTGAAATACAGTCACATTCATGCTAATAGTATATCCGTGATGCAGATTGTTTTAATGCTATCGATACGTTTTCTGCCCTGGCTGATCAACTCCATTCAGCGGATTTCATTCCCCGTCCGGGAAGTAGAAGTAGAAACGCGTCTCGGCCGCATGTTTTTACAGCCTCGTGTAAACAAGCCCCTATAGGGGGCCATACACATAATGTTCTGATTGAATGGATAATATGATCGGAATTCTGATCAGTTGGACAGAAGAAAGCAGGAAGTTCAATATCATGAAGCCCTGGTTCACACCAGTGCAACTTTGAGCGCGACTTCAAAGCCGACTATTCAGTGCGATTTCAATGTGGCCTGCTGACATTCTGTGTGACTTCATTTAACGGATATCAATGCAAGTCACACAGTAATAGTGCAGGAACCTTTTACAAACTCGCTGCGACTTTCAACAGTTCCATTGCCACAAATGGGGTGCGACTTTGAACTGCCAAGTTGCATGGCAAGTCACACTGGTGTGAACCAGGGCCAAGTGTATGATGCATCGAATGAGCTTTTAGTCTGATTGGAGAATAACAGTATCGATAATGCAATTGTATATAAAATCATTCAGTGTATAGTCACCATTAGATTTATCAGAATTAGGACACATCTAAGCAGTTTATTTAAGCTGGGTTCACACACACATGCGATGCGGGAACCAGCGCGATTCCTACGCGGATTCCCGCATCACATCTAACTCGCAGGCAGTTCACACTGCTCTCTGCAAACCGCTGCGAGTGTCAATAGAAAGTGAATGACACCCCCAAATCGGTTTGCAGAACGCAGTGCGAACTGTGGAATCGGATTGCATGGGTGTGAACACCTATGCGATCCGATTCCAGTGCGGACCAAAAAAAGGGTCCTGCACCATCTTGGTGCGTATGCAATGCAATTTCAGCCATACAAACTGTGTGGCTGAATTCGCATGGCACAGACATCACATGTGATGTGCACAGCAATGCAGTGCGAATCACATGCAATGTCTGGCATCGAATAAGTGTGAACCCAGCCCAAATCAGTATCAAAGCAGGTCCCTTCACTAGTAGATCTAAAGAGTCTGTACATTTAGATTCTATAGTGTATGTTCATTCTTGTGGTGGCCATGTGTGGTTCAATAAATGATTGATCTCTCCCAATAGAAATAATGTATATGCAGTAAACCATGCTCGTTATACTCACTGAGGAACCTTATGCCGTGTACAGACGGCCGGACTTCCCGACAGGAAAAGTCCAATGGGAGCTTTCGGTCGGACATTCCGACCGTGTGTATGCCCCATCTGACTTTTTCTGTCCGCATTTCCGACAGACTCAGATATAGAACATGTTCTAAATCTCTCCGTCAGAAATGCCGACGGAGTTTAGCCCGTGTGTACGCGGCATAAGGGTTGGGCCCCTTTCACACGGGCGGCTGTCCTGCCGCTGTTAAAAGCATGTTTTGTTATATTGAAATTCCAAGACTCCAGGCACAGCGATCACTTGCAGTTGTACATTGCGATTAGCAGCGTTTACATGCAGCTGCGTTTAGCTGCGGTGGAACATTTTGTCATTTGTGATGTGCTTCCTGTTTTTTATTTCCTCGTTGCCACTGCTATCCGAAATAGTACACTGCGATTACCTGCGGTTATGTGCAGATAGCTGCACTAAATTGTTCCTGGATGCAGTCAAATTAATTTTCTCTAACTGCCTGAAAGCTCATGTAACGAAACCGTCGCTAAATGCAGTGTGTAAATGGGGCCATAGGAAAGCATTGTGTGAGTTTAGGTGTGGTACATAACGCCATCTATCCCCAGCTAAAAGCTGAATTCTATCTACCCGTGTGAAAGGGGCCTTAATCCTCTGCATTGTGTAAAAAGGCTGTTTGATCCTGTATGCACAGGTCCTCCTCTTCCACTGTCCCCAAAACATCTGATAAGACAGTTAGTGGAGTCAGGCTGCACATGCTCATTTTGGTGTGTACGGCTAGAAGGTTTTTTTTTTCCCTTTGGGAGGGTGCATGTGTTCATCACAGGGCCAATTGGCACTGTCCAGATAGAGGGTCAGGGGTCATGCAGCCTCATAGGACAGTCAGAGGAGAATGGAGTTTTAACCAGTGCTCGGCTGGACAATGATAGAAGTCAAAAGGACTGCTATGTACTGCTGATGAGAAAAGGTATTTAGCAGTTTATATTTAGTAAAATAATTGCATTTCCATGTTCTGTAGGAGACCAGATATAGTGAATGCAGGGTCCTGGGTTTAGTAATACTTTATATGTTGGAAGCTACGATTAAAAATGTGCATCCTTGTTTTCCCCTATGCAATCTCATAAATTAATTGATCAAAATACAGTTGAATTGATCAACGTTTCTCGTGCTGCTGATCACAATCAATATTTTTCTGCCCTGGCCAATCAACTCACTTTGATTGAATCTGGTCTAAAACAGTTGGAAGGGAAAGTATGCCTATGTGATTGTTTGCTGACTCAGTCAGTTAATAAATTGAGCCCTTCTTCACACCATTGTGGTTTGTCATGCGACTGGACAGTTCAAAATCACATCACAAGTCGCCCTCTTTTTTTTGTGCAATGGAACTGTTCAAAATGTTCAAACACTGAGCAAAGGTTCCTGCACTACTTTTCTGAGATTTCATTGAGACTTGCATTGACTTCTGTTTAAATGAAGTCCCAAGCCGCAGTGAAATCGGAGATCCAAATCGCACTGATCTGCCGCTTTAAAATGGTGCTGAAGTAGTGCGATTTCAAAGCCACACTGGTGTGAACCAGGGCTGAAGTGTGTTTGGCCAAAACTATGAAAAAGGAGGGTCTGCCTTATCTATTCAATCCATGTGTGTATCTAGTCAGACAGGTCCTTACACTACAAAGTTGTTGGTAGATTTAAAGGAGATTGTACTATCTGATTGTAACGTGTGTTGAGCTCTAGGAACACACTGCCAGATCAGAGCCTGATATAGTCAATCTTGAGATTTGTGTATCTTGTTTAGCTAGCTGGTATAGTTAAGTAGATATGACATGTTAACCTGTTCTATAATGTTACATATCACTTTGGAAAGAATCTTTGACAGCTGCCTTAGGGCCCTTACACATCAGTTTTTCTTCTGTTTTTGCCTTAACAAAAGCAGAAAGAAAATGTGTGACCATTCCTATAGAACTTGTCACACCAGTCAGTTGTACTTGCATGCTGCATTTTTGGTGCGGTAAAAAAAAAACGCACCAAAAATGCACCTACCCATTGAAATAGAAAATGCTGCAAAATTTCTGCAAAAGCGCACCTCTAATTGGTCGTGTGTCCTTTTTTTCAAAGGAGCAAAACGCACTGCAAATTCAGCAAAAACGCATATGCTTTCTTGCAATGCAACAGAGCAGTGTGAAAGCAGCCTTGGGCCCCCTTTCACGGAGACATTCTATCAGTCTAGTTTTGACCTGTGATTCCATGGATCAAAAACAACCGCAGTGTATCCCCATGGTTAGCCAGATTTAAGGGGATGAGTGTTTGTTTACATCCGGCTCTGTTAAGGTGCGTCGTACTGAACGCAAAGAAGTTTCTACTTTTGGAGATCTAGACAAATTCACTCGCTCACATCTGGCCGCCCATAGGGCTTACATGGGTCCATTTTTTTTCCTGCATCACAACTTGGAGAGAGACAGATCAGACGTGGATATGAGACATCGCTTTCTGGTCTGATCTGTCAAGGATTACCTGGTGAGATGGAATGGAGGGTGCCCGTGGGAAAAGGGCCCTACATCTCAGGTCTTCCCACAAAACGGTGCCAACTGAATGACATTAATTTTGATTAAACACTGGGGGTTATTTACAAAAGGCAAATTCACTTTGCACTACAGGTGCACTTGGAAGTGCAGCCTCTGTAAATCTGAGGGGTAGATCCGAAATGAGGGGAAGCTCTGCTGATTTTGTCATCCAATCATGTGCAAGCTAAAATGCTGTTTTTTTTATTGTCCTTGCATGTCCCCCTCAGATCTACAGCGACTGCACTTCCAAGTGCACTTGCAGTGCAGTTGTAGTGCGAAGTGGATTTGCCTTTCGTAAATAACCCCCAATGCGTATATCAGGTGTGTGTGTATTTTATTTTATATATAAAAAAAAATGTTTTTCACCTATTTCTAACCATTGTTGAATACCAGCATAATTTCCTGCAGCCTCTTTGCAACCACTTCCTGTATACATTCATGCCCTCCAGCAATGGCTGCATGGCATTTCTCAGGACGGATGTTCAGATGGTGACAGCAGTGGATCATGCCTACAATATGTGTTGAGTCCCTTTTTTTAGGCTCCTTGCACATTGCGCTTAAAAAAATGACAGTTCCCTTGGCAGAAAAAAATGCTCATATTGAGCGTTTCTGTACAAAGTTTAGACAAGTTTAGGAGAGTTTGGCATTTTTTTACTGCCAGAAAGCTCCAATCAGAAATACAAACCAGAAGGGGTTTTAATTTTTCCTGCCTTTAAACGTTGAGCTTAAAATATGCCTGTAATTCGTCCTAATGTGCATGGACACATAGGGGGTTATTTACGAAAGGCAAATCCACTTTGCACTACAAGTGCACTTGGAAGTGCAGTCGCTGTAAATCTGAAATGAGCGGAAGCTCTGCTGATTTTATTATCCAATCATGTGCAAGCTAAAATGCTGTTTTTTATTTTCCTTGCATGTCCCCCTCGGATCTACAGTGACTGCACTTCCAAGTTCATGTGTAGTGCAAAGTGTATTTGCCTTTCATAAATAACCCCCACAGGATAACATTGATTTGCTTCTACAGACAGAACACAAAATTCATGTAGAACCAAAACTTTTTTTTTTTTTTTTTTAACCAGTGTGCATGGAGACTAATGCCACATACACACGAGCGGACTTTACGGCAGACTTTGTCCGGCGGACTTTTCGACGGACTTTTACGACGGACTATCCGAATGAACGGACTCTCCTACACACGATCAACCAAAGTCTGATGGATTCGTATGTGATGACGTACGACTGGACTAAAACAAGGAAGTTGATAGCCAGTAGCCAATAGCTGCCCTAGGGACGTTTTTTTTGTCCGTCGGACTAGCATACAGACGAGCGGACTTTTCGACCGTACTCGAGTCTGTCGGAAAGATTTGAAACATGTTTTATTTCTAGGTCTGTCGAACTTTTGGGGAAAAAAAGTCCGCTGGAGCCCACACACGACCGAATCGTCCGACGGACTCCGGTCCGCCGAACCAAGTCTGCCATAAAGTCCACCCGTGTGTACGCGGTGTCTGACAGGGTGTCAATGCAGGTATACAATTTAGGGACAATGTGGTTTATTTACTAAAGGCAAATCCACTGTGCACTACAATTGCACTGCAAGTGCACTTGGATGTGCTCTTGGCAGTGCAGTCGCTGTAGATCTGAGGGGGACATGCAAGGAAAATAAAAAACAGCATTTTTACTTGTACATAATTGGATGATAGAAATCAGCAGAGCTTCCACTCATTTCAGATCTTCCCCTCAGATCTACAGTGACTGCACTTCCAATTTTAGTGCACAGTGGATTTGCCTTTAAGTAAATCAACCCCACTGTCTCCACCCTATAACAGGAAGTGCATGGGTGCATAACAACTTTATGGCAGGATCGCCAGGCATTCATTTAATGAAAGATGCCGTTTTTCATATATTGTAGATGACATTTGATTGGCATATGAGCTTTTCATTGATTGGGTTTACATCTGCTATAGTGATCATGTAACATAAGATTCTTAGTGTGTATATTTTTAGTTGAGGGTGGCTGTTCTTTTTCAATAAACTATAATGGTTCACTTCAAGTTTATTCTTGACATGGTTTAACACAGATTACATTGTATTTCCCAAGACAAGGTCTGCACTCATCAAACAAACCCTGGTTTGGCAACACCCTGATCTCAGTGCTTAATACGTGTACAATGTTTGACCATGGATGTCTGTATTGATCAGTACGGTCTGCTTAGGTTCATTGCAGTGCTGCTCACAGTGTTCATCATGTAGGCCAGCTCTCTCTGAAATAATACTAATAAAGGGCCAGTGAACATAACCTTCCCCTGGCTTGATTTTGAAAGAAAAATTAGGGACATAGAAATGTTATTATTTTTAAAGGTTCTGGCGGCAAAAATTGACCTACATGCATCTGACAGTATCTTCAGTAGTACATTGAAGGAGTACCAGGGAGGATTTGATTAAAATCAAGTAAATTTAAATCACGATTAAGGTTTCCTATTGGGGATAATAAGCTGTCAGTCAGTGGTTAGTAAAACAGCGATATCAGAACCGATTCAATCATACAGTTTGTAGTGTACATAGATTTGCAAAACAATGGAGTAAAGATATATTCCTGAACTTTGTTTTATCTCATGGTTACTGTGAACGCCACAATGCAGTGTATGTTATCTCTGCTTGCAGAGCTTGGATTCATTGAATGAGTTTACCAAAAATGTAAATATTGCAGAATATACAGCCTCATGCTCCATTTCATGCTGAATAAACGAAATTAATAATGTATCTTAAATAGAAAACGATCTATAGAAAGATGTTTACTCCAAAAGCATTTTATTAAAATAAATCCGATTTTAAATCTAAAAAATCCGCTTTTATAAAAAAAAAAAAGAATCAGTGATTGAAGGGTACTGTGATGGGTCTAGGGCAGGGGTAGGCAACCTCGGCCCTCCAGCTGTGGTGAAACTACAAATCCCATCATGCCTCTGCCTCTAGGAGTCACACCTGCAATTGTCAGGGTCTTGCACTGTCTCATGGGACTTGTAGTTTCAAAACAGCTGGAGGGCCGAGGTTGCCTACTCTTGCTCTAGGGGTAAGCCCCTTTTAAGCTGGCCATATACTAGTAGATTTTTAAACAACCATTCATAGGAAAAGTAGATTCGATGATTGTACTCAGTACATTTGAATGTTTAGATTTTAACATTCGATTTTGGAACAAATGAAAATGGGGCACCATTCCTCCCTCTGACTCCAGCGATGGGGCACTGCTCCCCCCAAGGATGCCAACTCTGTAGCACTATTCCTTACCCTAATACCAACAATGGGGCACAAGTCCTCCCACTGATACCAATGATGAGACAGTGTTTACTCCCAGCACTTGTAGTCCATTGTTTACTTCCTCTGTGCAGACCCACGGCTGGGATGTAAACAATGGAGGAGCCTGTGCATTGCACACATGATGTATTGATTGCAATAGTCTGCAGGCTTCAATGGAAAAATGTAATAAATGCACTTTTTTTTTTAATTTTTTTTTTTTTAGTGTAGGTGCCTTTCTTACATTTTTGCATATGGTGGACTATGACTTTTTAAAATGTTTTATGAAATGCAAGTAGTGTAAAGTAGCTAAAGTTATGTGCATTTGTGACCTTTATCAGTGGCTTTGTCAATTGTATCAGTGGCCTTTTTTAAGTAATGGTATATGTGTTTTAGGTTTCCTGGTATTTAAAAAGGACCTGTAGTGATAGATAATGTGGCCTTGTGTGTAAAGAAATCATGTGCATACACCTATACACTGTACGCACTAGCTTAAAGCCATGCATGTCTATGGCAGGCTGTACACAGCACCCAGGCATCCTAGATGGGGGGGGGATGCTGGTATTTACATTGCACGTGCGCAGCAGCCTGTGTGCTAAAGGCCTTGGCCAAGTTCTTGCTATTGCCTTGCAGGAACGTGCATGTGTGTGAAATCATCATGCTTGTTTTGGTGCTGTAGTTCCATTCTTAATGGTACCCCAACACGCCTTGCCATCCGTATAAGCACACCACAATAATGCACTACAATATGTTGTGGTGTGCTGCCTTTAAAAAAAAAAAAACAGTTAGTAAAAGCTATTTTTTGGTGTGTTTGAGTCCCCTAGGGAGCTCATTCAAATGAATGAGCCACCCTAATGCAATGCACATAGTAACGCACCGTAATCGTGTGAACATAGCCTCTGTATCCCTGTGAATTTTATCTGCACTGCCTATAGCTACAGAGCCCAGGCATGGCTTGCTTTTTTAGTAATTCAGCCCTAGTTTCTCTGGACAAGCCTAACAATGCGGTCAGATATTCTTGTTCCTGGAAGTAGAATTTTGTGTGCTCCTAGCACTTTGTAGTGAAGTCTAGTTTGTGACATACAGTATAGGAGGTGCATGTGCCCGCATGGGTCCTAAGGTGTAACCAAGTATATGATGTTACCAGACAGGTGAAAGTTAAAACTCAGCCTTTTGTTTGTATTTCCTAAATGATGTGCTACAGCTGGAAGGCCGCGATGTAATAGGATAGGACACAGCCTTCAGCTTGTTTAATGCTTCCCTTTCTTGTGCAGTTTAACTAATTGATTGCTGCACAAGAGCCTGGCTAGTTGGTATTGCACGCTCTACAGCTAAAAAATTGCACAGATAATATGTAAAAACTACTTTGAAAAACGCCTACAAAAAAAACCTACAAAAAATATAATTCTAGGTAACTTTCTGCAAGCTTATGACAAAAGTGTGTTAAAATGGACTACTCAAATGTTAAATTAAGGCACCTTTCACACTGAGGTGCTTCTAAACGACCAGTAAAACACCAAATGCTTTTGAAGAGCTTTTCAGGCGCTTTTGAAGAACTTTCCATTCATTTCAATGGAGAGGGTCGTTTTTTTCACCGCCCTGCCGGCGCACTGCCCCGGTGCAAAAACATTCATTGATTTTAATGGAAATAGGTTTTTGTGAGCTTTTCAGATTCTTTTTTTAGCGTGAAAGCGCCTTAAAAGCGCCTCGGTGTGAAAGGGGTCTAAGTGAAATAAGGCAGCTTTCACACTGAGGAGTTTTTCAAGTGCTTTTGCATTTAAAACTCAAAGTGTTCACACTGGGGCGGTGCGCTTCCATTGCGGTGAAAAAAGTCATGTTTGCAGCATTTTTGGAGCATGTTTGGGGAGTTTCAAAACTGCACCAAAAAGGCACCTTCCCATTGAAGGCAATGGAAAATGCTGCAAAGATGCATTAATAAAAGCGGCAAAAGCGCACTTGCAATGTGTTTTTGGGTGCAGTTTGAGTCACGTCCTTTTAAAAACTGCACTGCAAACAGTGAAATCGTTTTTTGCAGCGGATCAGTGTGAAAGTAGCTACAAACCTTCTGTGTGTAGCAGCCGCCCCAGCACCCCCTGATACTTACCCGAGTCCCATCTCTGTCCAGCGATGTCCATGAGTTCCTCGGCTGTCCAGGACTCTCCTCCTGATTGGCTGAAACACAAGCAGCTGTGCCATTGGCTCCTGCTGCTGTCAGTCAGCCAATCAGGAGATAGAGGGGGCGGGTCCTGGCCACAGCTTTGTGTCTGAATCGACACAGGGAGCTGCTTGCAACTCGAGGGCGGGCCTAAAACAGCGCAGAGGGACCCGAGAAGAGGATAATCTGGACTGCTCTGTGCAAATCCCTTACAATAGAGCAGGTGAGTATAATATGTTTGTTCTTTAACCACCTGAAACCTTTCCTGTTAAACCGCTGTATGGTCTTGGCCACCGTGCTGCAGCTCAGTTTCAGGGTCTTGGTAATCTTCTTATAGCCCAGGCCAGTGAATAAAAAAGAAAGGGCATATCTGGTTCCCTCTGCTCCAAGGGTTCCGGTTATGTATTTTTTACCCAAGATACATAAAAGCCTCTCTAATCCTCCTGGCCGTCCGATCATCAGCGGCATAGATTCGATCACGGCCAGGATTGGGAGGTATGTAGATAATTTTCTACAGCCCCTAGTGTCAGCTACCCCAGCATATTTGAGGGATACCACCCAGGTTATTAACCTTTTGGAAAATCTTGAGTGGAAGGAGAGCTACATCCTGGCTACGGCGGATGTAGCCTCTTTATATACTAACATCTCCCACCAACATGGCTTTGAGGCAGTCTACTATTACCTTGATCAAGAACCTTCTTTACCTCGGTCTCAAAAACAGTTTATTTTGTCACTTCTGAAATTCGCAACAGGCCATAATTATTTTTGGTTTGGGGGCCACTTCTATCTGCAAATTTGTGGCGTAGCCATGGGCGCTAAATTTGCGCCCAGTTTGGCAAACTTATTTATGGCCAGATGGGAGATGGAGGTTATTGACAACAACCCTCCTGTGCAGCTACGTCTTTGGAAAAGGTACATAGACGATGTGCTGCTGGTGTGGGATGGGGATCAATCCTCATTGGAGAACTTTTTTCTGTCACTGAATCAGAATGATAGAAATATATCCCTCCAGTCTGAAATCAGCGACACTGGAATCCACTTCCTTGACCTCAATATCTTGGTAAGGAACGGTCGCCTAGTTACTAATACGTACTTTAAGGCGACCGACAGAAACGCCTATATCCCGCTCTCTAGTTGTCATCACCCAGCCTGGTTGAGGGCTGTCCCTCGGGGACAATTTCAGCGGATTAGACGCAACTGCACTGAGGTTATGGAGTATTACCAACAAGCCCAGGTACTCAAACAACGTTTCCTTGAAAAAGGTTACTCTAGGAGTGAGATAGATGCCACCATTTCCCAGGTTGCTGATATGGATAGGGCACTTATGTTACATAGGGAAACTGAACCTGGTTCTACATCTGACAATAGGTTCAGCTGGTCTTTGATCACGGGTTATTCCAACCAACATTTTTCTGTTAAGAAAATTATTCATAAGTATTGGAATATACTCAGGAATGATAAGGTCTTAGGACCTATCGTTCCCGAAAGACCTTTGGTGATATACAGGGGTGCACCTTCTTTGCGACATCGCGTTGCGGGGAATGTGTTAGATCCCCCCCAAAACCATCTCTTTTTTTCATACCATGAAGGGCTTTTACCCTTGTCGAAAATGTAATATCTGCCAAATTAATAACTTTTCTGGGAGGAAATGTGATACTTTTCAGTCCTCTGTCACGAATAAGATATACGACATTCAATCGTTCATCACATGTACTACCAAATATGTCGTCTATCTTATTCAGTGTCCATGTTCAAAACAATACATAGGTCGAACTAAACGAGAACTGCATGTGCGATTATCGGAGCATATAGCCAATATCAAACGGGGTTACCCCAAGCACAACCTCTCTAGGCATTATGCCAAGCACCATGACAAGAAATTGACAGGCACCCTGTTTTTGGCAATTGATAAATTAAGTCCTCATTGGAGAGGGACCAATAAAATTAGATCCATTTCTAGGCTTGAAACTAGGTGGATCTTCCATATGAGATCTTTTGTCCCCTTTGGGCTAAATGTAGACTGGGACATCAATTGTTTTATAAACAACTCTTGAGTACTATTCCTCCTCTCCACCGCTGTTCCCTCCCATTTTCTCTCCCTCTGTCCTCATTTATGCTTCCTGGTATGTTTTTTATACTAAAAATATTTTTTAATAATTTTTAATAATTTTCAATATTTTATAATATCTGTACTAATTTTTATCATGTTGTGTTTAATGTAATAGATGTTTTAATACTGTTTATTGCACTACATATATACTCTTATTTTGCTTCGTCTTCCGTCTGCTGAACCCCTTCATAGGTTTGTTGCCATTATCCGAGAACCTTTTTTCCAGTGCTATGCTTTTTCACCACAAGATGGCGCTCTTTTTTCGATTCTTGATTTGCCTTCGCTCAGTTTCGTTTTTGCTGATGGCTGTTAATCAAAACAGCTGGGCAATTTTCCAACGTTATACACCCTTTGCCATTCGTTAAGATGGCGCCCGCAATGTATTTAATGTCCACACTTGGTGACGTTCGAGCTTGGCCAATCCCCAGACGACGTCCTATCGTGACGAAACGCGTAGGGAGGAGCCTGCGACGTCACCACATCTGTTCTCGTGTTGGGCATACACAAACCTAGGAAGCGGAGGCAGTAGACGGAGACGCTGTTTTGGCTGACATTTCGATCTATGCTGTTAACTCACTGAAGTCCTGTAAGTGCAATTCCTTTTAAATAAATTGATTGTGCAGACTTTATTACGCTATGGCTTGTCCTCTTGTCTTTTACTCCTGAGATACTACCTGCCGCTCATGGGCATCGTATACTGAGGTTGTGGGGAGACCTTTATATTCCCTGTGCCGTTTATGACTGCCGTAATAGCAGTCATTGGGATTCGGTAAGCGCATCTGATATTACACCTTGGGTGTGAAGACTCATTGGAGGATTCCCTATCTGCACCTTTACCTTCACAAATTTTTTTGGCACTTTTTCCTTTTCCATCACGGACTTTCTTTTTTGGTTATATATATTTTAAAAATATATATCTTTTTTGGGACTTTTTATTTAATATTTTTGGAATACTTTCACTGAATATGTTACCTTATTCACTTTGGGTAATTAATCACTATTTAATTTTAGATTATTAGTGTATGAATTTGTTTTCACCAATGTGTTTACTCACTCTTTTTTGATTGATTGATTTTGGATAGTAGTGTTTTCATTTTGCCTCTATCCTCACGTTTATTCACCATAATATTATTTATTTACTTAGTGGTTTATTTTACCCTTTTGTATTCAATCATGAATGTTTCTGTTTCATTATTTTAGCGCCGCATCTCTTTTTTATTACCTTCTATGATGAGATTTGGAGACTAGATCTTGGTGCAGGCTGCTTTTGTGTCACACAACTTTTTGACTATTACCCTGAGCGCAGCTTTTACCTGTTTTTGTTCTATCAGTGATGGCGAAGCTTGGCACCCCAGATGTTTTGGAACTACATTTCCCATAATACATTTCCCACACTCCAGTGTAGTTGAGCATCATGGGAAATGTAGTTCCAAAACATCTGGGGTGCAATGCTTCGCCATCACTGGCCTAGGCCATCTTTATGTAGAACAACAATTCTTTTTTTCAGATCCTCAGAGAGTTCTTTGCCATGAGGTGCCATGTTGAACTTCCAGTGACCAGTATGAGAGCGTTAGAGCGATAATACCAAATTTAACACACCTGCTCCTCATTCACACGTGAGACCTTGTAACACTAATGAGTCACATGACACCGGGGGGGGGGGGGGGGGTGGCTAATTGGGCCCAATTTGGACATTTTTACTTAGGGGTGTACTCACTTTTGTTAGCGGTTTAGACATTAATTTGAGGGGACAGCAAATTTACACTGTTATACAAGCTGTACACTCACTACTTTACATTGTAGCAAAGTGTCATTTATTCAGTGTTGTCACATGAAAAGATATAAGAAAGTATTTACAAAAATGTGAGGGGTGTACTCACTTTTGTGCAATACTATAACACCTTCCCCTCTGTGTCGTACCGCACGGCCATACCTTATTTTGATTGTTCGTGGTGAAACTGTTGAATATATGCATCTCCTTCCTAAAAACCCCTGAGGAAAGGTTGTATACCTGAAAAGCGTTGGAAAGAAAAGAGCTTACCTCAAACGTTTGTTAAATACCAGGATGAATGTAAAATGAGCCGTTTTTATTATGTATATGTTTTTGATTTTCTTCTTCTTCTTTTTTCATATCTTTAAAAATATATTTAAGATGTTGAAAAAAATTTACGGTGTACTGCTTGCCTGCAAAGTCCCAGTCTCTAGTGGGGGGAGATATTTTGTTTGTTCTGTATTTGGGATGTCGGCAAACAGACACCTGACTTTTTAGCAGTGGGAACCTTTACCCAAATCGCATGACAAGTCACACCCTATTGTCGGCAATGGAACTGTTCGAATCGGTGCGACTCCCACTTTGTGGTGTTGCGTGATTTGAAAAAAAGGTTCCTGCACTATTTTTTTGCGATTTCAGGTGCGACTTGCATAGACATCTGCGCATGAAGTGGCACAGATGTCAGCCAAGTAGCACGTGAAATCACGCTAACCTGCTACTTTGAAATTGTGCTACTTCAGAGCGGCTTGCATTGACTTCTATTAACAAAGTCGTTTGCAAGCTGCGCTAAGGTTTCATTGTGTGGGGCGGCTTCAGAGTCAGACGACTTTGAAGCCGCCTCAGTGTGAACTGGCACTAAATGGACCTTGTGATTTGGCTATGTGGGACAAAGTAACGGTTTTGTTTTAGAGCTGGAAGGCTAAGGAACACATACTTACCTTCCACTCACACGTCCACTGCTCTGTTTACCCACCAGGAACAGATTAAAAAAAACAGAATCCCTGCCTTTTCTTGGTGCCTAAGTGGCTGATAGCCAGGCCTTAGTCCTACCACATAGGGGCAGGAGGAAGGTCTTTACCCCTGTGTAAGCTCCAACACAGCATTGGAGTATTGCAGGATCTCCAGTGGGCAAACAGGGTGGTGGAGTCGCACATTAGAAGGTATATGTGTTCTTCAAATTGCCTGTTCCTTTACACACAGGTTTGGGCAAGTAACAGGTTTGCATTATATAAACGATCTTGTTGGGTTAGAAATGATAAATAATATTGAGTTGGGTAAGGGCTGAAATACATGTCATTGTTGCTCCTGGCTGTTGGTCATATAATTAGAAGTTTAGATATTTGGTCACATAATTACTGCTGAAGGATCGGATCAAACCATCTGAACGCTGTTTCTTCCCTTAAACCAAAATCCCATGACTGAGATCCTAGGTTCCTGGTAATAAATAGAGCACTAGAACACCCCTTAAATTGTCTCCAATAAAGGCAGGTATTTCCTCTTTTTGTATGCATCTCAGCAACATTCCATCAGTTTTACAGTCTCACTCTAGGCAGGAAAAAAAATTACCTTTTTTTTTTTTTTTTTTTTTAAGTGGTTGCCCCACCAAAAATCATGAGCCGCAGGGAGCCTCCTTGGCTGGCAGAAAACCATGATTACTGCTAGTACCTATAGCCGCTGCAAGTAATCGCGTAATCGTATTAGACAGGCTAGTTGTACCCAAGTCAATCCATTGATCTAGTCAGCCTACCCATACATGGATCGAATCTCGGCTGGTTTCTCCTGAACTGGCTGAATTTCGATCCATGTACAGTTGTATGCAAAAGTTTAGAAACCCCTGACAATTTCCATGATTGTCATTTATAAATATTTGGGTGTTTGGATCAGCAATTTCATTTTGATCTATCAAATAACTGAAGGACACAGTAATATTTCAGTAGTGAAATGAGGTTTACTGGATTAACAGAAAATGCGCAATATGCATCAAAACAAAATTAGACAAGTGCATAAATTTGGGCACCCTTGTCATTTTGTTGATTTGAATACCTGTAACTACTTAAGCTTACTACGTTAGCACTGAATAATTGGAACACACAATTGGTTTGGTGAGCTCATTAAAGTGGATGTAAACCCAAACTTTTTTTTAATTTTTTTTATGTCATATTGTAGATTATAAGATTTCCTATCATTTTGAGTCCAGTCTTGCCACACAGAGTTAATCCATCTCTGAGCAATCCTCTTTTATTGCTCAGTGAGAAAATTCTTGACAAAATGAGGAAAACGTTGTCAAGTACGCCCCCATGCTGTGAGTGACAGGTGATTTACATATCTCGTGCACCAGCCTAAGTAAGACACAGGCAGTATTTTATAATTCCCTCCCTCTCCTTTCTTCTGCTGCTCTGCCAGGATTGGCTGTTCCACATAGTCTCAGCCCTGGCTGCAGACATTCCACTGGTCTGATGGGGGGGGGGTGCTGCTGGACACAGCTATATTACACATATATATATATATATATATATATATATATATATATATATATATATTATACTGTATAAAGTTGTGTCCAGCAGCAACCCCCCCCCCCCGTAAATGACATTTCCGTCCTTTCCTCCGCTCTCCATCCTGACAGGATGGACACAAGGGACAGTCAGGGGTGATCAGTGCAGCGGAGGGATAGCCGTGAGCACCGATCTCCCTGCATGGCGTTTCATCAGCTGCTTCTCCATTTCTGACTCCTCAAGGGGATCCGTGCTCACAGCTGTCCCCGCTGCACCGATCATCCCCGACTGTCACTGGACAGTGACAGGAGCCATGAGCGCGCTCCTCTTCCCCTGTGCGCGCACTTTTCACTCCGGCCAGGCGCGAGTGTAGAGGTGGGCGGGGAGTCTGGTGATGTAATGACTCCGCCCACCGAGCGCCGTACAACGGACCCGCCCACTGAATCCGGCGTTTTTGGGTGCTGCAAACAGACAGAGGGGAGAGATTTTAAAGGTAAAGATACATGCAGGAGGCATGTATATCCTTATAGATCACCCCTATGGCAGTACTTAAAAAAAAAGATGGGAGTGGGTTTACATCCACTGTAGCCTCCCCGGCGGTTTTCCCGAGTGTGGCTCGGGGTTAAAATTCAGTCCCATTAGCGGTAACCCCGAGCCACACTCGGGATTACAGTGCAGGATCCTGGTGCGGCGTTACTTACCTTGTCCCCAGGATCCTGCAATGTCCCCCCGCGCTGTGTGTGGGCTCTGTCTCCTCCGAAGCCTCTCTGTGCCAGGCTCCATTCCCTGCGAGCGTCGCAACGCACGGGGCGGAGCCTGGCGGCAAATTCAAAAAATTGTAGAAATAACACATACAGTACTGTCATCTTACAGATGACAGTACTGTATGAAATTATTTCACATCCCTTTTGTACCCAGTTCTTTGTCCAATGCCCTGCATGCAGTTTTATATTATATATACTGTTCTTTCTGCCTGGAAACTTGAGATTGTCCATAGAAACCAAAAAGTGTCCCTTTATGTCAAAAGTGGCTTTAGACCAGCTAGAAAACAGCGATAGTAAATTAGAACACTTGCAGAATTGAGAGATAGTGAATCGTGGGGAAATTTATTTTATTATTATTTTATTTTATTTTATTTTTTTTTTAATTATTTATTTTTATTTATTATATTATAATTTATGTTTTTGTGTTTCAAACTTTATCATACCCGGGATATCTACTAGACTCTTGTTTGGACAGATTTAAGTGTGTTATTGTTAAGAATTACAGGCCTACAATATAAAACGCCAAATTTCCATGCAAAATAATTATACCACTTTCAGCACCTAAAATCCGAAATAATCATACCGCCAGGGAGGTTAAGCCTTGAACTTCATAGACAGGTGCATCCAATCATGAGAAAAGGTATTTAAGGTGACCAATTGCAAGTTGTTCTCTTTGACTCTCCTCTGAAGAGTGGCAACATGGGGGCCTCAAAACAACTCTCAAATGACCTGAAAACAAAGATTGTTGTACATTATGGTTTAGGGGAAGGCTACAAAAAGTTATCGCAGAGATATAAGCTGTCAGTATCCACTGTGAGGAACATAGTGAGGAAATGGAAGACCAGAGGCACAGTTCTTGTTAAGGCCAGAAGTGGCAGGCCACATAAAATATTGGAGAGGCAAAGGCGAAGGATGGTGAGAACGGTCAAAAACAGCCCACGGACCACCTCCAAAGACCTACAACATCAACTTGCTGCAGATGGTGCATCCTTCAACATTGCAGCGCACTTTGCACAGGGAGAAGCTGTATGGGAGAGTGATGCGAAAGAAGCCTTTTCTGCACACACGCCACAAACGGAGTCGCTTGAGGTATGCAAACGCACATTTGGACAAGCCAGCTTCATTTTGGAATAAGGTGCTGTAGACTGATGAAACAAAGATTGAGTTATTTGGTCATAACAAGGGGTGTTACGCATGGCGGCAAAAGAACACAGCATTCCAAGAAAAACACTTGCTACCCACAGTAAAATTTGGTGGAGGTTCCATCATGCTGTGGGGCTGTGTGGCCAGTGCCGATACTGGGAATCTGGTTAAAGTTGAGGGTCGCATGGATTCCACTCAATATCAGCAGTTACGCCGGGGCTGGATATTTCAACAAGACAACGACCCAAAACACTGCTCAAAATCTACTCTGGCATTTATGCAGAGGAACAAGTACAATGTTCTAGAATGGCCATCCCAGTCCCCAGACCTGAATATCATTGAACATCTGTGGGGTGATTTGAAGCGGGCTGTCCATGCTCGGCAACCATTAAACCTAACTAAACTGGAGATGTTTTATAACGAGGAATGGTCCAAAATACATTCATCCAGAATCCAGACACTCATTACAGGCTATAGGAAGCATCTAGGGGCTGTTATTTCTGCTAAAGGAGGCTCTACTAAATATTGATGTGATTTTTCTGTTGGGGTGCCCAAATGGATGCACCTGTCTAATTTTGTTTTGATGCATATTGCGCATTTTCTGTTAATCCAATAAACCTCCTTTTACTACTGAAATAATACTGTGTCCTTCAGTTATTTGATAGATCAAAATGAAATTGCTGATCCAAACACCCAAATATTTATAAATGACAATCATGGAAATTGTCAGGGGTTCCTAAACTTTTGCATACAACTGTAGATGCATGCTTGTTCTGGCAAACTGACCTACTGAGTATTAATAAAAATGATTAGGATGGCAGCCCCAGAGCATAGTCTTCTAGAAAACAAGTTTAATAATGGCAGTTTCCATATTTCAGTGGGTTTTTAGAAATAAAGTTTTAAATTGCTTGTAAAGTTCAGTTTTATTGATCTTACAAAACTGAGATTTGAGTTCTAGGGCTTTTTTTTTAGAAGATATATTTATGAACAAACTTGATTTTTGCAAAAATGTTTTTCTTTTTGCTAAAAAAAATTACGTTTTAGAAATATAGAAACAAAAAATAGAAATAAAAACAATAAAATATTTATAGATGAAACAAAATATAGAAACAAAAAACACAATATTTATAGATAAAATATAGAAATGAAAACACAATAAACCAGACAAAAGCAAGGGAAGCCTGCAAAAAGGGTCTAAACCTATCTACCTGAACAACATGGGAGCAGGTCACCAGGCACAATGTTGCCTCCTCACGCCATATGCAGCCCTATGCTATTATTCCCAGTGAATTGCTTGACACTGACCTGAAAACCTCTTCTTTCCTGCTGCTGGCACCGCTCTGGAGACTGCTAGCAAGGATAAGAGGTGGACTGCAGTTGGTATCGCTACAGAGGAGGCATTGGCTTATGCAGGTCCTGCGACCGCCTGCTCCCTCCGCTGTCTGTGTAGATACAACTTTACAAGTAGTCCCTCTGCACTGCACTCTTTGAGTTTGATGATCTGGCATGGCGGGTTGGCATGCCCAGACCACAATCTACCAGTCGCCTGCCTGGGATCGACTGGTAGATCTTGATCAACAGGTTACCGACCCCAGTCTAAAAGAATAGTATAGATTATAAATAAAGGGTACTTTACTTAATGATTAAGTAATGTACTCTTTATTTATATTCTACAAGCCTCCCTTTTTTTTTTTTTTTTATATATAAACCTGAGTAGCTAGCTCAAAATGAATTCAATTCTTAGTTCTTTTGTGATACAGTGCCTTGCGAAAGTATTCGGCCCCCTTGAACTTTTCAACCTTTTGCCACATTTCAGGCTTCAAACATAAAGATATAAAATTTTTAATTTTTTGTGAAGAATCACCAACAAGTGGGACACAATTGTGAAGTGGAACGAAATCTATTGGATTGTTGAAACTTTTTTAACTAATAAAAAAATGAAAAGTGGGGCGTGCAAAATTATTTGGCCCCCTTGTGTTAATAC
Organism: Lithobates septentrionalis; assembly: GCA_037952835.1. Lineage (NCBI taxonomy): Eukaryota > Metazoa > Chordata > Amphibia > Anura > Ranidae > Lithobates > Lithobates septentrionalis. The sequence continues at coordinate 338,762 of JBBDGP010002324.1, read as the reverse complement.
TTTGTAGAGCCACCTTTGGCTGCGATTACAGCTGCAAGTCGCTTGGGGTATGTCTCTATCAGTTTTGCACATCGAGAGACTGAAATTCTTGCCCATTCTTCCTTGCAAAACAGCTCGAGCTCAGTAAGTTTGAATGGAGAGCATTTGTGAACAGCAGTTTTCAGCTCTTTCCACAGATTCTCGATTGGATTCAGGTCTGGACTTTAACTTGGCCATTCTAACACCTGGATACGTTTATTTGTGAACCATTCCTTTGTAGATTTTGCTGTATGTTTGGGATCATTGTCTTGTTGGAAGATAAATCTCCGTCCCAGTTTCAGGTCTTTTGCAGACTCCAACAGGTTTTCATCCAGAATGGTCCTGTATTTGGCTGCATCCATCTTCCCCTCAATTTTAACCATCTTCCCTGTCCCTGCTGAAGAAAAGCAGGCCCAAACCATGATGCTGCCACCACCATGTTTGACAGTGGGGATGGTGTGTTGAGTGTGATGAGCTGTGTTGCTTTTACGCCAAACATATCGTTTTGCATTGTGGCCAAAAAGTTCGATTTTGGTTTCATCGGACCAGAGCTCCTTCTTCCACATGTTTGGTGTGTCTCCCAGGTGGCTTGTGGCAAACTTTAGACAAGACTTTTTATGGATATCTTTGAGAAATGGCTTTCTTCTTGCCACTCTTCCATAAAGGCCAGATTTGTGCAGTGTACGACTGATTGTTGTCCTATGGACAGACTCTCCCACCTCAGCTGTAGTTCTTTGCAGTTCATCCAGAGTGATCATGGGCCTCTTGGCTGCATCTCTGATCAGTCTTCTCCTTGTCTGAGCTGAAAGTTTAGAGGGACAGCCAGGTCTTGGTAGATTTGCAGTGGTCTGATACTCCTTCCATTTCAAAATGATCGCTTGCACAGTGCTCCCTGGGATGTTTAAAGCTTGGGAAATCTTTTTGTATCCAAATCCGGCTTTAAACTTCTCCACAACAGTATTACGGACCTGCCTGGTGTGTTCCTTGGTCTTCATTATGCTCTCTGCGCTTTCAACAGAACCCTGAGACTATCACAGAGCAGGTGCATTTATACAGAGACTTGATTACACACAGGTGGATTCTATTTATCACCATCAGTCATTTAGGACAACATTGGATCATTCAGAGATCCTCGCTGAACTTCTGGAGTGAGTTTTCTGCACTGAAAGTAAAGGGGCCGAATAATTTTGCACGCACCACTTTTCAGTTTTTTATTTGCTAAAAAAGTTTAAAATATCCAATAGATTTCGTTCCACTTCACAATTGTGTCCCACTTGTTGGTGATTCTACACAAAAAATTAAAATGTTATATCTTTATGTTTGAAGCCTGAAATGTGGCAAAAGGTTGAAAAGTTCAAGGGGGCCGAATACTTTTGCAAGGCACTGTATATGACTATTGCATTCTGCATTACATGTGCACTGGATGGTCTTCTGCTTCCAGTGTCAATGTACACGTTTGCCCTGTCTTTTTATCAGGCTAATGGCCCGTACGCACGATCTGAAAATCGTATGAAAAATACCACTTTTGGAGTAATCGTATCGTTAGTACAGAGCTTTTGATAGCCGATCATGACAGATCACCCGATATATTATCTGATCGGACAAGCACAAAAATGTATTCTCGTACGATACCAAATTGTAGGATTTTCGTTTAAACAGTACAGTTGTCGTTCGAAAATGCAATACATATACATTACAACACATGACATCACTTCTGATTTTTTAAAATTTTTTTTTGTTTTGTTCTGTTGTATGAGAATTTTCGTAACTTTAGTAAACTCTTCAGGTTCGATATACAACTATTCGCACTGACAAGACGTGGGTAAAGGAGGGTTGATCAGTGGCACTCCTGACCGTGGGGGTCTGCGCTGATAATCAGCGCATTGATTATCAGTACAGACGACCCATCAAGGATGCCAACCCGTGCCTATCAGTAATACCTGTTAGTGCCTCCTCATCAGTGGTGCCTATCAGTGCTGCATATTAGTGCCTCATCAGTGCCCATCAATGCAGCCTCATCAGTGCTCATCAGTGAAGGAGAACACTTACTTATTTACAACATTTTATAACAGAAACAAAGAAAAAACATTTTTATTTTTTTAAATTTTCAGTCTCTTTTTATTTGTTTAGCAAAAAATATAAAAAACCCAGAGGTGATCAAATACCACCAAAAGAAAGCTCTATTTGTGGGAAAAAAATTCTAAAAATGTAGTTTGGGTACAGTGTTGCCTGACTGCGCAATTGTCATTGAAAGTTCGACAGCGCAGGAAAGGGAAGTAAGTGCCTAGTATTGAAGTGTTTAACAAACCAAAAGAAAACAGATAATAGATGTTCATTGTTAGGGTTAGTATAAAAATAACGTTATCATCAAATGTATTTTTAATGCTAAGTACACACATGTCAAGTAATGTGTAACGTGACGTCATCATGCGTGTGTGCCAGCCGGGAACACACAACTGTGGTGAACTTCACTATAGATTTGTACCGTTCTTCCTTTTTCTGGTAATACGTGGAAGTGGAGGTGGTATATACAACTAGCATACAGTACCAGGAGGCCATTGGAGGCTTAAGCGCTTTTGACCCATTTATGATCTAATGGTCCATATTGCCTTTTAAGAGGATTATTTTAATGGTGGTGCATGGCGGTGGAAGCACTTTGTGAATACAAGTGTGAATGCACATTGAGTCAACACATTATTTGTTGCGGTTCCATATTTTGTTGACTTTGCAATATTGCTGTTACATATTTCATTCACTTTGGATTTTTATGAATTTATGGTTGCACTTTAATTTTACGCTTTTTGCACTTCATTTCTATACATGCTCTGCATTTATATTTATTATTTGTGAGGTTGTTTTCACTTTTTAGATGAATTTAGCTCTGCTTTAAATTAGTTTAATGTGTAACACTCGCAGGTGTTTATGTCATGTCACAGAAATTACAGTACTATCCGTATCCTATAAGGCTTCATTCCCATGCAGGCGCAATGAGTCGCGTATAGGGCAGCCCATTCATTTCAGTGGGCTGCCCTATTTGCATAAATTGCACAAAAAAAGTGCATGACCCTTTTTAAAATTGCACTGCACCAAACGCATGGTACTTTACCATGTGTTTTGGGCTGCAAAAGTGCACGCGTTAACAAGGAGCATTTGGGTGCATTTAAGAATTGATGGCGCCGCCATGTACCTGCAATAGGGATGTGCGTGTGTGTTTTTTTTTTTTTTTTTTTTTTTTTTTTCGTGCTTTGTGGGAGCGTGCAAGTATTTTTCACAGTTTTTCTGCAATGCACAAATGTGAACATAGTATAAATCTTGGTGCCTGTTCAGTTCCTGCCTGTGTTCACAAATGCCAGAGAGCCTTGGCTCTCATGCACATTGCTGGATCGAGATCAAGGTCAGGTATGTATTTGGGGAAGCTGCATGCAGAAGGTTTTTTACCTTCATGCATAGAATGTAGTAAGGTAAAAACCTTCAGCCTTTACAACCACTTAAACAAAAGAAAACTAATGAAGCTACCCCATTTAGGGGTTAGTAAGGCGCTATATCCTAAATGTTTGTTTTAGGGTTTAATGCCGCTTTAGTAAAAGGTCCACTTTATTATATTATGTAACCCAGTTTGGTTAAGAAGTAGAATTTTGCTCAGAATAGCTTGCAAGCTTGATAGTATACATTTTGGTCTTGGTTGTTATGACCTTGATAAAATATTTAGACATTAAAACACAGATGCAAAAAAGATTTAAGTAAAATGTACGATCAATACTCATGATGTCAGAATGCATAATCGGTGGAAACTGAGGCAGATCAAACAGACTACTTAGTCGTTAATGGTTACTGTACCTGAAAGTTGGTGTTCTCACAAGCCTTATGATGTTTTTATGATTATATTTCTTTATAATTGTTTGCAGAAATACTGTCAGTTTATATTGTTGTTGTGTTTTTATTTTTATTTTTTTCACTTTCAATGCTGTTGTTATGTTACATGTTTTATGGGTGGACATCTAAGACCATCAATCATATCTACAGAATATACATTGCAAGGATTTTATAAGATAATTTTATTTTATAAAATTTTATTTTATCTTAAGAAATTGCTCCTTGCCGTGTCTGTTCCTAAACTGCTTTCTGAATGGAAGATTCCGCCCTTATTATAGACACTGGGGATGAGCATGGCCACGCTCGGATCTTAGTTTGAGCCCAGGTGAGCAGGAAGCTGTCATCTGTGTTGGGCCAATTATTTGCAACCAGGGTATTCAACATCCACGCTCATCCATAATAAGCACCTGTGGCAGTCTCAATATTTTGTTATGAGAATAGCTGCATGGTCTGCGTATCTCACCAAAAATGTAAACCCTATTTGCAGGTTGTGCTAGACATTTGATTTGTATCTCAGTTTAGACTAGCAAAAAAAAAAAAAATATCTGGGGGCATTCTGTGCACAAATAGATTACAGAACGTCTTCAGGTTGTCATATTGAACAGAAACTACATTTGCATTTTGGACAAGTTTAGAAAATGACAACGTTTGCAGGGTGAAACTTAAAAGTATGAGAGGAGACACAGGTCTTTAAGATTTGTCAGCATTATCACTGTTAGCGCATTTGTATAATGTGCAAAACTATGGACTAGTACAGACCTCTGCCTATCTGGTGAAAGACAAGAAGGAAGTCCTAGGCCTCAATACCACCCTGTTCCGTATACAAAACCAGAAACTGTTTCTTGCCATATAAAGCCTACGGTCCAGACACTGGCCTAACAGAGGTAATGGCTACAAGGAATAGCACCCTTTTTTTTTCTTTTTTTTTTTTAATGAGACTAGCAAGAGGAATTTCCTTAAAACTGAGTTTTTACACAACCATTTCTGAAGCACAGAGAACCAGATCAGATCCTGTGGATCTTGCATGACAGAGGTTGTTCTCTAAAGCACTCTTCTACATGGCCAAGTGTTTTAGAGCTGTGTCATCAATAGCCAGGGAGAAGTAGAAGGAAGGAAAATAAAAACCATATCAATTGCCCTAGTATAGCAGCATGAACAAAGAGGAGCGCTTCCCCACACGGCCAACTTCCAAAGTACTTGAAGTATAAGCAAGCCCTAAAACAAAAGGAGAGTTTTAACTCCTTAAAGATGGTCATTCAGTTAGTTGTTTCTGTAGTTAATATCCTCCGTACCAAACCAAAGAAACCATAACCTAGCATAAGGTGGCCAAGTACTCATCACAGTGAATGGCAATCGAATCCCCCAGCATACTGATCTGATTTGAACTGCATTCCTGTGGGTACAGGGACATCGCTTATTGGAGAGCTGTTCAGGATTTTTACATCCAACCTAAATCTACCAGTAGCTGTAGATTGGAGAAACTTCCATAAATTCAGGACTGAGAGAACACTAGTATATACAAGGCAAACCTTTACTTGTTGGATGATTGAAAAGCCTTTCAGTGTGTGTCACCCAATGGGCAAGAAAGGAAATGTACTAACCATCTCTGTCATTCCTTACTGTATGTAATCATTTAAATTGAGTTGTCTGCTCCATATGATGATTTGTCAGTACGGTAAGGCTGCATCAATGGGTATTTCTGTGTGGTTACTAGGAATTCTCAATTCTATCAGCTTGAGTATAAAAGGGAAAGTTGGTGAAAATGTTACGAGCCATCTGCCCTGTTGGATGACTTAAGTACACACAGGCCGAATATTGGACATTCCGCCCATGTGTATGGCAGCTGGTGCAACAGAAGCCAGCTTCTGTCAAAGGTGCATGACTGAAAAAGGTCAGCCATTTGGCACCCAAACAGTGCTCAGCCATTGGCTGAGAGTGCTGACCGGTGTGTGCTGGCCGGGGGTGGGGGGTTGGGGGTTCTCTGTACTAACATAGGATTCTTAGTCCAGTGGCTCCCCCTGAGCTCTTCAGGTTTTTTTTTTTCTTTCCATTCAGCCTGTTGGGTTGAATGAAAAAAGACTACTAGTGTGTACCAGGCTTAAAGCTGGCCATGGTTGAAGCAATTTTCTTTCCTGCACAATTTCAGTCCCTGCTGAACCAGCTGAGATTTGAATGGTCTATGGCTGGCTTTAGCAGACTCAACAAGTTGGAAAGCCTTTTTGTGCATTTCTGAATACTTTTTTTCAGTTGAAAGCATTTGTTCTTGCCTCTTAGAGATAAAAAAAAACAAAACAAAAAAAACATGCATGTCCTTATGCTCTCCCACTCTTCTGAGTCAAAACTCATTGCTGTCAAGAACTGATTTATTACCTCTTGAAGAGATTTTAATCATCCAATCTTATGTAGGCATCAGAGATACTAGGACTCATTCTGTTTACTCTTCACTTTACAACTATTGTCCAAGAAGGAGAGCGGGATAGGGCCTAAGGTTTGCTTTAGTATTTTATGACACAAGCAACAGTAATGCTCGTAAGTGAATTTACAACTTGGTTACTTATTTACTAACCATCCTTAGATTAGAGTTTTGTTTTTTTTTGTTTTTAATTCCACTAAACATGCCAATTACTACTTTTTAATTCCTTGGTGTAATGGCTATTACTTATTTTTACTTCCTTGGTGTAATGCTGGATTATACAGATGCCTGCACCTACACTGATGCAAAATAAAACTTGTAGTTGTATGATGACCACATTTGTCACAGTTTGTGATTTTCATACGACCACTGTCTCTTCACTTTAGACCTCTTCACACAAGCAGCATGTAGCTCTGTTAGGTATCATTCTCACTAACTGCACATATCTTAGTTTGTAACACTAGTAGCATGTAGCTCTATTTAGGTCTTTTTTTTTTTACAATAGCCACCCATAGTCATGTTAGGCCACATTCACACGAGTGGCACATAGGTGTCAGTCACTATTCGCACTAGCAGCATGTAGCCGCATTAGGGTAACGAGTATTAAAATACGTTAAGTTTTGATGGATTGTGCTACAAATGGTGAACTTTGTACTGTGAGAGGGAGGCACAGCCAGGCACCTAGACGTACCCAGGTTTGATGGTGAACATGTTCGTGCCCTCTACTGACCCATGCTGTGATTGGACATGGCATGAGTTTGTCAGCAGATTTCAACCAATGATTTGGGCTGAAACCTGCTGATCAGCTGTGGCCAATCACAGCACAGAGTTCTGTGGGCAGAGAGTGATCTTTCTGTTTCTTCTCCCTAAAAGGTAACTCTGATTTCATGGAGGAAATGCAGACAGACCTTTTTAGTTAAAGCAGCACACATTATACTTGTTAGGCACTCAGTTAACCCTTAATTGCCCCTTGATGTTAATCCCTTCCCAGCTAGTGCCATTAGTACAGTGACAGTGTATAGTATTATCACTGTATTAGTGTCACTAGCGATGTCAGTCAGCGTCCCTCCAAGCCAGTGTCATTTAGCACTAGATTGCACACCACACTATCACAGTCAGACTATAAGCAGCTGATCACCACCATTACCAGTAAAAGAGTGTCCCCAAAATAGTTTGGTTCTTACCAAAGACATGTAGAAGAATACATTTTGGCTAAAATTTATGAAGAAATTTTATTTGATATGTCTTATAACTGTCTTATAATTTTTTTTTTCATTTGCGTAATAAAAAAACAACAAAAACCCAGTGGTGATCAAATGCCAAAAGAAAGCTCTATTTGTGTGAAAAAAAGATTTAAATTTCATTTGAGTACAGTGTTGCATGACGGCACAATTGGCACTTAAATTAGCACAGTGCTGAATAGCAAAACATGCCCTGGTCATGAAGGGGGCAAAACCTTCTGGAGGTCAAGTGGTAAGAGTTCCAGCTGTGTGAGACTGAACTAGGTTGATCATCTCCCATAAATGTGTACGATGTCCAGACAACTTTATAGAAATCTCAGCGTAAAAAAAGAAATTGATGCTCTTTTAGGCTCATCCTATAGTTAGAGTTTACATTGTATTTTCAGAGAATATATCAATATTTTTAGGTGCTGCATAACTGTAGTGGTTAAATATACATAGCAAAATAGGAGCTGCACTCCAGAGCTTTTCCCACCGTGATAAATTTTATAAAGCCACAAGATCATAGACAACCCACTTGTCTTCTCCCTCTGGTGCATTAAGCCCCGTACACACAGGCAGAATGTCGCGGAGACATTTACAAAAAAAAACTGCCAACATTCTGCCTATGTGTATGTCGGCTGGCTTCTGTCAGATGTGCATGCCGGAGAACCAGCAGCCAACCGACTCCCGATCACCGCTCTCAGCCAATCACAGAGAGCGCTGATCAGTGTGTTCTGGGGGGTCCCCCTGTCAGAACACAACAGCTCAGCAGGGGAGATTTCTGGACTAACCTCGCATGGTTAGTACAGTGTCTCTGATCGGTGCTGACTGTTTTATTTTGTGCAATCCACTGGGTTTCATGAAAAAAAAATGGTTAGTGTGCACCTGGCTTTTAGCTCATTGCAAATGCATCAGAGATAAACCAAGGTGGCTTCTCAATGATTGCAGTGAGAAGAGCTTTGGAGTGTGGCCTCTGTGTTTGTGTTTTTTTTTAAATGCATAGAAAGCCTATGGTCAGGACGAGCTGCAACAGAATCCTGCGCCCAGCACTGGATATGGCCTATAGCCAAACTACTGGTTTTATATAGTGGTTAAATAAAGGTGAGTTGGACCTGGGTATCAAAGTTTTGACTATATTGATGTGAATTTTTTATCACCATATACACTCACCGGCCACTTTATTAGGTACACCTTGCTAGTACCGGGTTGGACCCCCTTTTGCCTTCAGAACTGCCTTAACGCGTTTGTTACCCCAACATTTCATATTTCTGATACTGTATATGTCTCTTTTACCATGTACTTGTATGAGAAAGTATCCTATTCTCTGTGTGAAATTTCTGGTGTGCCTGCCAGTCCCTCTGCTTTCCTGTTAAAAACTGACCACACTGAGCAGAAGAACACACCGTAGTCAGTTCTCTAGCTATGCTGGGAACTCAGCCTGCTCTCCAATGATCAGACCTGTCCTGACACACCCCTTCTGTACAGCCTGTCATTGGGAAGCTCTGTGTACTGCTGCTTCTCCTCCCCCAGCTCTTATGCAGCTGAGAGCTGAGGGAATGTGATCAACTACTGTACATAAAAGGGGGAAAAAGGGTATTTATAATGTGTGTGTGTGTTGTGTTTGTTTTTTTTGTTTTTGTTTTTTCTTATATCTATACAAAAACGTTTTGCCTTTCATTTCTAGTTTAAACTGGATGGGTTTTTTTTTTTTTTTTATAAGATGATCATTTATAATCACTTAAATTATTTGTGACATAGATTCAACAAAGTGTTGGAAACATTCCTCAGATTTTGGTCCATATTGACATGATAGCATCACACAGTTACTGCAGATTTGTTGGCTGCACATTCATGATGCAAATCTCCTGTTCCACCACATCCAAAAGGTGATCTATTGGATGGAGATCTGGTGACTGTGGAGGCCATTGGAGTACAGTGACCTCATTGTCTTGTGTCAAGAAACCAATGGTGAGATGATTTGAGCTTTGTGACATGGTGCATTATCCTGCTGGATCTATCAGAAGATGGGTATACTGTAGTCATAAAGGGATGGACATGGTCAGCAATAATACTCAGGTAGGCTGTGGCGGTTAAACAATGCTCAATTGTGACGCCCATAGTGTGTCAAGTAAATAAATTCCACACTATTACACCACCACCAGCCTGGACCGTTGATACAAGGCAGCATGGATTCATGCCTTCATATTGTCACCAAATTCTGACCCTACCATCTGAATGTCGCTGCTAAAAACGAGACTCTTCAGACTAGGCAATCTTCTATTGTCCAATTTTGGTGTGCCTGTAGGAATTGTAGCCTTAGTTTCCTGTTCTTAGCTGACAGGAGTGGCACCCGGTGTGATCTTCTGTTGCTGTAGCCCATCTGCTTCAAGGTTCTATGCATTGTGCATTCAGACATGGTATTCTGCATATCTTGGTTGTAACTAGTGCTTATTTACGTTACAAGTGCCTTTCTATCTTCTCAAACCAATCTGCCCATTCTCCTCTGACATCAACAAGGCATTTTCATCCACACAACTGCCGCCTATTTAATATTTTCTCTTTTTCAGGACCATTCTCTGTAAACACTAGAGATGGTTGTGTGTGAAAATCCCAGTATATCAGCAGTTTTTGAAATACTCAAACCAGCCTGTCTGGCACCAACAACCATTCCACATTCAAAGAGTTGCTGTACAATTGTACAGGTGTATCTAATGAAGTGGCTGGTGAGTGTATCTCACATCTATGTACTTTATAGTGCCACATAAAGATTTTCATTCATATGGAAATTTCTAAAAAGTGGAACCACAAAAAGCAGCATAGAGATACGTTATTTTTATGAGTTTCTGTAAAAGAACAGCCTGAGGTATTAATATGTTTTCTGTGTCATCATCATTCAAATACAAACAATCCCTGTGATCTTTGCTCATGTTATCTACATGCAAAGTCCACTGAAACCTAATCCGCCCATAAACACCTAATGACTGTGTTTTTGGTCAGGTAAGCACAGCCAAGTACTTTATTTTTTTCTTTTATAGATACTTTAAAAAAAAAAATACATATGGCTAGATAATTATCATTAGGACAGTTGAATGCCCTTAATGGATACAATTCAAGTCAGGGTCGGTTCACACATGGGCAACACGACTTTAGCGCGACTTTGTACCGCGACTTCAACGCAGCTTCAGCGCGACTTTAGCGTGACTTCAGCGCGACTTCGGCAAATTACGAGGCGACTTGAAGTCGCCTCCATGACAGGCGACTTCGCCTGTGGCCAATCACCTCTCTGGGAGGGAGGGGTTTTCTCTGCAAAGTCGCTTGACTTTACAGAGAGATCCGACTTGCAGGCGACTTACATTGAGTTGAATGGGTACAAGTCGCCTACAAGTCGGATAGAAGTAGTACAGGAGTCTTTTCTGAAGTCGGAGCGACTTCAGTAGTGTCAATTAAGACGCTCCCATTGCCTACCATGTTAACCTAAATGCAAAGCGACTTGGGGCGACTTGGGGCGACTTGAGGGCGTACAAGTCGGATCCCAAGTCGCCCCAGTGTGAACCGACCCTCAGTGTTAGAAAATATTATATACACACACACACAGAGGGTAGGTGGGAGGAGCAGGATTAGGAATACTTCTGGCATATCAGGTCAGAATACAATACAATCAGAATAGATTTTTCTTTTTCTTTTTAATCCAATTGCTCCTCAACAACATTGGCTTGTTAGTTATCCATAGACTTGAGATTGTTTGTCTGCTCTGGCCCTATATGCCAGAATGTCCCTGGTTGTTCCTCAGACAAAACAATTGAAGTGAAGGTAGATTCCAACTTGGAATGATTTAACAGAAGTACCGTAATCCATAAACTCCGTTAACTTACTTTTATAACTTATTATATAGAAATAATAATTATTCCATGCAATGATATATTACTCCACTGGTACTATAATAAGATAAATCATTAGAACAGATATATTTGTTGGGATACAGGAGGTTATAAATGTATATCATTATTGTAGATATGTTATTTGCGGCACATTAAAAGAAGTGAAGCAATGCTGGCAGCTTCTATTCACTTTTGCAGTCAAATTTGAGATAGCCCCACTAAAGTGTCTTGCAAAAGTATTCACCCCCCTTAGCTTTTTACCTATTTTGTTACATTACAGCCTTGAGTTCAATGTTGTTTTTTTTTTTTTATCTGAATTCTATGTGATGGATCAGACCACAATAGTCTAAGTTGGTGAAGTAAAATTAGAAAAATATATACAGTCAGGTCCGTAAATATTGGGACATTGACACAATTCTAATCTTTTTGGCTCTATACACCACCACGATGGATTTGAAATGAAACGAACAAGATGTGCTTTAACTGCAGACTTTCAGCTTTAATTTGAGGGTATTTACATCCAAATCAGGTGAACGGTGTAGGAATTACAACAGTTTGTATATGTGCCTCACACTTTTTAAGGGACCAAAAGTAATGGGACAATTGGCTGCTCAGCTGTTCCATGGCCAGGTGTGTGTTTATTCCCTCATTATCCCATTTACAAGGAGCAGATAAAAGGTCCAGAGTTAATTTTAATTGTGCTATTTGCATTTGGAATCTGTTGCTGTCAACTCTCAATATGAGATCCAAAGAGCTGTCACTATCAGTGAAGCAAGCCATCATTAGGCTGAAAAAACAAAACAAACCCATCAGAGAGATAGCAAAAACATTAGGTGTGGCCAAATAAACTGTTTGGAACATCCTTAAAAAGAAAGAACGCACCGGTGAGCTCAGCAACACCAAAAGACCCGGAAGACCACGGAAAACAACTGTGGTGGATGACCGAAGAATTCTTTCCCTGGTGAAGAAAACACCCTGCACAACAGTTGGCCAGATCAAGAACACTCTCCAGGAGGTAGGTGTATGTGTGTCAAAGTCAACACTCAAGAGAAGACTTCACCAGAATAAATACAGAGGGTTCACCACAAGATGTAAACCATTGGTGAGCCTCAAAAACAGGAAGGCCAGATTAGAGTTTGACAAACAACATCTAAAAAAGCCTTCACAGTTCTGGAACAACATCCTATGGACAGATGAGACCAAGATCAACTTGTACCAGAGTGATGGGAAGAGAAGAGTATGGAGAAGGAAAGGAACTGCTCATGATCCAAAGCTTACCACCTCATCAGTAAAGCATGGTGGTGGTAGTGTCATGGTGTGGGCATGTATGGCTGCCAATGGAACTGGTACTTATGTATTTATTGATGATGTGACTGCTGACAAAAGCAGCAGGATGAATTCTGAAGTGTTTTGGGCAATATTATCTGCTCATATTCAGCAAAATGCTTCAGAACTCATTGGACGGCGCTTCACAGTGCAGATGGACAATGACCCGAAGCATACTGCAAAAGCAACCAAAGAGTTTTTTTTTAGGAAAAGAAGTGGAATGTTATGCAATGGCCAAGTCAATCACCTGACCTGAATCCGATTGAGCATGCATTTCACTTGCTGGAGACAAAACTGAAGGGAAAATGCCCCAAGAACAAGCAGGAACTGAAGACAGATGCAGTAGAGGCCTGGCAGAGCATCACCAGGGATGAAACCTAGCGTCTGGTGATGTCTATGTGTTCCAGACTTCAGGCTGTAATTGACTGCAAAGGATTTTCAACCAAGTATTAAAAAGTGAAAGTTTGATGGATGATTGTTAATCTGTCCCATTACTTTTGGTCCCTTAAAAAGTGGGAGGCACATATACAAACTGTTGTAATTCCTACACCGTTCACCTGATTTGGATGTAAATACCCTCAACTCAAAGCTGAAAGTCTGCAGTTAAAGTACTTCTTGTTTATTTCAAATCCATTGTGGTGGTGTATAAAGCCAAAAAGATTAGAATTGTGTCGATGTCCCAATATTTATGGACCTGACTTACATAAAATTATTTTTCAGAAATAAAAAAATGATAATTGGCTTGTGCCTATGTATTTACCCCCTTTGTTATGAAGCCCATAAAAAGCTCTGGTGCAACCAATTACCTTCAGAAGTCTCATAATTGGTGAAATGATGTCCACCTGTGTGCAATCTAAGTGTCGCGTGATCTGTTATTACATATACACACCTTTTTAAAAGGCCCCAGAGGCTGCAACACCTAAGCAAGAGGCACCACTAACCAAACACTGCCATGAAGACCAAGGAACTCTCCAAACAAGTAAGAGACAATGTTGTTGAGAAGTAAAAGTCAGGGTTAGGTTATAAAAAAAATCCTAATCTTTGATGATCCCTAGGAGCACCATCAAATCTATCATAACCAAATGGAAAGAACATGGCACAACAGCAAACCTGCCAAGAGATGGCCGCACATCAAAACTCACGGACCAGGCAAGGAGGGCATTATTCAGAGAGGCAGCACAGAGACCTAAGGTAACCCCGGAGGAGCTGCAGAGTTCCACAGCAGAGACTGGAGTATCTGTACATAGGATGACAATAAGCCGTACGCGCAATAGAGTTGGGGTTTATGGAAGGGTGGCCAGAAGAAAGTAATTTCTTTCAGCAAAAAACAAAATGGTACGTTTTGAGTTTGCGAAAAGGCATGTAGGAGACTCCCAAAATGTATGGAGGAAGGTGCTCTGGTCTGATGAGACTAAAATGTATCTTTTTGGCCATCAAAGAAAACGCTATATCTGGCATAAACCCAACCCAACACATCACATCACCCAAAGCGCACCATCCCCACAGTGAAACATGGTGGTGGCAGCATCATGCTGTGGGGATCTTTTTCAGCAGTCGGGACTGGGAAACTGGTCAGCTTTGAGGGAAAGATGGATGGTGCTAAATACAGGGATATTCTTGAGCAAAACCTGTACTACTGTGTGTGATTTGAGGCAAGGATGGATGTTCACCTTCCAGCAGGACAATGACCCCAAACACACTGCTAAAGCAACACTTGAGTGGTTTAAGGGGAAACCTGTAAATGTGTTGGAATGGCCTAAAAGCCCAGACCTCAATCCAATAGAAAATCTGTGGTCAGACTTAAAGATTGCCGTTCACAAACGCAAACCATCCATTTGAAGGAACTGGAGCAGTTTTGCAAGGAGGAATGGGCAAAAATCCCAGTGGTAAGATGTGGCAAGCTCATAGAGACTTATCCAAAGTGACTTGGAGCTTGATAGCCGCAAAAGGTGGCTCTACAAAGTATTGACTTTTGTAGTGTAAATAGTTTTGCACATTGACTGTTTCTGTTATTTTGTCCTATTTGTTTGTTTCACAATTAAAAAAAAAAACAAAAAAAAAAAAATCTTCAAAGTTGTGGGCATGTTCTGTAAATGAAATGATGCAAATCCTCAAACAATCCATGTTAATTCCAGGTTGTGAGGCAACAAAACACGAAAAATGCCAAGGGGGGTGAGTACTTTTGCAAGGCACTGTATATCTCCGTACTAGGGGGGCTGATGGGTGTGGGCATATTGGGGGGTTTGTACTTGGGGTAAGGGGTAATTTTTGGATGTGCTGTCTACTGATCTGTGCTGGATGTTATTGAGCACTGCACTATTCTGTATACACTATAATGTACAGTTCATACCCCTGACCACTACACTCTATACATTGGGCTGTTTAAGACCTACTCTGCTGCAATCTAAATTGCTGGTTGCAGAGTAGTCACTGACCATGTTAATGAAGTTGTTCTTTATAGTTGGCTTAAAAAAGCAAAAGAGAGGGGCAGTGGGACTTTAAATGAGGCATGGGTATGTCTTTGAGATGGTCTAGGATACCTTATATTATATTAATTATCACCACCCCATAAGGGGCTTTTTAGCTGTATAGCCATAGATAATTGCTGATCAAAAAAATGCATAGACATCAGTTCATGAGTAATAATATAATGCATCATAATATACAATACATAAATCATGCACATTGAGGCATAATAAAAATAGTAATAATAATAGTAGTCATGTTGATAGAAACGTTGATTGTAAACGCTGTTTATAAGATATTGACATAATTGATACAGGCAATAGAATGGATATACAAAAAAGGTGAACAAGGTATTCCGGATAACAATGTTAGTAAAAATGGTATGCGATAGAATTCATAGATGAAACAAACTTGAAATGGCAACCCTGAGTGTAGACTCTACGCGTTTCATGGCGTTTAAAGCCAATCATCAGGAGTGGGATGCATCAAGAGATGACTAGAAAAATAAATAAATAAAAAGATAAATAGATCATTGGAGTCTAGATTTAAATCATGCTTTCAAAGGGCAAAGCAGGTATTTTAGAATATATATAAATGCACATTACCTTTTGGCAACAGCCCAGTACATAACCCAACAGTCCAATTATGGAATAGTGAAGGTGGCCCTGAGAGAGCTGTCCCTGAGAAAGCTGTCTCTTTATAGTTGGCTGTGTGCAGAAAAGCATATGTAATGGGAAGAGTTTTATTTTTTTTTACAAATAATTGGGCAAAACTGGGTACATGCTGTTAGTTTTTTTTCAGCCGGCGGGCTGAACTAAAAAAAAAAAAACAGGTTTCTGTATCCACACAAGCGATGTGGATGCAGGAATCCCCCCTTATGCATTATTTATGGACAGCGGGGACTCTCGCTGCAAGCCGCTGATCGAACAGGTTTTTCCAGCAATCCTGTTTAACAGAAGCCAGTCTAAAGTTTGGATTCTGTTTTAACAGGAAGGGCTTCGCACAGTTTAAAATCTGACCAGTCCCTGCTGAGCCAGGCTTTTTTTAATTAGCATATATCTAGCTGTAGACTATTGCTAAGGAGTAAGTATTTCAAAGTTTAGAGGTCAGTAGTATGTAACGCACAGTGCAGAGATCAGTAGTAATGTAACGCACAGTGCAGAGATCAGTAGTAATGTAACGCACGGTGCAGAGATCAGTAGTATGGTAACGCACAGTGCAGAGATCAGTAGTATTATAACGCACGGTGCAGAGATCAATAGTAATGTAACGCACAGTGCAGAGATCAATAGTAATGTAACGCACAGTGCAGAGGTCAGTAGTATGGGAACGCACAGTGCAGAGGTCAGGAGTAACGCACACCCCTCCTTTTTCTCAACACAAAAATACCCACAATCCAATGCAAACCTTTACCCCCCCCCATGTAAAAATTGCCCAAAGCACAAATTTGCCCCCTCTCTCACATTCACTTACCAGAACTCAAATACAGCAGCATTCGGCAGAGTGAAGGAATTCCTCCCGGATGTCCCCATAGTTGTGTCATATGACACATTAGAGCCAAGGAGTAGCCTTAGAATTCCTGTGGCTCTGCAATGCATATTGCTTCTCTGATCTAATCAACTGCAGGCAGGGTCAGGAGGCGACCTGTTGCTGACCCCCACTTTAAGGATTTATTCAGAGAGACAGTGGGTGCAGTAGAGCTGCAGTTTTTTCCTTTGCTATCCACTGGAAACCTCACTATGAATACTACTAGCAGTGGACTCCCAAGTCTGTGAACAAATCTATCTTTGAACAAATGTATTTTAGAAGTCCATTTGTTTAACATATTCAATCGCGGGTTTGCAAATAAGTGCCAAAGCTAAATGACAGATAATTTTATTACATTCTGTTGTAGTTTTCATTTATTTTTGTGTTGGACTTTTTTTTTTTTTTAAACAAACTGCAAAACCACCAAGATTTTATCAGTCAACAAAGACAATTTGTTTTCTTTTTAGTATGTCTCTGTTCAGCAAATGTTGTAGATTCTTGTAAGCCTTTTTGAAGTCTTTAATCATATTTGCTTTCTCCGGCCTTTGCTGTGAATCACAGCCACTCATGTTGTAATCATGTTGTCTCTGAGATACTGCATTAGTCATTACATTCCACAGTGCTCGGCCAGGGTGTGTTTTACCTAACTGCATAATTCAGCTTTCAGATTACTTTTTCTATTCTCACATAATTTGATTGTATGCTTTCTATAGGTCAGTTTTATTGGTGACATCTAGCCTGGCTGTATTGGACAACAGAATATCCCAGACAAATACCAAGTTTGTAAAAATATTAGCATACAAACCCAATATGATAGTGCCCTGGCCTAGCAATCATCTGAATTGGGGCTAATGGTTGCATTCTGGAATGAGAAGTGGGAGTTCTTCTCTCCCCCCTACCCCAGAATCCAGGAATATCAAAAAGATCCAATGGACCCCATGGGCCATTTTATTAAGTCAAGAGTTTATTTTTGTATTAAGTAGGGAAGGAGTGGAACCTATAGGACTTCCTGTCTTGGACATAAAACAGGAAGCTAGTTAAAGTGAGCAGAACCTCCCCCTTTCAGGAAGCCAACACTGAAACAGGTGACCCCATTAAAAAAAATCTTTCTCTTGACTGTTCTTATGAGGCCTGTAAAAATTTTAGTTTTTTCTGTTACAATGATAATGGTCATAAGAACCAAGGGGTTTTTAAAGAGACACTATCATAATGCCTCACCTGCAATTGTTTATTCTTTTATAGCAGCGGTTTCCAAACTGCAGCCTGCGGGCCAGATCCTTCCACTTGCTTGCCTTTACCTGGCCCTTGGCATTATTTCTCCCACTGACACCAACAATGAGGCACCATTCCTTTCACCATCATTAGCAGTGGGGCATGATTCCTCTCACTGACACCAACAATGGGGCACTGTTCCTTCAGCTTTCACAAACTATGGGCCACTATTCCTCCCACAAATACAAAGGATGGAACACTTTATTCTTTCCACCGACTCCCAAGGACGGGGCACTTTGCCTCCCTCTGACTCCCAAGGACAGGGCACTGTGCCTCCCTCCGACTCCCAAGGATGGGACATTTTGAGACCCCTGCTTATAGCCTAGGCCACTTAAATAGCTAATCATATAAATACTTTTGTACAATTCTTTGCTAATACCATAACAAAAATACTGTGCTCGCTCCTATGCCTCCGCCCATGCGCAACCCATATTGGAGTGTCTGCAGCTGTGAGAGCTCCTGGCTGCCCAGCTATAATGTCAGCATGCATTCCCTATAGCAGAAGAAGACGATATGACCCTTGTGATTCTGCTCAGGAGTGCCCCTGTATTCACACACTGACATCACTCCTGATCAAAAGAAAATATATTCAATATCTCTATGCATTCCTGTTTAGTTCTGCAAGGTAGCAATTTGATGTTCAGACAGATAAATGAGACTTTGGACATCTCAAAAACAACAGTTTGTGCTCTGAAGGACATCCAGCAATGATAAAAGTGTTAAGTCATAAAGCTCTGTCCAAAATCTTGTTTAAAAAGGAAACCTTTCACAGGGATTTAACTGTGTGAAGCCAATCCAGAAAAAAATGTCTCCAGTGGTATGCAACCAAGCCACTTCTGTCTACAACGCTTCACTGTCATCCTCTCTGGACACACTAGCCCCCCCCCTCACTGCACACAGAATCAGGCCCCGACCCCTGCAACCTTGGCAAACAGATGGCACCAGAAGTCTGAAAAAGCATAGCCGCGCTCTTGAGCGCCTGTGGCGTAAGACTAAAGCCTTGTACACTCGATCGTATTTTCCGCCGACAAAACCGCGGACTTTTGTCCAAAGGGCGTTGGCCCCAAACTTGTCTTGCATACAAACAGCACACAATTATCGGCCAACAAACACGAACGTAGTGACGTACTACTTGGTTTTTCAGCTCTTTAGCACCACCCTTTGGGCTCCTTCTGCTAATTTCATGTTGGTAGAAGTTTGGTGAGTGTTGATTCATGCTTTTCAGTTCGCGCTTTTCAGTTTGTTTCTGAACGGCCGTTCGTCAACCAGGCATATTGCGGAATTGGAGGAGATAACGTGTTATTTATTATTGGCATTGGAGTTATTGCTTTGACCCAAGTCCAGTCCAGGAACAGGAGGAGGAGGATTTCTTGGACCAAAAATTGGTTGCTTTATTAATCATGACCAATTATGTCATATGCCTTTGCTGCAGGAGCTCCAGGAGAATAATCCAGATGATTTTCGGAATTCTGTCCGGATAACGGACCCCTGCTTTCACCATCTATTGGCATTGTTGACCCCCTATATTAACCGCTTGGCAACCGGCTCATGGCGATATACGTGGGCAGAAGGGAACGTACAGGCAGATTAAGGTACCTGTACGTTGCATTTTAAGAAGCGGTTTGTGGGCGCACACGCCGCGACCTCCGCGATTGTCTCACGGAGAGAAAGAACGGGGAAATGCTGATGTAAACAAGCATTTCCCAGTTCTGCCTAGTGACAGGACACCGATCACCACTCCCTGTAATCGGGAGCGATGATCAGTGTCATGTCACACATAGCCCCTCCCCCCCCACAGTTAGAATCACTCCCTAGGACACACTTAACCCCTACAGTGCCCCCTAGTGGTTAACCCCTTTACTGCCCGTCACATTTACACAGTAATCAATGCATTTTTAATTGCACTGATCGCTGTATATATGTGAATGGTCCCAAAATCGTGCCAAATTTGTCCGATCTGTCCGCCATAATGTTGCAGTCACGATAAAAATCGCTGATCTAGTACTAGTAAAAAAAAAATTATTAATAAAAATGCTATAAAACTATCCCCTTTTTTGTAGACGCTATAATTTTTGCGCAAAACAATCAAACGCTTATTGCGATTTTTATTTTTTTTTATTTTTATTTTTTCTTCAAAAATATGTAGAAGAATACGTATAGGCCTAAACTGAGGGAAAAAAAATGTTTTTTTATATATTTTTTAGAGATACTTATAGTAAAAAATAATGCGTTTTTTTTTAAAACTTGTCGCTATTTTTTTGTTTATAGCGCAAAAAAAAAAAAAACGCAGAGGTGATCAAATACCACCAAAAAAAGCTCTATTTGTGGGCAAAAAAGGACGCCAATTTTGTTTGGGAGCCACGTCGCACGACTCCGCAATTGTCAGTTAAAGTGACGCAGTGCTGAATCGCAAAAAAACGCTCTGGTCTTTTGCCACCCAACTGGTCCGCGGCTTAAGTGGTTAAGGCACAGGACACATGCATGAGGCTTTTATTTTATTTTTTCGTTGAATAATGATTTGATTTGGTATATTTTCTATATATTTGGATGCATAGAATGCACTTTTTGGTTAGGTTCTATTGGCAGATAGCATGTCTAATTTTGTTTTCTTTTTTTAGTGCACAATGAAAAAATTGTGGAGAATAATACTTGGCTATGTGTTTTATTTTAAATGACAGTTTGGGAGTAGGCAGGTACATTGAAAAAAAAAATACAATGTAAAATTAACAAGGGACACCAACATAGTTGTATCTTTGATCTTAAAAACTATGGGATAATGTTGTTGTGGTAACTTGCACCAAAAAAAACCCAAGCATAATATTCTTGATATCACTAGAAAAAAAAAGCGTTTGAAAATTTGTTTGCAATAACTCCATCAGTATCACCAGCAAAGCAGCTTCATTATTATCCCATTAAAGAAGAAGAGAATGTGTGCTGCATTTCGAGATTTCATAATTTGCCACGTCACGGATGTTACGAACTCCGTTACGAACTCTAGTTTACAAGACCGACCGCTTCTGGCTCGTCCTTGCTTCCGAGCATGCGTGTTGTTTGTACTTTGAACTTTTGTCCGACAGACTTGTGTACACAAGCTTGGAAAATCCGACAACAGACATTTGTCCGAGGAAAATCCGACAACAATTGTCCGATGGACCGTACAAACGGTCGGATTTGCAGCCAACAGCCTGTCATCACACAATTCCCGTTGGAAAATCCGGTCGTGTGTAAGAGGCTTAACTCTGAGTGTTAAAACAATATAAATCTGCCCTCCAAACGTACAATTCCGGCCTCCTCACTGCCAAGCAGACCTACTTTATCACTCTCACCCCGTCCCCTTTAACTCTTCATCTAGAACTCTCTACTTCGTCCTCCACTGCCTCAGTCACTTCAAACATAAGATTGATACAATTCTTGAAGAGATCTTCACTGTAGAGATCCCCTCGCTGCTTAACACTCCTCCATGTCCACAGGTACAATCATTACTTCCCTCATTCAATCGCACCACTATTGATGAGGTTGCTAAACCTCTTTCTAACGTCCAGCTAACCACCTGCCCTCTGGACCCTGTTCCTTCGCAAATGCTACGCTCACCCTCTGGCTCTATTCTGCACTATCTAACTCGCATCTTTTAATCTCTCCCTCTCTTCTGGCATCTTCCCTAACTCTCTAAAACATGCACTAGTCACCCCCATACTTAAAAAGCCCTCACTGGACCCCACCAATCCTAACAACCTGTGCCCCATCTCCTTGCTCCCCTTTTTATCCAAACTTCTTGAACGTCTGGTTTACAACCAACTGAGCGACCACCTTGCTGTGAATAGCCACCTTGATCCCCTTCAGTTTGGATTTTGCCCTCAACACTCCACAGAAACCGCCCTCCTAAAACTAACAACTGATCTAACGGCCAAAACCAATGGACACTATTCTGTACTCCTACTCCTGTATTGAATTTTATTGCAACTGTACTGTCTGCCCACATGTTGTAAAGAGCTGTGCAAACTGCTGGCGCTATATAAATGTTGTTGTTATTATTATTATTATTACAGTGGATGACCTATTGATGTTAGTATATCCTAGAGTCAAAATAATGTAAGCATGCTGGTATACCCTTTACAAATAAGTGGAGTTTATTCCCTCTAATGCCCCGTACACACGGTCGGATTTTCCGATGGAAAATGTCCGATCGGAGCGTGTTGTCGGAAATTCCGACCGTGTGTGGGCTCCATCGGACATTTTCCATCGGATTTTATGACACACAAAGTTGGAGAGCAGGAGATAAAATTTTCCGACGACATTTCCGTTGTCGGAAATTCCGATCGTGTGTACACAAATCCGACGGACAAAGTGCCACGCATGCTCAGAATAAATAAAGAGATGAAAGCTATTGGCCACTGCCCCGTTTTATAGTCCCGACGTTTGTGTTTTACGTCACCGCGTTTAGAACGATCGGATTTTCCGACAACTTTGTGCGACCGTATGTAGACAAAACAAGTTTGAGCCAACATCCGTCGTAAAAATCCTAGGATTTTGTTGTCGGAATGTCCGAACAAAGTCCGACCGTGTGTACGCCCTATAAGAGCTCGTTTACACGTGTATTTAAGCAATGTTTTTAAAGCCTCATTCCTCCTTCAATGCCTGCCATGAATATTACAATGGGCACCACACAGTTTGGTAGTGTTGTATTAAAAATGAAGCAACATGCTGCTTTCAGGATCAGCTCGCCTCCATTCATTTCAATGGTAGCATGCCGTAACCACACCTTAAAGTGGAGTTTCACTCAAAAGTGTAGCTTACGCTTATCTGTCTCTCCCCCCCCCCCCCCATCCTCCGGTGCCACATTTGGCACCTTTCGGGGGAGGGAGACCTGTTTTTGATAGGTCCCCCTTCCCCACTTCGGGAGATGGTGCTGCGGTGCCATCCCTCTGAAGTTTAGCTCCCCTCCTCCTTCTTCTGCCGGGCCAATTAGAAAGCGCAGCGGGCTTCGCGCATGCGCAGTAGGGAACCAGCTGTGAACTAGGAACAAATCGGAAGTTGCTAAGGCTGTCACTCATCAATATGGAGTTTGACTGCTTTAACACCTTCTGCTCACCCAATCTTGTTCCCTTGGACTACCACCTGTTCTCTAATCTAAGTTTACAATTACAACTTTTCTGGTGCGCAGAACTGGTCAGGATCTTGTTTTTATTTTTTGTGCATTGGTATCTTTTTGAGCATAGAGAATTTATGACTAAGGCCGTGATTCTATAGGAAATCTGTATTTTGTTTTGCACGGTCTTGCTGTGTAGCAACATTTTCGACAAAATCAGAATTTCTACCTAGATTTAGTTTGCAAGGGGAACTGCTAAATGTATTACACAGTGCTAAAGATACTTGCCCTGGATGAAGCATTGTAAAATGAAGAGTATTGTGTAACATACTCGATAACTCTGTTATTTCTGCAAGGGTTACTTTGACAGATGTGCAGTCAGCCTTTTGGAAATGCATTCCAGTTATGTGTATATAAGCTTCATAATGATAGGTGTGATTTGATGATGAGCTTAAAGTTTTGCAGTCATTGCTTACTAAACCACAGATCGGTTTGTTTCCAGTAAGCCATATTCATTCTTTTGGTTTGCATTGTTATGAATGCACCTGCCCAGAACAAACAGCACAGCAGTTTGCCTTGCCTCAAGCAGTTCTTGTGTGTGTTTGTGTGTAGAACAATCATATCATGTATAGGTAAACATTTATATTCTGTACTGGTAAGGTATTAGGGTAGTTTATGTACCTTATGACTATAAATTATTACTGATATGAAATACAAAGGCATTGTAAGCAAACGATAACAATCTAAAGTTGTAATATTAATGCCATCAAAGCTTTTATTACCTCATTCCTATTTTTGTTTCCCCCTCACTCGGCATGGCCATCAATCCCAGAACAGCTTGTATTTTATTATTATTTTTTTTTGTTTCAGTAAATAAAAGGTGCTCTCTGATTGAAGAGGAAGGATGGTGACATCATAATCTCTGCCTCATCCAATCAGAGAACATCTTGCATGCGTTAAAAAAAAGTACAAGCGGAAATTAACCTCTCGTGTTCACTGTGCAGAAAGAAAGCCTTCGGCGCAGGACCTAAAAGACCATGGCGATCCATGTAGTGGTGTCGACTATTACAGTGATTCTTTGCTTCTACAGTCTGTGTCAGATTTAGACCTGGGGGGGACCCAGGGCACTTCACGTTTGGGGGGGGGGGGGTGCCCTCAAAATGGAAATCTAATTTCTGGCAGATAAAAAAGTAAACTGAAATTAATAATCCGCATTTGTTCTAAAAAAAAAAAAAAAAATTAGACAAGAGTCTTCTTCGGAACCTAACTTTTGTTCTAAAAAAAAAAAAGTTAGGTTCCGAAGAACACTCTTGTCTAAATTTTTTTTTTTTTTTTATTTCTCTATTTTATTGACTCCAAGAATACACAATACACAGGTAATTGGAATTGGCAAGTCCTACACCAGTTATCCATCACCCTACAATATTTACAAAGAGCCTTTCTTCCTGCACTTAGCATCTGCAAAATCTTTAACTCATCAAACTGTATCATCTTGAGGGCACTGCCCTCAATGGCCAGTAGGCACAGAGCACTTATTCTTTCATGAGTCATCACGGATCATTTTTTATCTGTGCCAATTTTTGGAATGATCTTTCTCCCTAACAACAACTAGCAACCATCATGCTCAAATATATTCTAAGAGCTACATTTAACACCTGGAAAGGTATCAGCAAGCCCTTCATCGTGTAAACAAAACTGCCTGAGATGGCGTAAGACGTGACCAAAGCCTGGGAAAGGCTACAAACTGGACAATTTCCTTAACAAACACACTACTGAAGTCTTGAGGGAAAATAAGTTTTTCATTTTTTTTTTTATAAAGGAAGTCTGGGGCCCCTTCTAGTGGGGGGTGGGGGGTTCCAATGGCCCCTGTTGCCCCCTTTTAAATGCAGAATTGTCTACAGTGGTCCCCCAGGTATGGAATTAATATAATATATATTTACAACCCAAATTTCAAAAAAGTTGAAACGCTCTGTAAAATCTACAAAAACAGAATGCAATGATTTGCAAATCTCATAAACCCATATTTTATTAATTTTTTTTTTCATATGACATCCTCCCAAGAATGCACCTTGCGTGGCCGCTCCAGTGCGATCTGTCACCCGCTGCTCCGTGTACAGATTAGTCTGTCTTAATGTGCTAGTATGTGGTGCATACTAGTACATTATGACTTATACCTGCAAGGGGGCCATTGCTTTTTTTTATTTTTTTGACAGTCTACTACCGCTTTAAGTGGAGATCTCAGTGATTGGATGATATTCAGACTTAGTAATTCACAATAATTCAGTGAGTGACTTTTAGGCTCATACAAAGCAGTCTGTTTGAAGAATAAGAAATAAATTACCTTTTAATCTTTGCCCCAACAATAAAAATGTGTCCATTTGAGCTAGTTCTGTGAAGTATCGTGCTTTTAATTAGTGTGCATCACAGGGATTTTAACAAACTTTGTTGCAGTTTCCTACTTTTTCTACTCTGGAGAAAAAGCTGTTTGTTCCAATATGTTCTTTGGATGCTGATTCTAAATGGGAGGGTCTGGATTCATTATTATCACCTGGTGCACGCTTGAATGTTAAAAAAAATAATAAAAATAAGTGGAGTGTCTGCTTCCCTTTTTAGGAGTATTTATTTATTTAACCCTTAGAGCCGTTTCACACTGAGGCGGCGCGACTGCCTCAGGCGACCTGCACACGACAGCAGCGGCGACTTGCAAAATGACTTCTATATAGAAGTCAATGCAAGTCGCCCCCAAAGTAGTACAGGAAATTTGAGTCGCTCCTATTAGGACGGTTCCATTGTACAGAACGGAACGTCGCTAAGTCGCCTGACAAGTCGTCCCAGTGTGAACCGGCTCTTAGAGTATCTTGGCAAAACTTAAATTACTTTTGTAGGAATGCCTAAAATTAGTCTTGCATCTTAGTGCAGATTGATGGAAAAATTGGTGAGCCAATTGCACAAGAAGAAATTACATTTTTTGGGAGTGGTTCTGAACCCACAGTGTACAGAATGACTCTAGGCTGTCATATTGCATTGAATTTTACAGAAATGACAGCGCTGCAGATTGAAAAGGAAAATTAATTTTTATCTCCATTCAATTATTCAAATATGGCTTGTGTAGCAATCATATATGCTAAATATATAATTTTTTATTTATTTATTTTTTGCTTTTTTTTTTTTTTTTTTTTCCATGAAAGCGGAGTTACCCTTTTTAAGATCACATGTAAGCAATTTCTTTATGTTATTTCAGACTATAGTGTAAAAAATAACCTACCAAATATGGTTATGTCTGTTTTCAGGAAATGGTTTTTATTGATGTGAATAGATATGTTCCACGCAATAAAGACATAGGTTTTACATTGATTGTGGATATTACTGCTTGCACTTCCTTGTTTTGTGAACAGTGGAATGCTTGCTGGGATGGTTAATAGGCTGACATTCAGGGACTGTTACAGCATTTGAAGAAGAGAAGAGCAATCTCTCCTTCATATGACCTGGAAGTGGCCCCCCTAGCTGACCGAAAAAAAAGGAAAAATATTATGCTAATTTAACTTAAAAACACCCAAATGGCCTTTGGACATCGACCACAAATGAATGCCCTGCAGGTAAGTCACTTTTGTCGAACTGTCTAAATGCACGTTTTGTTCTGACATCTGATCAGTTTCTCATACTGCATCAACTTGGTTGATCCACGTAGTTACAGACTTCTGCAAGGTTTATTTTTGTATGTCATATTAGTGATATGTCAGGTTGTTGCTGGAGTCTGAATGGTGTATGTATGTTTTTAGATTTATGGTATCTGTGTATATAGTTACATTCTAAATTGTGTTATAACAAGTCTGGACAAAATTCAAAAGCCTGGTAGGCAGTTTGCCTAAAAATAAAAGTCCCTCCTTGCTTTACTGTACATTTTGTTGATCATGTAAGCATATGCTCCTTGATTCCTTTCATTGGTCCTGCGGCTTTCAAACTGGACTGAATCTTGATGTAATAGTGTTTGGAATTCTGCTCCTAGCTACTCTACATGGCCCTGTCAAGGCTGTATTCCCCCTTCATGTTGGATGTTTTGTAGACTCTTCAATTATGAAGAGGGTTTAGGATAACTCCACGGGTATTTTTTTTTCTTTCTTTTTGAATGTTATAACGCGAGGCTGCAACCACCAGCCTCACAGTATGAGATGTTTTAAAGTCCATTTGGAATTTGTGTTTGTTGGTTGAGATAATTTAATATTTATGGCTGGAATAACTGAAATTCCAGTGTTTAATGATCTGTTTAAGATATTTGATATGATTACATTTCAGAGGTGTTATTTGCAAGGAATAGTACATTTTGAGGTTAGAAGTTTAGATGTGTTGGGGTGTTGGGGAGTTTAGTATTTTGCAATGGTGATTCAATTGTTTTCTTAATGAATATATATATTTAAAGCAAAGCTTGTAAATGCTTACATTTAAAAAAAATAAAATAACAGATGTCATACTTGCTTTCTCTCTGCAGTAGTTTTTCACAGAGCAGTCCCAATCTGCCTCTTAAGTACCCTGCCAGTGCTCCTGGCTGCCCCCCTACTTTCTCCGCTGAGTGCCCACATAGCAAGCCACTTGCTCTGGGGGTACATGTGCGTGCTCACACCAGAGCCACCGCTGTAAGACCCACAGAACGGGGCTCCGCCCCTCTGCTCCCTCCTTACTGGCTGTGATTGGCAGCAGCAGGAGCCAATGGCTTCCACTGCTGTCTCTGAGCCAATATGCAGAGCGAGAGCTGAGAAAGACGCTGCCCTCATGCACAGCGCTGGATTGAGATTGGGCTTAGGTAAGTATAAGAGGGGCTTGGGGGGGGGGGGGGGTAGCTGCGTACAGAAGTGTTTTGTTGTTTTTTTGTTTGTTTTTTTACCCTAATGCAGTGAACTCATTGTGGTAAAAAAATAAAAAACATTTTGCCTTTGGAAGCACGAAGATCATCTTTTTTTTGTAACCTTTGTACAAATCTTGTACAATGCTACCTTCAGTTTTATAGCTAAATTCTTGGGTCAGAGTCCTTCTGCATGTTATGCTGTGCTTAGGTTTTCATAATCTACAGTGCCTGGGATGCATAGAGACTATTGGATGGAAGCATATATACAATATTAGTTGAGCAGGCCATACATGGATCAAGATTCACCAGGGACCAGCTGAATTTCAATCCATGTATGGGCAGGCTGAGTGTACCACCGATTGACTTGCGTCCAACCAGCCTGTCAGATTTTTGACATGCGATTACTGCCAGTGGCTATAGCCGCTAGCAGTAATCATTGTGTTCTGCCAGCTGGAAAGGCTCCCCATGCCCCTGGGGCAGAACACAATAGCACAGCGGGAGACATTGCCTGTGTTGATGAGGAAATTGAGCGATTTTCTTTCCTTCTACTTGTGGTGGAAGGAAACAAAATGGATTTATCCATGGTATACCTAAGACAACATATAAGCATGAAATTATGTGCCCCAATCTATTTGATGATGGCTGGAATGGGAAACAATGTCATGTCTATGAGCCTGTTTTGGTTTCTGCAAAAAAAGATGATTCCAGTTGTCCCTGAATGCCAATGCCAGTGGTGCCCATTAAGTGCATTAACAACCATATTTAATGGAAACTGTCATACAGGGTGTTTGTGATCTGATTTCTACTAATGTCTGTGTCCTAGCCCAACTAGCTCATCTTTGAAGATTTCCTCTAACTTCCTGTTGTGTCTTCAGAACAGATAAATAGAATCTTCTCCAAGGTTACTGTCATGACTCTGCACTAATGTTTCATACCCTGTTTGTCTGCTTACCTCTCTCGTCTGTGTATCAGCTTAAAGCGGAGCTCCGCTGAATTTTTTTTTAAAGTCAGCAGCTATAAATACTGTAGCTGCTGACTTTTAAAACATGGACACTTACCTGTCCAGGGCGCCCGCGATGTCGGCACCCGAGGCCGAACCATCTCTTGGTCCTCGGGTGCTGCCGCCTCCATCTTCGGTAAGGGAATTAGGAAGTGAAGGCTTGCGGCTTCACTTCCCGGGTTCCCTACTGCGCATGCGCGAGTCGCGCAGCGCAATACGGATGGTCCCTGCTGTCTCTGGGACCCGTGTGTTTCCCAGCAGACAGCGGGGGGGGGGGGGACAGGAAGTGGCGTAAATAACCGCAGATTCTGCGGCTATCTATGCCGGAAGTGGGTACAGATACCTGTAATATACAGGTATCTGCACCTCCTCCCCCCTGAAAGGTGCCAACTGTGACACCGGAGGGGGGGAGGAATCCGATGAGTGGAAGTTCCACTTTTGGGTGGAACTCCACTTTAAGGACTGCGCTCTCACACCTGCATGTTTAACTGATCTTCTTTCAGCATGGCTCCACCCAAGCCTCTAACAGGAAACACTACTTAACTCTGTGCACTGCAAGCCAGCCTTGTCCGAGCAATAGTGTGTTAAGGCTTCCCTGGGTGCTCTACATTTGACTCTGTGTACCGACTTTGGCTTGTTTACCTGACTATCCCTGTCTGCTTGTAGCCCTGACCCTTGGCTTGTCCTCCTGACTATTCCTTGTTGCCCGGGATTGCTGCTTCCTCTCCATCCACCAGAGCCAGCCGTGAGCGTGAACTGGGAGACCCTGGGGGCCGCGACCTGGAGTCAGCTGCAGCAAAGTCCATCCTCACAATCGGAGGCTCTGGTGAAAACCTGCTGGCTCTTAGACTCCGCGCCCTGGGCAATCTTGTGCTTTAGCTCCCTGTTCAATCTGTTTTGGTGCTCAGGTGAAGCTGCTTTCCTGAGCCACCCAGAGCTCTATCCGCAGCAGTCAGCCGAAGGGTCCACAACCTTAGCGGTGCGCTCCTAACCCCAGCGGTGTACACCTGTCACCTGGCCTCAGGTGACCTGACAGTTCCACAGACAGCAAAAAAAACTAATAATCTAAACCTTCCCTATTGTATCCATAACTAAAAAAAAAAAAAAAAAAAGTTAGACTGTACATACACTTTAAAGGTAGTACCAAATTATGTTTGAATGACTTTATTCAGTGACAAACATTATTAACTCATTGTTCGAGAACAAAGCCATATAATTCAATGAACCTTTTACAAAAGAAGTAACTTTTGTCACCTTCACATTCCTTTCATACCATATATAATTTACATTGCTCAATTTAGCCTACCTGATAGCTGTCACTGGCTCACACGGAGGGTGAACGAAAGACATGTTATTTGCGAAGGAATGTAAATGTGTTCGTATCTTGCTTAAATAAATAAAGCTGTATTAATACAATGAAAGTAAGTTCACTCAACTTATACATAATTCTAGAGAATAATTGTGGAAGTTTTATCTAACAGAATTATGATGGTCAATAGCGACCCTTTCACATACCAGTTATCAACTGGTCTTAAAAGTCTTTCTGTACAGATAATCGCAAGCTTATGTGTGGGATTTTTAGTGCAACTGTGGCCAGGCTATGGCCTTTTTAAAGTGAACATGTTGCCAGATCATGCACACTGAAGTATTAGGTAATTTTAAACAAGAAATAAAAGTACTTTAATACAAGCATTTTTTTTTATCTCTATATCTATAAGCATTTTAGGAAAAAAGTTGTATTCAAAGTTTACAGCACAGACTTTGAAATTTAAAGTGAGAGTCCACCCTAACACTTAAATTCTCCCCTGCAATCATTAATGTGAGCTAAGTTCAGCCTTATGTCTCAAAATGAAAAAAATCAGTTTTTCTACTTTTTTTATTTTGCAGAATCCAGTGCCGTAACATGACTTTGAATGTACTTCCTTCTGAGACTAAAATCAGCCAGTGGGTGTGGTTACTGAAAGCTAGTGACATCACTTCCTGAGAGGGACACTGTCCCTGTGTAGCCAGTGGTCGTATACAGGATGGGAGGAGCTAATCATACATCCTAATTCATGAGAAAATGAAGAAATAAAAAGCCCCATCCACACAGTGGGGGGGGGGGGGGGAGGTGCAGTGCACATATACAGTATAGCTGTGCACAGGCGAAAGGAGCTGAACACTGGGGGGGTAGGGGGGGTGGGACAGCTAGCGTAGCTGGAAGTGCTCTGGGGTCTCGGCTCACAGTCTACAATGATCATAGTACAGGCAACCACACTAAGGCTCTGTTTCCACTAGTGCGACTTGTCATGCAACTTTGGACACAGCCCATTGATTTCAATGGCACCCGTTCCCATCTATGTGACTTTGAGAATCAGCGACTTTGATAAGGTACCTGCAACGCTTTTATGCGACTTTGATCCAGAGAGTGTAAAGTTGGATCGAAGTTGCATCAAAGTCACACTCCAAAGTCAGACTCTAGCCTTAGGCTATGTTTCCACTAGTGCGACTCCAAAGCTGTGCGATTTAGAGTGTATCTTTGATCCATCTTTACACTCTGGATCAAAGTTGCATCAAAAGTTGCATTAAAATAGTGCAGGCACCTTTTCAAAGTCGCATAGATACAAGATACTGTAGCGAGTATTACGGGCCCTCATCACCGCCTTGACCTGGTCGAAAGATTTTCGGACCTTCTGCGTCTCCACTGAGTAGTCTGGGAAAATTAGCAGCTTGCTTTGAAAGCGCAGGTCCCCGAGGACTCGGGAGGCACGCAGTACTTCATCTCTGTCACGGAAGTTAAGCAGTCAGAGGATTAGGGTCCTCGGGAAGGGGGGGGGGAGAGACCAGAAGGTATGAGCCTAGGTGGAACTCTGTGAGCCTGTTCCACTATGTAATAAGGTGAGAAGTGGGCATTTGGTAGAAGACTGCGTAACAGATCTTCCTAAGGAAGAGTGTCCTGCACTCTCCCAGGGGAGAGTGATTATATCCGGTCTTCTATGAATATTCACTTTGATACGGCATCCCCTGCTTGTAAGTATCATACCTAGACACTCGTGATCATTGATTCACAGGTGGTTCCTGGGTGTTTGCCTGGTGATTCGCTCTGACCTCATTGCGCCACCTTGCTTTTTCCCTCTGTTGGAAATTACTTTGTCGATCACTGATTGATAATATGTGATTCCTTTTGCAAGTGAGACCCCTCTCTCTTCTTTGCAACTACTGAACCCCAAATGTGTCCTGAAGAAGTGTACAACGAAATGCGTAGACGCATTAGGGCTCATGTTATATATAGATTGTTTTTTGTATATATGATTTTTATCAATGTTTCTTTCATGTTCCTGTTGTTTGTAATATATATAAAAAAAAAAAAAAAAAATATATATATATATATATATATATATATATATATATATATATATATATATATATATATATATATATATATATATATATATATATATATATATAAAATATATTTCAATAAATGCTAATATTTTTGTATATTTCTACTGTTTGTTGTGCCTTTTAAAGTCCGACCACAGGTTTTCCTTTTTTGGAATTCCTTTTCTTTATTTCTTCACTCATGACCTCCTTCCTTTTTTTTATTTATTTAATTTTTTGTCATTTTTTTTGTAATTTCTGTTTGAGCCATCGGAAAACTCATGTGATGTCGTATAAAAACATTTGCTGTTCTTTTACACATTTTTACTTTTAGCTGGATAAAAATAGGCCTAGGTTCACACCAACTGCTGATAAATGCAAGTGTGTATCTTCCCAGTCTTCTTTAGCCTCTAAGGCTGACATTAAAAGCAGGTGTTTTGATAGGCATTAAAAACACCCCTCAAATGCCTATACAAATGATGCAATGAACAGCACACAGTGCTGTTCACACTATCAAAACCTGAAGCGTTATCGTCACGTCGCTTCAAAATTGCAGCCTTCTGCTGAGTCAGGAGGCATTTTGAAGCCTTTCAATGCCTCCAAATCAAGTCTATGCTAACGCTTCGCAAACGCTCTGGCAGGCAGTTGCGATGCGCTTGCAGGGCATTAAGATTAGTTTGAATACTGTAATGGATTGTTTGTGGAGCAGTTTTAATGTGCCTTAACACTCATCAAGCACTTAAAAACTGCCGATAGGGCGTTTGGGGAGCATTTTTAACTCCTCATCATTGCTTGTAAAACCCCCAACGCCCATACTAATGCTATAGGAGCATTTGTTAAGTGTTAGAAATTTAGTCAAGTGTGAACAAGCCTTAAGAGGAGAGGGTTTCACTGTTCCCACCCATGGAAGTCTTATTTTACCTTAAATTAGATTGATTATGAAGAATAGATTCCCCCTGTTGCATCCAACTCCATGTTAGGGAGTCAGAGCTAAGAAATTATGTGGAGAGATCCTGGGAGATTTCAAAATGTAGAAAGTAGTTCATCCTAAGATCCATTTTCCATTACTGATCCATTATTTATGCCCAAACAGACATTTAAAACATTGACTGAAAGCCGTTATTACAATTAACCAGATTGAAGTTACTGAAGCATGTGGTCATATTGCAATTCTGTGGCAGTTATGCACATGCCATAAATCTCTTGAACCATATAAAATGAAAATGCCTAGTTTTTACATGATGAATTCCTATTCTAGTGTCTTATCCAGCCATATAGGAGCTTATTTAATATGAATGCACAGAGGAGTGCTCTGTAGTTACCCATATAAGCTAATTGTGTTTTGGCTTTTGGAAGTTTTTGGTGCAGTCAAATCGAAAATAAAAATGTCAATGAACTTTTAATATGGTTTTATCTTGTATACAAAGTACACATTTTAGTTTACAGACTGCATATGCAAATTCAAAAATATAATCCTATTTTCAGCAGACATGGAAAACTCATCACTATTTTAACATTTTTATCATGAAACGGACTATAACTTTACATCGCTTTTATCCCTTCTTCAGGCTATTGTGAATGCCACTGCCAGACTCATCCACCTTACCAACCGTTCAGTGTCCACCACCTCTCTCTGCCAATCCCTCCACTGGCTTCCCATTGCCCAACTAATAAAATTCAAAACACTAATAATATCATACAAAGCCATTTACAACTCTGCCCCAAGCTACATCACCAATCTTCATATATCGCCCAAACCGTCCTCTCCGCTTCTCCCCCAAGACCTCCTGCTCTTGTCTCCTCCTCCCATGCTTGTCTCCAGGACTTCTCCAGAGCCTCTCCCATCCTCTGGTACTCACTACCCCAATCTGTCCGGTTATACCCCAGTCTGTCCGGTTATCTCCTACTCTGTCCACTTTTAGGTGATCCCTGAAAACTCATCTCTTCAGGGAGGCCTATACTGCCTTCAGCTAACAAACAAATCTTCTACTTCCCTCATCAGTTCATCCGCCAATAGTAAACTATTTTTTTTATTTTTTTAAACCACTTCAATACAGGGCATATTCATCCCCCTTCCTGCCAAGGCCAATTTTCAGCGCTGTAACATTTTGTATGACAGTTGCGTGGTCATGCAACACTGTACCCAAATGAAATTTTTATCATTTTTTTTCCTCCACAAATAGAGCTTTCTTTTGGTGGTATTTGATCACCTCTGCAAGTTTTATTTTTTGCGCTATAAACAAAAGAAGAGCGACACAAGTTTGAAAAAAAAAAACAGTATTGTTTTACTTTTTGCTATAATAAATATCCCCCCAAAAAAAATTTCCTCAGTTTAGGCCGATATGTATTCTTCTACATATTTTTGTCAAAAGAAAATCGCATTAAGCGTATATTGATTGGTTTGCGCAAAAGTTATAGTGCCTATAAATTTTTTTACTAGTAATGGCGATCTGCGATTTATTTTATGGTAACTGTGGCATTTCGGCAGACAAATAGGACACTTTTGACACTATTTTGGGTTTTGCGATCAGTGCTATAAATATGCACTGATTATTGTATAAATGTCACTGACAGGGAAGGAGTTAACACTAGGGGGCGATCAAGGGGTTAAATGCATTACCTAGGGAGTGATTCTAACTGTAGGGGGAGGGGACTGACTAGGGGAGGAGACCGATCGGTGTTCCTATATACTGGGAACACACAATCTGTCTCCTCTCCCCTGACAGGATGTGGATCTGTGTGTTTACACACACAGATCCAGTCCTGCTCTGTAAAGTGCGATCGCGAGTGCCCGGAGGACATCGCGGCTGCCGGGCATGTGCATCGGCTCCTCGGTGACGCAGCGGGCGTGCGCGTGCCGCCCGGGAAGCCGAGCACGTCATGACGCCCGCCCAGGATGGGAGATCCAATATGTGGACGTCATATGACAATGGGCTGGTAGGGAAGTGGTTAAAGCAAAAGATCCCTTTTTTTTTTAAATCTTTTTGTTTTTAAAGGTAAAGAAAAGATTTGGGATCTTTTTTGACACCAGATCTATCCATAAAGAAGACCTGTCATCCTTATTTCTGTTACAAGGGATGTTTACATTCCTTACATTCCTTGTATTAGGAATAAAATTATCAAAAAAATTAAAGGAACAGTGTAAAAAAAAAAAGATAAAATAAATAAGTAATACTTTTTTTTTTTTTAATGCGAAATGCATACGCAAGTCGCACATGTTAATGGTACCACACATGTGGGGTATCGCTGCAAACATTAGAGTGAGAGCAGTATTTCTAGTGGTAGACCTGCTCTGTAACGCTAAACAGGTAACCTGTAAAGGCGTTTAAAGCATTGCCTATGGAGATTTTTAAGTATTGTAGTTTTCGCCATTCCACAAGCGTTCACAATTTTAAAGCGTGACATGTTAGGTATATATTTACATTTACATTTTACAGAAAAGATAGAGTAAAGTGTATTTTTCCCCAAAAATTGTGTTTGCAAAACCGCTGCGCAAATACCGTGTGACATATAAATATTGCAAAGATGGCCATTTTATTCCCTAGAGTCTGCTAAAAGATGAATAAAAAAATGTACAATTTTTCAAATGAAAAAATACTGATTTAAACTTGTAAACAAAGAGTGCCAGAATAAGTCTGGGCTTAAAGTGTTTTTTTAAATTAAAATAATTACAGTGCCACCTTCTATAAACAGAAATAGAAGGGACAATGTAAATGACACCATGTGCGTTTGGTATCACTTTAAGCCCTACCTATTATCGGTGTAATGTTGCCTCACTCGTAATTTTCTGTTGCCTTGGTACATCATGCTCATTCTTTTCCTATTCTCATCCTACATTATGATCTTGCACACAGGCCCACTGCATTCAGAAAATGCTCCTGATGATAATGCATGTGGAGTGAAAGCAAAGGGTTAGTACTCGGTGATGTACTGAAGTAATTACAGCAACAATAGAATTAAACAGATGCTGCTCTGCATGATGCAATGTCTCTCTGCACAGTAACTGATCAGATTTCCTGAACATAATTTAACTAGTACAAATTCTAGCCTTTGTGCACGTTGATTTCCTTTCATCTTTGATTAACTTGCATTTCCATTGTGGCATTGACAATGTACAGCACTTTCTTTTTTTTTTTTTTTTTTTTGTACCCTTCCTTTTTATTTATCTAGCTGATGTCTATATGTCTCTATTATTGCATGAAGGTACAGACAAAATGACTGTTGTTAGTCTACAATAAAAGACGCATTGTTCAACTAGATGAATGCCAGTTAATTTAATTCCACAAACCAATATCTACCTAGTGATTTTCAAAATAACACATGTAATAGGAAAGATTTAAATAAGTGGTCATGAAATAGATACTCTTGAAAGTTAGGGCCTTCCGGGCGCATGCACGGAGCTGAGCGGTATGGACGTGCCTACCTAAAGCTCCTGAAGGACTGAACAGCCGGATAATGACGGGTACACAGGGTTTTCCCACAACTATTCCTCCACAGTCCGTGTCCGTAATAAATAGCCATATTGGGGCTCTATTCCCATAGACGAACGGCCCTCCATGAAGCCGGAAAACAGCAAATCAGACAGTCAAAATGGCAAAGATGCCGTCCCCCTCAGGAACGTCACGCGAAAGCCAAACACACAATCTTCGGTCCTCTCAAGAAATAATGATTTTGACTTGGAGAATCTTGAAGATACTTCCCAAGATGAAATGGCTCCCCCAGCCACATTAAAACAGATCGAAAAAATTGGCCAAAAATCATTAAAACGTACCTCCGACCATATTACCACTAGTCTCACTAAAGAGATTAGGGAACTAGGCCATCGCATGTCTGAACTTGAAATTGGAGTAGATGACATGGAAAACCTATACCCTGAATTAATCCACAGATTGAAAACATTAAAGAAGAAAATACCATTTTACAAACCCAATAGGAAGATTGCGAAAATCGTGCAAGGAGCTCCAATTTACTCATCAGAGGAATCCCTGAATCTGTATTTGACTTGCAAGCCACAATGAAAGCACTTTTTCAGGAACACAACCGGCAATACCAGTGGAACGACTTGAGATGGACAGGGTTCATAGAGCCCTAACATCCGAAAAACCTGAAGGTCCTCCTCGCTATATCATTGCCAAGTTTAATTTCTACCGTACAAAAGAACAACTATTGGCTGCTGCAAGAAATAAAGAATCTCTAGTCTTCTAGGGGCACAATTATCAACTGTTTGCAGATTTATCGCAACTATCAACAAAAGACGGGCACTGAAACCCCTACTTCAAATATTGCAACGTCATTTAATTACGTATCAATGGGGTTTTCCCTTTCCGGTGCATTTTACTTATCAAGCCACAAAATATACCTGTCGTACTGCAAATGATCTAAAATCTACTCTTCCAGATTTGCATCTATTGAATTCCACCCAAAACCCAGATGGCTCTCACTCAAGATCAGCATTGTGTTCCTCAGGCAAGTCATCTAACCCAGCAAGCAGAAATGAACATATGTTCGTAAAAAAGAGGTCGCGGACCCAGTACCTAATGATTCTATGGACTGAATGTTGCTTATGCTTAATCTTAAGGTTTCTTTACCAAGTGACAAGTAGTGTTCACTAGTTGGTATTGTTTGTTTATTTTTCAAACAAGCCTTAATATGGCTCTTTTTTTAAACATTATATCTGGTTAAGTTAATAGGATTTTTTTTCCCTCATTTTCATGGGCTTCTACTTGCATGCTTTACTTTTCTTATTCCGGTAAAACTAAAGTTGTATTCATACTTGGTTTTTTCATTTTCATTTTTTACTCCTTTTTAGCCTTAATTAGTTTTTTTCTGTTTCTCCTAATGTATTTTACACACTGCGACTGAAGCACATTAATAATTATAACACAAATGGTTAGCTTTTTATGAAAAATTGATAATTTTCCATTACTTATTCTTCATAGTTTTCGAGCCCTTACTTTATACTTGGGCATTTTCTGTACACTTTCTATATATTATTATGATACCATTTTAATGGTTGGCTTTCCGGACCCTTCAGGGATGTTCCCTGCGCTCCTCTTTCGCTACCCTTGGTTGCTCATTGAATTGGTGAGTAACTGACAGTAACTAATGTACCCTTGGAGGGAGTTTTTTTTCTCCCCTCAACGGTTATAAGTCTATACATATTTTATCTAATACTTACGACATTTAACTTTAACATTTTTCTTTTTCCATTTCTGTTTTCATCTTTCTTTACCCCCCCCTCCGGTGGCAAATTCTTTCATATATAGTTGTTGAATACATGATAAGGTACTTTATAACTACTTAATACTATGGCTCCTTTGAACATTCTATCCTTGAATGTACAGGGACTTAAAGCGGAGTTCCACACAAAAATGGAACTTCCGCTTTTCGTAACCCTCCCCCCCTCCGGTGTCACATTTGGCACCTTTCAGGGGGGAGGGGGGTGCAGACACCTGTCTAAGACAGGTATTTGCACCCACTTCCGGCATAGACTCCCATGGGAGTCTATGCCTCTTCCTGTCCCTCCGCGCTGTCTCCTGGGAAACACACAGGTCCCAGGAGATAGCGGGGACCAGTTACGATGTGCAGCGCGACTCGCGCATGCGCAGTAGGGAACTGGGAAGTGAAGCCGCAACGCTTCACTTCCTGATTCCCACACCTAGGATGGCAGCGGCAGCTGCCGAGAACCGAGCGGGTTCTCGGCGTCGGCTGCCGACATCGCTGGACCCTGGGACAGGTAAGTGGCCATTTATTAAAAGTCAGCAGCTGCAGTATTTGTAGCTGCTGGCTTTTAATTTTTTATTTTTTTTTTTAGGCGGTTTAGGTGGACTCCCTCTTTAATATCCCACAAAAACGCACTAAGGCCTTTTAATTAGGGCTGCAACTAACGATTATTTTCATAATCGATTAGTTGGCCGATTATTGTTTCGATTAATCGGTTAATAACCTTAAAAAAAAGTGTGGTGTATAATTTAGTTAAAATGGAAAGTTTAAAACAAAAGGCAATTTATTCTTAAATATCTCTATGCAGTGGTAAATATAAACAACCAACTATATGGTTAGGGAGAAAAATATTGAATCCCCTCTGAGAATAACAGACAGAAGAGATATACTGTATATACACTATTAGAGATATACTGTATACACTATTAGAAGAGAAATACTGTTTTTTGGCCAATTTGTTGTTGGGCAGATTAAAAAATACAAATTGCTGCAAAAACGCATTACATGCTTTTCTGCAGCTTCTCCATTGAAGTATATTGAACCTAAAAAGCACCGTTTTGCGGTAAAAAAAAAAGTCCCTGACCCTTTCCAAATATGCAGCAGCTGAAAAAAAGCTGTGAACGTGTCCCATAGGAAACCATGTTAAATGAACTGAAGTGCGTTTCTGCAAAAAGCACCAAAAAACACATAGGTGTGAACCAGGTATAAGACGTTTAGTAACATAATGGGGTTAAAAGAAACTAAAATGAACCCTTTATAGTACAAAAAAAGCAAATAGTCGCTACTGTAAGGGGTTCATTTTTTTACTGTAGAACGGTGAAATTAATATTTACAGTAGCTATTATTTGCTCTTTTTGTACTATAAAGGGCTAATTTTATATTTTTAACCCCATTATGTTATTTGCCGATTAATCGATTATGCAAATTGTAATCGATTAGTTGTCGATTAATTGATTAGTTGTTTCAGCCCTACTTTTGATCCTTTTCTTCTAGAAATGCGTACATCTTATGCCTTCAAGAAACCCACTTTATAACACAATCCACCCCTAAATTTTTTATCAAGCTTATATTCCCAAGTCTTTACAGCCTCTGCCTCGACTAAACAGCGTGGCGTACTTCTTGCATTCCATCGTAGTACACCATTTACACTAGTAAAAGGCCTATATTTGATTCTTACAGGTAATTTATTAGATACTGCTGTCACTGTTGTATCTTACTATTCCCCTAATAAACGTCCTACTTCTTTCCTCTCCCATCTACTACAAATAGTAGATTCACATAAGATAGGTACTGTAATCATTTGTGGAGATTCTAATCAGACTCTTTTTTTTCCCTTTGTAGACAAACCACCTATACCTCAACTGAACATGCCTAATAAACATTCCTTTTCACAACTTATTACGAAATACAATTTAGTGGACTCCTGACGCGAGTGGAATCCTACTAAAAAACAATATACAGGAAGTCCCCGAGTTACGAACACAATAGGGAATGTAGGTTTGTTCGCAAGTCGAAGTTGTTCGTAAGTTGCATCACTGCATTCATAAGTGTAACGTCCGCCTGTGCATGGATGTGGGATGTTCCGGGCACTTGTTATGTTATCTGGGGCTCTTCTGGCCATGCAGTACATGTAGTACTGCAGTATGGAATGTGTCCGGAGATATCCAGGACCAGCGTGGAGCACAAGTTGCCGGCATTTGAGGCCGTTCGTAAGTAGGAGTTGTTCGTAACTCGGGGACTGCCTGTACACATTTACACGCGGATTTTTGACTATAGGAATGGCACCTGAAATTCTGACATACAAAATCTTACCAATCCCATGGTCAGATCATAGCGCAATCTATACTGTTATTGCCTCTACTATTCCTAAAGCACGTGATCCCACGTGGATTGTTAGAGATTATTTACTTAAATATTTAGCTAATAAAATAAATATTGAATTGGCGCTTAAGGAATTTTTAGAATATAATTCTTCTACTGACATCTCCCCGATCACTCTATGGGGAGAACATAAGCCAGTTCTTCGGGGTATGTGTTTAAGACAAGCTGTACTGTTTAATCAGGAACGTAAAACTCTTGAATTTAAAACGCTGTGAATTAGAAAAAAAAATGGATTACATGCTATATGGCATTTCAAAATAATCCCCCTCCGACATTGAAATTGAATTTAGATAAAGCCAAACTAGAGTTTGATTTGTTTCTCATAGAGTCCGCACACAAAACTATTAAAAGATCACGACATAATTTCTACATCAAAGCGAAAACGAGATACGTTTTTGGCCCGTGCACTTATTTCTAGTCACATTCCCTCCAAACCTATACACCTTAAAATATCCAAAGATGTATATTCCAATAATCCTATGAAAATACTTCAAAAATATAAATCACATTTATCCACTTTATATTCTTCTGATAGTGAGCTGGATACCTCCAAGGCGAACGATTACTTTTCCCACATTTCTCTTCCATCATCTAAAATGCAATGGCAAATGTTGGAGGAATCTGTATCGGTTGATGAGGTGTCCAATGCCATCATAGATCTAAAATCGAATAAAAGACCTGGTCCCGATGGATTTTCTGCTCTTTATTACTGAACATTTGTGGACATTTTCGCCCATTTTAACTAGTGCCTTCAATTCTCTTCTAAAGGGACACTCCTTTAGGAAGGAAACCTTAACAGCAATTATTTGCATGCTTCCCAAACCTCATACAGATGATACTTTGTGGTCGAATTATCGTCCTATTTCCTTATTGAATTTAGATATTAAAATTTTAGCCAAAATTCTTGCCAAGAGACTAAATACAATTATCGTTAATCTTGTACATCATGATCAAGTGGGTTTCATGCCTATTCGACAAGCCAGTGATAACATTGGACGTGCAACTCTTTTATCTCATGCTGCTAAAATACGTTGTATTCCTACTTGCTTTCTTTCTCTTGACATTAAAAAGGCATTTGATACTATATCATGGTCCTATATGCACTTTACCATCCATAAATGGGGATTTGGTCCTCATTTTTTAAAATGAATCTCTGCATTATACCATGAACCTAGAGCAAACATTAAATATGCAGGCTATAAATCGTAAAAGTTTAATATACAGAAGGGCACACGACAAGGATGCCTGCTCTCCCCACTTTTGTTTGCATTGCTTATTGAACCCCTGGCACAAGGAATAAGAATGGAACCCACCATTATTGGTACTGAATTAGGTGGTTGTTATCACAAATTATGCTTATTTGCGGATGACATTCTCCTATTCTTGGCTTCACCACAAGTATCTGCCCCCAATCTTATGGTTATATTAAATAAATATTCAATCATTTCAGACCTTGAAGTCAATGTTCAAAAATCAACCGCATTGAACGCCTCATTATCTGAGAATGAGAGATTAGCTTTGTTACCCTTTAAATGGGCTGCACAGTCTTCCATATCTAGGTATCCAGCTCGCTGCCAACCCTTCAGACCTATTTGCTGCTAATTATCCAGCTTTGTTGAAACTAGTCACAAGTTTGTTATCAACATGGTCATCCATACCATCCTCCTGGTTGGGGAAAATTAATATAATAAAAATGACTATACTACCTAAATTCTTATATCTATTTAGAGTGCTCCCAATACATATACCTGCCTACTTTTTAAGAATTCTACAACAAAATGTAATACAATTTACTTGGGAGGAAAATCAAACCAAGATTACCTAGAAATACTTTGTACCTCCCTAAGATAATGGGAGGTTTGGGTTTTCCAAACTTTTCACTATACTATAGAGCTGCTTAATTGGCACAAGTATCCAAATATCAGTCTACTATAGAGACTCCTTAATGGGTATCAATTGAACCAATGGACCCTCTTTCCATAAATAATATCCTATGGCTACAACCGATAGATCATAAAACTTTAAAAAACCCGATAACTAAACATGCTCTATCTATTTGGGATAGGCATAAAATTTCACATGGTCTACATTCTACTTATAACCCATTCTTTTTTTTCTTTTCACAAAAATCCGGCCTTTTATCCAGCATGGATATCTCCCAGAACTTTTCAGGCCTGGTCTAAAGCTGGTATTTCATGTCTACATGAGATGACTTCAACATCGATTCGTCCCATTTCCGCAATTGTGTGAAACCTATGCACTTCCCCAATCCGAATTATTTCGCTATCTCCAAATCAAAAATTTTTATTCCCATCCTTTAAGCACTAATTGTAATATTTACACTCTCTCTAAATTTGAACAAATCTGTATGAAAAACCCACATGCCAAAGGTTGCATTTCCACCACTTACTCTCAACTACTAGCTCATTCTGATACAAATTTGCCATCC
This sequence comes from Lithobates septentrionalis, assembly GCA_037952835.1. Classification (NCBI taxonomy): domain Eukaryota; kingdom Metazoa; phylum Chordata; class Amphibia; order Anura; family Ranidae; genus Lithobates; species Lithobates septentrionalis. The sequence goes on along the minus strand of JBBDGP010002324.1, from coordinate 295,427 downwards.
TATGTTGCAAAATGGGGAAAAAGATCTCGATCATACTATTGATATTACAGAATGGTCTACAATATGGTCCACTATCAAATCGACTTCACCAAACAGTCGCAATTGATACATCATACAAGGTACTTGCACGTTGGTACTTGGTCCCTGCCAGACTCACCAAATTTGCACCTGATTACTCAGGCCTCTGCTTTTGTGGCTGCCCCGATCGGGGCACATACATATTTGGTGGCATTGCCCAATTGTACATAAATTTTGTAAACATGTATTTTCCCTAGCCTCGGAAATGTTTGAATGTTCTATTACCACAGATGCGACAATGGCTCTTTTGAATTTTCAAGCCAGACACACATACACAATTCAAATTATTCCTTCAATTCTCGACAGCTGCGAAACAGACAATTACTAAGGCATGGAAAATGCCTATATTGAACATCGCAGAGAAGAAGAAAAGAATGAATGAATCAATCATTAAGGCATGCAAAGATGGATTCTTTTGGATAATAATAAATTGAAAGAGTTCGATACTTTATGGAGACCATGGATTGCAAATTGTCTCACTAGTACCTTTGACATTTGAGTACTCTCATCCTGGTAATAGACTTTTTCTCATGTGATTATACTGTTGTCTACTAGAAGTAATTTTGCCTCCGGATCCCTACTACTCCCCTTACCTCTTTACCCTTCTTCCTTTTTTCCTTCTTCTTTTAAGGTTTTCTCCTAAATCTCCTTATTCATAATCTTGCATATTACCAAATGATTTTGTTATCAATCTTCTTTTTATAACATTTTTAAAAAAAGACAATACACATCATACCATCTTCAAAAATACATACATTAAAAGTTCCTTTTACATAATAAATAATCTTAATGATACCCACTTCCTCCTGTTTCTATAGAATCATCTAACTAAATTCCTATTACTCATACATACCTCAAAACATTCATTTCCTATTGCTCATACATACATCCTAAAAAAAAAAAAAAAATTCCCTCCCCCTTTTTTCTTTTTCTTTTTTCCTTTCCTTCCCCCTCTTCCTTCCCTTTCATCCCATATCCTTCCCATTCCCCTCCAATTATAAATACTCCATCAATCTATTCGAGGACCAAAATTCCTCCCATTTTTGCCATATTTCTGGCATCTGACCCCCTACATACCCATCTCTTATCTGTTTTTCCATATTCAATTTCGTTCATTTCACATATCCATTCCAACAGAGTTGGCTTATTTGTTTTTTTCCAATTTCGCGCTAGAATTGTTCTAGCTGCAGTTGTCATGTGGTGAAGAATATCTATTTTGGTTACCCTTATTGTATCTGATGTAAGGTTAAACAACGAGGTGCTTATATTTGGACTCCGTTCTACTCCTGACACTTTCTGATATATCTCAAATATTTTGTCCCAGAAGCTCCTCACTCCTTGACAACTGTACCATACATGATCCATAGTACCTCTTTCTACCTTACATCTCCAACACGTTTCTGTATTAACTTTGTTAACTATATTTAAAGCTACTGGGCACCAATACCATCTCATTGTGATCTTATAATTTCTTTTTTGATATTTATTTGCTATAGATGTTTTATGTATTATTTCAAAGATTTTCTCCCATTTCTCCTCCGATATAGGATTTTCTATTTCCCTTTCCCATTTCTTCATTCCTATTAATTCTCTAAGGGAACCGGAGGGGAATAATAAGTTATATATCTTTGATAATTTTTAAGTTGGTTCTTGTTCCTCTAATAATATTTTTTGAAATTTCGTTTTTGGTCTATTTATCAAAGGTATTTTTAACTCAATGAATGTCTTTAATTGATAATATTGTAACCATTTGCTTTTTTATTCAGGCCCCAAGTCCTGCAATTTTGGTAGTTTACCATCCACTATCCCTTATTTTTAATGTAGCATTTACAAAAATTGTTCATTCTTTTTTCTTTGGTCTTAAATGGGGTTTAATCCAAGGCAGGAACCTAAGTTATGGTCCTATTAATTCCTCTTCTAGATTTACCCATTGTTTAGTTTCCTTATTATGATGCCAATCAATAATGCTAGTTAATGATGCTGCTTGTAAGTATTTTGTAAAATCTGGTAATGCTAAACCTCCATTTTTTTTTATTTCTAATTAAAATTTCTCTTTTTATTCGAGGGGTTTTATGAGCCCAAATAAAGCTCACCACTGCTTTTCTCAGTTCCATCATCAGTTTCTTAGGAGGGACTAGGGGAACTGTTTGAAAAATGTATAATTATCTTTGGTAATATATCCATTTTTATTATGTAAATTCTTCCCATCGATCAACTTTTTGTAATAGTTTAATTACTTTTCGGATCGTTGCATTGTAATTCAACTCCTGTAGTTGATTCAGGTCCTTTGGAATAAATATTCCTAGATATTTAATTGCTTCTTGATTCCATTTAAATGGAAAATCTTTTTGCAAAAGTGTGTGTTTTTTTAATAATGATATATTTAGTACCTCTGATTTATCATAATTAACTTTAAAGTTACTCAATTCCCCAAATCTTTTAAATTCTTTTAGTAAGTTTGGAATTGTTGTGATAGGATTAGTTACATATTAACAAATCGTCTGCATATACGGCTGTCTTATATTCTATATCTTTGATCTTTATCCCATTAATATCCTTATTTTTTCTTATTGCCGTGATAAGATGTTCTATTACCAATATATATATTAAAGGGGAAAGGGGACATTCCTGTCGGGTTCCATTTGATATTTTTTAGATGTTCTGATAATATTCCATTTACTCTTACCTTAGCTCTTGAGTTGGAGTACAATGCAAGGATCCTACTAAGCATTTTGGGACCCATTCCTATCTGGATTAGTGTTTCCTCCAAGAACCGCCATCCCACTCTGTCAAATGCTTTTTCCGCATCAACGGCCAGAAGACATGTCGGGATGGCGGTTCTCTGAAAATATTCCACCAATGTGCAAGTTTTTATTATATTATCCCAAATGATTTTGAATAAACCTGGATGTTCTTAATTGCTTTACTATTGCAGATAGTTACATTTAATTCTATTGTTTGTAACTATGACCATTTAGACATAAAAGGATTACTCGTTTTTACCATTGATTCTACGATAAGCTTATACTCGGCAATTTTATCTACTGTTAATATAACAAAAGATTGTTCTGACATATTGAATCAAACAGGATCGACATGAAAAATCCTCCTCCCCCCCCCCCCCTTTTTTTTTTTTTTTTTGACATGTCATATATTTATAGCAATGTACTAACCTGTACGTTCTATGACACATGTAATTATTTTGGAAATCTTGTCTAATATACTATAACTGTTATTTTTTGATGATCTTTCAAATAAAAAATTTTGAACAAGGAAGTGAGGGCCTTCCTGCTTTTTTCATTGTTTGTAACATTTTATTCATCATTTTGTGTTTTATACAGAAATATAAAAAATGTTTTACCTGTATTTTTCCAATTTAGTCATAAAATATGCCAAAAACGTATATCTGGTATCTTTCACGAATCTATCAATCTGGCTTTTTTTGTAAAAATTGTTCATCAACCGTCCCATTTCCTACGCCACACTCAGTCAGACGACCTTCAACAGTCTGATTTGAGCTAAAGTAAGTGTAAAGCCATGAATAGTTCTTTATTAAAATAATAAACATGTCATACTAGCCTGCTCTGTGCAATGGTTTTGCACAAAGCAGCCCCTATCAACCTCTTCTGGAACCCCCGCTGGGGGCAAGCTTGCAAGAAGATGCGTTCTTCATTATGCTAGTGCTGGGGCAATCCCACAGGGCCTCTTGCCTTAGTGGGGTATAGTTATGGGTGAATCAGACCAGGTTCAATTTAATATAATTCGTTTTAAGTGAATCTTGATTGAAATTTGGGGAGCTTGAACTTAGAGGTAAATTCTATTGAAGTCTATGGGGGTGAATTTCTGGCCATTTTAGGATGAATAGGCAAACTACTGTAAAAAGGCAAAACTAGGTGAAAAGGTAAGGTAAAGGTAAAACGCTGCCATTGGGAATGTACCAATGCAAAAACTACTTTTAAAAAATACTGTAAAGCAGGCAGAAGGTCTTTTTATGCAGCTTCAAGGGCAACATCGAAAATGCACAAATCCTTTAAATAACATGCTTCGGTGATGCCTTTTACATGGTGTTATAGACCAGTAGAATTTTCATGGACAATGCCAGCAATGGTGCTCACCTTGTGTAAGCCATGACTAATGTCAGTTGCACAGGCAATCTTGGCGACAGTGTTCATCTGGTGTAGGCCATGACTAATGTTGATTGCACACTAATCTGAGGTCTGTGTTCTTACAACATGTGGTTATATGTTGCACTCTATTGCCAAATTCGGTGCAGGTTCATTGACAGCCCATTCAAAATGTACCTTCCCTGCTGCACTAATGATGGGACCCCTAGCATTTAGCGGGGGGGGGCACCATGGGACAGTACAAAGGGCGCTCTGCTGCCTTTGTCCTCCCCCTTCCCCCTTTTCTCTATTGGCAGGTTTCTATTGACAACAGCACTCCTATTGGGGACTTTTGGTGGCTAATTGGGTGGGCTACATCAGCGGCTGCTGGAGGGTATAAAAAAGCACCGCTTTCCTTTCCTCCTCCTGCAGCCGCCTAAGGAGAACTTCGAGCAGTGGGGAGCGCCAGTCTGCAGCTCCCACCCCCTATTTTTATTATGTTATTTTTTTTCTCTGTCACAGTGTTGTTTAGTGGGGTTTTTCATCCAGTCTAGTTCTGGATAGACATGGTCATATTATTATCTGAATTTTTTTTATGATTGGTCTATGCCTTTAATGCAAGATCTATTCTGTTGTAAGTTTATAATTTGGGTTACCCCTTAAATAAACTCTGTGGCCAATTCTAGCCCATTAAACGTATTTCTGCGTCGATCTCTTAATGTTTATATAACATTGCTCCTTTGTTCTGTCCCATGTACTGTTCATCAGTGTACAAAGAAACACATGCATTAAAGCATCAAAATAGAGTGGGTCATACAATTACTTCCATTGACAAGGCCATGGCTTCTTTAACTTGAATATTGACTGTTCTGTTGCTAACCAGTTAGGTTTAATGTTGCCCTGTGATTTAGTTGATCTACTTGGATAAATGAACATATATAACATAACATAACATGAATTCAAATCTAGACAGAAGATGATGTGATGCCAAACATTTTACTGTTATCGGGCAGTAAGTGATTGTAAATCTTCCAATGGGGATGCCTGTTGGGATTTTCACTTCCATTACAGAAGTGTCTTGTCACTTCTGCTTCTGTTTTTTTGGCAGAAAATTAGAGGTAATCTCCCTAATGGGACATGTACAACTTCCCCAGGCTTCCTAACTACTTGATTCATTTCTTAATCGTAATGTTCCTCAACTTAAAAAAATGTGGCTGTGAAAAGAATAGAACTGTGTTTGAAAAGTAGGCCATGGTCATTGAAATAGTTTGAGTAGGAAGCTGTCATGTAGGTTTTAGATAAAGATTGAGATTGTTGGTTAGGTTTTTGCATGCGTGTGTGTGTGTGTGTATGTATGTGTGTCTATATTCAGAATGATTAGCTGCAGGCGCTGTTTGGCTGTCAATTTTTGACCTAGCTTCTTCAACAGAAGTCAAGTAAAAAAAATCAACTTTTCTAGATAAGGCAGGGCCACCCACTGTTTGAACTTCTGACAGAATGCAGCCATGAGTAAACTGTTTCATGCCTTGCATGCTCAAAATTCCCTCTTCTGCTAGAAGCAAGTGTAAAATCTGTTCCTGGTAGCTGTTTTTGGCTTATAGGGCTCTGAGGCTACCTTTTTGTGTGATCCCTGCTACAAAGTATTCTTCCTATGTCCACAGAAAGATAGCCCTGGGTGGCAAGCCACTCCAACTGCTCACACTTTCCACCAATAAAGTGCAATAAACCCTAATTAAAAAAGCACATAGTGCTGCAAATCTCAGCACTTAACACGTTTGCCAGTCTGCTTTTCTTTTTTAAGCCTGTGGTTGCATTCAGTTCCTCTGAAAATTCTCTTTTTCTATTCTCTTGTTTTTTTGCCAAAGGTAAACATTTGAAAAGCTTGTTTTGCTTGTAAATAAAAGTTTAGGCTTGTGGACTTGCTCTCTGTGTTTCTGACACTCAACGCTTCTCTTCTGGCAGGAGAAAAGCAACGTTGAAAGCTCAAACGCTAAATGTGCCTACCACTTTGGCACTGTAAGCATTTTTTCTCCCAAGATGAAAGTGTGTGTGTTTTGTTTGTTTTGTTTTTTTGCGGAAATGGGGATAATGAAATTAGGGCTGCAACTAACGATTATTTTCATAATCGATTAGTTAGCCGATTATTGTTTCGATTAATCGATTAATAACCTTTAAAAAAAAAAAAAAGTGTGGCGTAAAGTTTTAAAAAAAGGCAATTTATTCTTAAATATCTCTATGCAGCGGTAAATATAAATAACCAACTTTATAGTTAGGGAGCAAAATATCTAATCCACTCTGAGAATAACAGACAGAAGAGATATACTGTATAAACTGTTAGAGAAGAGATATACTGTACATACTATTAAAGGGTGAATCTGATAAATATTATCAGACTCAGAGATCAAATGTCTTCCTTCAAAAAAAAAATTTCATTTTAAGAACGTTCGTTCAATTTTCTAATCGTTAGTGGGGTCAAGTCGACGTTCATTTTCAACCACAGTGACGGGAAAATTTGGAAATAGAGAACTTCTTGGTCAAAGGAATTTTCAGACAGTGTATGTGGTTTTCGTTCAGAAATTACATTCATTTTAAAAACAGAATGTTAAAAACAAGTGAAAATTTCAAACAACATTCTTTCATTCAGTGAATGTACAAAGATTTTTCGTCTGAATATTCTCGTCTGAAAATTGATCGGTGTGGCCAGAATAAGGCTCAGTACACACCTAGTCAGTTTGCTTTTGATCTGTTTCTGCAGTGCCGTTTGCTGTGCGTTTTGATTTTTTGCGCACGTGATTTTGCGGCGATTTGCGTTTTTGCATTTTTTTTGGCCGATTTGTTGTTGGGCAGATTAAAAAACACAAATTGCTGCAAAAACGCATTAAATGCTTTTCTGCAGATTCTCCATTGAAGTATATTGAACCAAAAAAGCACAGTTTTTGTGTTAAAAAAAAGGTCCCTGACCCTTTCCAAATACGCAGCGGCTGAAAAAAGCATAGATGTGAACGTGTCCAATGGGAAACCATGTTAATGAACTGCAGTGCGCTTCTGCAAAAAAACCACCAAAAAACACAAAGATGTGAACAAGGTCTAATGCCGCGTACACACGAGCGGACTTTACGGCGGACTTTGCCCGGCGGATTTTTCGACGTACTTTCCGACGGACTTTCTGAATGAACGGACTTGCCTACACACAATCCACCAAAGTCCGTCTAATTCGTACGTGATGACGTACGACCGGACTAAAACAAGGAAGTTCATAGCCAGTAGCCAATAGCTGCCCTAGCGTGGCTTTTTAGTCCGTCGAACTAGCATACAGATGGTGGACTTTTCGACCGGACTCGATTTCAACGGATAAATTTTAAACAAGTTTCAAATCTAATTCCGTCCAACTTTTGAGAAAACAAAGTCCGCTGGAGCCCACACACATCGAATTGTCCGACGAAATCCAGTCCGCCGTAAAGTCCGCTCGTGTGTACGCGGCATAAGACGTTTAGTAACATAATGGGGTTAAAAAAACTAAAATTAGCCCTTTATAGTAAAAAAAAAAGCAGATAATCACTACTGTAAGGGGTTCATTTTTTTACTGTAGAACTGTGAAAGTTACATCTACAGTTGTGATTATTTGCTCTTTTTGTACTATAAAGGGCTTGTTTTAGTTTTTTTTTAACCCCATTATATTACTGGCCGATTAATGGCCGATTAATCGATTATGAAAATAGTAATCGATTAATTACATAATCGATTAGTTGTCGATTAATCGATTAGTTGTTTCAGCCCTAAAAAATAGTCAATGTTGATTGGGAGAGTGAAGTTCCACTTTAAGTCTACTGGATAGCTTGAGCAAATGTAGGTAATAATTCTGAAGCGTTCTCCAGCATTATTCAAAATATATCACATGCATATTTGACAGAATAATACTTGCTTATTCTTCCTATACCCCTCTATTGGATCATAAAGATTCTTATCAAATTTATGGTCCAACAGAGTTGTGGGAGGGACCATCTGTGCTTCAGTTTGGACCTATGGAATCCTACTTAAAGTGACTGTAAAGACCGGAGTTGTTTTTTTTTTTTTTTTGACCTTCATGCATTTCCCCTGAGCCCGATCTCGATCCAGCGATGTAAACAAGAGCAGAGGCTCTCTCACTTCTCGTTGGCTTAGAGACAGCAGTGGGAGCCACTGGCTTCTGCTGTTGTGAATCACAGCCAGTGAGGAGGAAGCGGGGGGCAGGGCAGAGCCGCGCTGTGTGTGTTCTATGGACACAGAGTGGGGCTTAAGTGAACCCGCATGAGTGCCTCTGTAGCAAGCGGCTTGCTATGGGCACACTCTGCGAATCAATGGGGCCGGGAGCACCGGTGGGGGACCCTAGAAGAGGATCCGGGCTGCTCTGTGCAAAACAGAGCAGGTTAAGTATGTAAAAAAAAAAAAAAAAAAAAAGCAAAATAAACCCCCCCCCCCCCCCCCCACAAATGTTTAGTTTAGAATCCAATTTTAAGTCAGTGGTGTGGTTTTTGCTGCGTGTGTGCGTGGCGCTCTGAGCGCTGGTAGTACAGAGCTGGAGTGCACACAGAGGAGACTCGCACAGGACTCCATAGTATATGGGGGCACAAAGATAATGTAAATATAGTGGCATAGCCAGGGGGCTATTAAATAAACTCTCAATGGGGAAATTTAAAAAAATAAAAATAAAATCAATTGCATGTAAGTCATATTATTTTTTTCTAATTAATGAAAGAAAATTGAACTTAATACCACTTTAAGTAGGATTATGCACAAATTTATTCCCCAATTTCATGGCTCTTAGTGTGCTTGAGGGGATTTGTAGGCAAGTAAACCTTTAGATACCTGTATTTTACTGCAGTTTATGTAGTACAACATAGTAACAGGGAGAGATGGATTTTCTTCTTTCACAGACTATATTTAAATTGTAATGGTTGTGCCTTTTTGTGGGATGTATATGTGAATACCTCTGTTTTTTGTAAGTCCTAAAGAGTTAAGTGTTGATGACATCATGGTGTATATATAATAGATGATGGAGTCAGCAAGTAGAAATTGCATGATCTTCCGTCTGCCCTATTTTTCCTTTCTCGGGGGAACAGAAGAGAGATGCTTTAAAAGCTTTTCTGCAGTATACAGTGTATGTGCAGTAGACATTTTAAGATGAAACAACATCATCTAATACTGCATAGTCTTATGATAAAACTTATTCTTGGGTATTTACCTGTCTAGATATTTTGATGTTGTGTACATCATTTTTTAAAATATTTTAAGAAATTAATGCAACCAATTCAAACAATGTAATACATACAGCAGTTTATGCCTATTGGTACTGCTCAGACTGATGAGCATATTTCTATGTTCTAAACCAGTGGTCTCCAAACTGTGGCCCAGGGGCTGGATGCAGCCCTTTGCTTGCCTTTAAGCAGCCCTTGGGGTACTTTTCCTTACACTAATACAATACACTATTCCTCCCACTGACACCAACAATGGGGAATAATTCATGCTACTGACATCAGCGATTAGGGCACTGTTCCTCAAACTGACACCAATGATGGGGCACTGTTCCTGAAAACTGACACCAATGATGGGGCACTGTTCCTGAAAACTGACACCAATGATGGGGCACTGTTCCTCAAACTGACACCAATGATGGGGCACTGTTCCTCAAACTGACACCAATGATGGGGCACTGTTCCTCAAACCGACACCAATGATGGGGCACTGTTCCTCAAACCGACACCAATGATGGGGCACTGTTCCTCAAACCGACACCAATGATGGGGCACTGTTCCTCAAACCGACACCAATGATGGGGCACTGTTCCTCAAACTGACACCAATGATGGGGCACTGTTCCTCAAACTGACACCAATGATGGGGCACTGTTCCTCAAACTGACACCAATGATGGGGCACTGTTCCTCAAACCGACACCAATGATGGGGCACTGTTCCTCAAACCGACACCAATGATGGGGCACTGTTCCTCAAACCGACACCAATGATGGGGCACTGTTCCTCAAACTGACACCAATGATGGGGCACTGTTGCTCCAGCTGACACAAATTATGGGGCACTGTTGCTCCAGCTGACACCAATTATGGGGCACTGTTGCTCCAGCTGACACCAATTATGGGGCACTGTTGCTCAAGCTGAAACCAGCGATGGAGCGCCACTCTTCCCCCATAATGCCAAAGATGCACTTTTTACTCCCACTGGCCTCAGGCCGGTCCCCTAAAGTCTGAAGGACCGTAAACTGGCCCTCTGTTTAGAAAGTTTGGAGACCTCTGTTTTAATCCACAAAATCAATCCTTCCTTCTTCCTTTTTTTTTTTTTTTTTTTTTTTTTTTTTTTTGTTAATGAGCTTTTTTGAAACTTTAAGTGACATACAGAGAAATTGGTTCAAAAACGATTTACCAACTCCGCTCGAGGATGCATGATTTTCAGATAATGCAAGACATCAGATACAAAGCAAGTACAGGGCTTGTAAAAGAATAAAAAAGTGGACCCAGTGCTTAGATGGCAGTGATATTTTACACTGCACGCTCCAGTTCCCTTTCCCTGCTTGTTGGGGCAGGGGATGATGTGTGTCTGCGGGTCAAAAGGCCTATAGGAGGCAACTTGTGTATACCAGAGTGTAGCAAAGGGCAAGATTCATAGTGGAGAAAAAGAGCAGCTAAAGGGGACCTGGGAAGGGAGCTGGAGGAATTAGATGGTGAGCAAATATAACCAATCATAGGTGTGGGAGTCACGGATTAGGTATCTGACAATAAGACAGCTATTTTTTTTTTTTGACTGTGGCCCATGTAATGTGCTCAAGTATTTTTTAGCATTCAAATTAAATAAAACATGTCCTTTTGGAAATGTGTATATACATGTAGAGTGGATTCTGGCAATATGAATACACATTTTTGTGGACACCTTAGATACTACATCTCCCATGATCCTTGGATTCTCTGTAGCTTCCGGGCGGGCTATGGGAGTCGCTTGTACCAGTTCTAGGAGTTGATGTGGGTGGGTCCTAGGGTTACTGCGATACTCTCCTGGGCCCTGGCCCTTATGTGGGTGGTGAAAGGTGTAAAATGTGCAATAAATCCTCAATAATGGCTTACTAAAGAGGAAGGGCTATAGGAGGTTATTATGAAGGTGTTTCCTTCATATCTATATGAATCGGTTCACAGAGAGCAGGGCTTTGGGAGGACAGGATCTGAGGGGTGGGACTCTCCCTGTTCCCACTGGTTGGCATATTTAACTGGGCAGGATTGAATTCTGATTGGGGTCCATTCTATCCTGCCCAGCAGCAGCACAGCTAGTTTTCAGAATCGGCTGTGTATGAAGGTGTTCCTTCTTGAATAATGCTGAGGCGGGACTTGGGACGTTTGGATGTATGGATGTATTCCATCCCACCTACCTTCAGAACTGAAGAAAATTACGTAATTTGCACAGTCTAAAAGATTAAAGAGGGGAGTGTTACAGACTACTAGCTGCTGTGGAAGGAACAGAGTCTATCAGCAGGATATACAGTGTCACATGATACAAAGCCACAACTAAACCCAGAATATCAGGGGATCTGCAGACAACAGAGCAACATGAGGTATTATATATGCTAGGATTGATCATTCCATTCAGTTCTAGTGAAAGGAAAGTTGGAATTCAGCTTTAATGCCTAAGACTAGGAAACAGCCCTGTCACTGTGCTCAAACTGAAAGCAATGTCGCAGCAGCTGCCAGAATAAGTTGTATTGATATAAAAATATATATACATTGTCAGTCAGAAAGTAAACAGCCATCCAATCTTGAGCCCCGGTTCACACAGGGGCGGCATGACTTGCAGGTCGCCTCAGCGAGGCGACCTGCAAACAACTTCCGCGGCGACTTGCAAAATGACTTCTGTATAGAAGTCTATGCAAGTCGCCCCCAAAGTAGTACAGGAACCTTTTTCTAAGTCGGAGCAACTTGCGTCGCTCCTATTAGAACGGTTCCATTGTACAGAACGGGAGGCGACTTGTCAGGCGGCTAGATCGCCTGACAAGTCGTCCCTGTGTGAACCGGCTCACAAAAATTGAACTTTGTATTAAATCTGAGTTTATTGAACAGAGGCAGGATGTACATACAAATACTGTTTGTAGCATTTGACATATGCATTCACAATGCATAGATTAATATTTACTCATTGAGAAGAAGATCATAACAGACAGTATAAAAGATTGAATAGCGAAATAGATCCTCCACATCTCGACAACCAGACATACCACTGTGAGATACATCTGTGATATAAAACTTAAACCTGATCAGGCTAAAACTAAAGAAAAATGATGCATTTTCTCATATAAATTTTTCTAGGATAAATAGCCTCAAAGCTATCAAGAAGAAGAAACCCCCTGTAAGGTTCGAGTCGATCCTAGACAGATCTTGCACAGAGCTGCTCTCCTGCACCCACGTGACTGCACTGGGCCAATTGCCAAACACTAGTGACTGTCGCATGAGAAAAGGGGCGTGAGCAGGGGTGGACTGATAACTCATGGGGACCCCGGGCAATAGGAGATTATGGGGCCCCCAGGCAATCAGAGATTATGGGGCCACACAGTATACACACACACAGTATACAATCACACAGCATACACATACATGTACACACAGTATACACAGACAGATGTTATACATATTGTCCCTGGTTTTACTGAGGCTGGCAACCCTGCTGGGGCCCCCTAGTGGCCCAGGGCCCTCGGGCAGTGCCCGAGTGGCTCAATGGTCAGTCCGCCCCTTGGCGTGAGCCATATGATTACATATCCAAAAAATACCAGGGATCTCTTTTTTCTCCGGTAGCAAACAAAATGGTGAGGGAGCAAGAGCCATGGGGCCATCTGTAAACCACTGGTTCACCAAGAAGTAGAATTGTGTTTTTTTTTTTTTTAAATTCTAAAGCAAATTGTGGAACCGTAAATACTAATTGTAAGATATATATATATATATATATATATATATATATATATATATATATATATTCACTCTTTGTTATATTGCAGCCAGTGGCTAAAATCATTTAAGTTCATTTTTTTTCCTCAATGTACACACAGCACCCCATATTGACAGAAAAACACAGAATTGTTGACATTTTTGCAGATCTATTAAAGAAAAACTGAAATATCACATGGTCCTAAGTATTCAGACCTTTTGCTGTGACACTCCTATATTTAACTCAGGCGCTGTCCATTTCATCTGATCATCCTTGAGATGGTTCTACACCTTCATTTGAGTCCAGCAGTGTTTGATTATACTGATTGGACTTGATTAGGAATGCCACACACCTGTCTATATAAAACCTTACAGCTCACAGTGCATGTCAGAGCAAATGAGAATCATGAGGTCAAAGGAACTGCCTGAAGAGCTCAGAGACAGAATTGTGGCAAGGCACAGATCTGGCCAAGGTTACTAAAAAATTTCTGCTGCACTTAAGGTTCCTAAGAGCACAGTGGCCTCCATAATCCTTAAATGGAAGACGTTTGGGAAGACCAGAACCCTTCCTAGAGCTGGCCGTCTGGCCAAACTGAGCTATCGGGGGAGTAGAGCCTTGGTGAGCGAGGTAAAGAAGAACCCAAAGATCACTGTGGCTGAGCTCCAGAGATGCAGTCGGGAGATGGGAGAAAGTTGTAGAAAGTCAACCATCACTGCAGCCCTCCACCTGTCGGGGGCTGTATGGCAGAGTGGCCCGATGGAAACCTCTAGTTGGTGCAAGACACATGAAAGCCCGCATGGAGTTTGCTAAAAAAAACACCTGAAGGACTCAAAGATGGTGAGAAATAAGATTCTCTGGTCTGATTAGACCAAGATAGAACTTTTTGGCCTTAATTCTAATCAGTATCTGTGGAGAAAACCAGGCACGAAGCATGGTGGTGGCAGCATCATCCTGTGGGGGTGTTTTTCAGCTGCAGGGACAGGACGACTGGTTGCAATCGAGGGAAAGATGAATGTGGCCAAGTACAGGGATATCCTGGACGAAAACCTTCTCCAGAGTGCTCAGGACCTCAGACTGGGCTGAAGGTTTACCTTCCAACAAGACAATGACCCTAAGCACACAGCTAAAATAACAAAGGAGTGGCTTCACAACAACTCCGTGACTGTTCTTGAATGGCCCAGCCAGAGCCCTGACTTAAACCCAATTTAACATCTCTGGAGAGACCTAAAAATGGCTGTCTACCAACATTTACCATCCAACCTGACAGAACTGGAGAGGATCTGCAAGGAGGAATGGCAGACGATCCCCAAATCCAGGTGTGAAAAACTTGTTGCATCTTTTCCAAAAAAGCTCATGGCTGTATTAGATCAAAAGGGTGCCTCTACTAAATACTGAGCAAAGCATCTGAATACTTAGGACTTAGTTTTAGTCCTAATACTTAGTTTTTTTCTTTTTTAATAAATCTGCTAAAATGTCCTCAATTCTGTGTTTTTCTGTCAATATGGGGTGCTGTGTGTACATTAATGAGGAAAAAAATGAACTTAAATGATTTTAGCAAATGGCTGCAATATAACAAAGGGTGAAAAATTTAAGGGGGTCTGAATACTTTCTGCCCCCACTGTATATACAGTATCTCACAAAAGTCAAGTGGACCACAAGACCTGGACCAGAACCAAGCCTGCCACAGAGGCTGGAAAAATCCGAGCCGGATTCTGGTTCAGTCTCGGACAATAGAACAAATGTGAGGTGAAATATATTGATTATCGATGACCTCACCTTGCATACTGTCACAATAAATATATATATATATATATATATATATATATAATATATATATATATATAACACACACAAGGGTCATAGATTAATTTACACAGGTTAACCCTTAAAGGAGAAGTTTGGGATTGTTAAATAAACAAACATACATAGTCACATGCTGCCACATCAGTGTTATACTACAGCTGCCTCCTAAGACTGAGACCGCTGATTGCTCAGCCCTTGGTCAGCGGTTAGCAAAGTGCGTTGACGGTCAGTCACCGCTCTCTGCTATGCCTTTCCAGTACTATAGCCCACTGTCGGCTGGTTGTGGGTCACAGGAGAGGACATGTAAGCACACTCCTGTGACCCACAAGATAAGTATGACTAAAACGTTTTGGTCATACTTCTCTTTTATTAATGCCTTCATGGCATGCAAGCGCGTACATTATCATTGTTCTCTAAATAAACCATTTGTTTGTAAAACTGCATTTATACATAGTGGTTTATTTCTTATTTTTACTTCTCTGGCCAAGGGCAAATAGATTTGTAATGGATTTAACTTCATTATGCAGCAGAAAGGTTCTACGAGCTGCATGCCGTGATTAGGTATACAGATAATACAATACTTCGGGATGTTTATTCAGGAGGATTATCTAATAATGTAATTAAAGCTAGCTTTATCTAGAATTATTGCAGTCAAAGCCGGGACCTACCAAACTCTTTTTTTTTTTTTTTTTTATTTATAGCTTATAGTAATATTTTGAACATTGCTTTGTTCTTTCGCTTTTAGTGAAATTTGGAGAAGTCAGTAAGGCTACATTCACACTCATGCAGGTGGGACAGTGCGTTAGCTTTTTTGCATCACGTTTAGGGCTGCCCATTCATTTCAGTGGGCTGCCCTCTGCGGGAAGATTGCAACAAATAAGTGCAATCACTTTTTTTTTTTTTTTAATCCTGCCACAGAAAAACACAAGGGAAGATTGTTATCATGGCATCTGGCACGTGAAAGCCCTGTGCGTTGATAAATAATGGCACCGCCTCGCGTCCGCAAAAGGAATGCATGTTTTTTGTGCATTGTGGGAATCCACACACGACTATGAAGCCTGCCTAAGACCAATACAGTGTGAACAACCGAATGTGTATACATTTGTATTTAGTTTTTTTAGTCTTTATTTTTGAGGTTGTAGCCTATGATGGTGCTTGGTAAAAGAGCGAGCAGATGTCTACCTGTAGCAAAGTTGAAAGGAGCCCCCCACGTATGTCTTTGATGTAACGCAGGTAGAATCCAACCTCAAACTAACAAAGTGTTAGATGATGAGGTCAAAAAATAATCCAAACCTGCAGAGGATCAGGCTATCCCTCAGGGGAAGGGAAATCTTGTCGACAGTAATACAGCTGGACTGCTAGAGCTGACTTCATAACGTGATTTCATTGTAGAATTATGCAGACATTGGATAAATCGCCACTGTCTTGAGCACTGCTGTCCACTGACGTAATGCATACTGCTTACAGTCTCTTCCATTAAGCTTTGCTGTAATTGACCTCAAACATTTTTCAGCTAGCTAAGTAAATGTTTCAATTACCGGCTCACATGAAAAAAACTGCAGAGAAATAGTGTAAAAAAAATAATGACTTTCCATAAGAATTGTGGAAACTTTTATGACTGTATCCACAGCAAATCAATATTAAAATGCTTTTATTTTATACCTTTTATGATATTGATTTCTGTGTGGAAGTCTGGAAATTAAGCTAAAAGAACAGGGAGAGAAAGGAAAAGAAGTTATATTTGCAAGCACAATTGATACGATTTAACTTTTATTACAGGAGCTCCTGGGTTTCAAGTGTGCACCCATTCTTAAAGGTAACCTGTCATTGCTCACCATTCCTTCTGGAAATTCTAGTTGCTGGGCTGTTGAGTCACTGACCTGGAACAAGTACAGAGATAAGATATTCTTATACTCATTTACAGCATGCATGTTCCAGTCTGTGACTCAAAGTATTGATGCTAGAAGGCTATCAAACCAGTATTTTTTTTAAAGGTGGCCAGCAATGTCCTTGGGTCACTATAACAGCCTGAGATCTTACATACAAACTCCTATGGGCCAGAGCTATTTTTACTATTTGAGCCTATTGATATCTGCAATAACCCTGTCATTTCTTTTAATAGCAAATTTACACATACATTTTGCAAAAAGTAACAATATATTTTATATATATATTTCTATTATAAAAATTCTATGTACCATCAGTTGTGTGCTACATATAGGTTCTGTTTACAAATAATAAGCATTGATTTATTACAAAAAAAAGATTTTTCTCGTAGCATTGCATTACAGAATAACAGGCTATTAGGTGTACAGACAGCGAAGTATCTGAGCTTTTATCATATGTATAGGTACCCATTCCATTCATAAATGGTAACCCCTTACTGCATCCACTCCACCTGTAAAACAAAAAACATCAGCCAGCAAATAAACAGAATCCATTATCCAAATCTCCTGTCTGCATGAACCTTTAATATGTATATGAAGCTTAATACAAGCCCTCCCTACATGTTACGTTCCTTTTAGTCATCGGTACATGTGAAATGGAGTCAGGTAACCAATGTACTATAGAAAGTATCACACTGCCCCTTCACCCTATATTTCCACTGCTCATTTTCTATTCTCTCATTAACCTTTGTCAACCATTCCCTAATTTAGGGGCTTTGACAGTTTTCCACAACACAGGCCACATCTCTCACATCAACCCCCTGCTCCCCTCCGTCCACCCAAACCAGCTGCCAAGGCATGAGAATACATGATTGTCACTCTAGTCCAACACTCTGTACCATCTAGGATAGTTTATATCAAGTCTCCTGTACTTTGTCAAGGTGATCCCCCAAGTCGCCCCCCCCCCCCCACTTCCTGAGGAAATATGGGTCTTTACAGAATTCTAGATCAAGAAGTTTTTAAGATGTAAGGAGTTTAGTGTCTGAGCCTCACAATAAGCATAATTGCTCAAATTCTGTCAGCCTCTGAGATGATCTACAGGTCTCACCCATACTCGTAAAGTATTGTAGCTGGATATATCTCCAGGAATCCTCTAGAAACCGACCCCATTTTACCCTGAGCTGGGCCAGGGGTTTAAATTTCCCATTTACTGAAAATTCACCACATAACACCTCCCCATCAGCCCCCCAGCTCCTTGGGAAATTCAAGATCCTCATTTGGGTTGAACCATGGGAATTGCCCTAGTGGGGTCAAAGGAGAACAAGCAGGAGCCAGAGGGTATTTCAATCTAACCCACACCTACAGGATTTTAAATGTAGGAGGCAAGGAATACGTAGACTCCTAAACCTGCAGGCCAACCAGGGGGCACAAACTAAATTACGTCCTGCACAGACCAATTTATACACTTATTGGGATTATTTTATAGACATGTAGCAGAATACATTTTGACCTAAACTTCATGAAGAAATTAGAGGTTTTTTTTTTGTTTTGTTTTTATTGGATACATTTTATAACAAAGTAGAAAGTATCCTTGTGTGTTTGTTTTTATTTTTAAATTTACATAATAAAAAATTAAATACCGCCATAGAAAACTGTGTGTGAGAAAAAAATTATATACATTTTATTTGGGTACAGTGTTGCATGACTCTGCAATTGCCAGTTAGGTCTCATGCACACTGCAGCTCAAAAAAAAAGCTGCTTTTATTTCAGTTTGAAGAAGCTTGCGCTTTTTTGTGCATTGTGCATGTTTTTATTGAGCTCCTTTTGAGCTCCTTTGAGCTTTTTATACTACCGTATAAACAAAGAAAAACTGGAACAAACGTTTTTGCGTGTTTTCGAGCTTCTTTGAGCTTTTTGAGCTCTTTGGGGCACTAGCTCCTCTCAAAAATGCGAGTTTGGTTGGGTTTTTTTTTCTGCCTGTAGGAGCATATGCCTGAAAAAGCCAAAGTGGGCATGGACACATTGGCTAACATAGAGGGGACTTTCCAAGCAGAAAAAATAAGAGCTCAAAAGCCTGTAGGAGCAGTTTCTTTGAGCTCCTTTGAGCTGCAGTGTGCATGAACCCTTAAAGTAGCACAGTGCTGAATAGAAAAAAAATGCCCTGGTCATGAAGGGGTAAAACTTTCTGGAGCTCAAGTGATTAACCACTTAAAGACCGCCCACCGCATAAATACTGCAGCATGGAAGCTTTATTGCGCGAAACGACGCAGCTGTACGTCGTTTCATGTAATAGATTCAGGGGGTGTAAACAAGGCGGATCCCCATTCTGATGGGAGGAGAGAGAGAGAGCAGTTGTTCCTAGTGATCAGGAACAGCGATCTCTCTCTACTCCCAGTCAGTCCATCCCCCTTACAGTTAGAAACACCTCCCTAAGGAACACTTAACCCTTTGATCACCCCTAGTGTTAACCCCTTCCCTGAAGTGCCATTTATACAGTGATCAGTGCATTTTTATAGCATGGATCACTGTATTGGTGTCACTGGTCAACAAAAAGTGTCATTTGGGCTCAGATTTGTCCACCGTAATGTCGCAGTCCCGCTAAAAATCGCTGATCAGACATTTTTTTCCAAAAAGTTTGACGGACCTAGAAATTAAACGTGTTTCAAATCTTTCCGACGGACTCGAGTCTGGTCGAAAAATCCGCTCGTCTGTATGCTAGTCCGACGGACTAAAACCGACGCTAGGGCCGCTATTGGCTACTGGCTATCAACTTCCTTATTTTAGTTCGGTTGTGCGTCATTACGTATGAATCCGTCGGACTTTGGTGTGATCGTGTGTGTCCAAGTCCGTCCGTTTGTAAGTCCGGCGCACCTACGCTACAAAGTCCGTCGGAAAGATCGTCGGACCAAGTCTGCCGTAAAGTCCGCTCCTGTGTACGCGGCAAAAGACTCCCTCTCCCTGTTATACCCAGTCATTGGAATAGGAAGTAATGGAAAATCTCCCCAGTGGATGCACAGTCAGCAATAAAACGTTTCTTTCTTTGATACTGATTGTTTTATGGATGTTTGGAAAAAGACTATTTACAAAAAGCGCAGTTTTGCCAGAGAATTCAGCTTTGGTAGAACCAGGGCTTTTTTTCAGGAGGAACTTGGTGGAACTCAGTTCCACCTCCTCTGGCTCAGACCCTTTGGTGCCTGCTCACCACAATCACTTGTAAACACAGAAGTCTGGTTTCTGTGTTTACAAGTGACAGCTCTGCACTCTGTATGTAATGCAATCCTGGTACTTAATGCCCCTTATAAGACCCTCCTTCTGTTTTTGTGAAATTTGACTGAACAGACCCAAAATTTGATGTGATTCGGAGGGTGTGTGTAGGGGGAGGTGTTTTGTGGGGCCGTGGTTAAGTTCCAGCACCTATTGTTTGAGAAAAAAAGCCCTGGGTAGAACTCATTTTATTTATGCCCCAAGCTAAGACATGTTACCTCTTGTGAATTATTATTTATTTATTTTTTTCATGGCATATGTTCTTTAAGGTTAACATAGCATTAATTTAAAACATTTGATAGGAATTGGTTAACTAAGGAATTTTCACGATTTCTAGTTCTATGTGGGATGCTCAGAGGGCTATGCAGATGAAAAATTGTCTTAGATATTTTGTTTAATAGCACGGTAGAGGTCTGACCAACTACAGGGCAGTTTTAATGTGGGGATCTCTTGCTCTGTTTTGAAGGTCCATTCCTATGACCATGAGACAAAGTAAGAATTTTGCCGCTGGCAGAGATGTGATAGCATGAAATTTTAAGCTGTAAAATACATGTGAAAAACAGTGCTTGCAGAAAATCGCAAATATAAATCAATACCTTAACATCTTTTACTGTCATAATCAAAAATACATCACTATATAAAAATATAAGTGAACAGTCTATTGAGTGCTCAAAAAATATATAATAATAAAGTGCAGCGGTGCTCCAAACTTGTTAGTGTCATGTGCCACACTCCCCTTTGGTGACCCCACTCACCAAAAGTACTGGAGCCTCAGCTTTGCAGTCTGGGGTCAGAAAAAGATGTGATCTAATGATCTGGTTATGTGAGGAATCGATTCTTAAAGAGTTCTCCAAAAAGGTATCCTTATATCCAAGTGGATTGACCATGCTCAATAAATGGGGAAAACAAAGAAGGAAATACCATTAAACCTAGGTAAATTGCGCAAACTAGGCACCATTTACAAGATGGCTGGATAAACAGGCATCTGTGTATAAGCATCTGAGCCCGCCGCTGGTTGGCGTGCATTCCACAGAAGGCAGAAGTTGCGTCAATGGTTAGCATAAACCGGAAGTGCGTCAACTCGTTTTGCCCCTCCTCCAGGGTGTCATCAAAGGACCTCTCACAAGCTGTGCCCAGATTGTATAATGAAAAGGGTTGAAATGACTGGATGGTCCTCAGTACAATACGGCACCTCATCCCAATGGGTTTACAATTGAGATATGCATCATAGAATAGAGGATTATTGCGGTGCCAAAAGAAAACTAAAGTACATAGGTAAAAATATACAATACTTTATTAACAAGGTTAAAAAAATAATACAATATTACATTTCAAAGGTGTGCACCAAAATGAGGAATTATAAAAGCGCAACAATTCGTAGCAAAGATTACAAGACTTAGCCTAGGAGCGTGTTGGCCAATCCTGTAAGCAGGTAATTGGAAGTCCTACATGTTTCGCCTAAAGCGGCTTCCTCAGGGACAGTTGGTTGTGGAGAGTGGTGGATGAAGGGCGCGTGATCAAGCTTACATCAAAACAAATAAAATTTATTTCGGAGGAAATAAAGAGCAAATAAAAGCAGTTGAATAATACCAATACTACGTATCATGCAAACAGGTGACAAAATATAAAATACATGAAAAATTAAAAATGGGTTAGGAATAACATGAGCCCATGTTGAGGCAGGTAATTAGAGTTGGCTAACGCGTTTCGAGGATGACCATCGCATCGTCCATTTTAGGCCGTTTTTTCCAACTAGCCATCAAGATGATGTACATACTTTGGCCTACTGGCATATAGAGACTGCACCCTGGCTCTCAAATAGGCTCTGATGAAGAGGTCATCCTCGAAACGCGTTAGCCAACTCTAATTACCTGCCTCAACATGGGCTCATGTTATTCCTAACCCATTTTTAATTTTTCATGTATTTTATATTTTGTCACCTGTTTGCATGATACGTAGTATTGGTATTATTCAACTGCTTTTATTTGCTCTTTATTTCCTCCGAAATAAATTTTATTTGTTTTGATGTAAGCTTGATCACGCGCCCTTCATCCACCACTCTCCACTTAGCCTTACCTGACCACCCCGGGGTCACTCTCTGGGCAGCGGGACAAGCAATTACCATCTCTTCAAGCTGTGCTACAGTTTACAATACTACCCTTTTCAAAACCAACTCAGACCCTCACAAGCGCAGGAGCAATTTTTCCTTATCCACAGTTGGTTGTACCTGTATCACTACTGTAAATTCTACAATGGAAAATTCATAATCGGATACAAAGTAATAACAGCAAGATGATGCACGCTACATTTAACATAGGTAAATTGTGTAGATTTTGTGGGATTGTCAGACATGATACAGACCACATGGAGCAAGCCGAATCCAATCCCCTCCACCCAAACCTCCCAAACACCAACCGGCATCCCAAAGTGCCTGTAGATGGAAAAATACCTACCCGCAGGTCGCCCGGGGCAGACGTGGAGGCAATCCGGAGCAACTCCAGGATATCAGGGCACATTAACCAGATTGTATATTGTTTGGGTAGATGGCGTAAGGATGCAAAAGAATGTAAAAACCAACCACATTGGAAGTGGCAGTGACTTTTCACCAGCACTGAGGGAAGAAGCATTTTAAGTGGTATATACCGTAAATGTCAATATGGAAATTGAGGGAGGGAACATGTAGTGAGATAAATGTAGGGCTGCCTTTGCTTATCTCATTTTGAAAATGCTAGTTACCTGGCTTTTTCTAGTATCAATAAAATATAAGGTTGATTTACTAAAGATAAATAGACTATTCACTTTGAAAAGGAACTTGCCCATAGTGGAAAGAATAAGGTGAAGTTCTGATGACTTTCATCCAATTATGTTTAAGCATAAATACTTTTTTTTTTCTTGGGTGTGTTTGGGTATACTTTGCAAAGTGAACAGCCTATTTCCCTTTGGTAAATACACTATTGAATTGGAACAAGCTTACACATGATCAAAAGTATGAGTCAAGTTAGAACCCCAGAGTTTAATACTTTCCCAAGTCAGTGACCTAGAAAATACTGACACCATTGAATTAGCTTACCATTTAGACTAGTATTTTTAGAAGGGGTCAGCAATGACAGCTTGTATACTTCCTTTTAATAATCAGTATGAGTTTCCTTTAACAATCTAGCTGCCAGGTCAAGCATGATCCAGCCTCTGGATTATTCGTGTTTTAATGAGTATTGTACTGGCATTCATGTCCGCACACTTGTTTATATGGGAGTAATATATTTATTAAAAGGGATGGGTTGATATATTATGGGCACCACATCCAAAATATAATAACCTTTAATGGAATGCCAAACCAAAGTGGACTATTAAGGTACAACCACGTCTTTACAGTTAAAATAGGTTCACTTTTTAATAACCTCCTAATAAAATATTAGTATGAATTGTTCTATTACATTGCTTTACTAATCATAACTGTCCCCATCCTGCACGTATCCATTTTCTTTTTTCCTATATGGCTTATCCAGTTGTATAATCATTTAAAGTTCTGTCACTATATGTTGCAATTCTGCTAGAGGGAATGTTGAGAGAAATCTCTACACCCATACCTCTAGTGACCGGTGTAGACCCAGAGGGGGGCAAAACTCTGACAGATGTTTTAACCCTTTCTCATGTCATCCTATGCGGTATCCCATATGAACACTTAAAGCCTGGCAAGCCGAAAGCCTAATAAACATTATGAGTTTTTTCTTCTGTGGGTTGAACAAAAAAAAAAACCCTGTCAGCTCTGGTCGGAGCTGCTGTACTAAAGATCCCCCACTTAGCTGTTTGTTTTCTGACAGGGGAAATTATCTTCATGATCATAATCCCAAGAAGACTCTAAATCAGGGGTCTCTAAACTTTCTAAATAAAGGGTCAACTTATTGTTCTTCAGACTTTAGAGGGACTTGACTGTTACCAAAAGTGGAAATTTTCCTGGCATCATTGGGGGGTAATCTGCCTTGTTTGGTAATAGGGGGAGGCATGGTGCCCCATCACTGGTGTCAGTGGGAGGAATAGTGCCCCATTGATGGTGTCAGTGGGAGGAATAGCGCCCTATTGCTGGTGTCAGTGTGAGGAATAGCACCCCATTGCTGGTGTCAGTGTGAGGAATAGTGCCCCCATTGTTGTCAGTGGGAGGAATAGTGCCCCATCTATGGTTTCAGTGGGAGGAATAGTGCCCCCATTGTTGTCAGTGGGAGGAATAGTACCCCCATTGTTGTCAGTGGGAGGAATAGTGCCCCCATTGTTGTCAGTGGGAGGAATAGTGCCCCCATTGTTGTCAGTGGGAGGAATGGTGCCCCGATTGTTGGTGTCAGTTGGCAGAATAGTGTCTTATATCAAGGGTCTGATAAAGGCAAGCAAAGGGCTGCATCTGGCCACCACTGCTCTAAATCAACAAAAACCTGATCTTAAACCAGAAAAGTAACAAAAACACCATATGTGTATTTTAGCTAGGAATCCAGTGGTTTGCCAAGAGTATGGCTTCCTTTCTATTTGGGTAGGCATAAGGTAGTCCATTTTTTTGCTGTGTGTGTGTGTGTTTGTTTTTTTTTTATCTGCTGAAGTAAACTGAAGAAAGGTGAAATCTGATTCGTTTGCTTGATCAATGTACTTGCTACATTAACTTTACTCAGAGAGTGGACATCCCCATTTGCTCTCCGTTACACTGTGCTTCTCCACAAGCCGCGTTTTAAAATATTCCATTCATCCAAAAAGGGCATGACTGGCCAGTGTAGATGGGCTTGATA
This sequence comes from Lithobates septentrionalis, assembly GCA_037952835.1. Classification (NCBI taxonomy): domain Eukaryota; kingdom Metazoa; phylum Chordata; class Amphibia; order Anura; family Ranidae; genus Lithobates; species Lithobates septentrionalis. The sequence continues at coordinate 270,572 of JBBDGP010002324.1, read as the reverse complement.
TGATGTGTGATAAAGATTACGGTGGATTCTATAAGATCAATAAGTGATGGATTTTTGAATTAATGAACTGTATGTATGTGTATTACTGTGCTGCCATGCACTTGGGTTTGAAGATTTTGCTTAGCCAGGTGAGCTGATTTAATGAGACTGGTATTCCTAAAAATTAGACCACAGTGTGTAGCTGACTTTTAATATGTGGACACTTACCTGTCCAGGGAGCCTGCGATATCGGCACCGCAGCCGATCTTTGGATTGGTTGTCGGGTGCAGTCGCCGCCATTCCTTTTAAGGGAACCCGGCAGTGAAGCCTTTTGGCTTCACAGCTGGTACCCTGCTGCGCATGCACGAAGCGCGCTGTGCTTTCCAATTGGTCCGGTGGTGGAGGAAGGAGGAGGGGGCCAAACTTCCGGGAGATCGGGCCGTGTCAAAAACAGGTACCCCCTCCCCCCTGAAAGGTGCCAAATGTGGCACCAGAGGGGAGAGGAGATGGATAAGTTGAAGTTCAACCCGTTGAGTGGAACTCCGCTTTAAATGTCCCATTTAGGGTTGCAACACCATCAGTGGCGGGCCCGTGCATTGTGTGCGGACGGGCGCTGCCCTCCCCTGACACCTCCGCCGCCCTCCCTTTTCATGTGCCCAGCCCCTTTCAGGACGCTGGACACATGAAATACTATGGCGGAGATAGGTGGGGGGTGTATTTTGAAGCACATGATTAGAGCCAAAGGCTCTAATAGGCTTCAAAATAGGGTGGGCTCGGGGCGCAGAGCACTGCGTCCCAATCCCACCCTGTTGTGTGGCATAGCAAATTCATTTTCTCTATTTTCACACTAGCATTCCTCCCTTCAAATCAGCAGGCAGGTCAGTGAGACCTGTCTGCCGATTGGCCAAAAGCATTAGGCGATCCTATTAGATGCCTAACGCTTTGGTGGAAGAGGAGACACGGCGGAGGAAGCCTGAGGAGCTGAGTGGACACAGGAGCCAAAGCTGCCACTTCCCGCCACTACAGAAGAAGAGGAGGAGGAAGGCCGTCACTCGGGCCATGCTGGGGGGGGGGGTACTGAAGTGAGAGGCGAGCTGGGGGACGTGCCTGGCTGCATGTGATGGGCACACGTGGCTGCATATGATGGGCACAATGGCTGCAATTTATGGGCACATTTTCTTTTGGAAAAGTCAAACACTTTATGGCTGTGTTTTGTACTTTGTATCAGTCTAACATTGGTAATTTTAACGATTAGGCCTCATGCCCATGGACTTTTTTGCAGCTTAAAAATGCCTCTCCATGTTAGCTTATGGCCTCATGCTCCCCATGGCGTTTTTGAGCTGTAAATGGCATAGCCGTTTTTAAGCTGCAAAAAAAAACCCAGGACCAGTGCGTTCTGAGGCTCCAGCGCTAGAGCTGTAAAACGTCAGATGCCGGCAAAAGGTGTTAAATGCGATTTAACAAGGCTTAACGCTGTGTTAAGCCTCGTCTGGCATTTCTGTCTCTATTCAAAATCAGTGGTTCATTATGGGAGCCCACTGATTTGAATAGAGGTCACACCAGAAGTCGGATCAAGAGGATCCGACTTGCGGTGCGACTTGTGTGCTGAGAATCTTGAGGGGGGAACCCAGGAAATTTTTTTTTTTTAAATTTGCGTGAGGTTCCCCCACCAAGATGATACCAGACCCTTTGGGTCTGGTATGGATCTTAAGGGGAACCCACACCACACCAAAAAAAAAAATGGCGTGGGGGTCCCCCCATATCCATACCAGACCCTTATCTGAGCACGCAGCCCGGCAGGTCAGGAAAGGGGGGGCGAGCGAGCACCCACCCTGGACCATACCAAGCCACATGCCCTCAACATGGGGGGTTGGTGCTTTGGGGCAGGGGGGGCCCTGCACCCCCCCACCCCAAAGCACTTTGTTCCCATGTTGATGAAGACAAGGGCCTCTTCCCGACAACCCTGGTCGTTGGTTGTCAGGGTCTGTGGGCGGGGGGGCTTATCGGAATCTAGGCACCCCCTTTTATTAAGGGGCCCCCAGATCCCGGGCCTCCCACCCTACCCATTCACCTGGGGAAAAAGTGTCAATAAAAAAACACACTACACAAGTTTTTAAAGTAATTTATTAGGCAGCCCCAGGGGTCTCTTCTGACTTCGGGCGTCTCTTCTGACTTCTCCGCTCTGTCCGGCCTTGTCTCCGCGCTCTCCGGCTTCTTCTCCACGCTCTCCAGCCTCTTCTCCACGCTCTCCAGCCTCTTCTCCCGCTGTCCAGTGTCTTCTCCTGGGCTCCTTCGCTATCTTCTGCTCTTTTGCCCACTCTTTTGCTAGCTCTTGCCCGGTCTTTTCCATTGTCTTCTTTCCTGTTCTTTTCTTCCGATGTTGACTCAACGCTCTCTCCTGATGTAATGCCGTGTACGCGGTGCGCAACAACTTATATAGGCATGGGGCGGGGGTCACCGGGTGATGTAATCTGTTGACCCTGCCCCTTATGACGTCACAGTCCCATCGTATGACCCCAACAACCAACGGCCAGGGTTGTCAGGAAGAGGCCCTTGTCTTCGAGGTGTTTTGGGGTGGGGGGGCGCAGGGCCCCCCCTGCCCCAAAGCACCAACCCCCCATGTTGAGGGCATGTGGCTTGGTATGGTCCAGGAGGGGCGGCGCTCGCCCCCCTTTCCTGACCTGCTGGGCTGCGTGCTCGGATAAGGGTCTGGTGTGGATCTTGGGGGGACCCCCACACCATTTCTTTTGGTGTGGGGGTTCCCCTTAAGATCCATACCAGACCAAAGGGTCTGGTATCGTCTTGGTGGGGGAAGCTCAAGCTAATTTTTTTTTAAATTTTCGCTGGGTTCTCCCAGAGACAGAGAAGCGTGGCTGAAAGCCAGCGCGGAGTAATGTGCATTGAATGCAATGCAAAACGCGGATAAAATCACGTTTTTAACGTCGCTTTTTTCTTGGCATCTGTACTGGCTTTACAGCCCGTTTTTTAAAAACGCATGTAGCCTAAGTCATTGCAATACGTATCTGCAACTAAGACCTATTATGTTGCACATCACTTGGATACAGAGGAAAATGAAAGTAAGTCTGTCTTTCTGGAACATATGTGTTATGCTTGCTGGTATGTGAGTAGGAGAAAGCTGATTCATCGTTATGATTCGTGCCGTTTTCTCACAGCCCGGAGCTCTTAACCTTCATCTGAACCATACCATGCCAATCCTTCATTATACTCTTCAGCGCAGAGTTTATTTTATACCTGTAGGGTGTGCCAGGCTTTTTCCATCACAATACAGGTGGCTACGTAGTTGTTTGTTTAAAGCAAGATAAACATTTTCCAGGGTTATGCTGGTTATACAAATTCACATTGTACAATTTTTTAAAATTTAATTTAAACCTTTAGAAAATCGAATACAAAAAATAGTGAAACAGTCTTTTCAGAAAAGACAGGTACCATAACAAATGCCTGGAATAGAATAACAGTCAATGCTTTCTGGATTATCGAATGTTAGGCCCCTTTTACACCAGCGGACTGATCGGGTCCGCCTGTCAGTTTTTCAAGTGGACCCTTTTGGACCACCCATTGTTCTCTATGGGGTGGCGGATGTCAGCAAACATGTGTCCGCTGACACTCGCCAGGCATCCGATCCAACACAATCCACTAAAAACAGACGTATGGCGATACATTCGCCATCCGTCCAGCGGATCGGATTGGATGACAATTGGATGGAAACAGACATGCAGTCTGTTTCCATTCGACCACCCCATAATGGAGAGTGGGCTGTGTCCACTCTGCATAGAGCAGACACAAACCTGCCATCCGCTTGCTTAGTGTGGATCAGCGCAGAGATCCCCCGCTGAGCAGGTGGATTCCGCTTGGATGGATCTGCTACATGTGAAAGGGGCCTTTATTGAAAAGACTTTATGTTCCAAGCATTGTATACCTTCGCTAGCTCTACTTTGTTTGAGTTTTGCCCTGTAAATCTTTAAAAAGGTAACGAACATGCAAACATGCAATCAAACACCTTGTGTGCATAAAAAGCCAGCCTATATCTAATTATACCATAACTACTGATACATTTGAAATAAACAGGTTCTGTGGCAGGTTGCCGCAGATAAAACGCGCAATTTGAATGTAACTAACCCAGAGTTCTGTAAAACCTAACATATTTTAATGTTCTGTAGCTACACATGTAAAAGAGATAAACGTAATGTAAATAGCCTTAAATTAAATGTGACACAAGAAATACATGATGGTTGCTATTGCTGACTTACCCTTCTGAAAATTCTAGTCGCCTGACTGTCATGCTGACCTTCTTTCTAGCAATTTTAGCACAAGGTCAGCAATGGTGGATATTGTATTTTTTGTTTTTAACAGTATATTAAACATTTTAAAGTTTATTTGAAAAAAAAAAACTGTTTCAGCATTCACACAGTCATTGCAAATAATCCCTGTAATTTGTCTAATATGTTTATTTCCTATGATTGCCAGTTCCCTCCAGTGGCCATAGTGCGGTGCTTTCCAGAAATACCTCGATCAGGAAAAGACTACATTTTGGCCACTAGATGGAGCTATTTTTTATTTATTTTTTAATAAATAGACTCTTTTGTGTATATGATTTGTTTGTAATTATCTGTGTAAATCAGTGGAAGCCTTTTTAATCTACTTCCATCTTAACCACTTGCCGACCAGCCGCCCTCATTATACTGCGGCAGGTCAGCACGATCCTGCGAACTGTCGTAGCTACACGTCGGTCCCTTTAAGCGGGATAGCAGGCGCACGCGTCAGCTGCACAGCGGGGGTGCGGACGCTCGTGACTGGCAGTCGCGATGACGAGAGGCAGAACAGGGACGTTTGTGTGTGTGTGTGTGTGTGTGTGTGTGTGTTTGTGTGTGTGTGTAAACACACACATCCCAGTTTTGTGAGGAGAAGAGAAAGAGATTGTGAGTTCCTACAAGCTGGGAACCACAATCTCTCATCTTCTATAGTCAGTCCCATCCCCCACAGTTAGAGCACACACAGGGAACACAATTAACCCCTTGATCGCCCCCTAGTGTTAACCCCTTCCCTGCCAGTGACATTTATATAGTAATCGGTGCATTTTTATAGCACTGATCGCTGTATAATTGTCAATCGACCCCAAAATGTTTCAAAAGTGTCCGATGTGTCGGCCATAAAAATCTCGATAAAAATTGCAGATCGCCGCCATTACTAGTAAAAAAAAAATGCCATAAATCTATCCCCTATTTTGTAGACGCTATAACTTTTGCGCAAACCAATCAATATACACTTTTTGTGATTTTTATTAACAAAAATATGTAGAAGAATACATATCGACCTACACTGAGGAAACAATTTGCTATTTTAAAAAAAAAAAATTGGGGCTATTACAGCAAAAAGTACAAAATATTGTGTTTTTTTTTCAAAATTGTCGCTCTTTTTTTTGTTTTATAGTGCAAAAAAATTAAAACCGCAGAGATAATCAAATACCACCAAAAGAAAGCTCTATTTGCGGGAAAAAAAGGATGTCAATTTTGTATGGGTACAGCTACGACTGCGCAATTGTCACTTAAATCAACGCAGTGCTATATCGCAAACAATGGCCTGGTCATTGAGCAGCCAAATCTTCCGGGGCTGAAAAAAAATGGACCTTCGTGGTTGATAGCTAGAGACCATATGATATAATCAGTCTAGACTGAACTTTGGAACAGCTGTTAGTTTTTTGTTTTGTTTTTTGTTGCTAGATAGAATGAGATCTATTTGGCAACACCATAAACTAATATGAAAACTGGCATTATTGAATACCTCATTTAGATTAATGATTCTCAGGTTCTTATGCCAAGTTTCACTTGGCCACTTTTTGAAATAGTAATAGGACATTTTATATAGAGCTTTTCTGGATTCAGTACATTCTTCACTGGCTTAGAACAAGTATATTAATCGGGGAAGTCAGAGTAAAGTTTGAAGTCCTTGTAAGTATATGTCTTCTAGGTTCAGTGACAAGAAACAAGAAGGTTAGTACAAAAGCCATACAACTAACGCTTTTTAAGCTACTTTCACACTGGGGCGGTGCTGGCGTTAGCGGAAAAGCGCCACTAGCGGCGCTTTACCGCTGTTATAGCCGCGCTATTCTGGCACTAGCAGGTGCTTTTAACCCCCGCTAGCGGCCGAAGAAAGAGTATACACCACCCCAAAGATGCTGCTTGCAGGACTTTTTTTCCCGTCCTGCAAGCGCACCGCCCCAGTGTGAAAGCACTCGGGCTTTCACACTGGGGTGGCTTGAGAGGCACTTTTCAGGCACTTTACAGGCGCTATTTTTAGCGCTAAAATGCCCGAAAAGCGCCCCAGTGTGAAAGGGGTCTTAGGGTGAGAAGTCTGCAATGGCAGTCTGTATATTTTGCTCAGGAAGAGTTTCCCGATAAATACACAGATGAAATGCATATATGGGGACTATTTTACCTTACAAAGGATTTGTATTTTTGTCCCTACAATTCTGAGACTTGGGCCCCTTTCACACTGGGGCGGTAGGGGGCGTCGGCGGTAAAACAGCGCTATTTTTAGCGCTGTTTTACCGCGGTATTCGGCCGCTAGCGGTGCAGTTTTAACCCCCCGCTGGCGGCCGAAAAAGGGTTAAAACCCCTCGTATAGCGCGGCTATAGCCGCGGTATTACCATGGTATAGCCGCGCTGTCCCATTGATTTCAATGGGCAGGAGCGGTGAAGGAGCGGTGAATACACCGCTCCTTCACCGCTCCAAAGATGCGGCTTGCAGGAGATTTTTTCTTCTCCTGCCAGCGCACCGCTTCAGTGTGAAAGCCCTCGGGCTTTCACACTGAACAAACAGCGGAGGCTGTTTAGGGGCGGTTTGCAGGCGCTATTTTTAGCGCAATAACGCCTGCAAACCGCCCCAGTGTGAAAGGGGCCTTACACAGCTTTGCCACACAACATACCTCTGGCAGGACATGAGACTTAATTTTTCTCTCTCGGGTAGAACTTATAGGCCTACTTGCTCCTTTACCAGTTTGTGCCTGGATTGTGAATAGAGAAGCAACAGGTTGATGATCTGTCACTCTGCTTTTTCCTCCTATCATCATCCCCTTACAGCACATGAGTACCTCAGGAACAAAACTGATGTTCTCCTTGTGCTGCTTCTCCCTCTCCCAGCCACAGCTCTGCAATAAAAGGGATTGCAAGAGACCCAATCGTACTGCATCATATTGGAGTACTTATCACTGTTTGCATTTAAAGGAGAAGTACAACCAAATCTTGTTTGGCTGTACTTCTCCTGTGGATCACAGGAGTGCAGTTCATTCTACACTCCTGTGACCCATTTTCAGCTGACAGCGGCTCAAGCAAGATCGTGACAATGGAGTCTGGATCCGCCCACATGCCTGGACTGGCACTCGGCTCAGCCTCTCAGCGAGGTGCTGAAAGGCTGAGCCGGTTGCTTCTGCCCCCTCCACAGCCCAGCTCTCCAGTGAGTGCGGGGGCAGGACCCTCTTTAACGCAGGGCAAACGGGGCACCTGCCCAGGGCCCAATCTTTGTTGGGTAGCCTAAAGCATTGAGGCCGCGCTGCCTGCGAATTGGGGCCCGATGGCGGCTTTGCAGAGCGCACAGAGGACACGGGAGGCTGTATTCCCGACCTAGCCAGCAGAGAGGGGGTGGAGCCGGGAGCTCCACTGATGCTCTAACCCCACCCGATGCCTGTATGCTCGGGGGGGGGAGCAGTTGTAGTGAGAGCAGAGAGTGGAAGCCCCACCCCGGGACCTCTAGCTGTATGCAGTTTGCTCGGATGGACAGGTATGTCCTTACACCCATAAAATGCCTGACTGCTGAAACCCTGAGCTGTGTTATTCAACTGTAAAGCTGTGCATTGCTGAAAGTTCTCTGACCATCTCCTGTATAATGTCTGCAGTCTCTGATTTTCTCCTGTAGCATGTCCGCAGTCTCTCCTGCAGTATATTTGCAGTCTCTGACCCTTTCCTGTAGTATGTGTATTGATGTGCAGCTTTACTTGCTTAATTATTTGGAATCGCTCCAGTGCTCAGTGAGTGGTAATGATGTGCATTAACCTGTAGCAACCAATCAGTGAACAATAGTAATCTGCTGTAATCGGTAGCAACCAAACAGTGAGTGGTAATGATGTGCTGTAAATCCTAGCAACCCATAAGTGAGCGCTAATAATGTGCAGTAACCTTTAGCAACCAATCAGCAAGCAGAAATTATGTGTTGTAACCTTTAGCAACCAGCCAGTGAGCGGTAGGGAAAGTCTGTAACCTCTGGCAACCAATTGCAATCGCTGTGTGATCTGCTGCAGTAAACTAATTTTGAGTCCACCTGCTATTTTTTGTCTCAGAATGGAGGGGGGGCCCAAGAAAACATTTGCCCAGGGCCCAATCGATATCAAAGATGGCCCTGGCGGGGAGGGGGGGCAGAGCAGAGAGCTGGTGACTGACAGTCACCAGCTCTTTAGTCAGGGAGCTATAAGAACCGAGCGATCGGCAGTGTCTGATCGTCCGGTTCTCAGTGTTAGAGCCGAAGGGGGGGGGGGCAGATGCAGCATCGCACCAATGCTGCATCCACCTAGGTAAGTACGAATCTGAAAAAAAAAATCCATACTTCTTTTAATATATATATTTACAATCTCTTAATAAACACAGACCTGCATTATTTGTGTCTTTTATGTCATCCTGGAGTTCTTCTTCAAGATAAGTTTCCTAGGGCCTGTGTTGATGGGCTTTGAACCTGTGTCAATGTCAATGTCACATTGGTTTAAGATACTTTTGGGATCATGAACCACAACTTTCACCCCCTTTCTTCCCAGACCAATTTTCATTGCTCTCGCACTTTGAATGACAATTACTCAGTCATGTTACACTGTACCCAAAGGAAAGTTTTATCATTTTGTTCACACAAATAGAGCCTTTTTTGGTGGTATTTATTCACCGCTGGGGTTTTTATTTGTTGTAATATAAGCGAAAAAAGAGCAAAAAGTTTGAAAATTAAAACAATATTTTCTACTTTCTGTTTTAAAAGAAATCCAATAAAATCCCATTTCATCATAAATTTAGGCCAGAATGTATTCTGCTACATGTCTTTGGTAAAAAAAAAATCCTGATAAGTGTATGATAATTGGTTTGTGTGAAAGTTATAGTGTCTACAAGCTATGCTACATATCACTGAAAATTGATCAATCCTGATGTACCGACTGCCTCATTTCTTGAGGCCCTAAAATGTAAGGCCAGTACAAATTATACGATTAACCACTTGCCGACCAGCCACCGTCATTATACTGCGGCAGGTCGGCATGATCCCGCGAACCATCGTAGCTATACGTTGGTCCCTTTAAGCGGGATAGCAGGTGCGCGCGCCCACTGCACATCAGGGGTGCTGGTGCTCGTGACTGGCGGTCATGATGACTGCCGGCCTTGATCGATCGCGGGCACGAGAGGCAGAACATGGACTTGTGTGTGTACACACACATCCCAGTTCTGTGAGGAGAGAGAGAGAGATCGAGATTTCCGAAGAGCTGGAAACCACAATCTCTCATCTCCTATAGTCAGTCCCATCCCCCACAGTTAGAACACACACATAGGGAACACAGTTAACCCCTTGATCGCCCCCTAGTGTTAACCCCTTCCCTGACAGTGACATTTATACAGTAATCGGTGCATTTTTATAGCACTGATCGCTGTATAATTGTCAATCGACCCAAAAATGTGTCAAAAGTGTCCAATGTGTCCGCCATAATGTCGCAGTCTCGATAAAAATCGCAGATTGCCGCCATTACTAGTAAAAAAAAAATAATAATAATAAAAATGGCATAAATCTATCCCCCATTTTGTATACGCTGTAACTTTTGCGCAAACCAATCAATATACAGGGGGTCCCTGGGTTACAAACAAGACAGGGACTGTACGTTTGTTCTTAAGTTTAATCTGTAAGTCGGAACAGGTACATTTTTTAAGTGTAGCTCCAGCTAAAAAAAATATTTTTAAGTTTTTTGGATAGCTTAGGGAAGGGTTAACACCCCTGTAACATTTGTTTTGCTGTGTGTGCCCCTGTTCAGAAGATTTCACCTCACTTTCTGTCCCAATGACAATTGCATTTTGAAAATTTTGGGTTGTTGTGGAAACAAGGATAAAGCATCAGTGGAGGTACCTTTTCCCCATAATAGCTCTTACAGGAGTGAATTTCCCTTCCTAGGGAAGATTTCCTCTCACTTCCTGTTGTCTCCTTCCGTTTGTAAGTAGGAGTCGTTTGTAAGTCGGATGTTTGTAACTAGGGGACCCCCTGTACACTTATTGCGATTTTTATTACCAAAAATATGTAGAATACATTTCTGCCTAAACTGAGGAAAAAATTTGCTTTTTTTAAAAAAAATTGGGGCTATTTATTACAGCAAAAAGTACAAAATTTTGTGTGTTTTTTTTTTTTTTCAAAATTGTCGCTCTTTTTATGTTTATAGCGCAAAAAATAAAAACCGCAGAGATGATCAGATACCATCAAAAGAAATCTCTATTTGTGGGAAAAAAAGTACGTCAATTTTGTTTGGGTACAGCGTTGCACGACCGCGCAATTGTCAGTTAAAGCGACGCAGTGCCGCATCGCAAAAAATGTCCTGGTCATTGAGCAGCCAATTCTTCCAGGGCTGAAGTGGTTAAGCATAGGCTGGATGTGTGAAACGCGTGTACGTGACTAAAAATCTGGTATATCCTGGTGATTTTCAATAAAGGCACGTTTTTGGAACCTTTGGATGTGCAGCCATTTCTTCTTTTTACAAATATCCCCAAATGGCCCATTTTTGTAAAGATGACAGTCCAAGGTATTTAGTAAGAGGCATAGTGAGTTTTTTTAAGTTGCAGTTTTTGGCCCACAAATGTTTGGAAAATAAATATTTTTTTATTTATCTTTTTTCTCCACAAAATTGTCATATTAACAAGTTTTCTCACACATGGCATAGCTAAACTTGCAATTACATCCCAAAATATATTCGGCTACTCCTCCCGAGTATGGCAATACCACATGTGTGAGACTTTTCCACAGCCAGGCCACATACAGAGGCCCAACATGCAGGGAGCACGTCAGGTGTTCTAGGAGCATAAATTTCACATTAAGTTTCCTGACAACCTATCACATTTTTGAAGGCCCTGGAGCACCAGGACAGTGGAATTACCCATAAAACGACCTCATTTGTATGAGGCATAATGAGTCTTTTGAACATGTCATTTTTTTCTACAAGTTTTTGGAAAATGTGGAAAGAAAATTAAAACTTATTTTTTTTGTATACAAAGTTGTCAATCTATAAGATATTTCTAACGCATAGCATGCACATAGCAAAATGTGCCCCAAAATATATTCTGCTACTCCTCCTGAGTATGGCAATACCACATGTGTGAGTCTTTTCCACAGCCTGTCCACATACAGAGGCCCAACATCCAAGTAGCACCATCAAGCATTCTAAAGGCATAAGCTGCACATTTAATTTACTGACGACCTATCACATTTTTGAAGTCCCTGGAGCACCAGGACAATGGAATGGAGTATATCGAAAGCCTCCTCGCTGCTGAATCATTTTATTAGCCATGTTGACAGATTACTGGGACAGATGTGACAGATGTTGATAACTGGGGCAGATGTGCACTGGGACAGATAATTTTACTGGGACAGATGTGTGGTGTTTTTCACTGTGTGGGGACACTGTTTTGGGGACACTAGCTGGGTGATCCGTGTGTAAAAAGTGATCACTGGCTCACAGCACAAATCCGCTCCTTCTCCTCACTGACAGGCTCTTTGTAAGGAGGAGGAGAGCCGATCGCCTGGCAATGGCTCTCTATTTACATTTACATGATGGCTGTGATTGGGGGGACACAAGCGCATCGGGATCGCGCAGCTGCTTGATTCTGCTCTTTCTGAGGGACGTTCAGGAACGCCCATTTAGAAGGAGAAAACGCCCACCCAGCCGTTTCATATTCAGTGGCCGGGTGGGAAGAAGTTAAAGTAGTACTATAGGCAAAACCTTCTTTTTTTTTTTTTTTTTTTTTGTATTTTTTTCATTTTGGATAGAGCAAGGGAAACCACTGTCGGATTTTTTTTTTCACCATCTGTTTCCCATTGTGGAGATTTCCCTACACTTCCTGTCCCATAGACAAACAGGAAGTGATAGGAAAACCCTGAAAATTAAGGGATCTCCTTGGATTCCCAGGCCACCATAACCATTGTCCCCATTGGAAAGTTTTTCCTCTATTACTTTTTTGGGGACAACCCAAAATTTTGGATTTTCTTTTACTTTCAATGATAACGGTAAACAGGACAAATCGAGAGGATGAATCTCTTAATGGGGTTACAGACAGCAAAAAAAACGGACAGGTGCTCTAATCAATCTCCGCTGTGTCCAAAAGTAAAAAAAAGTGCCTTTAGTTACACTGTATAAATGAATTGACAGGTGCATTAGACCAGCAGTTGACTTCCTTCTTACCTGAAAGTTATCTGCTGTAAAGTGGCATTAAACTCCTGAAAATACTCACTCCACCTTCCAGCGATGCTGCAGTTACATCCCTCACTGGCCACTGTCATCTTCTCCCTGGACTGTTCCTGGGTTCTGGGTGTTCGGCCTCTTGATTGGCTGATGAGGAATGACATCATTCCATGCATGCACATGTGAGTAAGTCTGTCCAGCACAGCCGGATTGTAGCGGGAATGCCCACTGAGATGCTTGCGGGCAGCTCAGTATACATTCATAGAAGACTGCGAGCAGGCAGGGTAAGCCTTTATTACAGAAGAGACAGCATGTGTCTTCTACAATAAAGAGCTGCGTGTTTGCAGGTTTTTAGTTAGGTTTAATTCTGCTTTAAGCAGGCTTGCACAGCTATATTTGTATGGGAATGCAAAAACCGTTTGGTGTTAACAAAAGCTCCTTGGCACAGGCCCTGTTCGCTTGACTGCAATTCACAAAATTTAATGCCAATACACCAACCCCACCTTCTTGCCTGCTTCAAACACTGCTGTAGATTTCGTCACATGCCTCTTCTTATCTATGCTAGTGCACACCTTGCAGAAACAAATGATGTTCAGAGTTTATTTTTAGCGTGTCCCTCTAAACTTAGGAGAAAGTGAACCTGTTTAACTAGTAAATATTGCAGATTCTATAATTGCATGCCTTACAGGGCCTATAATTTCATGCCTTGGCACTAATAAATGCTAGTTTAAAAGCAAAAGTTCAGGGCTTGTTCCAAAACTTAGCATAGTAACCTGAAGTGGAAACACGTTAATGACAATTTTTTTTTGCCAAAGCTCATGTCAGTTGACGTACATTTTCAGTACTGTAGTGATAGAAATTTGTGTTGTAATCCTTGACATTTCATACCTTATCTTGTTCTAGACTGTACAGCTACCAAGACTTGTGCTCCAGCTGTGCTTTACTTGTTAAAACAGTGAAGATATTTTAGGAATGATGCCACAATTTTGAGCAGACCTGTTTACAACAGAGTGATGTGTTTTCAGTGAAGTGAGATCCTTTACCAAAAGAGAGAGAGAACAGAAGCTGAGTAGACAAGTGTTTTACCTTACACACTTCACTTGCGTTTTATTACATAGTAGCGCTACAAAAACTGTTGGCACTATATAAATCCTGTATAATAATAATAAAAATAGCTGGTTACATATATATATGCATGAGTCCAGTTGATGAAATAAACATCAGATCCCAAAAAATGTATAGAAAGCGTATCCAAACAAAAATCTTGGGACTTTAAAGGTGTTGAAACCTTCTGTCAGAGTAATACAGCCAACTACATTGCTAAAAAAGAATCACATTTATTAGAAAATTCATTAAAAGGAATTTGGGGTGACAATCCCCCTAAAAACATGAAATCGGCAAATCTGTGAAGCAATTTGGCTCCACAGCATTGAGGACTTGACCATACCTGTTTCCATCTGTGTTTGAGGCAGTGTTAATTTTGGCAGCAAATTTCGATTTAGTTTTAGTCTTAGGACTAAAATGTCATTTTAGTTTTAGTCCCATTTTAGTCTTCTGCAATTATTTTAGTTTTAGTCGTATTTAGTCGACTAAATCTCCAGTACATTTTAGTCAACTAAAATGTCCTACGTTTTAGTCGACTAAAATCTCCAGTACATTTTAGTCGTCTAAAATCGAATGGGTGTAATTAAATTGTAATGCATTAGTTAACATTTCTTTACAATTTCCAAACTCATTATATACAGGTGGAGTGAAAAATCTAATATGTTATTATTTATGGTATTGAGGTATGAACATGCACTACAGACCAGTGTTAATTTTGAGGTCAAATTTCAATTTAGATTTAGTCTTAGACCCCTTTCACACTGAGGGCGTTTTGCAGGCGCTATAGCAATAAAAATAGCGTCTGCCAAACGCCCTAAAACAGCTGTTCCATGCACTCCAGTGTGAAAGCCCCAAGGGCTTTCACACTGGAGCGGTGCGCTGGCAGGGCATCAGAAAAAGTCCTGCCAGCAGCTTCTTTGGAGCAGTGAAGGAGCGGTGAACTCTCCACCACTACTCCCTATTGAAATCAATGGGGCAGCTCTGCGATACCGCCGGCAAAACGCTGCTCCGGCGGCGTTTTGCGGGCGGATTTAACCCCTTTTTGGCCGCTAGTGGGGGGTTAAAACGTTAATAGCGCCGCTAAAACGACAGTAAAGTGGCGCTAAAAATAGCGCCGCTTTACCGCTGACGCCCTAGGCAGGGCAGTGTGAAAGGGGTCTAAGTCTTTTGACTAAAATGGCATTTTAGTTTTAGTCTCATTTTAGTCTTTTGACTAAAATTCCATTTTAGTTTTAGTCGTATTTTAGTCATCTCAGTTGCTTTAGTTTTAGTCATATTTTAGTCAACTAAAATAGTATTAATTTAGTTGACTAAAATGTTTTAGTCATTTTTAGTCGACAAAATTAACACTGGTTTGAGGTCAGCATAATACTGGGACTATGCAAGCTGGTTTGTTTGGATGACTTTTAAAGATACAGACACTTATGCCCTAGTTGAGGGACAGACATAGGACCTACCTTTCCCTGGCCCCTAGTGGGTATTAGCAGGAACCCTGAGACTGCTATCCTGTTTGGGCGGCTGTCACTCCTGTATCGGCATACCATGATATGCCATTCACGTTCTTACTGCGCCTAATATAGCAACCTGTGACTTACCTGCACCCTTTGAGGGATTTGATGTTGCTCCTTTTTTGCATATTGTCGACCACACCTCATAGCACCCCTGAGGAAGCATTCAATGCAAAATGCTTTGGGACAAAGCGCTGCAGAGCCCTCCCCACTTACCCCTTGTCTAGTTGAATATATTCTTAATATCTAATGGTATCTTATCACTATCTTAATAAGATATTAAGATGATATTTTAATTTTTGATAGTTTCGACGTGCATCTTATCGAACACAATATACAGGGATATGGGAAATGACTATCTACACGAACACACACCCCAACATAGGTTGAACTGGATGGGCTATTGTTTTTTTCCAACCTTACCAACTATGGTTTGTTAATTTCATGTTTTTAGGGGGATTGTCACCCCAAACTCCTTTTTAATGAATTTTCTAATAAATGTGATTCTCTTTTTTTAACAATGTATGGTAGTTTGGCTGTATTACTTTGGTTTCAACACCTTTTGAAGTCCAATGATTTTTTTTGTTTGGTTACTCTTTCTAATAATAGCTGTCAACATTTTAAAATGATATGATGATGATATCAGAACTGTGGAGGCTGTGCCCCAAACAAAACAGAGGACTTACGGGTTCGTCTTTAGGCTCCCTGCATGTTCCTCATTATTGCAATTGTTCCTCATTACTAACTTCCTGAGCCTTGTTCTGCACTGCGTTGCAGCGTGAAGGTGGCCATCTTGGTCAATGCAAAGCTTTGCTTCTTTATCTGCTACCTACCCCTCTGATCGCTGGTGGGGGAAAATTCAAGAAACAGCAAGAGAGGAAAAGGAACCACAAATCCACAGTGAAGTGGAGCAAAAGCAGGGAGATCCTTGCATGGCTAATTCTCAGGGACAGCTTTCTTTTCAGCAAAAAAAAAAAAAACTGTGAGCGGCACAGTAACAACATTACCAAATCTTACTTAAGGGCTTATTCCTATAGACATATAAAAAGAAAAGAAAAAAATTCTGGTTAAAGCTTGTCAATGCCTATATAGTTTTAAAGTGATACTTATCTGCTCTGTGCAACGTTCTTGCATAGAATGGTCCCTTACCTCTTCTTTAGCGGTTCCCCACTGGTGCTGTTCACGTCTTCTTCCTGCGGGGAACGCCATAGCAATCGATGTGTTTTTAACACCACCTGCCCTGCATTGGTGATCGGTACCATTATTATTATAAATCCCTAGCCCCCTCAGCATTGATGATCAGTGCAGTGTTTTCCTTTAACCCCCCCTAGTGCAGCAGCAAAATTTAACCTTACTTGATCGAACACTCCCACGCTGTTCTCTCTCTCTCTCCCTATCTGGCTGGGACTTTAGGCCCCTTTCACACAGGGCGGAATCTGTCCAAGCGAATTTGCCTGCTCAGCAAGGAATCTCTCCACTGAGCAGATGGATGACAGGTTTGTGTCCGTTCCACTATGCAGCCCACTTTTCTCTATGCGGAGGTCGTATAGAAAAGGACTGCATGTCTATTTCCATCTGATTGTCATCTGATCTGCAGGACAAATAGCGAATGTATTCCAATCCGTCTGTCTTTAATGGAATGGATGTCGGTGGGGGACAGCGAACACATGTCCACTGGCATCCGCCACCCTATAGAGAATAATGGGTGATCCAATTGGGTCTTCCTGAAAAACGGACAGGCAGACACAATTGATCCACTAGTGTGAAAGGGGCCCAACTTGTATTGCCAGGCATAGATCTTTCCGCCTGACAGTATTGTCTGCTTTCGATGCTTGGTTCTAAAACAGAGAGGTTTTCAGTGCCCACGCCATGATACAGCTCTGCAAAGTCAGCAGATCCCTAACAGGTGCTGGACATGGCGGGTCACAATCAAAGAACCGGCAGGTTGCTCCTTGGGCAACTAAGCCTTACATGATCTCACTGTGCAGATTTATAGATATTATTCTGAAGGCAAGGAAATATACTGGTAGGTATCAGGAGGAATTCAAGACAAAGATACATTTTTTTAGGCTACTGCTTAGGCAGAATCAACATTTCTAAATGTTCTCTATAGCAAATTTTTGAACTTTTTGTGTTCAGGTTCATTTTAACTGATGTGCAGAGTAGCATTTCAATCAGCACAAATTACTGCCTTAGATTGTAGGTGGACAATATATATTGTTAAAATAAAGTTGAAGCACTTTTTATTTTTCATTACTGCTCTGCAATAAATAGCATTAACGCATACAGAAATAAATATAACAAAAAAAAAAGTAAAAGTCCGGTCAAAACCTAAACCTACTTCGACGCCCATTCTAAGCCTTATGCTAACTACCATGTAAAGGAAAGATCTGTATACTACCCTAATCTAGGGCCAGTTTCAGGGGAGAGGAGAGAGCAGTGACAAGCAGCCGCAGAGACTGGGCTTTCACGTCACCTATATACTTAGTTGGGGACACTTGTCTGCTCTCCCCCTTTTACCCTGAAGCTGGCACTGGTAACCGATCCTGTGACTGGACCTTAGTGCCCTTAGATTAAGTATATACATCTTTTCTTTACAGGATAGTTAGCATAGGGCTTAGAATTAAGTTGGGGGGTAGGTTTAAAGCGGTTGTAAAGTTTCAGCTTTTGTTCCCTTAAAATACCAAACCTGTTATACTTACCTGCGCTGTACAATAGTTTTGTACAGACTTACCCTAAACCTCCTCTTCTGGCACTGTCCGCTCTTCCTCTTCTGTGTCTGCCCCCATAGCAAGCGTTTGTTACGGGGCAGATGTGTGGGCTCACTCCCAATCCGGGCTGTGTGTGCCCATAGATGCACACTGTGAGACCTGGCCACGCCCCCCGCACCCTCCTCACAGCATTTGATTGACTGCAGCAGGAGACAATGGCGAGAGAGGGTACAGCGATGCTGCTTTCAGGCACTGCTCTAGATCGAAAGAGGAGCCAGATAAGTATTTGCGGTGGGGGGGGGGGGGGGGGGCGCTGGTACTGGAAGGTTTTTTACCTTAATGCATGAAAGTGGTTCTAAAGGCAGCAGGTTTTTTAATCTTAATGCATTTGATGCATTGAGATAAAAAAAACCTTCCGTGCACAAGCCCACCCTAATACTTACCTGAGTCCCATCTCTATCCAGCGATGTTGCACGAGAGCCTCGGCTGCCCCGGGACTCTCCCTCATTGGCTGAGACAGCAGCGGGAGCCAATCAAAGTCAGTGAATGGACACACAGAGCAGTGGCTCAGCTCTGGTGCCCCCATAAGAAGCTGCTTGCTGTGGGGGCACTAGACAGGAGGGAGGGTCCAGGAGCGCCGGCGGGGGACCCGAGAAGAGAACGATCTGGGCTGTTATATGCAAAACCACTGCACAGAGCAGGTAAGTATAACATGTTTGTTAAAAAAAAATATGAAACGTGAAAAAAAAGAGACTTTAATATCACTTTAAGGTAAAATGCATTCTCTGCATTAAGGTAGAAAACCTCTGTGCTGTGCATCTAATCCCCCCCCCCTTCCCTTTTCCAACACATACCTGACACCACTCGATCCAGCGCTGTTCCCCCCGGCAGCCCAACTCTCCTCTCTTCCTCCTTTCACAGATGACGCATGCAGCAGTGGAAGCCATTGACTCCCATTACTGTCAGTCATATCCTGTGACAGAGTGGGTGGCGGGGCGTAGCCACACTCTGTGCCAGTAGATGCACATAGCCTGGCTTGGCAGCAAGCCCATTGGACCCCCAAAGGAAGCAGCTTACTATGGGGGCACTCTGAGAAGAGGAAGAGCCAGGAGTGCTGGCAAGGGGACCAGATAAGAGGAGGTTCAGGGCCACTCTGTGCAGTACCATGTTTATTAAAATGTTTAAAAAATAACTTTTACAATCACTTTAAGTCTTTAGAACTACTTTACGTTTTTAGCTAGGCTTTGACCAGACTTCTACTTTATTCAACTACTGTATAAAAGGAATCTGTACAGAAGGTGGGGATTTGCAAGAAGAAATATTTGAAAGCAAAACTGGAGACCGTGTGGCTATTAAAGTCAGGGACAGTTGACAACTATGGTACGCACTGTTGAATGATCTGTGTCAAGGTCAGATGTCTAGGCAATGAGACCAATCTGCTGCCATATTATCTGTGAGAAACATTCAGTGTTTAGACATCTGTCATTGCAGATGCAAAACTGCAGGTCTAACTAGAGCAGGTTTGGATAGTAGTTGTCTAGCAATTTTTTCAGATCATAGCAAGTTTATAAGTGACCTCTATGTACCACGGTTTACCTAACCTTGGAGAGTAAAAAATTTCCTGTTTTGACACCTCTCTGATTCTGGGGGTACAAAGAAGGAGTGAACGCGATATTCGATGTGAGCTTGTTTTCGGAAATTCCGACCGTGTGTAGGCTCCATCGGACATTTGCTGTCGGAATTTCCGACAACAAAAATTTGAGAGTTGGATCTCAAATTTTCCGACAACAAAATCCGTTCTCGGAAATTCCGATTGTGTGTACAAAATTCCACGCATGCCCGGAATCAAGCAGAAGAGCCGCACTGGCTATTGAGCTTAATTTTTCTCAGCTCGTCGTACATCATCGCGTTCTTCACGTTCGGAATTTCCGACAACATTTGTGTGACCGTGTGTATGCAAGACAAGTTTGAGCCAACATCCGTCGGAAATAAATCCACTGTTTTGTTGTCGGAATATCCGATCGTCTGTACGCAGCATTAGACCAGCAGATTTAGATGGACTTGGATAACAAATTAAAGCTGAACTCCAGCCAACACTTTTTTAGCAGTTACAGCATAATGTTGCCTCCCCACCACCTGTTTAAACCTATAAAAGCCTGCACCACTATGCCATACCTGTGTAAATAGGTCTCATTCAGCAACCGGTACTGCCTTCTGTTGCTCCATGATTCTAAGCATTGTGGCCAAAGCACGTGTATACACCCGTATGGCTGCTTTTGTAGCTTAGGGCAATCAGATGGGGGGGTATGGCCATGTGGTTTTTACTGCCCCCCAACTGCAAGTGTAAACAAGCTCTTATTGGCCAGATCACCAAAAAAACGCCTAAAAAAGAATGCAGTCCCCACATCTAAGAATTGGTAAGCTGCAATATAATGTTTGTTTTGTGGTTTAATACTGCTTTAACTACTTGTTAGTTAACTTTTTAGCAATTATGTACAATAAGTGACATAACAGTTTGAAATAATTTCCATGTAACCTCTATTTAGCCACTGCTACTAAACTATTCCTGCAGCTATATATTCTATTATGGTGTGTTTTTAGGGACAAAAATCTCCAGTAACATCTCTTTCTATTCTCCAGTCCTTGTAGTAAATGCCAGATTCCTGGATATGCTTTATTGTAGTTTAATAAAGTGGTTGTAAACCTCAGACATGAAATTTGAATAATATTATATATATATTATATATTTCTATAGTGTTTACTTGCCTCGATCCAAAGCTTTAAGTGTAATTCCTCTCTGCTGTCTAGTTCCTCTGTTATCAGCATGAATTCTTTCTGATAAGTTTTCCTGACACAGAGAGCTAAAAAGGTGACACGGGATGTACCTCCAGCACACAGCCTGTTATTGACTGCCTCGGTTCTGTTCCTGTGTGCTGTGTGAACAGGGTGTGTCCCTTCCCTCCAATCAGCTCTCAGGTTCAACTTATGTAGGAGAAAGTGTTTCATCCCTATGTATGACCTACGGTTAGCCCTTCACTGGGTGTAGGTAAGGGTTTACACACACTTTAAGGCAATCTTGTATTTTTCTAGCATTAATGGTGTTGGTGTATAATTGCAAACATTTCTTGACTTTCAGATTTGAGTTTTTTTTTAAAGATATGTCCCTAAAATAGTTTTTATTTTCTAATTTTTCTTTCAGTTTAAATCTATCACTTAGGCCCCTTTCACACTGGGGCGGGAGGTGCGTCGGCGGTAAAGCGCCGCTATTATTAGCGGCGCTTTACCGTCATTTTAGTGGCGGTATTTGCCCGCTAGCGGCTGAGAAAGGGTTAAAAACCACCGCAAAGCGCGCCGGCGGTGCAGCCGCGCTGCCCCATTGATTTCAATGGGAAGGAACGATGTATACACCGCTCCGAAGACGCTGCTAGCAGGACTTTTTTTCCCGTCCTGCTAGTGCACTGCTCCAGTGAAGACACAGCAGCGGCTGTTTCGGTTCGGTTTGCATGCGCTATTTTTAGCGCAATAGCGCCTGCAAACCTCCCCAGTGTGAAAGGGGTCTTACAGCGGGTATAGAAAAGAATCACCCATCTTTTTAAAATAATCAAATAAGGCAGACACAGTTTTTGTTTTTAGCCTGCTGTATTTAGTATAACATCCACGTGAAAGATATAACGTCAACATGTCAGAATCACTGAGTTGTCAAAAAGATCACCCTAAAAATGACTTGTAAACTTATCAGGTAAAAAAATCAGGTGTAGCTAATCACCTTCGCAATGGCACACACTTTCAACTGTGATCAGCTGTGGTCATTTTGATTAGCTCAGCATGAAAATAGCTTTCCTGGAGTATTTCAGTCCCTGGTAGTGCAATTGAAGCAAACAATCAACTATGGGTGTCAAGACACTGTCAACAGATCTCCAGGATAGTTGTGAACAGGCACAAGTCAAGAGCTGTATACAAAAAAAAAATCAAATGCTTAATCAATGCCTAGAAGTACAGTGAAATCTATTATTAAGACGTGTAAGGTATTTGGTACAACACAGACCCTCCCTGGATCAAGAAGTTGTTCCAAACTGGATGAAAGCACCAGGAAGAAACTGGTCAGAGGCCTCCAGCAACTCTGAAGCAGTTGCAGGAAAATATGACAATGAGTGGTCATTGTGTGCATGAAATAATATCACAAATTCTCCACAAATGCGCCTTGTATGGGAGGGTTGCAAGAAAAAATTCACTTCTTTTAAGGGATGCCACATGCAGTCGCGCCTTACCAAAATGCACCTTGAAGATTCTGAGGCCACATGGAAAAAGGTGTTCTGGTCAGATGAGGCTAAAAATTAATTATTTGGCCTCAACATCAAATGATATGTCTGGCGGAAATCCAATACAGCTCACCATCTAAATAACACCATTCCTACAGTAAAGCATGGAGGTGGTAATATCCTGTTATGGGGGTTTCTCTGAAGCAGGGACTGGAGCACTTGTTGGGATAGAAGGAAAAATGGATGGGGCAAAATACGGTAACATTCTTGAGGAAAATCTACTGCCCTTTGCCAGAAAGTTGTCAATGGGAAGTTTACCTTCCAACAAGACACAGGAACACAGGAAAAATTACCACACAGTGGTTGAAGAAGAAAAAGGAGAATGTCCTTGCATGGCCTAGTTCGAGCTCAGACTCAAACCTCATTGAAAATCTGTGGAATGTTTTGAAGATTGCAGTCCAGAAACTATCACCATCAAAATCAAAAAGTCTAGATGTGCAAAGTTAGTAGAGACATATCCCAACAGACTAAAGGCTGTAATTAAAACAAAAGGTGGTTCAACAAAATACTGAGACAAGGGGGTGATCCTTTTTCTTTTTCATACATCATGGGACACAGAGTCAGGCTAATATTCATTACCTGCTGGGTTATACTCGACTTAATTAAGGGATTGACTGATCGGATCCATTTGACACAGGCTTTCTATGCTTAGATAAATGGTATCCCAGCCTCACAAAGAAGACTCAAGATCCTGCGAGGTTTTGCCTGTAATGCAGCCTCCAGGTGCTGGACCCTGCGAAGTGGAATCCTGGACAATACAGCGCTAAGGCATTCCTGCAGGGTGCTGTGCAGTTTCAAGGGAATGGACCCTAAACTTGAAAAGGGTACCCAGTCCTTGAATGTCCTCAAGTGGCAGGAACCCGCCGTAAAGGGTGAAGATTGGGCTCTTAGTTTCTAAGCTGCCCTGCACCTGGATTGGTAACTGAAACCCCTTTTATTTATTATTGTAGGGTGTCCCAGTGGTTGTAACAATCAGTCAAGCTGGCTAGAAGCTGGACACCTGTGTGCGGTGACCAGACGTGGGGGAGTTTTGGGCTAGCTCTGGGTGTTTGCAAGGTGTACCTTTTTTTTGCTTGTGTCTGGCTGTTTTTTATCTGTATGATGGCGCACGTCGGTGCGCCATTTCACCTTGGTTCACCAGGGAGCATGCGTGCGTTCGCAAGAGTGCCGCTATGCTCAGTTAGCAGTTTGCTTGGTGGCCATGGCTCACGCGGCTTTGCCGCACATGCGCAGTAGCCTTTTATCTGGGCATACAAGGATTCGTGTCACGCGAATACAGCCACGCCTGTTCGCCAGGACCATGCACGTGCGTGCGCACGCACGGAACGTTCTGACACACACCCAGCTTATTTAAGCTGTGTAGGCCAAGCATGCGGTGCTTCCAGAAAGCAGCTGCGGAACACAGAGCAGGCTCTGCACAA
The DNA here is from genome assembly GCA_037952835.1 of Lithobates septentrionalis. NCBI lineage: Eukaryota > Metazoa > Chordata > Amphibia > Anura > Ranidae > Lithobates > Lithobates septentrionalis. Next base: position 247,058 of record JBBDGP010002324.1, on the reverse strand, counting down.
ACACTTGCATTTCATTATTCCTTGGTTAAGTCAAGTGTTGCTTGGCAGGCTAAAGGTGCTTAGCAGGATTGTTACATAGGGGCTTGGTGAGCCCTATTAAAGGGTCTCCCTTCTGAGGTGTTTTACTACTCCAAAGTACTCTCTTTTTGTGGCTGATAAATGTATTAAAAAAAGAGGAGCGGGACTAACACTATAGGGAAGGGCACACCGATATCGTCAGTAGTTCCTGATGAACCTAGTCGTATCTCTAGTGTTGTATCTGAAAGACCAGAGGCTTCCGGGCAATCTGAGCCGCTGCACTTACCTGGTATTGTGCCTACAGTCAACGCTGCTGCCTCACCCTTTAACACTAAGGATGAACTGTCCTCGGCCCTAGCTGGGTTAGAGCACAGGATTGCTGGCATGATTGCCTCCACCCCGCAGGGTAGCAGGAAGTGTGACAGATCCCCCTCCCTGGAGCCTCCTGTCTGGAGCAGGAATGGGTTGAAGATGGGGAAGAGCTTAAAGCTCAGGACTCTGTGGAGGGCCCGATGAGTCTGCTTTTGAGCAATCTGGACAAGATGATATCCAGTTGATGTCTGCCTCTCAGTCGCAGAGACTTTTCATGGGGAATGTTTATTTGGTGATCATTTGGACAAATATATCCAAAAGATTTCCGGAGGGAACAATTCTCTACTTCCTGTGAAGAAAAGCACCAGATGTCCCTCGTTTAAAACCTCAGGGACTGCTTCCTGCAATGTCTCAGCGTCAAGAAGGTTCCGCCGCCAACAGGGCGCTAGGGCTAGGGCCAGGGGCAAGCCGCAGGGCCAGAGCCAGAAAAAGCCCTTGGTCCAAGATTTTTCTAAACCCAGCACCAAACCCTCCTTTTGAGGGGACACCCCCACTCCATCGAGTAGGGGTAAGGCTGCTGCACTTTGCGGCAGGGGTGATCCAGGAAATTGGACAGCGTTGGGGATGGCCAGAGGTTGATCTATTGACCTCCAGGTTCAACAACAAGCTTAAGCAATTTGTTTCCCGAACAAGGGATCCTCTGGCAATCATAGCAGATGCACTGATAGTTCCATGGAGACAGTACTCCCTGGTTTATGCTTTCCCTCCGATCCCTCTCCTTCCACATTTGTTGCGCAGGATTCGGAAAGAGGGGGTTCCAGTCATTCTAGTGGCACAAGCCTGGCCCAGAAAGCCCTGGTTCCCGGAGATTGTGAGACTGACAATAGACTGGCCATGGACGCTTCCACGTCGCCCCGATCTACTGTTTCAAGGTCCAATATTCCACCCCAATTTACAGTCTCTAAATTTGATGGCATGGCTATTGAAGCATGGTGTTAAAGGATCTGGATCGGTAGTGTCTACCCTAGTGAATGCTAGAAAAGCTGTCACTAGGAAAATTTATCATAAGGTCTGGAAGACTTCTATTGCTTGGTGTGAAGCCAGAAAATGGCATCCTCGGAATTCTCTTTTCTACAGTCAGCTGTAGAAATCAAATTGGGTTTGAGTACAATTAGAGGTCAAGTTTCAGTATTCTTCCAAAGTCCTTTAGCCTCCCATTCACTGATCTGAACCTTTATGCAGCAGGCAACTCACTTGCTTCCCCCCATTAGATCACCTATGTGTCCTTGGGAATTGAACATGGTGCTGTCTGTGTTACAGAAACAACCATTTGAACCCATCAAGAAAATTCCATTAGACTTGCTGTCACGCAAGCTAGCCTTCCTGATGGCCATCACCTTGGCTAGAAGGGTGTCAGAGTTGGCAGCCTTTTCGTGCAGGGAACCATACTTGATCCTTCACCACGAGAGTCGTGTTACGACCTGTCCCATCCTTTTTGCCAAAGGTGGTGTTGGCCTTTCATTTAAATCGGGACATTATTTTGCTTTGTTTTTTCTCTCAGCCTCGCTCGGCGAAAGAGAAACGACTGCATTCATTGGACGTTGTCCGGGCAGTCAAGGTTTATTTGTCTAGATCTGCGGAGATCCGAGGATCAGACTCCTTCTTTGTTTTACCAAAAGGACCCAGAAGGGGCAGGCAGCTTTCATAGTTTCCATTGCCAATTGGGTCCGTCAATTGATCATTCAGGCATATGGTCTGACAATATAAAGCTCCTCCCTTTTATGATGAGAGCTCATTCTACCAGGAGTGTAGGAACCTCCTGGGCTTTTCGCCATCAAGTATCTGTGGCTCAGATTTGTAAGGCTGCTACCTGGTCTTTAGTGCATATGTTCTCAAAATTTTATCAACTGGATGTTTGAGCAACCGAGGATTCGGCTTTAGGCCACAGTGTACTGCGGGCTGCCGTATAAGTTCTGATGGCTATCGTTTGGCAGGGTGTCTCCCTCTCCTCACGCCCATTGCTCTGGGACATCCCAGCAGGTAATAAATATTAGCCTGACTCTGTGTCCCATGAAGTACTCAAAGAAAAGGATTTTACAGGTAAGTATGACGAAAAAAATCATATTTTTCAACTCAGTGATTCTGTTTTTGAATTTAGTTTTATTTTTTTCAGACGTGATGGTGTTCTGTCTTTCATTTGGATATTATAAGTTGCACTGAGTAAATACAGCTGGATAAAACAAACTGTGTCTGTCTTCATTTCAGGCTGCAAAGCAACAAAATGTGATTATTTTAAAGGGGGGGGGGGGGTGATTCTTTTCTATACCCACTGTAAATGGAACTAAACCCTTAAATTTAATGGTTTCTCAAAACCGTTACATTCAAGGCATGTCATGAATAATAACAGTCCCCATTGTAAACTATCATACCCTCAAATAGCTGGTGTCAAAACTGATCACATGTGCAGCACCATGGCAACTGCAGATCAACAATGGCCAAGATGGCTGCTTCCTTGGCAGTAAAGTAGAGGAGGGTTTAGTTTTGCTTTAAAGTGTCCACTACATTTTGGGAAGAATGGACAGCTTTTGTTTGCTGTGGGCTGACCTAGATTTCAGAGTATCCTCATAAATCCAGCATTGGGAGAGTTTTATAGTTTGTCTACTGGGCTGAGGATACACAGTAAAATGGTAGAATAAAAGCGTATACTGTATCTAAAATTCAGTTTTTATTGAAGGGGGTTCTTGTGGAGTTGACTGTAATCAATATGGTCCCTGAATCCCCTGGGCAGAGGCTATATCTAGTACCATGGCTTTGTTTATGTTTAACTGGACTCCAGAGGAGCCCAGAGACCAATTTTCTTTTGCAAATGTATGTTTTTTACAGCTTCACTGATGTACATACACGGGCATAACGAAGCAGGATTTTAAAGTATCTGGGATCAGCTATGATTTTCAGATAATTTATTGGTCGGAAGAATAGTAATCCGTGTTCAACGTTAGTAGTAGTCAACCAATTAGAACATTATGACCTTTACCAATATCATGGTAGTGACTCCACAGTGCTTTTGTTTTATGACTGTCTTGGGCTTGAGGAGTGGATATTCCCTTATGTGGCCACTGCATTCATTCCACTTTATCTTACTGTCATTTTGGCATAGCCCATGTCTATCATTGAGATGTTGGAAACAGGACAAGATAGGTGGAAACAAGATTCTTTCAGTCTCCACCTGTCCAGTACTGATGCTTCTAAAGTAGGGTACACACTATAAGAAAATAATAAGAAAGAATTCCATATGAGGCACAATCGTTCGATTTTCGTATAGTGTGTACACAACTTTCAACGTCCGATTCAGACTTTCCAAACGAAAATTTACAAAGGGACAAACTCCAAAATTGTTCTCGTACGTGAACAGAGCTAATGATTTTCATTTAATGTGTACTGTTTTCATACGAGAAAAATCTGCTTTACCCCCCCTTCACGACCAGACCATTTTTTGCTTTTAGCTACTGCATTACTTTAATTTCTAAATAGGCAAATGTCAGAGGTGGGCCTATTTATTCTGGGAGGCAGGGTTTCTGTTTATTCACCACAAACTGTATACTTAGTCAACACATTTTGCCTATGCAAAGTAACCGGTTCACTTGTTTGTCCAGAGCCAAGTTAATCACTTGCCGACCGCTGCACGCCGATATACGTCGGCACAATGCCAGTGGTGGGCAAATGGGCATACCTGTACGTCCCCTTTAATTGGCCGGCGGCGTGCGCCCGCCGCATACAGCGTGACTGTGCCCGTGGGACCAGCAGACTTGATTTCCGCCGGTCTCCTGGCGATCGTGTCATGGAGCCGCAGAACGGCGAAGTGCCTATGTAAACAAGGCATTTCCCCGTTCTGCCTTGTGACATGACAGAAATCACTGCTCCCTGTCATCGGGAGCAGTGATCGCTGTTATGTGAGTTGTAGCCCGCCCCCCCACAGTTAGAATCACTCCCTATGACACACTTAACCCCTTCATCGCGCCCTAGTGGTTAACCCCTTCACTGCCAGTGTCATTTACACAGTAATCAGTGCATTTTTATAGCACTGTTCGCTGTATAAATGACAATGGTACCAAAAATGTGTCAAGTGTCCAATGTGTCCTCCATAATGTCAAAGTCACGATACAAATCGCTGATCGCCGCCTTTACTAATTAAGAAAAAAAAATTGTAATAAAAATGCCATAAAACTGTCCCCTATTTTGTAGATGCTATAACTTTTGCGCAAGCCAATCAATATACGCTTATTGCGATTTTATTTTTTTATTTACCAAAAACATGTAGAAGAATACATATCGGCCTAAACTGAGGAAAAAAATAGTTTTTTTATATATTTTTGGGGGATATTTATTATAGCAAAAATGTAAAAATATTGCGTTTTTTTTATTTATTTTTTTTTTCAAAATTGTCGCTCTATTTTTTTGTTTATAGCGCAAAAAATAAAAATTGCTGAGGCGTTCAAATACCACCAAAAGAAAGCTCTATTTGTGGGAAAAAAATGAGGTCAATTTTGTGTGGGTGCAACGTCACACGACCGTGAAATTGTTAGTTAAAGCAACGCAGTGTCGAAACGCAAAAATTGCTCTGGTCAGGAAGGGGGTAAAATCTTCCGGGGCTGAAGCGGTTAATAAGCAATTCATGTAATGTAATCAATGTACTGGCTTGTGATGGGGCCTATAGTGATACAGTTAGCTTTTAAAAGATTTCTCCACCCCAAACTCACTTTTACTTGAAATCTTTTCTTCTGCCACATTACATGTCTGTTTTAATGCTTGTGATGTACAGTATATGAGCTCCAAGTTGGGCTTTTTAAGTTTTGTTGCTTTGTCCTAAATGGGCAAAGTATAGATTCAATTAAAGAGATCTACGAAAAATTATAAAATGACATAGTTTTCTAGCAGTCATTCAAAATAAAATCTGAAGTCCAAAATGTTTTGTTTTGGATTGTTTACAGAGCAATGCTTGTACGCCTTGGTTACAGTAACACAATCAAAAGGGGAAACAAATAAAACATTGCGGTACTTGGCTATGAAAGGTCAGTGCAATTAAACCACAGAGTGCAAAGCCAACTCCAGCTATTCAATACACCTGTACCGTGAGAAGCCTTTTTGTCAGATGATGACAGATAAAGGACTTGGTTTCACAGAAACAGTGAGCTGATAAAAAGAAATTCACACATAGTTTTACAGGTAGGGTTGCCACCTTTTTTTTTTTTTGCCAAGGTCCGCATGGACACGTCCGTAGAGGAAGTTTACAACGGCATGGCACAATAGGAAATGTGGTCATCCTTTTATTCCATCTGACTGCCTGTCACCAAAACAGGAAGTAAGAGGATACTTTCCAATGGAGAAGCAAACAGACTACGAGATTCAATAAACTTCTATAACCATAGTAAAGTCTGTGCTTGGTCTACACCAGTGGTCTTCAAACTGTGGCCTGTGGGCCTTTTTTTTGGCTCTCAGGATACTAATCCTTCCACTGACACCAACAGTGGGGAAACATTCCTATCACTGACATCAACAGAGCATTTTTCCTTCCACTGACACCAATGATGGTACACCATTTTGTCCCTCTAATACTAATGATGGAGCACTATTCCTTGTTCTACTGACTACAGGCACTATGTAATTTTTTTTACTCCCACTGGCACTGGGGCATTTTCTACTTCCATTGGCCACTCCTGCCCCCCTATAGTCTGAAGGAAAGTAAAAAGGCCCTTTGTTTAGAAAGTTTGGAGACCCCTGGTCTACACTGTCAATAGCTGCTAGCAAAGAGGACAGAATACAGTCCTCCATTATGTAGTGTTTAAAATAATGATCCCAGTGAAGATGCAAACTATGCGTAACAACAGTGTTTACAGATAAAAACCATCAGATCTTTTGACCCCAACAGAAGATGAAGTCGGTATGCACTAAAGCCTGGTACACACGATCAGATTTTCCACCAACAAAACTGCAGACTTTTGTCCAAAGGGCATTGGCCCCAAACTTGTCATGCATACAAACGTCAAGGAATTGTCGGGCAACAAACACAAATGTAGTGACGTACTACGTGGTTTTTAAGCTCTTTAGAGCCACCCTTTGGGCTTCTTCTGCTAATTTCGTGTTAGTAGACGTTTGGTGATTGTTGATCCGCGCTTTTCATTTCGTGCTTTTCAGTTAGTTTCTAAACGACCGTTCGTCAACCAGCCATGTTGCTGAATCGGAGGAGACAACGTGTTATTTATTATTGGCCTTGGAGTTATTGCTTTGACCCAAGTCCAGTCCAGGAACAGGAGGAGGAGGATTTCTTGGACCAAAAATTGGTTGCTTTATTAATCATGACCAATTATGTCATATGCCTTTGCTGCAGGAGCTCCAGAGGAATAATCCAGATGATTTTTGGAATTATCTCCGGATGACGGACCCCTGCTTTTACCAACTCTTGGCATTGTTGACCCCCTATATTAAGAAGCAGGACACATGCATGAGGCTTTTATTTTATTTTTTGGTTGAATTTTGATTTGGTATATTTTTGGATGCATAGAATGCTTTGGTTAAGTTCTATTGGCAGATAGCATTTCTAATTTTATTTGTTTTCTTTTTTTAATGCACAATAAAAAAAAAATATGTAGAATAATACTTGGCTATGTGTTTTACTTCAAATGACAGTTTGGTAGTAGGCAGTTACATTTTAAAAAATACAATGTAAAATTAACAAGGAACACCAACAGTTGTTTTTTTAATCTTAAAAACTACAGGATAATAGTGTTGTGGTAACTTGAACCCAAAAAAAAATAACAAGCATAACAATATTATTCTTGATATCACTAGAAATAAAAAAGCCTTTAAAATTTGTTTGCAATAACTCTATCAGTATCACCAGCAAAGCAGCTTTATTAATTATCCCATTAAAGAAGAAGAGAATGTGCGCTGCGTTTCGAGATTTCATAATTTGCCGCGTCATGTCTCCATTACGAACGTTAGTTTACAAGACCGACCGCTTCTGGCTCGTCCTTGCTTCCGAGCATGCGTGTTTGTACTTTGGACTTTTTTCAGTGTCCTGCCAGCGCACCGCTCCAGTGTGAAAGCCAGCGGCTGCTTCAGGTCAGTTTTCAGGTGCTATTTTTCGCGCAATAGCGCCTGCAAAACGACCCAGTGTGAAAGGGGTCTAAGAGTAAGGTATTCATTTCTTCTAATGTGGATAATAATACTGATGGTATTTTTATTCATTTAAAAATATAATGACTTCAGAATTTTATATTTGTGGTTTGATTATTGCCTTTTTAGAAAAATATATATTGCTGGTATTGTATTTGGAAGCCCTTTTGTTAAGGGTTGCTTTAGAGGAGGATGAAGCCTTTGAGGAATTGTGGTTTCAATCTTTTAATCAGTCGGACCTTAATTTGCTACAATTTTTAGTGCAGAGAAAGAAAAGGAAATTACAACTTTTAGATGAGATTTGTAGTTTAAAAGAAAAATTGCTTCCTTATAGAAGGATTTATATTCTTTGCTCTAACGCTGCAGAAAATAACTCTAAAGAAGGTTGAATCAGATAATTATGAAAAAGAAAATGTTTTTATATATAATTTGATTTCCTGGCCATTTTTCAGAGAATATGCATGATGACACAAAAACTTTTCTTTCACTAATGGTTAGTTTTTGGCTGAAGCCATTTATTATCAGTCAACTATGTTTACTCTTTTTAAATCATAATCACTACAAAAACTACCCAAATTACCCTGATCAAAAGTTTACATACCCCAGTTCTTAATACCGTGTATTGCCCCCTTTAACATCAATGACAGCTTGAAGTCTTTTGTGGCATTTGTGGATGAGGCTCTTTATCTTCTCAGATGGTAAAGCTGCCCATTCCTCTTGGCAAAAAGCCTCCAGTTCCTGTAAATTCTTGGGCTGTCTTGCATGAACTGCACGTTTTGAGATCACCCCAGATTGGCTCAATGATATTGAGGTCAGGAGACTGAGATGGCCACTGCAGAACCTTCACTTTATTCTGCTGTAGCCAATGACAGGTCGACTTGGCCTTGTGTTTTGGATCATTGTCATGTTGGAATGTCCAAGTATGTCCCATGTGCAGCTTCCTGGCTGATGAATGCAAATGTTCCTCCAGTATTTTTTGATAACATACTGCATTCATCTTGCCATCAATTTTGACCAAATTTCCTGTGCCTTTGTAGATCACACATTCCCCAAAACATCAGCGATCCACCTCTGTGTTTCACAGTAGGAATTGTGTATCTTTCATCATAGGCCTCGTTTACTCCTCTCCAATTGTAGAGTTTATGGTTGTGGCCAAAAAGCTAAATTTTGGTCTCATCACTCCAAATGTCTTTGTGCCAGAAGGTTTGAGGCTTGTCTCTGTGCGGTTTGGCGTATTGTAAGTGGCATACTTTGTGGAATTTGTGTAGTAATGCCTTACTTCTGGCAACTCGACCATGCAGCTTATCTTTCTTCAAGTGCCTCCCTGTTGTGCATTTGTAAACAGCCACACCACATGTTTTCAGAGAGTCCTGTATTTCACCTGAAGTTATTTGTGTGTTTTTCTTTGCATCCTGAACAATTTTCCTGGCAGTTGTGGCTGAAATTTTAGTTAGTCTACCTGACCGTGGTTTGGTTTCAACAGAACCCCTCATTTTCCACTTCTTGATTAGAGTTTGAACACTGGTGATTGGCATTTCACGCAGATCCTTTGACAATTATTTTGCTTTCCCCATGATTCAGAATCCAGAAATGTCAGTGGAGCACTGGATGAAAGATGCAAGGGTCTGTCAGGAGTCCAGAAAGTCATTGACCTTTTATACACACACACTAATTACAAGCAAACAGATCACAGGTGAGGATGGTTACCTTTTAATAGCCATTCAAACCCCATTGTTTTAACTTGTGTGCATGTTATCAGGCCAAAATTACCAGGGTATGTAAACTTTTGATCAGGTCATTTGGGTAGTTTCTGTTGTCATTATGATTTAAAAAGAGTAAACACAGTTGATTGATAATAAATGGTTTCAGCCAAACACTAACCATGAGTGAAAGAAATGTTTTTGTGTTATCATTCATATTCTCTGAAAAAATGGCCAGGAAATCATAAATTCTGCCAGGGTATGTATACTTATGAGCATAACTGTATAAAGGATCTTTAAGAAAAAGAAGGTATAGGTTTAAAAAAAGAAGTTATACTCCCCTTGGTGGATGCTAATTGCCTCCCCCCCCCCCCCGACTGAGAACTGAGGGATCAAAGACCACTGATTGCTCAGTACCCAGTGTTCAGTGAGCAAAGAGCTTATAAGTGTCAGTCATCGACTCTTTGCTCTGAACCTCAAGAGCTCACTAGAGTATCGGGCTGGGGAGGGGGCGGGAGCTTTGGCCCACTGTGGTCTGAAAACGGGTCACAGGAGTGCAGTACGAACTGCACTCCTGTGATCCATAGGGGAAGGCCCAAAAGAGCTTTGACTATTTTTCTCCTTTAGTTATTGAAAGAGGGAATAGAAATAAAAAAATAAGGATGCAATGGAATCAGGAATTTTCAAAAAGATTAATTTTGAAAAAAAGTATTTCCTTTTCAAATCCCATTTTTGAGAGTAATAAGGATAAGATCATACTTTTAGATTACAAAGAATATAGTTCCTTTAGAAATGCCTCATTGCTTAAAACGTAACTCCACTTTTGCAGAGAAAAAAACATTCCCCTCTGGGTGAGCAATGTACATTGCAAGGATTATAACAAACTTTGTTGCAGATTCCTACCTTTTTGTTATTCTGAAGAATTCCCTCTGTGTTTCTCTGTGCCTCTGTTCTGAGTGGGTCTAATGGGAATGGTTTCATAATTAACTCTCAGGTGTGGACCCACAGGGCACTAATGAGGAAATCTGCTGGGCCTGCATCCCTTTAGATGGGTTCCTTTTCAAAAGCATCTCTCAAAAAATGACATTTTTGTTGCAGAGGATGCCTGAAATCTGACTTGTATCTTAGGCAGACTTCTGTGAAAATTGGTGAGCCAATCACACAAGCAGGAAATGATGTTTCTGGGGAGTGGTCAGTACACACTCTGTGTACAGAAAACTCCAGGTAGCCATATTGCATTGCATTCTCAGAAAATTGCATTTGCTGCAGATTGAAAAGGAAAGGTAATTTTTAATAGCATTCAATCACAAAATGATTAGTGTCACAATCCTAAGCGCTATCATTTTTTTCTTTATTTGATATTTATTTTCCCCACAAAAGTGGAGTTACCCTTTAGCCTCTTTTAATGGTGGTAATAGGAATATTACAACCTTCAAGGAAATACCATTAATAGATTTAGAAAGATTGAAATTGAAGAATAATAGAAATGATCCAGGTGTGATCAACTATGTTAAGGATTTTGCAGCTAGAAAGATCTTTAATAATTTGACCAGTTTGCAATGGAGGTGGAATAGTGTTGCTATGTGGAGAAAACGTATCATATCTCGTCAGACACATTGTTTAAAAAGGAGTTAAAATCATTAGCAGAACAGGGAAGAGGTCCTAATTTAACAAAAGAAAAACTCTTTCTAATCCCTTTTAGGACTAAATGTGCCTGTGATTTTTCTTATTAGCCAAAAGTCCATAAGGACTCAACCACTCTCCGGCTGACCAATAATTTCTAGACTTGGCCAATATATTGATTTTTTTTTTTTACAAACTTCAGTTCAGGACTTACTCTCCTACTTAAAGGACACTAAACATGTCATTAATTATTTTAAAGAAATTACATTTGAAATTATGATTTTCTTAAAAATTATATTCCTTAGCAGACCATTTAGATAGGGGACATATATTATCCACTAAAAACAGAATAAACATGAAAAATGTATAGAGGTGCATTTATTACAAGCTTTTTCCATTCAGTGTTATGATCAAAAACCCCTTTTTTTTTTTTAAACACTGTCTGATTCTAAAAAAGAATCAAGTACTTTCAAAAGTTTTGCGAGATTGCCCTTCCAAGGTATATAGAAACATTTTTAGTACCACAGAGAACAAACTTCTTTTATATTAGGGGTTTTTATTCTTGTACAGATAGGGTCCTTTCACACGGGCTTGTCTGTTTGACAGACTCCGCTTGCTCAGTGGGGGATCACTCTGTTGATCCCCGCTGAGCAGGCGGATGACAGGTCCATCTCTGCTCACTGGGTGGAGACGGACCTGTCAGAGTCCTGCTCTCCTCTATGGGGGGGATCGGATGAAAACGGACTGCCTGTCCATTTTTCATCTGATCCCATCCGATCCGCCAGACGGATGAAAAATAGGGTCACCATCCGTCTGGATTAGGCAGACAGGATCGGATCGGATAGCAGCGGGTGTCAGCCGACATGTAAGCACTGACATCCGCTGCCCCATGGGGGTGAATAGAGGGTCTGATCGGGTCAGCCAGAAAAACTGACAGGCGGACCTGATCAGAAATCCTGTGTGAAAGGGGCCTTAGAGGGATAGATTGTAGCAAGAAAATGTAGTTTGTTTCACATGATACAAGTAAAAAACATAAATTGAAACATTTCGTACATGCACATTGGAGTATGTGGTATACCTCTTGCAGTGTCTGTGTGGTCCTCAATTTGTTGGTGGACCATATGAATACAGTAGGTGAGATGAAGGGAAACATGTCTGTATTAAACAAACCTTTTGCGTTCACATTGTTTTGTTACACACTACAGAAAATATATTCCTGGAATAAAGTTTATAGCTGATGGGGAGTTGGGGAAGATGTAACAGGAAAAGGCAAATTTCTAAACGGAAAACATAATTGATATGCATATAAAAAACGTGTATCCCATATGGTCTTAATGTAGACTGGGATATCGTTTTATAGATAACAGATGAATATTCTGTATGGGAATTTAGCTATGCTTAAATAAGGAGTTGATGTCCTATTTATTCCCTTAATTGTTTAGTTGAGAACAGTATTTTTCACTCCTCTTTTTTTGTGTGTGTATGTGGCTGCTATAGATGAGTTTGAAAAGAAAGATAAATCTGTGCTTTGTTTTTATATCTTGTATTGGTGTGAAGATAATGGATTATCTCTGCAATATTTTACTTATATGGAGTGTGATAGCATCACAATCCCATGTGTATTGGCCGACCTGTCAGCCTGTAAAGCTGGAAACCTCCCTTTGCTGAGGGAGTGGACTGTCATGGGTTATCCACTGCAGAGCTGTACAATGTAGGAGCATACCGACTTTGTATTCTGTAGCATTAGGAAGATTTGGTAAGTCATATCTGTGAGCACCACAATACATTTTAAGAGCATACTGACCTTGTATTCTGTGGAGGGGTTGATTTACTAAAGGCAAATAAATTGTTCACTTTGCAAGTGTTCACTTACAGTATCTCACAAGTGAGTACACCCCTCACATTTTTGTAAATATTTTATTATATCTTTTCATGTGACAACACTGAAGAAATGACACTTTGCTACAATGTAAAGTAGTGAGTGTACAGTTTGTATAACAGTGTAAATTTGCTGTCCCCTCAAAATAACTCAACACACAGCCATTAATGTCTCAACCGCTGGCAACAAAAGTGAGTACACCCCTAAGTGAAAATGTCCAAATTGGACCCAAAGTGTCAATATTTTGTTTCACCACCATTCTTTTCCAGCACTGCCTTAACCCTCTGGGGCATGGAGTTCACCAGAGTTTCACAGGTTGCCACTCCTCCATGACTACATCACAGATCTGGTGGATTTTAGAGACCTTGCGCTCCTCCACCTTCCATTTTGAGGATGCCCCACAGATGCTCAATAGGGTTTAGGTCTGGAGACATGTATACCCGGTCCATCACCTTTACTCTCAGCTTCTTTAGCAAGGCAGTGGTCATCTTGGAGCTGTGTTTGGGGTCGTTATCATGTTGGAATACTACCCTGCGGCCCAGTCTCTGAAGGGAGGGGATCATGCTCTGCTTCAGTATGTCACAGTACATGTTGGCATGCATGGTTCCCTCAATGAACTGTAGCTCCCCAGTACTGGCAGCACTTATGCAGCCCCAGATCATGACACTCCCACCACCATGCTTGACTGCAGGCAAGACACACTTGTCTTTGTATTCCTTACCTGGTTGCCACCACACACGCTTAACATCATCTGAACTAAATAGGTTTATCTTGGTCTCATCAGACCACAGGACATGGTTCCAGTAATCCATGTCCTTAGTCTGCTTGTCTTTAGCAAACTGTTTGCAGGCTTTCTTGTGTATCATCTTTAGGAGAGGCTTTCTTCTGGGACGACAGCCATGCAAACCAATTTGATGCAGTGTGCGGCATATGGTCTGAGCACTGACAGGCTGAACCCCCACATCTTTAACCTCTGCAGCAATGCTGGCAGCACTCATACGTCTATTTCACAAAGACAACCTCTGGATATGACGCTGAGCATGTGCATTCAACTTCTTTGTTCAATCATGTCGAGGCCTGTTCTGAGTGGAACCTGTCTCTTGGCCACCGTGCTGCAGCTCAATTTCAGGGTCTTGGCAATCTTCTTATATCCTAGGTCATCTTTATGTAGAGCAACAGTTCTTTTTTTTTTTTTTCAGATCTTCTTGAGTTCTTTACCATGAGGTGCCATGTTCAACTTCTGGTGACCAGTATAAGGCTGGCCATACACTATACAATTTTCTTCTTCAATTTCCTTTAGATTTACCTTCAACTATGTAGTGCAAGTGCCTGCCTGATGACATACAAATTGAAAGGGATTAGGTTTGACCTCATTTTATATGGTTTTGGTAAATCTAAAGGAAAGTTGAGCAAGAAAATTGTATAGTGTCTGGCCAGCCTAAGAGGGTAAGAGCGATAACAGCAAATTTAACACACCTGCTCCTCATTCACACCCGAGACCTTGTAACACTAACTAGTCACATGAAACCGGGGGGGGGGAGGGAGAATGGCTAATTGGGCCCAATTTGGACATTTTTACCTAGGGGTGTACTCACTTTTGTTGTCGGCGGTTTAGACCTTAATGGCTGTGTGTTGCGTTATTTTGAGGGGACAGCAAATTTACACTGTTATACAAGATGTACACTCACTACTTTACATTGTAGCAAAGTGTCATTTCTTCATTGTTGTCACATGAAAAGATAGAATAAAATATTTACAAAAATGTGAGGGGGGTACTCACTTTTGTGAGATACTGTAGCTTGGTAAATGAAGTAAAGGTTGTGATGAGTTCCATCATTCAATCATGTGTAAGCAAAAACATTTTTTTTTCTTTTCCTTGCACAAGATTTGTTTTTTTCACCACATTCCTTAAACTAAGAGAAAATTCTCTTTCCTTGTCAAAAGAAGTTTATTGAGTATACAATATTATAAAGATGCATAAAGTAAGTTTACAAGGATCTATAAAGTAAGCTCATTGTTTTACAGTAGGGTTTATATAGGTAAATATCATGAAATTTCAAATATTAAACCTTGGGTTCACGTAAACCTAAATTAAAGATATAAATCATTTCCTTAGTTACTTTTGTAGGTATTTAAATGATTTATACCTACTATACATATTGTTTACAGGTAGAGTGTATATAGGTCAAATAAATTCTGATAATGAGCTTTAATCATAAGGTGGAGAAAAGGAAAGAGAAAGAAGAAAAAGGGTAGAAAGGCAGAGGTATGGTCCACAAGGTTGTCCCGCTCGTCAGTTTATTATTCTTTTTAGTTCTCTTTGAAGCCTTAGAATGGGTGTCTCTGTAAGTCATTTAATCTGTTACCATGGCAACAGGACAGAGTCATTGAAATTTGACAGGAACTGTTGTTTTATCCAAGGATGCCAACGTTTTTCAAATTTTGGAATTTGATTTTGATCGATGGCTACCATCTTAGCATGGGACATTGTATTATTCATTCTGTGAATTGTTTCTGCTAGTACCAATGTAGGAGATTTCCATGCCTTGGCCACTGTTTGTTTTGCAGCCGTTATTAGTTGGATCATAAGTTTGAATTGAGAGAGTGTTAACCATTCCGGTTTTAAATTAAGGAAAGTTATATATGGATCTGGTTGTATTATTTTTTAAAATATTTTAGATGCAATCACGAAGACTTCCTTCCAGAAGGTTTGGATTACTGGGCACGTCCACCATATGTGTAAATGTGTGCCTATTTCTGGGCATCCTCGAAAACAAAGAGCTGAGGTATTAGGTGAATATTTTGCCACTCTAGCAGGTACAAGGTACCAGCGAGTTAGGACTTTATAATTTGTCTCCAGTGCTAAGATGTTGGGTGAAGATGACTTAGATGTGAGCCATATGTTAGACCAGTCCGTGTCTTCTAAAGTTCGTCCCAGGTCCTCCTCCCACTTCTGAACCTAAGAGGGTCTATTAAGATTTACTACTATATATAATTGATTATAAAGTGATGAAATTGTACCTTTAGCAAATGGATCTTTTGTACAGATTGATTCAAAAATGGATAATTGGGATAATGCTGTATCCCCCTTTAGGAATGGTAGATCATATTTTTCTCTAAGCGATGGGAATGAAAGGAATGATTTAGATGCTATGAAGTCATTTAGTGTCTGAATGCCTGATGTTGTCCAAGCTTTAAAAGAATTTGGGTAGATCCATGCCGGATAAAAGGCCGGATTTCTGATAAATTAAAGGAGAGGATTGTGTGGAGATTGTAACTGATATTTGGTTTTTAGTTTATCCCAGAGAGATAAGAAGTGTTTAGTTATGGGATTATGAATTTTAAAGCGGTCTTTAGGATCAAGCCATAACAAGTTTGATATTAATAGAGGGTCATTTTCTGAAGCCTCTATAAATACCCATAATGGGATTTCCTGTTTTGCATGGTATTTGGACAGACTGGCCAAATGTGCTGCTCTGTAGTAGTTAGTAAAATTAGGGTATCCCAGGCCTCCTTTATTTTTGGGAAGATGTAGTGTGTGTATAGGTATACGTGGTTTAGAAGAGCCCCATATAAACGAAGTTGCTCTTTTTTGTACTATTCTCAAAAAATAGGAAGGAATTGGAATAGGGAGGACTCTGAATAGATAAAGCAATTTGGGTAGAATAGTCATTTTGATTGCATTAATCTTCCCTATCCAGGATAAAGGAAGTTGCGACCATTGTTTTATTAGATTTGTGATCTGTCTTAATACAGGAGGATAATTGGTTGAGAATAAGTCAGAATGAGATGCTGTTAAATGAATTCCAAGATATGGGATTGATTTTTCTGCCCATGTGAATGGGAGTGCAGCCCTAGCCGGGATCAATTCCATGTTTGTGAGCGAAATATTAAGCACTAGGCATTTCTTAGGATTAATCATAAGGCCGGATAGGGCTGCAAATCCATCAAGAGCTGGTATTAACCGGTTCAATACAGGGCAATTTCACCCCCTTCCTTCCCAGGCCAAATTTTAGTTTTCAGCGCTGTCGCACTTTAAACGTCAATTGCGCGGTCGTGCGACGTTGTACCCAAAAAAAATTGACGTCCTTTTTTCCCAACAAATAGAGCTTTCTTTTGGTGGTATTTGATCGCCTCTGCGTTTTTTTATTTTTTGCGCTATAAACAAAAGAAGAGCGACAATTTTGAAAAAAACACAATATTTTTTACTTTTTGCTATAATAAATATCCCAATTTTTTTTTAAAAAAAACTAATTTTTTCCTC
Organism: Lithobates septentrionalis; assembly: GCA_037952835.1. Taxonomy (NCBI): domain Eukaryota; kingdom Metazoa; phylum Chordata; class Amphibia; order Anura; family Ranidae; genus Lithobates; species Lithobates septentrionalis. The sequence continues at coordinate 230,089 of JBBDGP010002324.1, read as the reverse complement.
AGTTTCGGCCGATACGTATTCTTCTACATATTTTTGGTAAAAAAAAATCGCAATAAGCGTATATTGATTGGTTTGCGCAAAAGTTATAGCGTCTACAAAATAGGGGATAGATTTATGGCATTTTTAAAAAAAAAATGTATTTATTTTTTTAGCGGCGATCGCGATTTTTTTTCGTGACTGCGACATTATGGCGGACACATCGGCCACTTTTGACACATTTTTGGGACCGTTCACATTTATACAGCGATCAATGCTATACAATTGCATTGATTACTGTGTAAATGTGACAGGCAGTGAAAGGGTTAACCACTAGGGGGCAGGGAGGGGTTAATATGTATCCTAGGGAGTGATTACTAACTGAAGGGGGAGGGGACGCTCAAGGGGAGGAGACCGATCAGTGTTCCTCCGTTCTGGGAACACAGATCGCTCTCCTCAGAGCTGACAGGCTGTGGATCTGTGTTTACACACACAGATCCACATGCCGGCCCGGTTAACGGGCAATCGCGGGTGCCCGGCGGACATCGCGGCCGCCGGGCACACGCACCGGGTCCCGAGGAACGCGGCGGGCGCGCGCGCGCTCCCGGCGGCGCGCGCGCGCCCCCTAGGCGGCCGGGAATCCCAGGACGTCATATGACGCCCACCCAGGATGGGAGATCCCATCTGTGGACGTCATATGACTATGGGCGGGTAGGGAAGTGGTTAAGTTAGGACCAGAGACCTGTGGTGATGATAGAAAAAGTAATATATCGTCTGCAAATATACATAATTTGTGTGTAATACCTCCTACTTCAATGTCAGTTATAGTTTGGTTTGTTCTGATGTATTGGGCCATGGGTTCGAGTATAAGGGCAAATAATAAGGGAGATAATGGGCAACCCTGTCGGGTACCTCTTTCGATATTAAAGGCATCAGATTTGTATCCAGCATATTTTATATAGGCTTTGGGTTTATTATATAATGCTTTGATCCATGTTAAAAAGTGGGGTCCAAAACCCCATTTTTGTAATGAATATTGCATATATTGCCAGGATACTGTGTCAAATGCCCTCTTAATATCGAGAGATAGAAAACATAAAGGGATTTTCCGTTTTTTAGCAATATGTGCCAATAACACTGCCCTGCGTATATTATCGCCTGCCTGTCTATTTGGCATGAAGCCTACTTGATCTCTATGTATTAATTTTCCTATAATGCTATTGAGGCGTTTTGCTATTATTTTTGCTAATAATTTAATATCAAGGTTTAACAGAGAGGCCGATAATTCACACAGGAAGTATCATCAGAAAGGGGTTTTGGGATCATACAAACAATTGCCATTAGTGTTTCTTGCCGAAAAGAATGTCCTTCTAGAAGTTTGTTAAAAGTTTCAGTGAGAATGGGAGAGAGTATTTCTGAGAATGTTTTATAGTATAAAGCCGAGTAGCCGTCTGGGCCTGGTCTTTTGTTAAGTTTTAGGTCTTTTATGGCGTTAGCAACTTCATCTATAGTTATAGGCTCATCCAAACTGCTTTTTTAATTCTGAGACAACTCAGGTAAGGTTATTTTTGAGAAGAAGGATTCAGCCTCTGTAGGATTAAATTCATTGTTTGTCTTGTATAAAGTTGCGAGATGTGAGTGAAATTTATGGACTATTTTAACTGGATTACAAGTATAAACATTTTTTGATAATTTCAAACGTATTGGTTTGAAAGATTTGTTAGTTGAATTTAATGCCCGAGCCAAATATGTACCTGGTTTGTTTGTATTCATGTAGAAATTGTGTTTGGAGCGTTTGAGGGATTTATCAACTGACTCAGTGAGAAATAGATCGTATTCCAATCTAAATTTTTCCAGATTAGATTTTGTACTCTGAGATGGATTATCTTGGAATGATATGTAGGCTGCATTAAAATTGAGTTCTAGTTTTTTTGCTAGATTTTTGCGTTCCCGTTTAAATAGTGCCATTTGTCTTTGTATTGTACCACGCAAGACATGCTTATGAGCTTCCCACAGTGTTATTGGGGAAATGTCTGTTGTATCATTAATTGATATGTATTCCTTTAAAGCTTGTTCAATGGCCATCTGATGTAGTGGGTGTTTGAGCATTATGTCCGGTAAGTACCACGTTGGGTCATGCGCTTTTGGTATGGCTGAGGCTATAGTAGTGTATACTGCATTATGGTCAGACCACGGAATCGGAATGATATCTGATGCAATAATTTCTGGTATCATTCCTATTGTTAGAAAAATATGATCTATTCTGGTGAAGGTTTGATGAGGGTGCGAGAAATAAGTGAATTTCTTTTTCATTGGGTTACTTTCTCTCCACGAATCTACCAGATTGTATTTGGAAAGAAGTTGAGAAAAAGGTAATCTAGAGGTTATTTTGGATGGTGTAAAAGGTGATTTATCTAGAAATGGGAGGAGGACCTGGTTCGAATCCCCGCACATTATCACTGTTCCTATTTTGTGTGTATTAATCACTTGTAATATATGTGAGAGGAATGGTGTAGGTTGTTTGTTAGGAGCGTAGTAGGAAATCACCGTGATTGCTGTATCCATTATATAACCCATGAGTATCAGGTATCTACCTTCTGGGTCTTTAATTTCTGATGATAAGGTGAATGGTGTGGATCGGTGAAATGCAATTAGAGTACCCCTTTGTTTGGTACAGGCAGAAGCCGTGTAAATTTGTTGATAAAAAGGAGAAATATATTTTGGAGTAGAATCTTTGGTGAAGTGTGTTTCTTGGAGGCATACTATGTGAGCCTTCTTGTTATGGAAAGTACGGAAGGCTTTGGTCCTTTTTTGAGGGACATTTATTCCCTGAACATTCAGGGAAAGTATATTCAGTGGTGCCATGGCAACAGATCAAATAGTTTTGACTTACTTTTTGTTATGCAGAGCTGACTGCGCAGATCAACCTGTGTGGACTGAAGAGATGAAAAGATAGAAAAGAAACCAGTGAATTCTGGAGTAAAGAGTAAACAAAAAACATATGAGATTAGATGATACATTGTATAAATTATTTTTTGCAAGTAATCACAATTTACCCGTGAAAGAGAATAAATATCTCTCTCAGGGGAATAAGTGCCTTCGTCACACTCCCACATAATATGGTTGGGAGAATGAGGAGGGCTAACGGGGGTACACGGATCTTCCGCTTACAGGAGAGAAGTGCTATGTCAAAAGACATCAAAATGATGATTCATTAATTGGAGTGCAGAATATAGTTTTTGTTGAAATTATTTATTCCAGGGTGGTTATATATGGTTAGTCTTGCCCTAGGCTAAATAATTCAGTTAGAAAGGTACTGTTAATAACTTTGGTATTGATGAAGATAGTTTGAATTATTTTGGGATTTTAACCCTTTTAGAGTAAACAATTACATATTTTATTCATATGTAACTGTTTAGATATGTTAACTCATAAAATTTAGGTTGTATTGCTTCAGATTAGAATAAACAAAAACATAGTTCTAGGAACTAGTTAGGTAATAATATATTTGTTTTAAGAAAAGAAAGAAAAAGCTTCCATTACTTCTGGATTATTGAACATATTTGTCCTAAAAAGTAATAAATCTATTGTTATTACCTGAAAATATATAACCGAACAAGAATTTCCTTATTTCACTTATATATTCTAAGGCTATATGAATCAGAAGTAATAAGAAATATAACTGGAATGTAACATGATCCCACACAATGTGTGACTATCAGAATGCAGTTACATTCAGTTATAAATACTTGTTTTTTATAGAGAACCATCTCTTAGTATAATAAATGAAGAGATATCAGGAATTAGGATGTCAGTTCATTGAATCTTCTTGGTCCATGGATGATGTGGCATAATGGCCTCTTTTGTGAGAATGATGATTCCCATTTTGTTCTGAAATTTTCTGGGTGCTGCCTGAAGGTGAAGATGATGCCATTCTTCTGCGTGTGGGAGAGTTGCTGCTTGTGGGTTCTGTCAGATTTAATTATTTCTTTGGTTAGGCTGTTTGTTATTTGGTCTGAGGTTTGTTTTAAAGCCTTATGAAGCATCTTTTCAAATTGTAATAATATTACTGGGGATGCTGAGGAGGCTTGTGGAGAAGTTTGTGAGAGGATTTGTTCTGTATCTGACTCAAATGGAGAGTCTTGCTGTGACATTTTCTGTCTGTGAGAGCGCCCTGATGCTGTATATTGTGAGGTGACTGGAGCTGCTTTAGTTGCAGTGAGTGCCTGTGAGCTCTTTGTGAGGTGATTTTTATTTCTGCCACGGCTTCCTCCCAGTACCATATTCCCTGCCCAAACTTTCACAGTTTGTTCCCTGGGTTCAAATGGATACCTTTTGAGCCTGCAGGCTCCGCTTTGTCCTTCTCTTCTCTCCTCAGCGGTGCGGAGCTCTAACAATGCATGTCTGCTCCGCTAGGCTCCGCCCATGCCTCTCTTATTAAATATACTTTACTTTTACTTTTCAATCGGCAGCACTATAATTTTCTGTAAAATTTAATTCAATATGACAACCTAGAGGCATTCTGTACACAGATGGTGTACAGGACAGACCCCAGAAATGTTGTTCCCTGCTTTTATGATTGGCTCACTGATTTTCCCAGAAGTCTGCAGTAATATACAAATCAGATTATTTGGCATCCTAGCATCCTTTTTAACAAAAATATCATTTTTGGTGAGATAATCCAAAAAGGTTAATCGTGTCTAAATGGATACAGTCTCTGCTACTTTCTTCATTGGACCTCTGCAAGTGCAACAGTTGGTCAATAGTGAAAAAGTCACCCCCATTCACATTCACTTTGCACATGGGCACAAACAAACAAATGGCTATTTCTTTGGACTAACAAATGTTGGGAATTTGCCACAAAGTTTGTTAAAATCCTTGGATAGATCACTGAGAGGGGAATGCTTTTTTTCTCAGTAAAATTTGTAGTTACCGTATTTATCGGCGTATAACACGCACCCCAATTTAGGAGGGAATTTTAAGGAAAAAAAAACTTTTAGGAGGGAAGTTGAAGGGAAAAAAACGTACATTTAAATGCCCATCATTGCATCTTTCTCAGTGCAGCCTTGCCCCAGTGCAGCCTTGCCCCAGTGCAGCCTTGCCCCAGTGCAGCCTTGCCCCAGTACAGCCATGTCAGTGCAGCCATGTCAGTGCAGCCTTGTCAGTGCAGCCTTGTCAGTGCAGCCTTGTCAGTGCAGCCTTCCCCAGTGTCCATTGCAGCCTTGCCCCAGTGCAGCCTTGCCCCAGTGCAGCCTTGCCCCAGTGCAGCCTTGCCCCAGTCCAGCCTTGCCCCAGTCCAGCCTTGCCCCAGTCCAGCCTTGCCCCAGTCCAGCCTTGCCCCAGTGCAGCCTTGCCCCAGTGCAGCCTTGCCCCAGTGCAGCCTTGCCCCAGTCCAGCCTTGCCCCAGTCCAGCCTTGCCCCAGTCCAGCCTTGCCCCAGTGCAGCCTTGCCCCAGTGCAGCCTTGCAGCTTGCTGAGCTTCAAAATCGCCGACCGCGATTTGAAAATGGCACCGCCGGCGCCGAAATACACAGAGCCGGTCCTCGGGTCTTCTCAGCGGCTCTCGTTCACTTTCGGCTCCACTCGGGATGGGCGTGACGGTGAGCGGAGCTATCCGAACCTAGCCGAGTACACTCGGCTAGGTTCGGGCGGCGCTCGAGTGAAGCCGAAAGTGGCCGAGAAGAGCCGAGGAGCGGCACTGTGTACTTCGGCGCCGGCGGCGCCATTTTCAAATCGCGGTCGGCGATTTTTTTAGATCTGACAGGTCAGGATCGCAGGGGATCGGCGTATAACACGCACCCGCGATTTCCCCCTGATTTTAAGGGGAAAAAAGTGTGTGTTATACGCCGATAAATACGGTACTCTTTAAGGCTAGTTTGAATCTTCACAGGGATCATTCATTTCAAGCACTACATAATCTGAATAATTTACCTCTAGATTCATCCACGGATGAGTCAACATTAAATCAGGGTTACTCAACCTTTTGAAGAGAGCAAACCACTTAAATGATCTGGTAACCAGTTGCAGGCCACCATTAAATTAAATGGTTCAGAACTTTGAATTTTTTTATTTTGAATAGCATAATGAAGATTTATAACAACAATCAGGATCATCATTTTCTGTGGGACCAATCCCCGTTGGATGTTTACCCACTGTTTAAAGTGGGAGTAAACGCCCATGCATTAATTTTACTTATAGGTAAGCCTATAATAAGGTTTACCTATAGGTACAGTAAAAATCTCCTAAACATGCACCACTTAGGAGATATTTACTGTAGATGCAGCCGGTGACGTCACCGGCGCATGCGCTCTGAGGGAACCGCATACCCGTGCCCCTTCTTCAGAGTCCTGTGCCATAAATGGCAGCCCCTGCGCGCATGCCGGGAGTGGCGTATTCGTGGCTCCGGCCACTCACGCAGCTGGAGTCCGCGAACCCGGAAAGAAGACCAGGTGAAGATGGAAGCACCTTCAGCGGTGACAGCTCGCCATTGGAGGGCTTCATTCTAAGGTAAGTTGCATGCTAGCACATTATGACATTGCCCTGCATGTTTAAAAAAAAAAAAAAAACCTGCGGCTTACTACCGTTTTAATCACAGTTACAGTAGTAGATCACCATTAACCTGTCGCTCTCAGGTGTTGCCAGACAATAAGCTCTGAACCAGTGTTGCAGCCTTCACTGTATCAGGGTCTTTGCAGCCATCCCTTGAATTGCCTAAACAAGGACTGTGGACAGTCTAAACAATAAAAAGACCAGGGAAGTGCATGCCTTAGTATTGCAATAAAATTCTTTAGTAAGCAAAGATAAAATGACACATAATGCACTCACATGCTCCCACAATGACACCAAGCGCATTACACACCTGTGAGAATCCACCTTCAGAACCCTTGTATAGACACCACTATATTTAATCCACGGGCGGGGAGTCGGCTGCAATAGCGGCTTGTGTATTACAGCCGTCAGGATTATGGAGGACCAGCAATCATTCAGTAGAGGAGCGTACACCTAAAGGAGGCTGTGTGGGTTGCCATAGGTTAGAGGTCGCTGGCCACAACAAACGGCTCCGTGGGTCTCTTTTGGCTCACAGACCACAGGTTGAGCATGCCTGAAGTAGATTCAATGTACAGTTGAGCATGTAAAGGTAAAGTATTTGTTTTGGGTAGAGCTTGTTTTTAGTAGACTTTTATATTGGCCTGCATCAACCTAGCTAAGCAGAATTGCCACTTAACACCCATATACAGTAGGTAGACAAGCTCTCTGAAACAAAGTAAACCTTAAGCCCCGTGCACATGGGCATATTAAATATGCCCATTTAAACATTATCATTCTGCCAGGAGCTGGCCAAAAAATCCACCATAAAAAATACTTAATCTATTTATGCATGTTGATGTGTGCAAGAAATATGCACATAATTTAATTCTATTAGTTAGAACATTAAATTATTCTAGCCATTAGGCTGAAATTATGCTCATATGCCCGCTTATACATGCACATGCGTAAATTATGCCAGTATGCTTCTCTCTGAACACAGTTGTGGTGTATTTTTTTTTTTTTTTTATGCCCCTAAACGCTACCCTAAAATACAAATATAAATACCACAATGTGCATGAACACACTGACTAATACTGAGCTGTGTTGATAGGCATAAAAAAAGAAAAAATGCTTCTAAAAGCTGATTTTTTTTTTTCGGACTGTGTGCATGTAAGGTACATTAGCATAGCTCCCCCATATGAAACGCATGTAACCAGATACAAATGGATATCTTCAACTCTTTGACCACCATCTACATGGTCATTTATGATACAAGAAAAAACATTTTTGAAAATAAAGTATGTGCAAGTTACTTCAAACACTGATTGTGAATGCTCTGTGTATACAGGTAGAGAAAACCTGCTTACCTGAACAGATCAACAATCTCTGCCTTTAGATTATTTTTATCTGAAATTGATTCAGGCATGCAGCTTGATGGCATTATTACTCTGCCACACCTCATAGCTACAAGAGATCATTGACGTGTGAGAAGTAATAGAATAAAAAAATATGTCCCTGTCTCTCAAACATCATACCATTACCAACATTTTTGGCGACATGCTGAATATTTCATGCAGCACAAATCAGAAACACATTTAGAAGTTTGCCTTTATTTTCTACTTTTTACCTGCCTGTTGTGGAGTCTACAATTTATTGCTTTTACAAGTAAATTATACCAGACATTTTTTCATACTTCTAGAATATTTCAGTAAAAAGTTGAAATCCTGCAAAAAGTCTTGTCATAGAATGTAATGTGGTTCCCCAGCACATGTCCTAATCTACAGCCACTAATCTCAATGAGCAGGCCAGGGGCAGGTGCAAGATTTCAAGATACCGCCTTAGAAAGTCTATGTAGAAGGTGTCTCTTGATGTAAGATGGGAAGCCATACAACGGCTGTAATGACAAATTTTAAAAGCTGTTGTTGGGCAGAGCAACCAATATCTGAAGACCAAATGTGTTGCACTGGCAGCTGTAAAGCATACAACAAATGACCACAGACTTATCCATGAAAAGCCACCAAAAGTATTGCTTGCATAGGCCAAGGGGAGTATTAGGAGTAGACTGGCAAAGTCTGGAAAAACAGTGTAGGGTCCTGTAAATCCCAGTCCCGGCTACTGTATGGTAGGTATAAAGTGTATTTTTGGCACACTTTTAAAGTTTTTTTTGCGATCTGTGTCCTGAATATACTGTATATGATTTATGGTCACACAGCACCTTAAAATACAGAGACCCTTTCCTGGAAACCAAAGATCCTAGCCTTCTGGATGATTAATAACAGAATACACATACAGTATATAATCCCTTTTATGAGACCAGTATGTGATTGTAGCAGCTAATCAGACTTGTATGGTTAATAAGTACAATGATGGTAATACCTCCTCTTGATCCAGTAAGCACATAATTAGTAGTAAAAATAGCATGAATTCCTTTGGGAGTAAAGGTTTGATTGCACCATAACATTTATATGGCAGTTACCATAGGAATACATCTTCTAGTTCCACTGAAGTAATGAGGAAGGACGGGAAGAATTATTAAGCTATGCTGCTTGCCCTCAGGGAGATCGACAAAGGTTAATTGAATAATATTTTTTGCGTGTGTTCGAACTTCTGCCTTATCTATAATGTTTTCTATTATTAGGTGATCATGCATACATGCATACATACATGCTTTCCTTTGGGCCAGTTCACACCATAGAAATGCAGTCTGAATGCGCTCCAGATGCTTTTTTGCATGCGCGTTTTTGTTTTTGGTGCGATTTTGATGCAGTCCAGTGCATCCCCCCCCTTTTTTTTCCTTAACCTTAAACAAGAACATGGATGTTCCAGTGCATTTTTGGTGGGCTTTCAGATGCGTTCCCATGAATTTTTTATGCTTTTTACAGCGTTCCAATGCAGGAAAAATGCAGCATGTTCTACTTTTTTTCTGGAACGCACTGGAACTGCAAGCACTGGTGTGAACTATGCCATTGAAAACCATATAACCTACTTTCTATGTGTTTTTGATGAAGAAAAAAAAACGCACTGGACTGCATGTGGTGTGAACTGGCCCTTTAAGAGATTGAGTTTATACTGTATATTTACAAATGTATTTACCTACTGTTTACTAATGGAAATCTCAAAATGTCTTCTAGTGTATCTTAGTTGGACGTAGATGGATTGAATTTTCGATCCATGTGTTGCTGCTTTCGCTCAACAGAGATCAATCTAATGGTCGCTCAGCGGGGAGGATTCCTCTATCCACCTAGATTGCGAATCTTGATCAAATTATGGCCAGCCTTAAGCTGGCCAAACTTGGATAGAAATGTATCCAGTCCCTGCTGAACCGGCCGATTTTCCATCCTTGTATGGGCAGGCCGGTTGACTTGGTGATCAGAGCTGCCGACTACAGCCGGCAGCAATGATCATTGTATTCTGTCAGCGGAGAAGGCTCCCCACTATCAGAATACAATACCAAAGCGGGAGTAATTTCCCCATACACATCCTGTTGAAAGGCATCCAGTCAGGTCTGATAGCTAGTGGTTCCATCACTCAATCCTGCCAGGACTTGCTGGGAAAAATAACTGTTAGGCCTCATGTACACAGGGCGTTAAAAAAAAAAAAAAGAGCTGCAAAGCCAGTACCGACGCCAAGAAAAAGCGGCTGCAAAAACGCACTTTTAGAAGCGTTTTGCATTGGCGTTATTGCGTGTTTAGCTGCGCTAGCGTTTAGCATTATTTTTCTGCCCTCTTCTATTTTGCACTCCCAAATCCAATTATTACAGGTTAAAAACGCTTGACGTGGCTTAACGCCTTAAACAGTGTTAACACATGTTTAGCCATGTTGAGCTGTAAAAAACGCCTGACGTCCCTAGAAGCAGCTGTAAAAACATCCAGTGTACATGAGTTTAAAGTTGTCAAGTAAAGCCCATATCTCAAAACCCAAAAGGGGATAGATCTACATTTGTTTGAAAATTTATGCTCTTATTTTCTTTCCTTTGTTCAGTCAGTGCTATTAAGACTGCTCCAATCATTTGTTGTTTTCTTTCCACAGATGTCATGGCAGCCTCAGTATCGAAGCTCAAAGTATCGCCATGTATTTGGAAAGCCTGCAAACAAAGAGAACTGTTATGACAATGTGAATATCACAAGAAGTGTACATGACAACCATTTTTGTGCTGTAAATCCAATTTTCATTGCTGTAGTGACTGAATGTGCGGGTGGAGGATCCTTTATTGTAATTCCTATACACCAGGTAAGAAAAAACCTTTTATAAGTGATGGAACTACTGACAATGCTGCTACTCTGGAGTTGGGTCCCGTTTACACAAGATTCCTGAAAAGGGGGACCATTTACACTCTCCGCTGAGGCCATCTGTTGGCTTTTCCTCTCATACCTTAGCCAAAAGCATTCTTTTTTTTTTTTTTAATTAAAAAAGTGTTTTGACACATTAGATTTGTCTTTTTGTGCATTTATAATTGAATACTATCTCCCTGCTGTGTACTCCTTGAGGACCGAGCCTCTTTTTTTACACTTGTTGTTTACAAGTTAAAATCTGTTTGTTTTTTTTTTGGCTAGAAAATTACTTAGAACCCCAAACATTTTTTTTTCTAACATCCTAGAGAATAAAATGGCGGTCATTGCAATAGTTTCTGTCACACCGTATTTGTGCAGCGGTCTTACAAGCGCATTTTTTTTGGAAAAATACACTTTTTTGAATGAAAAAATAAGGCAACAGTAAAGTTAACCCAATTTTTTTTAATATTGTGAAAGATAATGTTACACCGAATAAATTGATATCCAACATGCCATGCTTCAAAATTGCGCCCGCTCGTGGTATGGCGACAAACTTTTACCCTTAAAAATCTCCATAGGCGTTTAAAAATGTTTACAGGTTACCAGTTTTGAGTTGCAGAGGTCTAGGGCTAGAATTATTGCTCTCCCTCTAACGATCGCGGCAATACCTCACATGTGGGATTTGAACACAGTTTTCATATGCGGGCGCTACTCACATATGTGATCGCTTCTGCGCGAAAGCTCGTCTGGGCAGGGTGCTTTGAAAAAACTTTATTTTTTCTTAAATTATTTTACTTTTCATTTTTTTATTTTGCCACTTTAAAAAAAGAAAAAATTTGGGTCATTTTTATTCCTATTACAAGGAATGTAAACATCCCTTGTAATAGAAAAAAAGCATGGCAGGACCTCCTAAATATGAGATCTGGGGTCAAAAAGACCTCAGATCCCATATTTACAATAAAATGCCATAAATTTTTTTTTAAAAAAGTCGCTTTAAAATGAGAATTTTTTTTTAAGTGATTGTAAAGCTTTGTTTTTGTTTTTTGTTTTTGTTTTTTAAATAACAAACATGTCATACTTACCTCCACTGTGCAGTTTGTTTTGCACAGAGTGGCCCTGATCATCCTCTTCTGGGGTCCCCCGGCGGCACTATCAGCTCCTCCCCGTATCGTATAACCCCCTAGGAGAAGCGCTCTCCCAGGGGATTACCTTGCGGGCGCGCTTCCGAGTCCAGCATTTGCGTCCATAGACGCAGAATGTAGGACTCTGCCCCGGCGCCCGCATCATTGAATTTGATTGATAGCAGCGGGAGCCAATGGCTGCGCTGTTATCAATCTATCCAATCAAGAGCCGAGAACCCTGGACAGAGAGGTCCAGTGCGTCTCTGCCGAGGGGGGGCTAGGGGGCAGGTCACTGTCAGAAGTTTTTTCACCTTAATGCATAGGATGCATTAAGGTGAAAAAATACGAGGGTTTACAACCCCTTTTAAGAGCTATGGGCGGAAGTGATGTTTGACGTTGCTTCCACCCTCCCATGCCATGGAGCCGAGCAGCGGCCATCTTCCCCTCAGTCGGCAGCCAGGCATCCACAGGAGAGAACGCAATCATCTCTGCCGCTACCGGTGGGTCCGGTAAGCATCAGAGACAATCGAAGTGCGGCGGGAGGGGGGTGGGCACCTCTCCCGGCACCGATAAAAGTGATCTTGCGGAAAATCTGCCGCAGAGACCACTTTTATCCTAAAGAGAAACGCACGGCGTTACCGAAAATACCGGGGTTATGGCAGCTAGCTGCTGCCATAACCCCAGTATTTAGCGTCAAAGTACTGACGTACAGGTACGTTGTTTTGCGTGAAGTGGTTAAAATGAAGTGTTAATTCTTAAATTCACAGTCAGTGCCTGATTGTTTTGCCTGCAGTATTCACCTGATTGTGGTTTTACGCAGCTGGGATCCCACTCTCAGGTGCCACCATACCTGATTAGGCTGGCCATAGACCATACGATTTTCTTTCCTTCTACCACGTGTGGAAGGAAAGAAAATCGCTAGATTCCCCCTGCTGCGCTATTTTATTCTGCCAGCGGAGAGCATTCCCATGTCAGAAACCATGAATCAGACTGAGACAGAAGTACAGTTAAATCACACTTGTTTAATAATAATGATTTAAAAAAGGTATACAGAGTAAACGTAGTAAAAACATAGCCAGAGTTCAGGAACCGGAACGGATAGTCAGACGAGCCAAAACATCAGGGAGCCAGTGATGCGCTTAGTAGAACAGCAACCAGGATCTGGAGCCAGAAGGAATGTCAGCCAAGCAAGTCTTTAACAAGAACACAGGCGAGCGTCTCTAGAGATGTGACCAAGGCGAAGGCAGAGATCATCTGGACTGAACGGCTTAAGTAGGCAGGACTGACGAGCAGGATGTCTTCAACTGGTTGAGTCACTGTGGAGACAAAGGAGCTGTCAATTAGCTGACAGCTGAGCGCCCAGCTTTGAGAAGGAAGGGCTGAGCCCAGCCTTGACAGGCTACTGCTAGTGCCTATAGCTATACAAAGTATAATGTAAATGGACAGGGAAGAGGAGGGGTGGACATGACAGAGGGCTTTAAAGTGGATGTAAACCTCTGAAAAATGGAACAAACCATACCCCCATCTAAAGTGTACTTGCCGCAGTACATAGCACCTAATGTGTATCCTGGCTGTTCTAATCTTCCTTCAATCTGCATCTATCACTTCTGACAATTTTCTTTAACACCAGGCAATCTATGGTGATGTCTCCACCGTTCTCTATAGCATACAGCAGGTGGATGACAGTCTTAAAGTGGAGTTCCACCCAAAAGTGGAACTTCCACTCATCGGATTCCTCCCCCCCTCCGGTGTCACAGTTGGCACCTTTCAGGGGGGAGGGGGGTGCAGATACCTGTATATTACAGGTATTTGTACCCACTTCCGGCTAGATAGCTGCAGAATCTGCGGTTATTTACGCCACTTCCTCCCCCCCCCCCCCCTGCTGTCTGCTGGGAAACATACGGGTCCCAGAGACAGCAGGGACCATCCGTATTGCGCTGCGCGACTCGTGCATGCACAGTAGGGAGCCGGGAAGTGAAGCCGCAAGCCTTCACTTCCTGATTCCCTTACCGAAGATGGAGGCGGCAGCACCCGAGGACCGAGAGACGGTTCAGCCTTGGGTGCCGACATCGCGGGCGCCCTGGACAGGTAAGTGTCCATGTTTTAAAAGTCAGCAGCTGCACTATTTGTAGCTGCTGACTTTAAAAAAAAAAATTTCAGCGGAGCTCCGCTTTAAATGTATTTACCAGTGAGACAGGGTAAAGGGGGTGTGTGCATCCCCTCCTCTCAGACATCAGATTACACTCAGCTATGTGCTGTGCGGTGTGTGATGTCAGATCCCCACACCCTACCTCCTGGAAGCTCAGAAATATGATTTGCTCTGTGTACTTTGACAGGCCTTAGAGGAGAGAGGACTGCTATTTGTTTCATCACTGTGCATCACTTGAGGCTAGTCACTTTAGTGGGCTTATGTAAGGGTTTATTATCACTTTAACTATTTGTAACCCAGCAGAATAACGAATAAAACATTTCTTCCCTCAGTTCTCGAACCATGGATTCTCTTTCCCACCCAATTTTACTATACCCACTTTTTATTTGCCTTAGATCAGTGATAGAACTTATCCAGAAGCTGCAGCCTATGCTAGTTTGTTGTACTGATTTCATTAACTGTAAAAGACAGAGGAAGCTAAAACGAAAAATTCTAACACTTCCGTAGTTGTATGACTTTCATTTGAAAGGTGCCCACCAATCTGATACAGGCGTTAAAACACAGCTGCATGTTTTTAGGAAACATTTTTTTATGACCGATACATTCTGTTTGCATAAGTGTAATAGTGTCCCTTGCGCTGGTCGGATGTGGAAGTAAATAAGATAAGTGGCAAAGTGTCACAAATAAACGCATAAAAGTGACCAATAATATTGCAGCAAAATTCTAGCTAGACGTCATGTATTGAGATTAACATCCCTGGCAGTAACTAGCTCGCTATTAGTAGCACTATTGTCACTGTTCACTTTTTATGCGATTTGCACATTTATGATACACCTATCATCTATGGATAATGTTCTCAGCTAGACGCCACGCTATTGAGATTTGCATCCCTAGCAGCCACTAGCTTATTATCAACATTACCATTGTCACAATTCACTTTACTATGTGACTTGCACATTTATGATACACATTTATTATACATTTTTGCCCATTCACTTTATTCTTATTTAATATTGCGCGAAATCTTCTTATCTTACATTCTGTTTGCATAGCCTAAAACTCTGTCATAAATGTTAACTATGGCTTATACTATTGCTACTGCAATTATCTAGGATGCATACTGTTCAATGTGTTTTTGCCTCTCAGTGACAATAAATCAAAGTTCGATAATAAGGAACTGAAATGTTATTTTCTACAATGGATTCTTTGGTCATTATCATTCCTCTTTGCGGTATGCTGAAATAGCACAAGCTGAAATATGCAACGGCTGGACTCTGTACCAAGCAATACTAACATTAAAGTGTTTGTTGTCTATTATTTTATTCACTGTCAGCCCCTCTATTAGAGGCTGGCATACCACACTATGCAAGTCCTTTGTAAAAATGAGCATTCTAAATACCTCTTTAGAGCTGTCTTTAGGCCGGTCTCGTGACTCGTGGCCGCTTTACACCTCCGAGACATTGCTTCTGTGAGAGGGGCCGTGATCTCCCTCTGACGTCAGCTGGAGAGATCACATGACCTCCCGCGGAAGCAATGTATCAAACTTGACAAGGTTGCTTTAAACTGACTTCATTTGCAGACCGAAGTTCATCTCTTTGATATGTAAATAAATAAACCGAAAGATGCAAGGTTTTTTTTCCCTCTCTTTTAGCGCTGAGCAATGTTGTTGATAAACATAGCCAACTGCTTTTTTTTTTATATACAGGGGAACTGCTCAGCACTTTTTACTTGAATCGTGGAAATGCTGGATTAGGATCGTGTGGGGGGTCGAATTGAGATTGCAATCTTTTAATGATTGATCATCACAGCTCTAATGTGAACCCTTACCTTGTAGAAGAACCGATTCAGTATAAAATAGAGATGCAAGGCAAAAACATTTGTGTGTACCTTTTTGTTTTTTTAAGTGATCACATGACCCCTGTTTTTAGCTGCATAAGGGGGTTAACCACTTGCTGACCAGCCGCCGTCATTATACTGTGGCAGGTCGGCACGAGCCGTCGTAGCTGTACGTCGGCTCCTTTAAGCATGATAGCAGGCGCACGCCCGCTGCACTGCGGGGGTGCCGATGCTCGTGGCCGGCGGTCGCGATGTTGAGAGGCAGAACAGGGACGTGCGTGTGTGCCTAGACCGGGCAGCTGGCTCTTCCGCCCCCACCCCCTCCACAGCCCAGTGCTCGCTGGAGGGGCAGAGCAGAGAACCAATGACTGACAGTCACCAGCTCCCTGCAGGCTGAAGACTGGGAACCGAGTGATCAGCTGTGTTTAATTGCTCAGTTCCTGGTCTTAGAGGTGGTGAGGGAAAGCTGCAGATGAGATCTGTGCTGCAGCCATCAAGGTAAGTATGATTGCTTGTGTGTGTGTGTGTTTTTTTTTTTTTTAAGCTATACTTCTCTTTTAACCGCTTCCCGACCACCTCACGCAGATATACTGCGGCAGAAGGGCACGTACAGGCAGAATTGCGTACCTGTACATTGCCCTTTAAGAGGCGGCTTGCAGGCGCGTGCCCGCTGGGAGCTTTGTGAGCGTGATGGCGGGTCCCGCGGACTCTATGTTCGTGGGTCCCGCGGACTCTATGTTCGTGGGTCCCGCAGACCCTATGTCCGCGGGGATACCCGCGATCGTCTCACGGAGAGGAAGAATGGGGAAATGCTGATGTAAACATTTCCCCGTTCTTCCTAGTGACACTGTCACTGATCACAGCTCCCTATAATCGGGAGTGGTGATCAGTGTTGTGTCACACACAGCCCCCCCCCCACAGTTAGAATCACTCCCTAGGACAAACTTAACCGCTACAGCGCCACCTAGTGGTTAACCCCTTCACTGCCAGTCACATTTACACAGTAATCAATGCATTTTTAATTGCACTGATCGCTGTATAAATGTGAATGGTCCCAAAATCGCACCAAAAGTGTCCGATCTGTCCACCATAATGTCACAGTCACAATAAAAATCGCTGATCGCTGCCATTACTAATAAAAAAAAATTATTAATAAAAATGCCATAAAACTATCCCCTATTTTGTAAACGCTGTAACTTTTGCGCAAACCAATCAATAAACGCTTATTGTGATTTTTTTTTTTTTTACCAAAAATATGTAGAAGAATTAGCCTAAAGTATTGGCCTAAACTGAGGAAAAAAAATGTTTTTTTATATATTTTTTGGGGCTATTTATTATAGCAAAAAGTAAAGAAAAATGCTTTTTTTTCAAAATTGTCACTATTTTTTGGTTTATAGCGCAAAAAATAAAAACCACAGAGATGATCAAATACCACCAAAAGAAAGCTCTATTTGTGGGAAAAAAAGGACGTCAATTTTGTCAGTTAAAGCGACGCAGTGCCGAATCGCAAAAAGTCCTCTGGTCTTTAGCCAGCCAAATGGTCCGGGGCTTAAGTGGTTAAACACACAGTAGAATATGTCAAAGCAGTGATCATAGCTCCTTCGCTGTTATGTTCATATAGGGCCATACAGAGAACAGAAATAATGGGAAGCAACTGCTTCTGGACTTCCTCTTCAGAAAAACATAATGCTTTGCAAAACCAGTGTCATATGTGTACTTGTATTTGAAGTTTATTTTCCTATACTAATAAAATGATTTAAAGCTTCCTCCCCTACAGTTAAACTATCTCTCAAATTTGCATTGCTCTTTGCCTTCCCCAGTTTCATCACTGCAGCCAAAAAACGAAAAACTCTTTTATGACTCTTCCTATGCGCAGGCAGTGCTATTATTCCTAGATATTGGAATACTAGCAAAAGTCCATCACCCATGACTGAGTAATGCCCCGTACACAGGATTGGACTTTCCGCCAACAAAACCGTGGATTTTTGTTTGAAAGATGTTGGCTCAAACTTGTCTTGCATATACACGGTCACACAAATGTTGGCCAAAGATTACAAACGTGCGAACGCGAAGACGTACGACGAGCCGAGAAAAAGGAAGTTCAATAGCCAGTGTGGCTCCTTCTGCTTGATTCCGAGCATGCGTGAACTTTAGTGCGTCGGGCTCGTGTACACGCAATCGGAAATTCCAACAACAAAATTTTGTTGGTGGAAAATTTGAGAACCTGCTAGCGGAAAGTCCGACAACAAATGTTCGATGGAGTATACACACGGTCAGACTTCCAGCTAACAAGCTCACATCCAACATTTGTTCGGAAAATCCGATCGTGTGTACGGGGCACACAGTACTGTGTAACAGTAACAGTACTGTGCCATACACTGTGGATGAAATTGGTAGCTTAAGACCACAACACATATGTCTCATTCATGAACAAGTGGACTACCTGGATCATCTTCATAAGCTCAGAAGAGTTTGGGACTGACTCTGACATTAACCCACCAATCTGCCATTTTTTAACAATTTTTTAAAAATATTTTTAGCCAGTCTTGAGATATGAGTCTCCCTCCCCTTCCCCATCTACCTACTTATATTAAAATGTTTAACCCCACCTCCCTTTCTCTATTGTTGCAGTAGCCATGATGTATTCAATCAGTCTTCAACATTTAGATTCTAGTTCCTGTTCTTTAGTTTATTTTACACATGGTTTGTATACATAACAATAATCACAATGTACTACATAGCTTTGTTGCTCATGTCCTCCTGTATTAAATTGTATTATCTTGAATGGTGACTCCTGTTGAATGAACTTCTCTATATAGGGGAGGGACTTTTCTCTTCTCTTTTGAACCATAGAACTCAAAAAAATAAACATCTGCTTAAAAGTATATTTTTTAGGAAAAATTTACACAATGTTCCATGTGTCGTCCTTGATTTTTTGAGAAGTAGAGTTTGAGGCATGACCCTGAAGCAGTGTAGTGTAAACATTACAGTGCACAGGTGCCTTGACCACCCCAAAATGACACTACGGGCTCGGTAGCCAAAAACTGGAAAAGGAAAACTGGTCTACCGAATGAGTATTGACATGCGTGTGCAACTGGCTACAGAGTCCATAAGCACTAGTTTTGGGTGGCCTAGGCCCTGCCTAATGTAATGTTCGCTCTGTACTGCATCACTGTCAGGGAAGATCATTTCCTGGGGACAGACTGTCCCTAGGCAACTGATATGAGTTATTCTAGAGTTCAGTTAAAAGCCCAATAAATGTAAAAGGTTGTGTTCTCCTGCACCATATACAGTATTTGTTTAGGTAGTTTTGACTATAATCTTCCTCTCTAGTTTATTTGTAGCAACACTGAATTGTCTAGGAGGTTTAGCGTTTATGGCAAGCTTTTGTTTTTTGATTTTCGAAGACTGTGAGGTGAAAATAGGAATCGTTTAGTAACTTTAAAATGTATCTATACCCAAGACCTTTTTTCTGTTAGTTTTGGATAGAGTTGGGAAAAGTTAGAACCCTTGTCAGGTTTTTCTGCTATCCAGAGCTGCGTTATGCCGCGTACACACGAGCGAACTTTCCAGCAGACTTGGTCCGGCGGACCGGACTCCCTCGAACAATTCGATCATGTGTGGGCTCCAGCTGACTTTTTTTTTCCCCAAAAGTCCGAACGACCTAGAAATAAAACATGTTTCAAATCTTTCAGAGTCCGGTAGAAAAATCCACTCGTCTGTATGCTAGTCCAAAGAACTAAAACGCTAGGGCAGCTATTGGCTACTGGCTATGAACTTTCTTATTTTAGTCTGGTCGTACGTCATCCAGTACGAATCCGTCGGACTTTGGTGTGATCGTGTGTAGGCAAGTCCGTTCATTAGGAAAGTCCGTCGAAAGTCCGCCGAATAGACCGTAGGACCAGTCCGGTCGAAAAATCCGCTCGTGTGTATGCGGCATTACAGAGACTTCCCCTCACTTCTTGTTCTAAGAACAATGTTTTACCAGACAGCACTTGGAGAAAATTCTGCTACAGGGAGACAGACAAAGCTGCCCATACATTTGGTCAGTTCAGCAGGGACCGAACTAATTTCGATCTGTGTGTGGGCACTATGGTTAAACAGAAGTCGATCTACCGATCTGTTGGATTTTTGCCGCTCAATCAGCACTGCAGGACTGATCTGCATATTCTAAAGTCTCTCCGCAGTCAGAATACAAAGACACAGCAAGGAGGATTTCCCTATCCAACTCGAATGTGTGGATGGGGGAATCATGTTGTTTTTTTTCGCTCATAAATATCTGACAGACTCTAGCATTCCTCTACTCAACCTAAATAATTTTTACTTTTGTCTGTGTTGCTTTCAGAAAGATTTCCTCGCCCCTTCCTGTCCTGAGGGCAACCTTTTTACCAGATAGGAATTGTACCCCACTGTATCCAAAACTGTAAAAAAGACACTTTGCCAAGCAAGTAGAAGAAAGTTGTGGAGCACTGGATTTCTTAAAGTTAGGTCTTCAGCCCCATTCTTACCTGATTGTATTCTGTCTCCAAGCTCGAAGCTCCAAATTCTCAACATACAAAATCCCATGGTTTTCAGCTGTGCCTGTACATCAAGCATTTGGCCCCATTAGACATCAATGAGAGTTCCTGAAATTTGTGTGAAAATGCCCTTATCATGCGTTTGTATTCCATAGTAGCTAGCTTTTCATTTGCTAAAAAACTGATGCCTGCAAAAATGTGCGTACAAACACACAAAAAAAAAAGCTTGAATTGACCAAAGGCACTCAGCACAAATGTGAATGCAGCCTTAAGCCTAGTACACACGGGCCGAATGTTTCGACAGCCAGTGGCTGAGAACGCTGACCGGAGTGTTCCGGCGGTGGGGGCCATCCCCCTGTCAGAACACAATAGCACAGCAGGGGAGATCGCTGTACTAACATTGGATTATTAGTACAGCAGATCCGACCTGAGCTGTCAGGTTTTTCTTTTTCATTAGACTCTGGGTTGAACTAAAAGAAAACTAGAAGTGTATATGAAACTTTAGGAAGTGAGGAGGGCTTGCTTGGTTATCCCTAAGCAGATCTCTCAGGAGTTGTGATTGCAGGTTGGCTCTTTGTGTAGAAAAAAAGCAGCAGCTGAGATCATAGAATAGGATCCTGTTCTATAATCTTTGTTGTCTGTGTTGATAAAGTCCCAGTAAAGGGGACAATTTGGATCCCTAAAATGTGTTGGGTTTTTATGATACAAAAGTCTGAATTAAATTAAATCAGGATTTTATATGTTCTGCTTTTGCAACTTCCCTCCTTGCACACCAAGTTACTTTTGCCAAGCAAGGACAGGCTCAATTACAATCTGTAATACCTTTTTAAACTAGTGTCTCTTAATAATAATTGTCTAAATCTGCAGTATAAGTAGAAAAAGAAGTGTGGTTTTGGCAGTTGAATGGCAATTTTGGTTTAAAATGTATCTTCATTTTAGAAACTAGCTATTATTAACAGGAATTTAAAAACAACTAGCTGATGTATCCTCCTTTTTCTTTCAAAGCATGTTAGATCTCTGCATGCTGTTATGTAAGAGCATACCTCTGATTTATTGGCCTTGAATGCACATCAAAATCACTGCAGGCATAACGATAGTGTCGACATGCTGCACCCTTGATGCCTTTGTTTCACAAATCTGCAAGCTTCATACATTTCCTTGTAAACAGGAAGGCTCTAGTACTCCATTATCACTCAATGTGAAAATCATTACCACTTGCCCTCCTCTTTACCCCCTTCATGACCAGGCCATTTTTTGCTATTCGCCGCTGCGCTACTTTAACTGGCAATTGCGGGTTCATGCAATACTGTACTCAAATTACATTTATATCTTTTTTTTCACACAAATAGAGCTTTCTTTTGGTGGTATTTAATCACCGATTATTTTTTTTTTTTTTTATTTAAACAAAAAAAGTCAACATTTTGAAAAGAAATAAACAATATTTTTTACTTTCTGCTATAAAGCAATCAATAAAAAATAAACAAATTTCTTCATAAATGTAGGCCAAAATGTAATCTACATGTCTTTGGTAAAAATAAAAAAAATAAAACGATAAGTGTATATTGTTTGGTTTTCAGAAAGTTATAGCATCTACAAACTATGGTGTATATATACTGGATTTTTTTTTTTTTTATATACTAGTAATGGGAGCAATCAGCCACTTGTAGCGGGCAATCTGACCCTAGCTGATGCTGGCTGAAGGGTACACTAACTGACATCAATAGTGACACTAATACAGTGATAAGTGCTAATACAATACACTGTCTCTATACTAATGACACTGGCTGGGAAGGGGTTAACATCTAGGAGCAATCAAGAGGTTAATTGTGTGCCTTGCAGTGTGTAATATGTGCTGCTTTTACTAAGTAGTGCTGCTTTTACTAAGTATCTTGTCCTTTTTTTTCTGCTTAGCAGGGAATAAAAACAAAACGGCTACATCTCCTGTCAGTGAACAGAGCTCTGTATTGTTGACAATCGCAGAGCTCTATTCTGTGAAACCCGGAGCTGATCACTGGGTCCTGGCGGTCAATCATTGGCTGGGACCTGCTGATCGGCTTGTGCTGTAACGAATCACAGCACAGCAGGGCTGGCGGTCACACGGATCACGTTTGCACTGCCGCCCTGAATCTAAGTTAGACGTTTGACAAGCGGGTAAAGTGAATGTATGTTATTTTCTTTTTGGATTTTTTTTTTTTTTTTTGCTTTTGTTGTACCATTGGCAAAATTAACCTTTCACTGCCTGTCCCAAAGATCCAGCAGAAAGTAAATTTTCCAGTGTGAAAGAAATTCCTAGCTTAGACAGTTGTCCCCAGAACAGGTGTCCCCATTGAAAGATTTACTTTGATCATTTGTTCTGGGGAAAACTTGAACATTTTAGATGTCTCCCTTTCTCTGTGACAGCGGTAACCACCAATAAAAATAGAAGGTTCACTCTCTCAAATGGGAACACAGCAGTAAAAACTTACTAATGGCCTAACGCAGTCTTACTTGACCCACATTCAGTGGAACTCTAGGGTTCTTTGAGCAATTAGCAATTTTTATCTCTCAGATAATATATCACCAGATCTTTTTAGCTATCTCTGAGAGGAGATTCTTCTCAGTGACCACAAGTGTAAGGAGCATTCTTCCCAGTAACCATCACACTAATGTACCATTATCTGTAATGTAGTAATTATATAAAATGTTATATATATATATATATATATATATATATATATATATATATATATATATATATATATATAATTTTTTATTTAATTATTATTATATATATTTTAAAGGATTCATAGTATTAAAAAGGTTGAGAGACTGGTCTAGCCTCTCCGCTCGCTATAAAAAAAAAAAAAATTTGGAGTTACACTTTACACCAAGACTTGTAAAGGCTACTGTATAGTCTATAAACAACTAATATAAAAATGTGACATGAGCTAACTCTGAATAATATTTTGATTGCAGTCGGGAAAACTTGATTCTCATTATCCCAAAGTTTGTGGTCACAGAGGGAATGTGCTGGACATCAAGTGGAACCCTTTTGATGACTACGTAATTGCTTCCTGCTCTGAGGATTCATCTGTAAGTAAATAAGACAATGTGCCTGGTTGTGTTAAAATTATTATAGTAGGCTAAAATTCATGCATACAGTTTTCATTTTAAACCACATGTAAACCATGGATATAGAAAGCCTCAAAAGCAGTTTGATTTTTACATGAAATATTCCTATTGTGATTCCATAATAAATTTCTTTGCTAAAGAAAAACACTTCAGTGTATATGAAGAAGTAAAGTGACATTACAGACAGTATTCACAGCCACTAAGCTCTGAAGATGACATACACTTACTGGTCACTTTAGGTATTAGGTACACTTTGCTAGTACCGGGTTGGACCCCTTTTGCCTTTAACTGCCTTAATTCTTTGGTGCATAGATTTAACAAGGTGTTGGAAGCATTCCTCAGAGATTTTGGTCCATACCGACATGATAGCATCACGCAGTTGCTGCAGATTTGTTGGCTGCACATCTATAATGTGAATCTTCCACCACATCCCAAAGGTGCTCTATTGGATTGAGATCTGGTTACTGTGGAGGCCA
Source organism: Lithobates septentrionalis (assembly GCA_037952835.1). NCBI lineage: Eukaryota > Metazoa > Chordata > Amphibia > Anura > Ranidae > Lithobates > Lithobates septentrionalis. The sequence goes on along the minus strand of JBBDGP010002324.1, from coordinate 206,105 downwards.
TTGGAGTACAATGAACTCATTGTCATGTTTAAGAACCCAGTTTGAGATGATTTGAACTTTGTGACATGGTGCATTATCTTGCTGGATGTAGCCATCAGAAGATGGGTATACTGTAGTCATGAAGGGAAGGACATGGTCAGCAACAATACTCAGGTGGGCGGTGGCGTTTAAACTATGCTTGTTGGTACTAAGGAGCTGAAAGTGTGCCATGAAAATATCCCTCACACCATTACACCACCAGCCTGAACCGTTGATGCAAAGCAGGATGGATTCAGGCTTTCATGTTGTTTACACTAAATTCTGACCCTACCATCTGAATGTCGTAGCTGAAATCGAGACTCATCAGAAAAGGCAATGTTTTTCCAATTTTCTATTGTCCAATTTTGGTGCCTGTGTGAATTGTAGTCTCACTTTCCTGTTCTTAGCTGACTGGAGTATCACCCAGTGTGGTCTTCTGCTGCTGTAGCCCCTCTGCTTCAAGGTTGGATGTGTTGTGTGTTCAGAGATGGTATTCTGCATACATTGGTTGTAACGAGTGGTTATTTGACTGTTACATTTCTATCCTCCCAAATCAGTCTGCCCATTCTCTGACATATACAACTGCTACTCAGTGGATATTTTCCCTTTTTCGGACCATTCTCTGTAAACCCTAGAGATGGCTGTGCATGAAAATCCCAGTAGACCAGCAGTTTTTTAAATACTCAGACCAGTCTGTCTGGCACCAACAACCATGCCACGTTCAAAGTCACCTAAATCCCCTTTCTTCCCCATTCTGATGCTCTGTTTGAAATTCAGCAAGTTGTTTTCACCACGTCTAGATGCCTAAATGCATTGAGTTGCTGCCATGTGATTGGCTGATTAGCAATTTGTATTATCAAGCAATTGAGCAGGTATACCTAAAAAAGTGGCAAATATATAAATAATATATTATTAAAATATACAATTATTATTTTACTATTTATATAAAATACAAATATATTATTATAATATATTAAATGGGTAACATTACTTAGTGTATCTATAGTTCCTGTTTATATAGAGTAGAGAATGATTAAAACCCTTTTCAGATTTTTTTTTTTTTTTTTTTTTAGAGAGCTTTGCTTTCACTTCCTGTCTTGGAGACACAACTTAAAGTCAAAGGAAATTCTTGCTGAGTAACTTAAAACAGTAGAGAAAATGCAGGGGTTCAGGATTCTCCAAAATTATCAACAAAAGGGCAATTTTCCAGCACAAATCCTTATAGCTGCAGGCATACACTATAGTCCCAAACACAGGTCTTATTTACAATGTTATAGAAGATGTCTGCCACCCATCTTCCTCGGGTAGACCCTCAGTGAGGGAGACAAAAGATACTTCTGCAGACCAGGACTTCAGGACAGTGCCCTCCAGAAAAAATCCATTACTAATCTTCTCCAGGCCCGCAGCTCAGCACCTGCTGGGGTCCAGACTGTGTTCTTGCCTCACTAACTATCTCCCAGGGGCAGCAGCCCCAAGAGAACTAGAACCCACCTTGGAGAGGAAAGCACACTCTGGAAAGGCCTCCCAAACATTTATCGCCCTCCCCAGCCACCTTCCAGGAGCCTCCTTTGAAGGATTGGCTGAGGCATGATAAATATTCCTAATGGACATTTGACTCTCTTCCTGTCCTATATTATGGAAGCTTCTCTCTGAAGCAGATTAGAGAAATCGAACACCTAGCTGGGAAAATCTGGCCAGACAAAAACAATAGATTACTGCTCCACTGACTACAGTAAAGCCAAAAACTAAATTGAACCTAATAGACTAACTAGAGGAGGGTGCTACACATCTCAAAGTGATATCAAAAGCACCTGCATTTGCCAGTCGAAGCCAGTTGACACAGGTCCCTAAATAGTTGTCGCTGTAACAGATGCCAACATTAAAAGATTTCCCCCCACCTCCTGTTTCCATCTCTTTCTGCCTCAATGACAAAAGTGACTAGGAAGAAATTGGGTGAATCACCCCAGCAGGGACACAGGCTGCTGTAAAAATGTTATAGAGGCTCTATCCCTTCACCGTACTAACACTAAAGCGTAACTCCAGCCAAAACTTTTCTAAAATTTTTGTTTTGGATAAAATAGGGAAAGGTAAGAGTCTCTTACAGGCTTATTGCTTTTGTAGACATTGTTGAGGAGAACTCTCCTAACTTCCCGTCATAATAATAATGTCAACTTGGCAGGAAGTGTGGAAGACAACAGGGAAGCAAACATTAGAAGCTATGGAAGGTTCAAATTGCTTAAACGCTAGTGAAATTAATGTTTTTACAGTTGTCTGTGTTCCTTTTGGTGAAGTATTTTCCTTTTCTGTCCTGGTGATACCTTATCTCTGTGACAGTAACATTTATTCATATTTGTAAACCTGACAACAGATAAATATACCTGCATTCCCAAAGAAACCAGTACAATTACACATTGCACTATATCTCTTTTTAACCCATCCCTGACTACATGAATACATTTCAGCAATGGCTTCATGCCTTTTCTAAAGGCGGGTCTCCTTATGACACCATTGGAGCATTTCTGTTTAATGCACTAATGTGTTAAAATGGCCACTCGTCTCCATTGAAAGCTTCTGTGACAGGGTAACAACTCAGGAGCACAATTAGTAGACAGTTGTCCCTCTAGAACGGAAAGTGCCTGAACAAGGACCTTCTAGATCACCAGGTATTCTAACGAAAGCTTCAGGTATATACTGTAAGTATTAATGGCGACTTAAAATAATTACATTAACATACAAGATATTTGGGGGGCACACCCTAAAAGATGCATTAAAGCTAGTGCAGCCATAAGACCATACAGCAGAGCAAAATATTACAGCGCACACATGCAAAAAAGACATTTACCTCCAGCAGGGCTAGTTTAAAACACCTAGACAATTTGAATAAATATTATTATCAAAAAATATGGGGATTTGGTCACACCATATTGCTATATGGTGCTAAGCCCACTTACTGTGTCAAAGTACCCCATGATTAACATGTTAAAACTTAAATTTGATTTGAGTGATTTTAATATTATTGTCTTGGGTGTTTAAAAATTATAATAATAATAATGTGGTGTACATATCACTTGCTGTATTCAACACTTAACACTTTTCCTTTGTTTTGAGTATAAAAATAGTGCAGAGGCAGTGCAAAAACAAATGTAACCTTTTTTGAGTGATGTGCCTCTCACTATTCTCAAAGAATGGCCATGGATGTTTAAATGTTGATGTATTCCGTTATGGGGAAAATTTGCAAAAAAAGGCTTAGCAAACCGGCCACATAGACCTTCTTTTCACTATCTCAGTACTGCTGAATCTGAAAAGTCTTCTAACAGACTGAAGCCTCATGATCACAAATTACAGGCTTTCATGACCGGAGTTTTTTTTTTAAAGCCATTCAGTTTTTGTTTTTGTCCAGCTAGTCAACAGATTCATCAGTCCACAAAAACGAGGTTGATGGAGGAACGGCTTTCCACCAGGGCATTGTATTCTGATCAGAATACACCGATCAGTGGCTGCAGCTGCAGTTCGTCCAAAAAATTCCCTTCAACAGAAGTTGAGTAAGTTAATCAGGGGAGGCCTCACACTGATTTGAAATGTAGGCAGTCTCTGCTTGACCGTTCAGAATTCTGTTGGCATGTGACAAGTTTAAACACTTTATGACAAACGTCAAAACAAACCTTCATGTCCAGTTTTGCAAATTTGACATTTGTTAATTAAACCATACAAACTGTATCGTCACAACTACTTGGCGTATCCAGGTGGATTATACCTTGTTTTTGTCAAGAGAGATTGGGCTTTCATTGGGTGGTAAATGGTAATGGATATTTTCTGCTTTTATTTTATTATGAAAGGAAAGCTGGCCCAAAATAGTAGACAAAATCAATTGTAAACTTTAGCTTTATATTTTTATGCTATTACCATATACCACCAAAAAACAGCTAAATTAATTTCCCCTACTCCTGATGATCATGGCAATACCACATATGTGCGTGCTATTTGTTCTTTGTGCAAAGTGCATTTAGCAGCGATCACCACAGGTAATCGTTGGCTGTGCAGAGAGCCGCACCTAGCTGCTCAGAACTGTAGCAAGAATCTGAAAAATCTGAAGCACTTTCCCCAGTCTCATTGCTGGGAGCACACGATGGAGCATGCTTCCTGCACAAACAGATGAACACATGCATGTGCTGCCCGGGATTAAAGCCCACTTCCCGGGCGCCGTATATATTTGTTATGCGGTCATAAAGAGGTTCAAAAAATGTAGTGTTACCCTATTTTGTATCCTTAGTAACTGTTCAGTAGTGAAAATTATCACAGATTGTAAGACTAAACTAGGAAAATGAGGCAGAATTTATGGGTGCTGTTATGCTAAAATCACTTTCTCAACTTTTCATATACTAAGCTATTTAATCCGCCACCCAGTGTGCAGTGCCAATAACAAAAATAAAATATTGTTATTAATGCATCATTATGGCAACATCTTAACATGCCAGTCCAACCAAAAATAGCAATAAGTGGACTGTAAAGGGAACTTGCAGCCAAGCTGTAGGCATTCAATAATTTACATATGAGCACAATAGCAGCAGGCACTGTGGAGTAGTTCATCTCAAAGTTCATAGCAGAAGCATTAAAGTCCTTGAATAAGGACACTCAGCCCACTCTATTTTCCACTCCCAGGAATGACTTGGCAGACTACCAGCTATCTAATCTCCAATGTAAACATAGAGAAGGAGCTCTTGAAGCTGAGCAGCATCATTGATAGAGCACTACAGATTACCAGTCAGGGTGGTTAGGTAAAGGTGCAGGTGGTTATATACTTCAGTAAATTGTATTTTCTGGGCTATGTATATTGACTGGAGAAGCTGTAAATTTGCAAGATGGAGACCTAAATCTTCTAATTGTTGGACAAAAGTGACATTTAAATGCTGGTTGGAGAATATTTCCCCTAACTTTGTTACTTAGTGGAACTGTTTCATTTTACTATTTAAAAAAATAAGTAAAAAATGTAAAACCTTATTTTTCGGTCCTGTTCTTTCAATAGGTAAAAATTTGGGACATTCCAAAGCCTTACTCAGCCAAGAATATAACTAATGCCAGGAAGGAGCTTCTGGGTCATTCCAGGAGAGTTGGTCTTATTGAATGGCATCCCACAGCAAGCAATATTATTTTCAGTACTGCATATGATTATAAGGTAAGGATCTTTATGTTGCAGCAGTCCTAGGGTTTTCCATTTCTCTTCTTTCTCTAGGGATGCTGGTATGGATTGGAGCGGTTCTGATTGGTCAGTGCTGTCACATGCATCAGTTTTGTGGTCGTTTTTTTCCAAGTAGCTTAACATAACTAGTACTTATTTTGATACTTTGCACGCTGTCATTTACTGACAGTTTGATCTGTCACCATAAATTGTCTGAATTCACACTTTATTAAAATTTGCTTTGTTATGCATGTGCCTAATTATTACTTTTCTAACTGTATTTTTGAAGCTACAAAATGCTCTAACCTAAATAAAGAATGTTGGCATATAAAAATATGAAAAATAAATTGGTTCTACAGGCTAGTCACTTTTTACCTTATTGCTTTGCCTGCATTAAGGAAAAAAATGTCCTACTAGCCGTATTGCCCCCTTGCCACTGTATATATTTACCCAGGTCCTATCTTCATTCAGCGCTGTACCAGTCTGTAGTGTTGCTTGTCTGCGTTCCTCTCTGCACAGGCAGCAGTGATCGCAGTGGGAGCTATTGGCTCCTGCTGTGGTCAATCAAATCCTGTGAGGAGGCGGCGGAGGGTGTGGCTGAGCCATTCTGTGTGTGTTTATAGATGCACACAGCCTGGCTTGGGAGTGAGACCACAGGTGTGCCACCAAAAAAAAGCAGCTTTCTATGGTGGTACACTGTGAAGAGGAGGAGCTAGGAGCATTTATACAATTGCATAGAGCAGGTAAGTATAACATATATATTTTTTTATTTTAAAATAAAAAAAAAAATCTCTTACAGTCACTTTAACGCAGTATTAAATAAAAAAAAATAAATGTATTATATTGCAGCTTACGAATTCTTAAATGTGGTAGCTGTGTTTGTTTTTATTTTTTTTAGGCTTTTTTGCCATTTATTTTCCCCTGGTGATCCAGCCAGTAAATATGGTATTTTTTCAACTTCTTTTAACAGACAATGGTCAGCTTTTATTCATTTATGTAAAACCTTTATCCGAAAAGAAAAACAAAATGTTGCTGTAAATGCTTAAAAAGTGTTAACTGTTCCAGCTTTAATTTGTTGGTCAAGTCCATCTAAATCTGCTAGTCCACCTCTAAAGCCGGGCCATAGAATGATCGAAATTCAGCTGGTTCAGCAGGAATCAGTGGGCAGGCTGTTTGTACTGAAGTCGATCCATCGTTCGACTTCAGTACAACCAGCCTGTTCGTTTTTTTCGCCTGACCACTGCCAGCGGCTATAGCCACTAACAGTGATCATTGTATTCTGCCGGTTAGGAAGGCCCCCTGCCGGCAGACCACAATCGTGCTGTTGGAGGAATTCAGTGTTGATGGGGGAATTGAGCAATTTTCTTTCCTTCAACCTGTGGTCAAAGGAAAGAAACTTGCATAATGCATGGCATACCGAACACTACCCTCTCCCCAAATTGAAAATGCTGTACAAGGGTTGCTCAATTGCTCTTCCATCCAGAGTGGAGACACCCTAAGACAAGAGGTGTGTTACTGAACAGATCACCATGTGAAGAAAAAAGGGGGGAAAAGCCTAAAAAAACAAAACGAATGCAACCATAATATTTGAGGTTTGGTAAGCTGCAATACTGTATATTAAATTTTTGTTTTGTGGCTTATTACCACTTTAAATAAATCTGACAGGAGGTACACAGTGTAGGCACATTTAGGTCCCTGAACATACCTGCAGCGGTTATTGCTATTCCGAGACCTCTTGCCCATTCTGAACAGAAAAGATCTGAGACTTCCAGGTAGTGTTGAAAGATAAAGTAAGTTATTTGTATTATTATACATTATGCCTTGTTCATTTAAAATATATTTTTTCTTGCAGATCATGATATGGAACCTTGACAATGATGATCCAGTAATTCATAGTCCGGTCAGGACAATAGAGTGTCATAAAGATGTAATTCTTTCCATGTCATTTAACACAAATGGAGGTCTTATGGTGACGACTTGCAAAGACAGAAAAATTAGAATAATTGATCCCCATAATGGGCGTGTATTACAGGTTTGTATATTCACTGTCATTTTCTTTAGATGTATTGGTGACACTGTGTTTCGTTCATTGCACTAGTCACCTTTTAACTCTGCATCACAAAAACTGAGGGGTCTATTTATAAGACCCCTTTCACACGGGGCAAATTCTGCCAATAGCCTGCTTGATCAGAGTGGGATCTGTCCACTGATCCCTGCTGAGCAGGTGGATGACTGGGCTGTGTCTGCTTCACCTATGCAGAGTGGATACAGACACAGTCCGCTCTCCTCTATGGGTGGTCACATGTAAGCGGACTGGCTGTTCATTTACACCGGACTTCCATCTGATCGGCCCAGATGGAGGGGAACATCTGTTTTTAGCAGATCAGATTGGATGTAAGCATTTGTAAACGAACACATGTCCGTTTATACCCGATGCTTCATAGAGAAGATTTGAGAGTCTCCTCTGCTCCATTTGAAAAACAGACAGGTGGACCCGGACAGCTAGTGTGAAAGGGGTCTAAATGTTTTCACTTAATATTCACACAGCTTTCTCCACTGATTGACACATCAGAAAAATATACAGAAAGCTGTGCAAATCATGTGTGAAAACATTTATAAAAAGACTCCCTAGTGAAACACCTTTCTGTGTATTGCAAGGAACACAGTTTATTATCAGTTATATGTGACATTCACTATCAGTAGCAATGTGTAATCAAATAATTACAAACCAGTGGGCATTTTAAAAATGCCAAGTTCTGTGTTGCAATTATTTTAAGGGGCATAGTATCTTTCACCACTAACCTCTTAATGTCGTCCTCCAGCCGTGCTATAATATACTCCATTATCATTTGCATGTCATGCAAATTTAATATTTGCTTGGCAATCCATTAAAACTATAATTAACACTGAAAGAACTCACAAAGATGTGGAGCTACCAGAGATTTTATAGTGGTACATATAAAAAAAATCTAAAACTTGGAAACATCTTGTTGTGATTAGTAATACAGTAAAACCTTGGATTGCAAGCAACTTGGTCTGAGGGTGTTTTACAAGACGAACAATTTTTTAAAATAAATTTTAACTTGATAAACGAGTGAGGTCTTGCAATAAAAGTAGCGTCACATCACAACTGAGTATAAAAGAGAAGAGAGGCGCTTCTAAGTGTAGCAATATGGTAATATTTAACGAAGGTACAACATTTAGGCTCGGTGCATACTGCCACAACTTGGGATCTGACTTGTGAGACCCCAAATGGCATGACATGTGAAATCCCATTTTAGTCAATGAGAGCTGTATTAGCACTACTGAAGTCGCTCCGACTTTAGAAAAGGTTCCTGTACTACTTTAAGGCGACTTCTATCTGACTTGTGCCTATAAACTTTAATGGAATTTACCTCCAAGTCGGATACTCATCTTCACTGATGTGATTTGGATCCGACATTACCCAGGCTTTCCCTGAAGTTGCCTCAGAGTTGCCTTGCTATAATCTTTTTATATGGACTATAGACTGAAGGACTTATAAATAAATGGTTGTGGAACGAATCATCTGAGTTTCCATTATTTCTTATGAAGTAATTTGCTTTTATATCGAAGATCTTTGGATTACAAGCATGTTTCTGGAACTAATTATACTCGCAATCCAAGGTTTTTTTGTATTACATTGTTTTCTTTGATAACATTCCTGTGTAATTTAGAAGCCAGGATACTGTTGGGGATAGGCTGAAATAATTTAATACAACCAAACAGCATTTTAACTACTTTCATTGCAATGGAAGAGCAGCTAGTATGCATTGTAGTGTAGGGCTTTGCACCTTCAACAATGTTATATACAATAGAACAGTGGTGGCCTGTCCATTAGGGGCGCCGGGCGCCGCCCCCTCTCTTCTCTCTACCCCCTATATGCAGTGGATAGATTCATGCATAGCATGAATCTATCCACGGCCGCCCCCTATTCATGTGTCTGGCCCCTTTCGGGTCACCGGACACATGAATTGCAGCGGAGGGCGTGTTTTTTTTAATCACCTGATTAGAGCCATATGCTCTAAGAGGCTTTAAAATAGCGTGGGCTTGGGTCGCAGAGCAAGCGTCCTGGAGCCCACCCAGGTGTGTTGCAACAGCAAATGAATATTCGCTGTTGCAACACTGATCCTCCTCCTGGCCAATTGGGAAGCGGGTATGAAACCCGTTTCCCGATTGGCAAAAACGTCAGGCGATCCCATTGGATACCTAGCGCCGGGAGGAGCAGAGAGGAGACGTCACTCACTGCGGAGATGACTCCAGGAGAGGACACCGGAGCCTACCACCGTGGAAGTTGTCCACAGCAGCTCCGACTGCTGCTCTCACCACCCGCATCCACGGTAAGGACAGCGCGTGGTGGAGGGGGGGTGTTAGTGTCGTGCCTGGCAGTTGTGCCTTTGCCGCTCCACTGGCGGCCGGGGGGGTTGTTTGCCGCCCCCTCCCAAAAAAACCCCACCAGCCGCCACTGCAATAGAAGGCTTGGCTTCTGTATGCATATCCTGTGTTACATGATGCTGATTGGCAGCACTAGACAAGCAGAGGTGATGGGATGCTCCTGCTGCACAGTGGTAGTAGAGCCACTTTTTTTTTCTTTTTCTTTTTTTAATGTTCAGCTGTGTCAGTGGTTTCCAAACTGTGTGGCCCGCTGCTTGTCTTTATCTAGCCTTGAGACACTATTCATCCCACCTATACATGGCACTATTCCTCCCACTGATGACAACAGTGGGGCATAATTCCTTCCATTCAAATCAATATTGGAGCACTTATTTATAGCACTATTCCTCACACCAACATTGGAGCACTGTTCTTCCCACTGACACCAACAATAGCGCATAATTCTTCCTACTGGTACCAATGATGGGGCACTACTCTCCACCCCAACTATGGGGCACTATTCCTCCTCCTACTGACCACAGGCATTATATAATTTTTGTACTCCCACTGACACCAAGAAATTTTCAACTCCCGCTGGCCACAGTGCGGCCCCCTGAAATCTGAAGGACAGTAAACTGGCTCTTTGTTTAGAAAGTAGAAAATGATTGAATGAGTTATGACAACTCTATCAAAACAAGGTGGACTTTGTGGGCATAACATGAGGCAATCATTTATAAAATATAGAGTCTTTATTACAAAATTATTAAAATATTCAGCAGACAGACACCCTACTAACTGACAGGGTCAACAGATACCCAATAGGATAGACATGGAAGTATGGATCTGAAATATATTGGTAAAATCCATAATGGACACAAATTACTATATAGAAATCTCAATGGGTAGAATCCTAATGCCGCCTACACACGGCCGGACTTTCCGGAATCCGGTCTTCCCGACGGACTTCCGCCGGACTTTCAGAATGAATGGACTTTCCCACACACGGACAAGTCCGTTCATTTTGAACGTGACTCGGGTACGACGGGACTAGAAAAGGAAGTCAATCTCGCCGCTTTTATCGGCGAGATTGAAACCTTGCGAGCCCCGTCGCAGGCATCCCAGGCCCTTAGGTCTGGTATGGAACTTTAAGGGGAACCCCCTACGCCGAAAAACCGGCGTGGGGGTCCCCCCAAAATCCATACCAGACCCCGATCCAAGCACGCAGCCCGGTCGATCAGGAAAGGGGGTGGGGACGAGCGAGCGCCCCCCCTCCTGAACTGTACCAGGCCGCATGCCCTCAACATGGGGGGGTGCTTTGGGGGAGGGGGCGCCCTGCGGTGCCCCCCACCAGAAAGCACCTTGTCCCCATGTTGATGAGGACAAGGGCCTCTTCCCGACAACCCTGGCCGTTGATTGTCGGGGTCTGCGGGCGGGGGGGCTTATCGGAATCCGGGAGCCCCCTATAATAAGAGGGCCCCCAGATCCCGGCCCCCCCACCCTATGTGAATGAGTATGGGGTACATCATCTTCTCCCGGCGTCCGGTTGGTTCTTCTCCGCTCTCTCCGGCCTCTTCTCCCGGTGTTCCAGTTCTTCGGCCGGCCCCTCCGCTGTCTTCAGGTAGCTCTATTGCCAGCGGAGGTCCGGACTTCTGGGCTTCTTGTCTTCTCTTCCCCAGATGTTGACACAACGCTCTCTCCGGCTGGACTGGTCTCTGAGGGCTCCGTTGTGACTTATATAGGTGGAGACCCCGCCCCCATATGATGTCACAGTCCCTGGGCGTGCTGGGACTGTGACGTTTTAGGGGGCGTGGTCGACGAGTCCGGCGGAGTTACGACGTAAGATTTGAAGCAAGTTTCAAATCTAAAGTACGTTGGATTTCCGACCGAAACGGTCCGTCGGAAGTCCGATGGAGACCACACACGGTCGGATTGTCCGCCGGATTTGGTCCGGCGGCGTCCGTCTGACTTTTGCAGGTGAAAAGTCCGACCGTGTGTACGCGGCATAAGACTTCTCCATGCCGGCTTATCAACGCGTTTCACAATTTTAATAGCTTCCTCTGGACAATACTGGGTAGGTGCTGATGAACCTCAAGACCAGGTACAGTGGGACACAACACAAAGCAAGTTTAGGACCAGGAGCAATCCTTTCCGATGACAACTAGGAGGCACTGGTATTTTAAGTACGCTGTTGCAGGTGTTCGGTTTTAGGCTCAAATGTTTGCCCTTTTGTAGACCAGAGCATTTTTTTACATTTCTGCTATGGGCCTATTTACTTGGCAATAATTTTGCCATTACTTAACAGCAGGCCTTCACCCATGAATAACACTTTCTGCCCTTTTGACTCATATCCCCTCCCTCATAAACAATTGGATTTTTTTTTTTCAAACAATAAATATATATATTTTTTTAGTTTTCAATTTTTGCATCCCTTTATATACAAGGATGAAGTATCCAACTTGATGTCTTCACATATCCCACCTATGTGCAGATACACAGAGGGTGTGTAGAATAGATATGCAAAATCCCTTGATTTCCCATGCATCTGCAGACACACTCTCTTCTGTTCCCATAGACTGGAAGAAACTTGCTGCTTGCATGGGGATTTGCAGGATTTCGTAATTGCACAGACAGGTCGAGGGTCTCTGCCAGGTCCTGTAGGAAGGAGCAAAGCTAGAACAAGGCCAACATTAGGCTTTTCAGACATTACTATATTGCACCAGTCCACTCAGCTTTCAATCAGTAATCTGATGATCCTGGAACACATCTGTTTGTTATGTTGGAGCACCTTACTTGCTTCCACTCACATAAAGCCTATTAAAAAAATCCTGCTCACAAGCCTGATGGTTTTCCTTTGCAGGTACCTGCTTCGCTCTTACTTTTAGTTTTGACTCGTAAGAACTAGGATACAATCTAGTGTCAAAGCAGTCGTCTTTTATTTGTGAGTGGGCTAGGTTTTCATAACTCTGGCCAGCTTGGTGGTGTTGAGAAATTCTAATGTAGGTTAACATTAAAGATGAACCCTGGGCTGGAACAAAAACGTTCCTATGCAGTGAGTTTCTCCCAAGCTGCAACGGTTAAATGCTTGTTATTTCCAGGTAGTAGAGGAAGAGGCTTTATTACTAATGCCGTGTACACACGACCGGTTTTGCCGTCGAAATAAACTCCAAGGGTTTCTTCGATGGAATTCCATTCAAGCAGTCTTGCCTACACATGGTCAAACCAAAGTCCGACCAAAGTCCGACCGTCCAGAACGAGGTGGCACACAGCACGTACGACGGGACTAGAAAAGAAGTTCAATAGCTAGTAGCCAATAGCTTCCGTCTCGTACTTGCTTCAGAGCATGCGTCGTTTTTGGTCCGTCGGAACAGCATAAAGACGAGCGGTTTTCCCGATAGGAATTGGTTCCATCGGAAATATTTAGAACATGTTCTATTTCTAGGTCTGTCAGAATTTTCGGAAAAAAAAAGTCTGATGAGGCACACACACGATCGGAATATACGATGAAAAGTTTCCGTCTGACTTTTTCTGTCGGACATTGCGCTCCGGAGCTGTCCTCTTCTCCCCAAAGCTCTGGCCTCTTGCTGACCCCTTGGCATCATTACATTTAATGCGGGGCTGTGGTGTATGTAGCTATTTTATTCTACAGGGGCTCTTGGCCTCTGTGGTACAGGGCTAGCTCATATGCCTGCCATAGTTTTATGCAATTCAGTGTAATGTCACAGAAGCCAATGTTTACCAAGGAACAGGAGGAAATAATACAGTATAGCATTTGGTCAACCCCAAGTATGCTTGTCCTTAAATGGATAAGTTGATCTTCATTTTTTTTTTTCTAAATTCCAGCTCCTCTATGTACCAACATACCATTATTGTACTCAATTTGCAGAAATAAAAAAGCTTTCTATTTATCTTGCACACTCCTTACCTCAGTGTCCAGCTGGCTGTATAAAAAACGTCTCCATTGCTTCAAGGGCAGACCTTGAGATGTGACACAGGAAGGAGTTTACAAGCTGACCTCATTAGCACACAGTGCGTTTCTGAAACGCAAGGCAAAGTGTGCATTCTCTGAGTGGTTTGTTATGCGTTTGGAAATGCATAGATGTGAATGGAGCCTCATTGTTGTGTAAACACACTATATTCACTTTCAGTCCCCATTCACACTAGTGTAGCGGGAGTGCATATTTTTGGCGTGTTTTTCCCGTGACAGGCATAGGGCAGCCTGTTGATTTCAATGGACCGTGCTACTTGTGGCAAAGTAGTTAATGGAACATTTTGGCGTGTTGTGGGTTGCACGTTTTTTACTGTGTGTTTTGCTGCATTTTTTTCCATAAACAGTTTTTATTTAGATTACAAAGAACAGTGCATACAGTGAAGGCATGACAACAATTTTTGCAGAATTCCAAGGCGTATAGATTCATTGTTTACAAATGATTATCAAGCCCTGTAAAAATTCTAATCCCGCAATATGTAACTAATGGGATGCATCAGTAGAACCGTATAAGGTGGCCTAAGGAGCCGGTTCTTAGGAGAGGGGGTGCACTGGGGGGGGGGGGGGGGGGAGAAGGATGCAGGGCATAGGGACATATCAAAACCAGTGTCTAGTCTCCAGTATTACCTTACATCTCAGATTAATTTTCTTTTACCTCTACCTGCTAATGAAGTGACAGTTTGAGTTCAGTAGCCATGGGATTGAAAGCGCTAAGTTGTTTTGACGCAAGTCCAGCATGCCCATGTTTTTGTGTTTTGTGAATTTTTGGATTCGCTCTCAAGATATGTGAACTAGCTCTTCCATTACCTCTATTCTGGAAACCGTTCTCTAATGGTTGGAGTGTGTGTGGATCGCCAATGTATCGTAATGCATAGTCTCGCTGCATTTACCATGGCCATCGATTTAATATATTTTTTTTTAGTTAGAAACGTATGGTGTAAGAGGTACTGTGCCGGAGAGTAATCAAGGGCATACGTAGTGACCTGTATAAAGAGTTCATGTACTTACCTCAAGAATGGTTGAAGGGAATCACAGTCCCACCAGATGTGAAGCATGGTTCCCTTTGCTTTTCCACATCTCCAGCATGTATCTGAGATCGATGGGGAGAATTTGCTGCGTTTTTAGCTCGTTCCTTCATGTGGCATAACGTGTTTGCTTCCGAGTTTGGGGTGCCATTAACAATTGCTAATGATGTCAGCTGTTCAGCTGCTTCCTTTGTTTTACTGGTTTCTATGTCCTAAATTGGCATACTAGGAAGCCTTGAAGGTTTCTATGGAACATAGCAAGGGCTAAGGTAAGGCCTTGTTATTTTTCTGCAACCGTGGTACATTAATAGTAAATTGGTACATAGGGGAGCTGGATTTTAGAAAAAAAGCTGAACTTAGCCTTTAAGCTAATAAAAAGTGATGCCATACATTTAAAACCCATTAGCTGATTATGATATTTGTATCTGTGTTTAGGTGCTTAAACAGCTTTAATTTACAGTTGCTTTAGTATTTTTCATTTTAAAAAATCCATTGTTTTTTTGTTACAGGAATCTGATGGCAAAACTCATAGAGCCAGTAAAGTTTTGTTTCTAGGAAACATGAAAAAAGTTATATCTACTGGAGCATCTCGATGGAACAATAGACAAGTTGCCCTTTGGGATCAAGTATGTAAAATATACTACTGCATAGAGATAATACGGCCAACAGGAAGTAGTTTGGTTAATGAAGCAGCTCTTTACAAAGTTATCGGGATAGACTACATAGCATATATTCTTATTGGTGTATATATGTGTGCCTCTAAACTCACGTACAAGCGTACATTGCTTCCTCAAATGATCTTGTTGATCCGTTTATAAGAAGCAGTGTTGACCTAAAAACTATCCAGGGCCAATGGTTCTAGTGAAATCAAGGACCCCCACTGTTTTCATTACTTGGAATTTTATATTGACCCCTCTGACAGTAATTTAGCATGTGTTTTAATCAAGTTTTCATTTGGCTTATTCTGGATCATCACTGTTAAAATAATGCTTTGTTGAATTTTAGGCTTATTTTCATACTTGAACTCCAGAATAAGCAAATATTGTCCCTGTCTGTTTGAAAGGGCCATGTATATTACTTGAATCTCAGGGCGCTTCATGTACAGTATTTCTTCCATGTCTGTGCAGTAATCCAGCATAAAACATTTTGTTTTTGTGCAGGAGTTTCCTCTTTCTTTAAACAGCGTCTTGTTTTTTACTCCTCCCCTCTGTAGTTTTCTGCAGGCGGCCTGTAGTAGGTGGAGCCTAATGCGTCCTTCCCACAGCTCTGCTTTCTGCACAAGCGAAATACAATGCAGTGATGATATCACCACCGCGTTTACAAGTTGATTAACTGATTTTGTTCAGGCATTTGATGCATATAAAGAAGATTTATATCATTCGTGACTCTCAAGGAATAAAAATTAAGTTTTTGTGCCTGTAGTTTGGCTTTGAGACCTGTACTATGATAGGTTATAGTACTATTCATTTATGTTTTCACTTGAGTGCAATAAAATGTAAAAAGAGCTATAGAGCAAACATTGGTCCACTCTTAAGCCTAGTACACACTATGAGTTTAGTACAGCGATCTGCCCCACTGAGCTGTTGCATACACACGGGCCAAATTTCGGCCAGATTTTCTTGAACCGGCTGATGTCTCCCGACATTCGGCCTGTGTGTGTGCGGGGCTTAAGTTTTGCATACCCCTAAAAGTCTATAAGAATGCAAGTGCCACTTGAAACAGGTCAAATACAGATATAAAGGTGGCCAGCTGCAGGTCAGATGTAGATAGTAATGAATTTCAAAAGATCACAGAAGCATCCCAAACTGATGTCATAGACACAAGCTTAAAGTGTTTGTTAAGCCACTAACTGATCTTTCTATCATCCCCTCTGTCACATAAAAAGCTGTATCCTAGTGCCTGTGCTTTATTTAAAAAAAAAAAAAAAAAGCTGATTTTCCTTTTTTACCAGTGTCTTCCAGCGATCACATGAATCAAGGCTCTCAGCTCTCCCTGCGTGATATCTCCAGTGGGCGGGGCCGAGATTCCCCTGCTGACATCAGCCAGGGAGGAGAGGAGCAGAGAGCCTGGAGTCATGTGATCGCTGGAAGACACTGTTAAAACAGGTCGAAATCTGCTTCTTTTTTTTTATTTTTTATAAAGCACAAGCACTAGGACACAGCTTTTTATGTGACAGAGGGGATGATATAATGATCAGTTAGTTTTGAAGCAGTGGGGAGAGGAGCAGACCTGCGCTAGTGAGATCTGACAGGCAGGTAGGGGAGGGGGGGGAAGTACAAAGGAGACAAAGGGAGAGCTTCAGATAGCTGCAGATGACGGAGGCACGTACACTGAATGCGATGTTACGGCTCAGCAGCCCTGATATGTCGTGGTCAATTTACAGGGGGGAGGGTAGAAGCTGGCAGGATCAGCCAGGTATTTCAGGTGATACAGGGGGTCAAATTTCACAGATCAAGCACTGTGCTCTATAACATGCTTTAAAAGAGAAGTATGGGTTTGGGGGTTATTGCAGTTTTGTACTTACCTAGGTGGAAGCAGCATCGGTCCGATGCTGCATCTGTCCCCCGGCATCTCTGCACTGAGAACCGAGCCACCGAACACCGCTGATGGCTCGGTTCTCTTGGCTCCCAGAGCAGAGAGCTGCTGCCTGTCAAGTCAGCAGCTCTCCTGCTCTGCTCCTCCATGCTCACTGGAGCGCTAAGCTGTGGAGGGGCGGGGAGTGGCCATCTCAGCGACTAGCCTAGAGGCTGAGACGGCTATCAGTCCAGGCACCTGGCGGATTCAGACTCCCAGACTTTATTGTCGTGATAACGCGGTGCCTGGACTGATATTGGTGACGTCAGCAGAGAGTGGACTTCAGTCTGCTCTCTGCTGAAAACGGGTCACAGGAGTGCAAAATGAATTGCACTCCTGTGACCCATAGGAGAAGTCCAGCCAAACAAGCTCAGGCTGGACTTCTCCTTTTAAAGGGAAGAGGATCCATTTTTTTTTTTTTGGGTTAACAAACACTTTAAAGCCTGTTGACACAGGCCCTCACTCAGCTGCAGTGTGACCCCTGATGGAAGACTAAGGACCTTTGTAAATGGGCTTTGGTGGGCAAATGCAGAGTATATTTGATGTCCGTTTGTGCTGAAAAATTCGACTTATACTCGAGTATATACGGTACTTTTTAAAGATCCCCAGCCCCAGGTGCTTTCTGTACTTTACCACATCATTCCCTATACCAGGGATATGCAATTAGGGGACCTCCAGCTGTTGCAAAACTACAAGTCCCATCATGCCTCTGCCTCTGGGTGTCATGCTTGTGGCTGTCAGAGTCTTGCTATGCCTCATGGGACTTGTAGTTCTACAACAGCTGGAGGTCCACTAATTGCATATCCCTGCCCTATACTCTGACAGGTCAAACTCCTGCCTCAGACCATTTCTGAACTAAGAGACAGACTTTTTTTATTTTCCTGTCTTTCTTGTAACACAAGCACTAATCTTCATCTGTGCCTTTTGTAGTAAAGGCAGGTGCAGACAAACCGCATTAGTCACACATAGGGCTTGTGCAGACAATCTTCAGACTCTGAAAGAGTCCAATGCTATATGCTTTCAAGTACTTCTGTGTTAGCTGGGTTAGTTGCTTTGATTTTCAGATGCCGAAAGATTTGCACTGAGCTTGTCAGTTGCAGTAAGCAGCTTACTTGAGTCATATTGAGCTGCTTTAAAGTGGTTGTAAAGGTAGGTTCTTTTTACCTGAATGCAATCTCTGCATTCAGGTAAAAAACCTTTTTATATGTTTACTTTTTTATTGAATTTACAGAAATGTTCACACTCATTCACATTAAATCTTTAAAAACAATCCTAATATCTTATGACCAATAAAAACTAACAATTATTGCTACTGCACCACACAATCGAAAAAAAAAAAGATCACCTGATAACAGCTAGTGTCCGTATTGTCTCTCCATATGGAGAGAACCCCCTTAAATTCATTCACAAAAAATAAGTCAGACCCCTGACTATCTGTCTGGACAGTGCTGATTGGCCCTGTGCTGATCACATGCAACCTCCCAGGAAAAAAAAAAACTTTCTAGTGATACACATTAAACTGAGCATGTGCGAAGTGACTCCAAAGGCTCTGTCTTATCTGATGGTTAGGGGACAGTGGAAGAAGGGGAGGATCAGAGAAGACAGAATCAAACAGCCTTTTTACACAATGCAGAGGATTAACCCCTTAGATGAGTATAAAAAGCATGCTTTATTGCATATACAGACTGATTTTACTGTTGTGGGTTTAGTAAAACTTTAAGAACAAATCTACAGAATCTCGTTGGTAACTCAGGGACTGCCTTTATAGCGTAGAAATTATGATTTTGGCCTCATGTACACATGGTGTTAGAAAAAAGGAGCTGCAAAGCCATATGTTGTCACAAGGGGCTGCAAAGGTGGCCACGCCTTATGGCTATATAAGAACCAAGAGAGAGTAGAGCTGGCACAAAGATGTGAGACAGTGTCAGAGGAGGACCGGGTCGGCGGTAGGGAAGACAGCAGCGGCGGAGAAGACCAGAGGAAGATTTTTAATAAAGAACTGTGTACCTCATACTCCTTCACATAAGGGGGGGCCCGGGATCATGAACATGGGGACAAGGTGCTTTGGGATGGGGGGCACAGACCCCCCCGCCCCAAAACACCCACACCCCCATGTTGAGGGCGTGTGGCCTGGTATGGTCCAGGAGGGAGGGGGGTGCTCGTATAAGAATCTGGTAGGGATTTGGGGGAGGCCCCACTTTTTTTTTTTTTGGCGTGGGGGGGGAGGGGGGAGCCATTTTTTCTTTTAAATTTCGGCCTCAAGTTCCTCAGAGCACAAGTCGGATCATCAAATCAATGGGCTGAAAGTTGGATCGGTTTAGACGGCTCTCATAGGGAACCATTGATTTTGACATGTCAAAAAAACCCTGCTTAACGCTGTATCTTAAAGTTTACACGCGGGTTGGATAGGGATGACTGGGATGATATATGGGGAATTGCAATGCAGACTCTGATCTCCACTAGGGACAGACTAATTCACTTTAAATTCCTGCACAGGATTTATCTGACCCCAGCTAGATTGCTAGGATGTTTGGGAATCAACATTCCCTTTGCTGGAGGTGTTCCACGCCACTAGCGAATTTTATGCATATATTTTGGGAATGCCTACAGGTCAGAGCATACTGGCAGGATGTAGCAGGCTGCATAAGGTCGGTCACTTCTATTTCGATTCCCATGACGGTTGAGGTATGCCTGCTGCATCTGGTAGAGCCCTAGCTACTACCAGGGCTATTAGAACTCTTCTTACCCTATTGTTGTTCTATGCCAAAAAGAGGATTATTCTCTCCTGGAAGAGTTCCTCAGCCCCAACCCTAGAGTCCTGGAAGGCATTGGTTAACAAGGCAATACCATTTTATAAAGCCACTTATTTGAGTAGGGGAGCACTGACCAAATTTGACAAGGTGTGGGGTGGTTGGATGGCATCGGTGGATACGGTGTCAGACTAATTACAGATAACCCATAGCTATTGATATTGGTGTATGAGGCCACAAAGGAGGATGTATATGACCGACATACAGGAGAAATATTGATAATTCTGCACTAAGATAACTGGTCACTTGTAGGGGGGAGAGTTATTTTTATTCATATGAGATCCTTGGTGCTGGGGGGGGAGTCGGGTCACGTTTTTGACGGTATCAGGCATCACGACCCAAGTTGTTAGACAGCGAGGGTGCGGTGTCTCCTAGTGCCTTCCTCCAGTCTGGAGGCCAACTTGGACAGTATGTATCTGGGCAAAAGCTTTGTCGTTTGGGGGGGGAGGGAGGGGGGAGTTCTCAATTTATGTCTGTGTTTTTGTATGTAAATGTCCACCGGCAACTGTGTTCTAATCGGTGGTTGTCGGCCGCAAATGTGGCCTGTTGTTATTTGTATGCCTAAAAAATGAATAAAAAAGAATTTTCAAAAAAAAAAAAAAAAAAAGTTTACACGCATTTACAAGTAGTTACAAGCATTTGGCCTTTGAAATGCTGGTAAACTACAGCCCTGAACGCAATTTATCTGCTTTCAAAAAAGTCAGTAAACTCAACTGCCTCTAAACTACTATAAACGACTGTGTGTACATGTACAGATAAGATCACACTGAGGAGAGTTCAGGGGTTGCTGAAAAAAACGCCCAACTGCTCCTAGTGCTGGTTTACACTGCAGCGTTGTCCGAGATCGGATGTGATTCGCACCGCACTGCAGTGCAAATCAAATGCGATCTCTGTGCAATGCGATTTCAGCCATACAGATAGCATGGCTGAATTTGCATCGCATTCGGACCAAACTCGCACAGGACCCTTTTTTTGGTCCGCAGCAAAATTGGATGGCATGCCATCTGATTCCTGTCCGAATTTGCAGATCGCACTGTGATATGCGAACTGATTTGGGGGTGTCATTAACTTTTAATTGACACTCCCAGCAGTTCGCATAGGGCAGTGTGAACTGCCGTCAGGAGACATGCGATGCGGGAACCCGCGGTGGATTTGCAGGGTTCCCGCATCACAGCAGTGTGAACCGGCGTTAAATGTCAGTTTAGCAGCTGCAGTGTACATGAAGCCACTGCCAGATTGATAACCCTTCAACGTTTAAACTTGCGCAAAGTTTCCACAGTCCCCCTTGTTTGAAATGTCCTTGCTTATTGACCGTGAACAAAGAGAGAACAAAGAGAAAAATGAATTCTCATGCTGACATGCAAATATTCCTTTTTTATTATTCAGGCTTATTTGGTTCTTTGTATTATTTGCATACTGTTCATGCACAAGAAACAGAAATAAATCAACCTTGTGTATTGAAAATGTGCTTCACTAATGCTTAGACCAAGATCATTTCCTCTGGGTGCACCTGCATCTTTTATGGGACCAATGACATAAAGTGTACAGTACATAGAGAAAATTTTACGGCATAATGACTAGTGCATACAGGACTGGATACGTGGATTTTGCCTTTGGCCACCCTAGGGCAATGAGGTTTAGGCAGGCTGCTCATATTTCGTTTGTAGGCCTTCAGTAAAATAATTAAGGCCCCGTTCACACCTGAGCGTTCTGTTGCCTGAAGCAAAATGCCTGTTGCTCAAAAAAGTACATAAGCTTCTTGTTGGTAGATTGGGCCCATAGACTTCAATGGGAATGCCTAAAAAGGGGGGACATGAGCGTTTTACAAGCATTTTGTCATTGGTTTTCTGCTCAAACAGCAGCTCTCCATCCCTAATCTACTCCACCTCTACTACTCAAAAGGGCCCTCTAGTGGCCAAATTTATATATGGCAAACTGAACATTTTATTGTATAAGTTATCACATAAGCAAAGTGACTTCAGAGACTGAGCTAAGCAGAAGTGTCTAGTGTATTGTTTCTGAACCTTTTTTCAGTCAGGGCACCCTTTAAAATCCTGCATTCTCGAGGCATCCCATTCTAAAATGTAAGAAACTGACCTTAATAGTTTTACATAACATAGGAACATCCACACATGTAGGACTACCAAAATTGGAGGTAATTTATTCTTACAAAGCATTATACTTTCGCAAACTGCTACTGACTAGTATCCCAGTACATCTCTCTTCCTCACTCAGCTTTAGTGGCTCCAGTGCTTACAGAGAGGGGCAGGGGAGATGATTCTGTTCCGGTGTCTTGCCGAGAAAGTTCCCCTGGTGGATAAGGACCCCCCTGTACTGCGCAGGTGCAGCGCTTATGCAGTACGAACGACTAGGAGCCGCCGAAAATAGCCGAAGCTGAAAAACTTCAATCAGCTGTACACGGCGCCTGCGCCCTAGGTCCAGGTTCAAGCCCCACCATCCAAGTGGACCTAGAGTCAGAATAAAAAAGTGCCGAGCGAAGCGAGCCCGCGAGGGGCTCTCTTACAGGCGCCGTGTACAGCTGATTTCTATTCTATTCGGCTATTTCCACCGGCTCCTACTGCGCAAGCGCTGCGCCTGCACAGTAGAGGGGGGTCCTTATCCGCCGAGAGGAACTTTCTCGGCAGAACACCGGAACCCGACATCATTTTTATCAATCAATGACATCATTGGTTGTTAGGATGGCCGTGGCTAGATGGTTGTAATTGTGCACAATGAAAACCCATGGCTTTGTGCAACTAAAAAGCAGGCTTGATTTAACCATTGGCTTGTATACAATTGTTGAGAAAAAGGCTTATCTAGCAGTGCCTCACAACATGCAAAACTTTCCTATGTAAAGACAAAAAAAAAAAACAAAGTGTGGCAGTAAATCATTTCACGTTGAAAATACTGCTTTTACCTGTTGTGATCATTTATAAAAGCTCTAAAATTTGCTGTTGCACCTCATGGGAAATTTTCAGATTTTTGTTTGTTGCCAAATTGAAACTGTAAACTGGTGGAACGCTCTGTCTATAGCGCTTTTAAAAGATTTATAGAATTTGAACCTCACTTCTTGGAAACAGTTAGTTTTATATGCATATGAGGACCTCCATCATATTTAGAAAGTTTATAATTTTACTGCCCTGCTACGGTTAATTTTGTCAGAAAGGTTGACATAACCAGTAAAAAACATAACCCCTAAGCAAAAACTTTTTAACTACAAATTACAATTTTGTCTTCATTTTCAACTGATTTCCTAAACCAGACACCCAAAATGCCCTCACACTTCCTAACGAGAACCAATTCTGACTAGGCTTATGAATGAATCTGATTATATGGTCTATAACAGATATACCGTATTTGTGAAATATATACAGTACTGTGCAAAAGTTTTAGGCAGGTGTGAAGAAATTCAGTAAAGTAAGAATGATTTTAAAAATATGTATTTTAATTGTTTTATCAATTTACAAAATGCAAAGTGGGCGAATAGAAGAAAAATCTATATTTTGGTGTGGCTACCCTTTGGCTTCAAACCAGCATCAATTCTTACACTTGCACACTTTGTATACGTGCATAAAGTCAAGTGAACGATTAACTAGTTGTACCAAGAAGGTGCTAATTATTATCAATTTTATATGTAGGTTGAAATATAGTCATTAACTGAAACAGAGACAGCTGTGTAGGAGGTATAAAACTGAGTGAGGAACAGCCAAACTCTGCTACTAAGGTGAGGTTGTGGAAGACAGTTTAATGTCACAGGTCATACACCATGGCAAGACTGAGCACACTAGGTAGTTATATTGCATCAGCAAGGTGTCTCCCAGGCAAATATTTCAATGCAGACTGACTCTTCAAAATGTGCTGTTTAAGCCCTTTTGAAGAAGCTCAAAGAAATGGGCAACATTGAGGTCCGTAGACGCAGTGGTCGGCTAAGGAAACAATGCAGCAGATGAAAGACACATCATGCTTACTTCCCTTTTGACATTAGAAGATCTCTAGCAGTGCCATCTGCACAGAACTGGAGGAAACCAGTGGGACCCAGGTACACCCTTCTACTGTCCGGAGAATTCTGGCCAGAAGTGGTTTTCATGGAAGAATTGCCACCAAAAATCCATACCTCTGACATGCAAACAAGGTTAAGTGACTCAGATATGCATGAAAAGATAGGAACTGGGGTGCAGAAAAATGGCATCAGGTGCTCTGGACTGATGAGTCAAAATTCTAAATATTTGACTGTAGCAGGAGGTAGTTTCTTCGTGAAGGGGTAAAGAACGGTACAAATAATGAGTGTCTGCAGGCAACAGGGAAGCATGGTGGAGGTTCCTTGCTAGTTTGGGGATGCATTTCTGCAAATGGAATTTGAGATTTGGTCAAGATCAATGGTGTCCTCAGTGCTGAGAAATACTTATCCATCATCCCATACAGCCAGTGTCATTAAGAACTCTCTTCAGCATAAAGAAGAAAAAGGAGTCCTGAGCCCCCCCCCCTCCCTGCCCAGGGTAATTGTAGACTCACAATCTATGAATGCAGTATACTACAATATTTCCTTTAAGATTTACCAATGGCCCCCTTAAATGCCCTTACGCTAAATGTACAAGGTCTAAATATCCCACAAAAGCGAACTAAAGTTTTTCGCTTCCTCAAAAGCACATGTACGCCTCCAAGAAACACACTTCGCAGATAAGGAGACCCCTAAATATTTTGGTTCTGCTTATCCCCAATTGTTCACCGCCTCTGCCAAAACTAAACAACGAACATTTAATTCTCTTTATCGATCAATCCTTTCACCCAGAAACATTAAAGGCTATAATTTCAATGATCCCCAAACCTCAGTCAGACGATACATGTTGTTCTAACTATAGACCCATATCATTACTCAACCCTGACATTAAGTTACTAGCGAAAGTCTTAGCCACCTGCTTAAATAGTGTAATAGGTTCTTTAATAAAGATCAGCGGCAGATAATGTACGCAGCACTACTTTACTAATTCAAGCAGCTAAATCACGGCAAATACCCATCTGTCTCTGATCTTTAGATATTAAAAAACATTTCACAGTTTTGTGGCATTACCTACATTTCGTCCTGCAGCGTTGGGGATTTGGTCCTCATTTTCTTAGCTGGGTCTCCTCATTATACAAAAATCCTAAAGCTTATGGTAAATATGCTGGATAATAAAGTCCTAAACATTTTTTACCTTTACTTATTCTCTGTATTAAGGTAAAAATCATCCCTTTACTTGTTGTGCCCCTCCCTCCCTTCTCTAAACACTTACCTGATTCCTTCACTGATCCAGCACTTTCTTGTCTTCAGTACTGCTGCTCCCTCTTCCTAGGCTCACAGGACACCCAGAGAGCAGTGGGAGTCATAGGCTGACAGTCAAATCTTGTGAGGAGGGAGCTCAGGTGTGGCTAAGCCATGCTTAATGTGTTTATTAAAGCCCAGCTCGGAGGAGCACCCAAACCTATGCTCCAATAGAAGCGGGTTGGTAGGTGGGTACTCAGCAGTGGAGAGGAGTCAGAGGCATCAGTGGGGGACTCGAGAAGGAGAGGGTCGGGGCTGCTCTGTGCAAAACCATTGCACAGAGCAAGTAAGCATGACAAGTTTGTTATTTAAAAACAAAACCCTTTACAATCAGTTTAACTTTATTTGGCTAACTGCACACAATACTCAGAATGTGACCGTTTTTGAGGTTGGGCTGTTGGTGGGCAAATCTTGTATTTCTACCCTAACCAGTTCCTTTTGAAAGATTGGTGGGAATCATTGTGAGTCTATGCCATTATTGACAGCCATACCGAGATGAGGATGAGATTGGCCACATGTTGATTGAAATTAGTTTAATTGCTTCCACATTTGTATAACTTTTAGATACCTAGGACCTTTAAAAAATGGTGCTTTTTCATAGAGATGGTAGTTTAAAAAAATATATATATATATTTTTTAAATGTTGCGATATGTATAATTTTTTTTCCAGAGAAACATTTACCAAAACTATCCACTCTCCATTTTGAAATTTCAGGATGACCTTTCAGTGCCTTTACATCAGGAAGACATGGATGGTTCCTCGGGACTGCTCTTCCCCTTTTTTGACAGTGACACAAATATGGTGTATTTGGTGGGAAAGGTGAGTATTTTTACTATTTCATACAAAGTTTTGAAACAGTTTACAATATGACAACAATGTACTGGCAGTGTCTAACTACCTTTATTTATGACCTAGGGAGAAGGGAATATTCGATATTATGAAATCCTTCCCCAGAAGCCTTACTTTCAATACTTGAATGAATACCGTTCCAACTTACCTCAAAAAGGAATTGGTGAGTTTTGAGTTTAAACATTGAAACTTAATTGATCAGAGGAACATTTCATCAGGTGGTTATGGTAAATTTAATTACTTAAATACAAGGCACTTACACCCCCTACCTGCCCAGGCCAATTTTCAGCTTTCAGCACTGTCGCATTTCGAATGACAATTGCGCTGTCATGCTACACTGTACCCAAACAAAATTTTTATCATTATGTTCCCACAAATAGAGCTTTCTTTTGGTGGTATTTGATCACTGCTGGGGTTTTTATTTTTTGCGCAACAAATAAAAAAAGTTTTTCTTTGTTTCTGTTATAAAATTTTGTAAATAAGTAAGTTTTTTCCTTAATTGATGGGCACTGATGAGGCTGCACTGACGGGCACTGATGAGGCTGCACTGATGGGCACTGATGGGCGGCACTGATGGGCATTGATAGGTGGCACTGATGAGCACTGAAAGCCTGCACTGATGGGTACTGATAGGTGGGCAAGGATGGACACTGATGGACAATGGGTGGCACTGCTGAGCATCACTAATGAGGAGACATCTGGCAGGCAATAATAATTGGCACTGACTGGCAAGATGTGTGGGCACTCACTGGCATCTTTTGGGCACTTACTGGCATCCCTGGTGGCTATGGGTGGCATCCCTGGACATCCATCCGTTGTGGTTATCCCTGGTGGTCCAGTGTGGGCATCCGCGGGAGGGGGCTGCGCTGATAAACAATCAGTGCAAAATCCCCCTGTCAGGAGAGCCGCTGATCGGCTCTCCTCCACTCGCGTCTGTCACACGAGTGAGGGAAAAGCCGATAAACGGCTATTCCTGTTTATGATTATGATTGGACATGGCTGATCACGTGATAAAGAGCCTCTGTGAGAGGCTCTTTACCGAGATCGCTGTAGCGGTGTGTCAGACTGACGCACCGCACGAACGATCGCTGCGCTGCATGCCCCCACGGGCATGCAATCGCGGCTTATACTGCTGGACATTCTATGACACCCAGTCAGGATAACTGAACCACTTCCCGGCCGTCATTTTGCTATAGGCCGGGCGGAAAGTGGTTAAACTCGAGAATTAAAATGCAATGTATTGCAATTTACCAGTCCTTAAATGTGGTGACTGCATAAGCTTTAACTTTTCAGGCCAAAAAACATTTTCAGCAAGTACATAAAATACCTGTTGATCTTCCCAGAAATGCAGTGTCCTTGTCACTCAAACTGAACTGAAACACCAAACAATCCTGTCTTTATTCTGTAAACCATCAATCTCCCTTCCACATGTAATATAGGGAAACATGAGCAGACATATTTGCCAGGGTAGCAAACATTGCTCCCTCCATGGATAGTGGAGGAGTAAGTATAGCCATCCAGGGACAGGAGGTGTTATTAGGTGGGAAAAACGTTTGAAAAACGAAAACGAACATAGCCACCACATATCAGGATTGGTAAGCTGCAATATATGACATTTTTATTTTTGGGTTTAGGTACACTTTCTTTGTCTTAATAATCTGTGATGATTTAAATGCATAATTCATTTCAGAGTAACTGTAAAGGTAATTTAAATGCAGACTATTCAAGAAATAAGACTTGCCAAACAGGAAGAAAGTATAATTGATTATGCAGCAGGATGGCAAGTATGGATGTATAGGATATGGCATGGATATGAAAAAAAAAAAGCTAAATACATTAAAATAATTTGAACATGTTAATTTTTTTTTTCTCCCAGGTACTTTGCCAAAGAGGGGTCTTGACGTATCCACCTGTGAAGTGTTTAGATTCTACAGACTGATTACTGTAAAAGGACTGATCGAGCCGGTTTCAATGATTGTGCCTAGACGGGTAAGATATACTTTGTATTCACCAAAATTTTCTGCAGCAGAACAAAATATATGGCGGATGTGCAGCAGAGAAAAAAAAATCACTGTGATGACTTGGCAGCTCCCATATCAAAGAACAGGGTTGGGTATAATTGTAAGCATATTGCAACCAGTGTTGGGCGAACGGTTTGGCCCGAGTATGAGTTTGGCTGTTCGTCCCGATTGGGCAACACCCCAACTTGCATGGTGTTCGGCAGATGTTCGCCCAAAGCTTTGTCCAATCAAGGCGCAGTAAAAGCTGGTTGTTAAGGAGCGGAGCTGGGAAACCGGGAGCGGGGTCCTTAACAACCGATGAGTTATCAGCTGTCAATGGATTTCCCTGCTGACAGCTGTATAAATAAAAAATAATAATTTGGTGAAAATAGTAAAAAAAAATAAATAACAGCGCGTGGGTTCCCCTCAATATCCATACCAGACCCTTATCCGAGCATGCAGCCTGGCAGGTTAGTAAAGGGGGGGGGGGCAGTGATCACCTCTCTCCCCCCTCCTGAACCATACCAGGCCACATGCCCTCAGAATGGGGGGTGGGTACTTTGGGGCAGCGGGGCTATACATGTTATTGGTTTCAAAACCTATTACTTATAGATACACTTAAAAAGATGTAAAGTTGTATTGCTACTGAGCAGAGGACCTTAATTTGAAACTGTAACGATATGTTTTTTTGTAGATGGTAGGGTAGGGAAGATTCTGGTCATTTGTTGGCTCCAAAATGAAGGGAAAGCTCATGTTCATGCGGTTGTCATATAGACATGTACCCACTGGGAGATCTCTCAACTTATTTTTTTGATCATAGCTGTCAGTGGAGGAATTCCTCCTTCATTTCGGTCCAGCCAAACAGATTGAAATAAAAATCTCACAGAAATTCTAATCCTTTTCCACACTACCCTATAAAAAGTTCCTGTGTTCAAATTAAAAGTAACAAATTATGATTAAGTATATAAAGGTCAGGTACAGCGCTGCGCTAGAAAATGTAAACAGCAGCCAACACACCCGTAGACTCAGGATAAAATTGACAATAAAAAAATTCAAAAAAAGTGTGGCGCTATGAATTATATGTAAAAGTGATGAGTAGATAATATAAAAAAATTATATTACATATTCGGTGACTTCAAAAGCAGATATTCCGGTATAAGTCAGAAGAAATCTACGTAAATGAATGTGACAGTGACAAATAATAACACTTAAATACATAAATTGAATTAGGTAGTGTAAAAAGTCACAAAATAATATTAAATATAAAATATAGAGTCCAAATGAGTGAACAAACAAAAGCAAAAAGTCTGTGATGGCAGTGCAAAAATTGATGATAAACAGGTGTCTCCTGGGCATGCAGGGGGGTTGTTCAGACCCGGCAACCTGGTAGATAGGTGGGCCGTAGGGAGACCAAAGGTGCACAGAGGATTGAAATCAGTGCCAGAACCATCACCAAAAACCGAGGAGGCTTACCAGAAAGATTGGCCTGAAATGGCGTATGCCATACAGGTCAAAGAGGCTTTATGACCGACCGGTCAAGGTATTATATCTGGTCAGATGGCATCACACAGATGAGGGGAAGAAATCAGCACGGCTTCCTCATCAATAGGTACACCATGGGCCAAGCGAATAATTTGTATAACATGTGAGGGAAAAAAACACTCACATAGCGTGATAACGTTTCAACTTGGATTTATTTAAAAATGTTAATTCAAGATCAACTCACATTTTCAGAAGATAAAACAGGCATGTAATCTTGTAGTGGTAGTCATGAGGGGTCCACCCGACATGTTTCAACTAAACAGTCATCATCTGGGGTGATCGGGTGGACCCCTCATGACTACCGCTACAAGATTACATGCCTGTTTTATCTTCTGAAAATGTGAGTTGATCTTGATTTAACATTTTTAAATAAATCCAAGTTGAAACGTTATCACGCTATGTGAGTGTTTTTTTCCCTCACATGTTATACAAATTATTCGCTTGGCCCATGGTGTACCTATTGATGAGGAAGCCGTGCTGATTTCTTCCCCTCATCTGTGTGATGCCATCTGACCAGATATAATACCTTGACCGGTCGGTCATAAAGCCTCTTTGACCTGTATGGCATACGCCATTTCAGGCCAATCTTTCTGGTAAGCCTCCTCGGTTTTTGGTGATGGTTCTGGCACTGATTTCAATCCTCTGTGCACCTTTGGTCTCCTTACGGCCCACCTATCTACCAGGTTGCCGGGTCTGAACAACCCCCCTGCATGCCCAGGAGACACCTGTTTATCATCAATTTTTGCACTGCCATCACAGACTTTTTGCTTTTGTTTGTTCACTCATTTGGACTCTATATTTTATATTTAATATTATTTTGTGACTTTTTACACTACCTAATTCAATTTATGTATTTAAGTGTTATTATTTGTCACTGTCACATTCATTTACGTAGATTTCTTCTGACTTATACCGGAATATCTGCTTTTGAAGTCACCGAATATGTAATATAATTTTTTTATATTATCTACTCATCACTTTTACATATAATTCATAGCGCCACACTTTTTTTGAATTTTTTTATTAACAAATTATGATTAAGCATACAGTCAACAATGTTAAAAGCCATTTTACCTTGTCCATTAGGTGGATGCTTCCAGTTGGAGGTTTTTTTTTTCCATTTTGGATTGCCTCTTTCTACGTGGTGTCACTGTTTTTATTTAGCTGTTTATGCGAGCCACTTTTTTTGGGAAAAAGTTTTATGCCCAAAGGCTGGCTACAGAGGGCTGGCTGCAGAATTTAAAAAAAAAAAAAGTGGGCGGCATTGGAGTTCATTAGAGCACTAGGTCTACAGCATGGTGTGATTGTCAGAAGATACATTTCTCTGCTGTATTCTTCCTGTCTTTGCACACGCACTTTGGACATTTTTGCTGGCTTTTTTAGGTTTTTTTGGGGGGAGTTTTTCTTTTTTTTTTCTGTTAGTGGCTTTTAGATACTGATTATATCAATACATTGCCTCTCATGGCTTGATGTGTCATCTGTATATTTAAGCACAGGCTGACTGCATATTGTTTCTTCTTCTTCCTTCTTTCTTCTTTCTTCTTTCTTCTTTCTTCTTTCTTCTTCTTTCTTCTTCTTCTTCTTATTATTATTCTCCTTGATTTTGTTTTTTGAGGCTAGGATTTTGTTTTTTGCAAACACCTATATATATATATATATACACAGGAGTTGTATTTTACTATTTTATACACTAACGTTTAGAGCGCTGCACTATTTATTTTTTAATTGCTTAGCTGCAGTATTTAATAAAGTTTATAATAAAAAGGAAAAAAATAATGCATTTCTCCTGGAACACTAGAACAACAGTGCTCAATATCCATTAGGGATAATGCATTTTGCTGGGTCAGTTTCTTGATGTTTTTCTAAAAAAATTTTTTTAGGAGAAATTTCCTTTTTTTTTTTTTTTTTTTTTTACGTCGGTTTTAGGCCTCTTGCACACAGTAATGATGTTTGGGCATCTGCTTTCTATAACATAATTGCAGACATTTGTTTTGAGCGTATTTGTGCGCAAATTTGCGCATATATGCGCATTCACGCGCACAGTACATTCCTAGGGAATATTTGTGCTCATATGTGCGTATTTGCTTGCATTTGCGTGTATCGGCACAAAATACACAAATTTTTCTATTTAATTTTTTTTACTCAAGAATACACAGAGCTTGTTGAAACACCTGTGTGTACAGGCATATTGTAAAGAATGGGCTGCATTCTAGATCAGTAAAAATAAAACACTGTACTGAACTTTTTCAAGCTTTTTCAAGAGGCCTTACAGCTATATACATGGAAGTAAAAAAAGCAGTATACAGCAAATACCAACAAAGTTTAAAGTGTCAAGTCAGGAACTGGAAAGTGTGGGAAAGGATTAAACTCCTGTCTGAATTCTACTGCTATCTGTGACTCCATTGAAAATTTTATCAGACAGGAAGTGATGATTTTGGCAAGAACTAATAATGCATTGGTAATGTCTATAGGTACAATTGGTTAGGACCTACCTTGCAGCTTTTGCCCCCAAGTTCAGTGCTACCTGGGACACTGTCTACAGGTTTTTTTTTTAATGTTCTCCATGTGGGTTTCCTCCAGGTGCTCTGGTTTGCTCCTACAATCTAAAAACTTACTGGTAGGTTAACCTGCCAACTCTTAAGTTTGTATTAGTGTGTTAAGTATGTAGAATTGTAATCTCCTTTGGGGGACAGGGACTGAAGTTAATGGTTACATGTATTCCGTAAAGTGCTAACAAAATGATATCTGTACTGTTCAAATATAAAAAATATATTAAACTGTATACTTTCAATCTGTCAAGTGTATACCTTTCATTTGTTTCAGCAATATACTGTATACACTATTCAGCCAGAACTAAGGATGAGCTCTGGCATGTTAGCATGCTACACGTGCCGAGCCCACCAGGAAGTCGGCAATGCGCTGCACTAATCATAGGCAGTGAGACATTTCCCGATCTCTGCAGCCGCACGACGGGAAATGTCTCACTGCTTGTGATTAGCGCTGTGCAGTGCCGAGGTCCTGGCGGGCTTGGCACGTGTAGCATGCGAACACACCGGAGCTCATCCTTATCCAGAACATTATGACCAATAACAGATTAAAGCGTTTGTTAACCCAAAAAAAAAACAATTAACATCCTGTTCCTTTAAAGCATGTTATACAGCATAGTGCTTGTGCTGTGTCATTTGGCCCCTTGTAACACCTAAAAAACCTGGCCGATCTTGCCAGTTTTTGCCCTCCCCCTGTAAACTGACCACGGTGTATCATGGCTGCTAAGCCCTGACACTGGTCAGTTTACATGCTTCTGTTATCCACAGCCCTGCTCTCTGTCTCCTCTGTCCTCCTTCCCCCTATCCTCCCTGTCTGTGAGCTCCGTGTCTGCCCCCTCTCCTTCTGCTCAAATTAGGGTACAATTTACATTATCCTCTTGGTTAATGAATCTAATGTCCCCCTGTGACTGTGCTTTATAGAAAACGCAGCTATATACCTTATTTATAGAGTGCAGATCGGTGATCACATGACCCGCCGTCTTTCTCCTCTCTTGCATGACAGCTGCAGCGGGCGGGGCCGCCTCTCTCCTTCTCCCCTCCTGAATGACGTCAGTGGGGGATCCTTGGCCCCTCCCGCTGCAGCTTTCATGGTTTTCAGATTTGAGAAACACAACAAGTTTGGTGTGTACTTGGCTTCTAAATTCTCCAGATCTCAATCCAGTCAAGCATCTTTGGGATGTGCTGGTAAAACAAGTCTGATCCATGGAGACCCCACCTTGCATATTACAGGACTTAAAGAATCTGCCACTGGTGAGTTTTTGCCAGATACCACAGCTTGCCTTTGGAGGTCTAATGGAGTCCATGCCTCAATAGAATATGATGGGTGGTCATAATGTTATGGTTGATTGGTGTAAAATGACATTGATTAGTGGTAATGCTTGCAAGATTTACAATGTTGGCAAAAAACTGAGCAGGGTGTAATGTACTGTGAAAATACTAACATTTTTCATCTACATCTAGTAACATGCTCATTGGTATCAGTCATAGTAATAAGTAGTAGAATCTGCCAGATGGAGTAGCCTGAAAGCTATTTTCTATTAAATAGAGCAATTGCTTAAGAACCTTGCTACTGTGTGGTGTCAGCGGTAAGCTGAAGTGTAACAGTTGCCGTCTAAGGCCTCATTCACACAGATGTACCAATCCGTACACCTGTAAAAAGGGCTTGTCTTCACTTGTGTGGTATGCACAGGAACACGTGCATCCCATGCGGGTAAGGACGGCCCCTTCGTGTGGGTGTATGGATTGGTACATCTGTGTGAATGAGGGCCAACTGCCTATCTCACACTGTGTCTGAGCTTCTGAGTGTGTGTTTCAAATAACAAAGCCCTGTAGTTCTATGCATTTCTCTAATCTACATTTCCTTGTAAGACCCCATACACACATACAACTTTTGTTGCCTGATTTCCTTTAGATTTACCAAAACCATGTAGTGCAAGGGCCTGCCTGATTGCATACTAATTGAAACCTCATATAATATGAGGTTTGACCTCATATTATATGGTTTTGGTAAATCTGAAGGAAAAAATCTACAGAAAATTGTATAGTGTGTATCCAGCTTTATTTGACATGTTATGCACTCAGTGGGGGAGATTTACTAAAACTAGACCACACAGTCAGATGCAGCTGTGCATAGTAACCAGTCACCTTCTAACTTTAGCTTGTTCAATTAGGCCCCTTTCACACTGTGGTGGTGGGTGCGTCGGCGGTAAAGCGCCAATATTTTTAGCGGCGCTTTACCGTCAATTTCGCAGAGCTATTTGGCCGCTAGCGGTGCGCTTTTATCCCCCGCTAGCGGCCGAGAAAGGGTTAAAACCAGCTGAGAAAGTGTTAAAACCACCCCCAAAGCGCTGCTGCAGCAGAGCTTTGCCGGCGGTATAGCCGTGCTGCCCATTGATTTCAATGGGCAGGAGCGGTATACACACTGTATGTATGACCCTAAACGTACAGCCAGAGCTACAATGGAATGTTTTAGATCAAAGCATATTCAGGTGTTAGAATGGCCCAGCCAGAGTCCAGACCTGAATCCAATTGAGAATCTGTGGCAAGACTTGAAAATTGCTGTTCACAGACGCTCTTCATCCAATCTGACAGAGCTTGAGCGGTTTTACACAGAAGAATGGGCAAAAATGTCACTCTCTAGATCAATGTTTTTCAACTCCAGTCCTCAAGGCGCCCCAACAGGTCATGTTTTCAGGATTTCCCGCAGATAAAACTGTGGTAATTACTAAAGCCGTGAAACTGATCAAATCAACTGTGCTAAACAAAGGAAAGCCTGAAAACATGACCTGTTGGGGCGCCTTGAGGACTGCAGTTGAGAAACATTGCTCTAGATGTGCAAAGCTGGTAGAGACACACCCAAAAAGACTTGCAGCTGTAATTGCAGTGAAAGGGGGCTGAATACAAATGTACGCCACACTTTTCACATATTTATTTGTAAAAATTTTGAAAACCATTTATCATTTTCCTTCCACTTTACAATTATGTGCCACTTTATGTTGGTCTATCACATAAAATCCCAACACAATACATTTACTTTTTTGGTTGTAACGTGACAAAATTTGGAAAATTTCAGGGGATATGTATATTTTTTCAAGGCACTGTAGCTCACACTGTCAGTCTGCAGGTGAGCTGCATGGCATTGGCGATCTGCTAATCACTGGTGCAATGCTTTCCAGGTCCTTCAAAAAAAAAAATGTAAATTGCACATTAGTGAACTTATCCTTTAAGCTTTGACAATTAAACCTAGAAGCTGATTGATTACTATGCACAACTGCTCCAGTTTTCGTAAAATTCCCCCAGTGTGTGCAATAGACAGTTGACAGGAGCGGTGATTGAGAATCTGAAAAGATAGACATAAACTGGCTCAAAGTTTCTGCATTTGAAGTACTTTATTTCTCTTCATCTGCAAGTGCATTTGTCTAGTTGGATGGAGTTCAGGTATATATATATTTTTTTCTATTATTTGTCCCAAATTGTTGCTTAACTACTTCCGGACCGCCCACCACAAAAAAAAGAACGTACCTGTACATTGTTCACACCTCCTGGTCCGCCGGCCACCTGCGATCTTTCGGGGGAATGTAAACAAGGCAGACCGTCGTTCTGTCACAGAGGAAGAGAGAGAGATCTGTGATTCCTACCAATCAGGAACACCAATCTCTCTCTTCATTTAGTGTCAGCATCCCCCACACGGTTAGGAAGCACACATAGGTAACACATTTAACCCTTTGATTGCCCCTGATGTTAACCCCTTCCCTGCTAGTGTCATGCATACAGTGTCGGTGCATTTTTTTTTTTTTAGCACTGATCACTGTATTGGTGTCACTGGTCCCCAAAAGTGTCACTTAGTCTCCAATTTGTCCGCCACAATGTTGCAGTCCTGCTAAAAATCACTGATCGCCAGTATTACTAGAAAAAAAAAGTAAAAAAATTAAAAAGTCCCTAAATCTATCCCATAGTTTGTAGACGCAATAACCTTTGCGCAAAACAATCAATATGCACTAATTGGGATTTTTTTACCAAAAATATGTAGCAAAATACAAATTGGCCTAAATCGATTGAAGAAATTTAGATTTTTTTACACGATTTTTATTGGATATGTTTTATAGCACAATGTGAAAAATATAGGTTTTTTTTTTCAAAATTGTTGCTCTTTTTTTGTTTATAGCACAAAAAATAAAAACCGCAGAGGCGATCAAAAACCACCAAAAGAAAGCTCTATTTGTGGGGAGAAAAAGGACATCAATTTTGTTTTGGGTACAACGTCGGACGTCCACACAATTGTCAGTTGAAATAACGCAGTCCCGTATCGCAAAAAATAGCCTGGTCATTAAGAGGGGTAAATCCTTCCGAGGCTGAAGTGGATAAAGTGGTTGTAAAGTCAGATTTTTTTATCTTAATGTATTCTCTGCATTCATATAAAAAAAACCTTCAGTGTGCAGCAGCCCCCCTAATACTTACCTGGGTCCAGCTATGTCGAACCAACGATGTTACACGAGAGTCTCGGCTGTCCGAGACTCTCCCCCCCCCCCCCCCCCCCATTGACTGAGACAGCAAGTCAGTGAGCTCCGTGGGTTCCGTGTCTGAATGAACACGCAGAGCAGTGGCTCGGCTCAGTTGCCTCCATAGCAAACTGCTTGCTGTGGGGGCACTCGGCAGGAGGAAGGGGCCAGGGAGAAACCGGGCTTCTCTGTGCAACGCCACTGCACAGAACAGGTAAGTATAACATGTCTGTTATTTTTAAACAAAAAAACCCAGAGACTTTAATATCACTTTAAATGCTGTTTTTATTGAAAACTGTATGGCTTCTAACCCCCCCCCCCCCATCTTTTGAAACAAAAGGAGAAAAAAGGTTGCCAAATGTATGTAAAATCACAGCTTTCCACACGTCTGACAAACAATGACAAAACATAATGTGAACAATACAGTGGCATTGCGCTATGAGGAACAGTGTAAAAATGTAACTGCTTGAGTTCCAGGTGCTGTATTAAAATGCTTCTGCAATTTTACTAGTCTATTGAATAGCTGCACTCCAGCCCTACACTCATGATCTAAATCGGGGGTCTCCAAACTTTTGCCCGGTGGCCGGATGCAGCCCTTTGCTTGCCTTTATCAGGCCCTTGGGTCACTTGTCTTCCACTGATACAAGACACTATTCCTCCCACTGACACCAATAATAGGGCATAATTCCTACCACTGACGCCAAAAATGGGGCACTAGTCCTCCCCCCAATATCAAAGATACTGTTTATTCCTGCTGAAACAAGGACAATTTCAACCCCCACTGGCCACAGTCAGGCCCCCCTAAGGTCTGAAGGACAGTAAATCCACCCTTTGTTTAAAAAGTTTAGTGACCCCTGATTTATAATATGCTAGTAGGCTTGTGATCTTCTACCCTCAATCAGAAAATTCTGAAGAATAGTGCAAGACACACTTTTTGCATTAAGTTTTTAAAAAGAAGTGCTGTGATGTAATCAGTATTTCTGGCGAGCTACAGTGGCCATCTTTAAACAGAGCAGAGCTGATACAAATCAGCTTTGCCTCTCCTTGCATATTAATAAACCAATGAAACCTAAATGGATTGGTAAATTGTAAAAATCCCCAGACCTCAACAAATACACAGGCTGCTCTGGATGACATACTTTAACTGCGTGGGCTTCAAACACTAATGTAAGTAGGCATAGTGTCGTCATACACAATCTTGTGATCACAAGCCCCTGTCCAAACAAATAAAACCTGATCTTTCTGTAATGTTTCACTAATGACTTCAACAAACAATAAATTTTTTTGCTGTGTACATTACGAATCAAAAATGTAAAAGGGAAAAAAAACTCTTCTAAATCGAAAAGCAAACCTTTTACTTTCATCTCACCATTTCACTACATTACAGTAAAAAAACACACTCATGCAATATCCTTTTAGTTAGACTTCGGTGATTTTATTTTGGGGTAAATACTGCACAAATTATGGAAATTTTGTGCTGGGAAAATGTAATGAAAAATAATTTTTTTTCTGTTTCCCTCCCCTTTTTTCTAGTTAAAATGTAGGAAATAAAAATGTATGCATCTGTCTGGAAACAAAAGTATAATAGAATAGAATAGGTTAAAGTTTTACGGAAATTGCTTGTCTCTAAAATGGAAAAAAAAATATTGTGGCACTTAAGTGGGGAAAAATCTATAGGATTGAAGTGGTAAACAAAACCTGCACACAGTTACCCAACTGTTCTACAGAGGGACCCGTTTGGGAACTGTTGATGACGTGACGTATGGCTGGGTAATGAAGGGCATGGTGGGAACTTCTCTGCAGTTCATACAATGCTACTGATGTAAGTAAGATTTTCATCTTGTATCATACTGAACATGTGTATGAACATTTTTTATATACAATTTAATATTTATTATGATTATTTTTAATTAAAATAATATTAGATTGAATTTATTTGTACAATACTGATTATTTTCCCTGCTGTAATGTACTTTAAGTGCATATATGTTCACAATTAGGTACTATGACCATATCAATTGCTTTATAAAAACCTACCAATGTGGCTTTCATTTCAGAGCTCTTTTCCTTTGTGTCTTGTAGTCAGAATCGTACCAGGAGGACATTTACCCAATGACAGCTGGAACACAGCCAGCCCTCACTGCACATGAATGGCTGAGTGGAATTAATAGAGGTCAGACTGGGATATCTTTAAAAGACTTGCCCATGCTGTTATCTCAGCGCTTACTTGATTTCATTTTTTTTTCTTGCTGTAGCCTTTATAAGTGTCTGTGAGAAAAGGTTACTCATCTGAGCATTTATCAGAGAGAATAAAAAACTAAGCAAATGTGTGAAACTGGTCTGAGCTTTAAAACCCAGATGTTAGTCCAATTATACAAAGTATCAGGAGATGGAAGGAAACTTGGTGGCAGGATCTACTTTAAAGAGCAATCATCTTTAATAATTAAATAAATCATGTCTGAAAGATTTACAGTGAAAGACCTCATTGCTGAATTTATTATTGTCGGTTTAAAATGGTGTTCAGCTGCACAAATTATTATTTAGTGGGCTCCAGTGTTTATTTGACTTCAATTATTTTTTGCACAGGTAATGCCGCGTACACACGGTCGGACTTTTCGACCGGACTTGTCCGATAGATGCCGACGGACCAAATCCGGCGGACAATCCTATCTTGTGTGGGCTTCAGCGGACTTTTCCAGTCGCAAATCTGACGGACTTTAGATTTGGAACATGCTTCAAATCTTTACGTCGTAACTCCGCCGGACCCAGAAATCCACTCGTCTGTATGCTAGTCCGACGGACAAAAACCCACTCTAGGGCAGCTATTGGCTACTGGCTACCAACTTCCTTATTTTAGTCCGGTGTACGTCATCACGTACGAATCCGTCAGACTTTGGTGTGATCGTGTGTAGGCAAGTCCGGTCGTTAGAAAGTCTGTTGAAAGTCCGCCAAAAGTCCGTCAAAAGTCTGTCGGACGGGCTATCGGACTTTTGTAGCTGAAAAGTCCAACCGTGTGTACACGGCATAAGACTTGTTGTGAACTGTGATGATCCAGTGAAGAGAAATTTGCATTTTGCCTTCATAATTTCATCTATTACATTTTTAATTTTCAGTGCATTATCAAGTTGACAACAAACTGGAATGGCTGTTTGTAGGGAGGAAAAGATCTATAGGTCTACATTTTTTTTTTTGTAATAAAATGAGAGGAGTACATTCTGTTTCCTTTTATCAGAATTGAAGGGGTCTTGTACTCTTTTCATCTTTATGCCCTTTATTGGACATGCACTATCTTTTCATCTGATCTCCTTCTCAACGTTCCAAATCCTATTTCGCCTTTGTAGAAGTGCACTTCCTTTTTCCTCTTAACAGTACTGCATAAGTTTGATACCACTTATTAGGGTGTTCGTCAAGTCCTTGTGATTATAGCCTGGAATACATAATGGACCTTTCAATGTCCTCGGTGTGTGGTTTCCCTTATAGTTCCCTTTGTTGAGGGCATATTGTGGGAACTGATACTTGGGTTAAGTATGTACTAAGGTTCTTCTGAGGAGGATTGAGAGTGGGGTTTATAGAGATGTGTGAAAAATTATACAAACGGTTTTAGGACTTCATCTTTTCTTCACAGTACTTGAAGGTTCTTGCACAACCGAAACTTTGCACCCATAAAGTGTTTGTAACCCTAAAAAAAAAAAAAAAAAAATCCTGTTCCCATATAGCAGGTTAACCACTTGCGGAGCAGCCGACGCAGTTTTACTGCGGCAGGTTGGCTGCGCGAAATCACGTTATTGTACGTGATCTCGCGAGGTCCGGATAGCTGGCGCACATACGCCGCTGTGAACTCCGTGAGTCCGACCGAGGGTCCTGCATATTCGATGTCTGCGGGGATACCCGTGATCATCTCATGGAGAGGAAGAACGGGGAAATGCTGATGTAAACAAGCATTTCCCCGTTCTGCCTAGTAACACTGACACTGATCACCGCTCCCTGTAATCGGGAGCGGTGATCAGTATTGTCACACATAGCCCATCCCCGCCCCACAGTTAGAACACATCCCTAGGACACACTTAACCCCTGCAGCGCCCCCTCCTGGTTAACCCCTTCACTGCCAGTCACATTTACACAGTAATCAGTGCATTTTTAATCGCACTGATTGCTTTATAAATGTGAATAGTCACAAAATAGCACCAAAAGTGTCCAATGTGTCCGCCATAATGTCGCAGTCATGATAAAAATAACTGATCGCTGCCATTACTAGTAAAAGAAACATTATTAACCTCCCTGGCGGTTTTCCCGAGTGTGGCTCGGGGTTAAAATTTTCAGTCCCATTAGCGGTAACCCCGAGCCACACTCGGGATTACATCGCAGGATCCTGGTGTGGCTTTACTTACCTTGTCCCCGGGATCCTGCGATGTCCCCCGCAGTGTCCGTGGGCTGTGTCCTCCTCCGAAGCCTCTCCTTGCCAGGCTCCGTTCCCTGCGAGCATCGCGAGGCACGGGGGTGGAGCCTGGCGGCAAATTCAAAAAATTGTAAAAATCATAACACATACAGTACTGTAATCTTACAGATTACAGTACTGTATGAAATTATTTCACATCCCTTTTGTCCCGAGTGCTTTGGCCCATGCCTTGCATGCAGTTTTATGTTATATATACTGTTCTTTCTGCCTGGAAACTGGAGATTGTCCATAGCAACCAAAAAAGTGTCCCTTTACGTCAAAAGTGGCTTTAGACCAGCTAGAAAACAGCGATAGTAAATTAGAACACTTGCAGAATTGAACGATCGTGAATTGTGGGGAAATTTATTTTATTATTATTATTTTTTTTTTTTTTAATTATTTATTTTTATTTATTATATTATAATTTATGTTTTTGTGTTTCAAACTTTATCATACCCGGGATATCTACTAGACTCTTGTTTGGACAGATTTAAGTGTGTTATTGTTAAGAATTACAGACCTACAATATAAAACGCCAAATTTCCATGCAAAATAATTGTACCGCTTTCAGCACCTAAAATCCGAAAGAATCATACCGCCAGGGAGGTTAATAAAAATGCCATAAAAATATCCCCTATTTTGTACTGCCAGCTCCTCTGTTTTATCCTGGCATACCACACTGTTTAAGGGTTTTTAAAAACAAAGTCTCTAAATACCTTTTTTCAGATATCTTCAGGCCTGTCACGTGACTCCCGGCCGCCCTGCTACTCCGATCCAGGGCTACAGAAGGAGAGGCTGAGCAGCCAGCAAGGCGGTCACGTGACCTTCCTGGCTGACGTCAGAGGGCGACCTTGGTCCCTTCCATCGTAGCCCTGGATTGGAGTAGCAGAGTGGCCGGTAGTCACCTGACCAGCCTGAATATAGCTGAAAAAAAAGTATTTACAGGCTTTTTTTAAAAAAAACACTTATATGCCCCGTACACACGGTCGGATTTTCCGATGGAAAATGTCCGATCGGAGCGTGCTGTCGGAAATTCCGACCGTGTGTGGGCTCCATCGGACATTTTCCATCGGATTTTCCGACACACAAAGTTGGAGAGCAGGAGATAAAATTTTCCGACAACAAAATCCGTTGTCGGAAATTCCGATCGTGTGTACACAAATCCGACGGACAAAGTGCCACGCATGCTCAGAATAAATAAAGAGATGAAAGCTATTGGCCACTGCCCCGTTTATAGTCCCGACGTACGTGTTTTACGTCACCGCGTTTAGAACGATCGGATTTTCCGACAACTTTGTGCGACCGTGTGTAGACAAAACAAGTTTGAGCCAACATCCGTCGGAAAAAATCCTAGGATTTTGTTGTCGGAATGTCCGAACAAAGTCCGACCGTGTGTACGCCCTATTACAGTGCGGTATGCCTAGATAAAACAGGGGGGCTGGCAGCGAGTTAATCTTTAAAGTAACAAATGCTTTAAGCAGGCCATAGATGGTTGGAATCTTGGCCAGTTCAGTAAGGACCAGCTGAGATTTGAACCATCGATGGGCAGGCTGATTGTACCAGGATGTTGGATTTCTGGCATGAAATTATTGACAGCAGCTAAAGCCATTATTAATAATCACTGTGTTCTCCCAGCAGGGATGGCTCCCCGTGCCCCTCTCATCAGTAGAACATAACAGCTCAGCAGGAGGGATTCCCCCATCAACACTGACTCTGTTGAGTCAAACGATTTTCCTTCCTGCAACCCGTGCTTGCGAGAAAGAAAATCGCACCATGTATGGCCTACTTTAGGAATTATTCACAAGTCCTAAATTGGCTCTTTTAATTGTTTTGTAAAACTTAGTGTATCTAAGCACAGCAAAAAAAAAGAACTATATTGCACCTCACTAGGCCTTAGATGTGGTGACACGTTAATTTGTTTTTTCCCCTCGTAATCCTGCCAGTAACACTTTTTTTCATTGGATGACCATGCTTACTAAGTGTACTGTATTTATGGGGGAGCACAGTTGTCACCTTAGGACAGGAAGCCTTTAAGCACTACAGAACACTCCCACTCCTCCAGAAGAAGGTGTCCTGTAGATCTCAGAGGTGGCATGTTAGGACTGCATGAGATAGCACTGTACAGGAACATGCGGGCCTTACAGGATTTTTGAAAGAATCAACATTATTACAACATGTAGCATTTCTACGAAAATCCATGATAGTCCATTTTATAAACTGGATTTGTGATTGGAATCGATTTTGTTGCACTAAATCTGAAGGTTGGATATGATTTTTTTTTATAGCTGAAATACATTGGTCCAGCTTGGACCAATGAAAATATCCCCACAAAAGCTTCAATTCACTGTAGTAGTTGCCGCTACTACAGTGATAGTGGGAGTCTCCCGTGTACCGTGCCAAGCGGCTGCCCTTCTGCATTTTGACCACCGGGGTTGCTCACTCCAGCACTGCCACCATATAGAGAAAAACTTGTATTTTTTCAGTGAATACAAGGCAATCTTTGATTGGACAAGGTGGAGAAACCCTGCCCTCTCCTTGTCCAATTGGAGAATGCCTCATTGAAAAAAAATCAAGGTTTTCTCTGGTGGCAGTGCTGAGTGAATGACTGCCTGTTATAATTCAGAAGGGCAGATGCTTGGCACTAGACACGGAACACTATGGCTATCAGTGTAGTACAGTGACTACTACAGTGACTTGCAGCTCACAAAGGCCTCGGTCAGGTATGAGATATGCTTATTTACAGTGGCCTAAACTGGACAAATGTACCTATGCTATAAAAAAAAGGCATATCAAATCTTCAGCTTTAATATTGAGGAATACTAAAGGTGTAGGCTCCTTTCTCCTGCACTGGCTGCATATAGGACCAGCAAATAAAGGGTTGCATGTTAAAGCTGAATTCCATGCAACAAATATTGTAAATACATGAGCCACGTGTACTCCTACTTGAATTTTGTATTCCACATCTGTGGAAACAACTACTAAGCTTCCTGTAATAAATACCAATCAGTTCTGCTCTCTCTGTACAGGGTGATTGGTCTTGTATCTGCCCCCTCTTCTAGTTGTCTGCAGGCAGACTGTATTGGATGGAGTCTGCTGGGTCCCTCTCGCTGCTCTGCTTCCTGCACAGGCTATGTGCAGCACAATGATGCAATTGCTATCTGGGCTTGGTGCACACAAAATTGACTTACATTGTTTGTGGCTATTTTTACATGAAAATGTTTGTGCCTGGAGATCGGCTTTATTTTATTGTTTAGGAAACTCACACTGTTAAAGTCTAACTTCACTTTTGTTGGAAAAAAAACAATGCCCTCTGAGTTATCTGTGTACATTGCAAGAATTTTTATATAATTTGTTGTAGATTCTTGCCTTCTAAAAACAAAATCGCTGTTTGTTTCACCATGTCTATTCCAGATTCATACCTGAATGGGAGAGTCTGCATTCATAATCACCTGTGCAAATCTCAGTGTTCTAATGAG
Organism: Lithobates septentrionalis; assembly: GCA_037952835.1. Classification (NCBI taxonomy): domain Eukaryota; kingdom Metazoa; phylum Chordata; class Amphibia; order Anura; family Ranidae; genus Lithobates; species Lithobates septentrionalis. The sequence goes on along the minus strand of JBBDGP010002324.1, from coordinate 161,478 downwards.
GAAAGCTGCAGTGTCTGTAGGGGTGTACAGAACTCCTCCAGGTTGCCATATTGCATTGCATTTAATTTTTTGCCAATTTTAGAAAATTATCAGCTGCTGAATAACATGGTAATTATAGAAGTATGGCAGTGCTATATGCTATATATTTTTTTTAACAAAAGTGGAGTTTTTCTTTTTAAGCTTGGCTAAATGGATGCAAATGCTTGCATATATTCTATATTGCAGCATTTGTTTCCACTGACAGCAGGGAAGGAAATATATTGCTTCTATACAATGTTACATTAAAATTAGTAGTACAAAATGCCCTGCTATTTGCTGCTCTTTCCTGATTTTATTCTCGGTATAGTATTACAAGATAGATGTATGTTTAACAAGCACAGTCTATTCTAAAACCGTTCTAGCCATTGTATTTTGAATGGAGAAAGTGCTGTAAGCACAAAGGTCAATGACAGAGTTCAATCACAGACTCATTATACATCACCTTTTATAATTCTCCTTGAGTTGTATATACATAATCTGTTTGCTTTGCTCATATATCAAGCAAAAGTAAAAGGAGAAAATTGCTCTAGAGAGAGAATAAAGACACCATTGTGAGCGTTTCTAAAGGTTAAATAACAGGGCTGATAGGGAAAACTGTAATAGAGGAATAATAGTATTTTTGCCTATAGCAACCAGCCAGGGTTTTATCCTTATTCTTTCAATTTATAAAAGCAAACTATGAATCTGCTTGGTCTGGGCAACACCTGTATAAGAGACCAAAAAAAATGCAACCTAAAGAGTCTGCAAGCCTGGATGTCTGAGTAAAGTCCCAACAGTGTAGTAACAAACCTTTGTTTCTCACATCATGACCTTTGTACAATGAAATTACTTGTGGTTTTATAGTTTAACCGCTTGCGGACCAGCCGCCATAGTTATACTGCGGCAGGTTGACTCCGCTGCGCAAAATCACGTAGCTGTACGTGATCTCGCGAAGTCCAGATAGCAGGCGCGCGCCTTGAGCTCTGTGAGTCTGACCGCGGGTCCCGCGGATTCGATGTCCGTGGGGACACCCACGATCATCTCACGGAGAGGAAGAACAGGGACATGCTGATGTAAACAAGCATTTCCTCATTCTGCCTAGTGACAGGACACTGATCACAGCTCCTTGTAATCGGGATCAGTGTCCTCAGTGCCCTCAGTGTGATCAGTGTCGTGTCACACATAGCCCCCCCACAGTTAGAATCACTCCCTAGGACACACTTAACCCCTGCAGCGCCACCTAGTGTTAACCCCTTCACTGCCAGTCACATTTACACAGTAATCAGTGCATTTTTAATCGCACTGATCGCTGTATAAATGGAAATGGTCCCAAAATAGCGCCAAAAGTGTCCGATGTGTCCGCCATAATGTCACAGTCACGATAAAAATCACTGATCGCCACGATTACTAGTAAAAAAAAAAAAAAGTATTAATAAAAATGCCATAAAACTATCCCCTATTTTGTAGACGCTATAACTTTTGCGCATACCAATCAATAAACGCTTATTGAGATATTGTTTTTTTTACCAAAAATATGTAGAAGAATACGTATTGGCCTAAAGTGAGGAAAAAGGTTTTTTTTATATATTTTTGGGGGATATTTATTATAACAAAAAGTAAAAAATATTGCTTTTTTTTCCAAAATTGTCGCTTTTTTTTTCGTTTATAGCGCAAACAATAAAAACCGCAGAGGTGATCAAATACCACCAAAAGAAAGCTCTATTTGTGGGGAAAAAAGGACGTCAGTTTTGTTTGGGAGCCACATCGCGCGACCGCGCAATTGTCAGTTAAAGCGATGCCGTGCCGAATCGCAAAAAGTGCTCTGGTCAGGAAGGGGCCAAATCCTTCCGGGGCTAAAGTGAAGATAGGGAGGCAATCAGTAATGTGTTTCTTCTCCTGCTATTAAACTTCTATTTTTAATTTGGACATAGGATATTTTATTACCTCTCAACACTGGCCTCTTAGTGACCATTTTGGAACCAGTGTTATCGTTTTTTTTACATTTTCTAAAATTAACTATCTTTTCATGTAATCCATGCTTATAAAAAGGAAAAGAGCAATATAAGTTTGCTAGGCTTAGCAACCAGTTCACTGAAATCTTATTGATTGCCATGAGTTACGGTTTTTGTACTTGTAAAGGCCCATACACATGATCAGACTTTTTGACAACAAACGTGCAAATTACCTGTTTTGAGGCAACATCTGACCATGTGTACGCTACATCGGACAAACTTTTTCGGGTTTCATTGGACAAATGTTGGCTGTGCGAACAGACAAACTTTCCTGCAGCAAAAGTCCTAAGTCGGCTAGTCCAATCGTTTGTACACAAATACATCGGACTTTAGTCCAAAGTACAAACATGCATGCTCAGAACCAATGCAAAAGATCAGACAACAATACAGACGTTATCCAAAGGGTGGCGGTAATGAGCTGAAAAACCACGTGATTTGGTGAAAGTTGGCTGAAAAAGTCCTGACGTGTGTATGCATACCAAGTTCACGGCCTACGCCCTTTGGACAGAAATCCACGGAAAAGTTTGTTTGAAGTCCGATCGTGTGTACGAGGCTTTAAAGTGGAATTTTAGTCAGAAAATAAAGTCCTGATAGATCACTTGAGGCTGGCCCCTTTTCCAGGTATAGCTATGTAAACATAAAAAAATGGGTGCCTATACTGTTTAAAATCCAGTAATGCACTGCCTCACCCTGCTCTGCACATGCTCAGTTGCTCCCTATTCTTGGCACTATGCCTAACATCAGAGCCATTAGAGGCTGATCTGCTGAAAGCTTTAAGTTTTACTGTTGCTGAAGGGTGATGGAAGCAACAGGAATGACAGACTTTGCAGAGGGAACACAGAGCTGTCCAAAATTCCAGTATAGAGGTGTAAAACGTATTAATGATTACAGGAAGCGATTGATTGGAGTTATTTTTCCAAGGGGTATTGAGGGGGCCAATAATTTTGTCCAGTTCATTTTTGGAGTTCTGTGTGGAATGTGTCAGATTTAGCTTTTTGTTTCTCCACTTTTTTGTGTCATACCAATACAAACAAAGGAAATAAACATGACAATGCCTAAACATTTGTAACAGAACAATTTTTTGGGCAAAGTGGTGCATTATCTGACAGAAATGCAGGGGTGCCAATATTTTTGGCCATGACTGTATGTACTAGGCATTAACCTTACTGAGATAATGTCTTAAACCCAAAAGCAAACCTTTATTATGTTGCAGCTTACCAATTCTTAGATGTGATGGTTACATTAGCTTTCTTTTTTAGGCTTTCATTCCTACAGTTTAACCTGATGATTTAGCCAGTAAGTCTGTTGTTTTTAACATAAGCTCTCCTGCAAATCTAGCAGTTTAGAGTGTTGAGGCAAACTGACAGCAGTGCTTACAATGATCAGTTTTTATTTATTCATGTAAAACCTTTATCCAAAAAAAAACAAAACTGTTGGGTATAACTGCTTGGGTAGGTGTAGTGTGAGCTGGAGTTTGGCTTCCATTTGTTAGTGTATTTAAATCTGCTAAGCCATCTAAGGGTGGCCATACATGGATTAATATTTGGCCCGTTCTACAGGCACCATCCGAATTTCAATCAATTTATGAACAAGGTGGTTGTACAGAAGTTGACCCGCCGATCGACTTCTGTACTACCAGCCTGTTGGGATTTTCCCTGGACGATCAGTGCACCCAGCTATAGCGGGCAGCACTGTTCAGTGTATTCTGATGGTGGGGGAGACTCTGTCGTCAGAGCACAGCGGGAGTTTCCCCATCCATCTCAAATGTGTGGAAGGGGGAATTGGGTTTTTTTTTTTCTTCAACCCGCTGGTTGAAGGGAAAAAAAAGACTAATGTATAGCCAACTTAAACACTGCCTTCCCTTGAAACTGACAGTGCTGCTGTCCAAAGGTGCCTGTGTTCTCCTTCATCTAGAGTGGGGGCACTCTTCATACAGAAGGTGTGTTACTGGCCAGCAGACATGGGGGTAAGTCACACATGTGCAAGTCACAAGCAAGTCTCAAGTCTTAACCTTCAAGTCATAAGCAAGTCCCAAGTTACTGTGGCGAAAAGCAAGCAAGTCAAGTCGAGTCCCTGCTAGAAGTCAAGCAAGTCAAGTCAAGTCATTTATTTTGGTCAAGTCACAAATTAAGTCAAAATACTGATCTACCCCATTTCCATCCTTAAAATTAGTTAAAAGTCAGTTTTCAGGAAAGGTTTTGTTTCATTTTCAACATTAACAAAACTGCTTAGTGCTTTTTTCTTGGCATATTTTGCCTAGGCCAAGACACAGCACTGGTGGTGCCAAGTCATTGCAAGTCATTGCAAGTCAAATAGCCCAAGTCAAAGTCAAGTCGCAAGTCATTAGTGGCAAGTCAAAGTCAAGTCGAGTCATTTATTTAATTTTGTCAAGCAAGTCGCAAGTCCTCAAACAGGTGACTCGAGTCCGATTCGAGTCAAGTCATGTGACTCGAGTCCCCCACCTCTGCTGGCCAGATCACCAGGTGAAAACAGAGGGGAGAAAAAAAGTCTAAAAAAAATAAAACCTGATGCAGCCACCACATCAAACGATTGGTAAGCTGTAATATATTACATTGTTGGGTTTAATACCGCTTTCAGCACTGTGAAGCTCTTGTCAGCCTTCCTCTCTAGCTAAGCCAAGACATACAATCGAGGCTGGAATTGTACATTGTTGTATGTATATTTTAATTACAGAAAGTGATATATAGTTTGAGGCCAAGGGGGAGAATTACCAATAGGGAAGTGACTGCTATGGGCTTCAACAAGATGGCGGCCTCCAGCAAGAAGAAACCAGAGCAATTCTGGAGGCAATTTACAGCACACGCTAATTTTGGTAGCATAATTATTCATGTGAAATGTCATGTTTTTTGTTAAAGAACATTCATTTTTATCAAGCTATTATGGGTTCAATTTTAAGCGCATTATTTTATAAGCCACTCAAAAAACTTATTAGGCACACAGAGCTTTTACTTGACTTATTATGCTGACTGCTAGTTAAATCTAAAACAGAGAAGCCTTTTTCGTAAATTGAATTCAGTTCATTGCTGTCATTTTTCGTTTAGGTCCTATTCTGATGTCCTTAAAGCCTGGCGTGAAAATGTCTCAGACAGCTGTACCCAGTGAGGAGCCCAGATTGCCTGCTAAAGAGCCAAAGAAAACATACGAAGAAAAGGCTCCCACAAAGACACTCTGGGAAATAGAATACAAGACAGAGATTATCAGGGAAGACAGAGCAAAGAAGAGGGGCACAGAACGAAAACTAGAATCTAGGAACTCCTTTATCTCCAATGGGTTGGACATGTTTGAATGTCCTCCACCTAGGACAGAAAATGAGGTATGGCTTATTTCACCAGTATGGCTGTAGGTTGTATGGGAAGTGCTTAGAGAATGTGATATATGGTTTATTTGTTTGTGTAATTTCTATTTAAATGCCGAGATACCTCTTAACACAAATATAAGATAGTAGCAAATATCCAGACTGCATTGTTTAAGCGTAATATGTATTTTGCCTGAAGTGAGTATAATAAATGATGTGTTTAGTGCACCTACCCCTATTAGATCCCTACCAGCATGACTGCCAAGCCTCACACTGGGCATTTTTCTTTCAGCATCATGGTCAATTTAGGGTACTCCTTGGCATTGCTTTTTTTCATCTTGTCACTGGCTGGAAGATATGACTCTCCTGTTTTTCCTACGCTGGCATTTTCACAGTAACTCTGAGGAGGATATCTGCGGCTTTTCACTATATTGTAATATTGCTTTTGTTTGGTGCAGTTACATTTTAGCAGCAGGAAATACTCCGGAATCCTCAGTTAAGCTGGCCATAGACGGTTCGAATATCAGCCAGTTCAGCAGGAACCGGCCGAGATTCAAAACCATGTATGGGCAGGTTGAATGTACCCAAGTTAATTGATCAACTTTTGTACACCCAGCCTGCCTGATTTTACATGTGATTATTGCTAGGGGCTGTTAAAGCCGCTAGCAGTAATCACTGTGTTCTCCCTCCTGGCGGGAGGGAGAACACATTGGATCAATGGGAGTGATTCCCTTGTCAACACTATCTGTCTGTGTTGATGGGGGAATCAAGCGATTTTTGCACCATCTATGGCCGACCTTACTGCACTCAGGCCAGACTTTCTTTTCATTTGCCCCTTTGTTTGTCCTGAAGCCTGCATGCTGCAGAGCCCCTGACCCATGCCCATTGTTCCTTGATACAGATTTGCTTATTAGTAGTCTAGCCTTGTGCTCTTTGTGTATAAAAAGTTTAAGATAGCAGCCTCGTTGTATCTCATGTTTTATTCAGTACCGATATTGTGCCCCATCTTCTTAACAGTGTTATTTTCTTTTACTGTGCAGTTATTGCAAATGTTCTACAAACAGCAGGACGAAATTCGTAGATTACGTGAACAAGTGAGCCAAAGAGATATTCAGATTCGACAGCTCGAATTGGAAATCAAAAACGTCCGAAACAGCGCAGCCCCCTACTGACTCTTCTCCACTCACAGGCAATAGAATGTAACTTTCAAAAATGCCTCCAGAAAACCATTACTTTTTATTTTTTATGTGCAAAGGAAAGAAAAATCACTAACAAACTTAGTAATGCTACATGTGCACAGAATATTTATCATTATTTGTTACCAGTATTTTTATTATAATTAATATTGTTAATTTCAATCCTTGTCAATTCTAGTGGACTGCTTAGCCCATTAAAAAAAAATAGGTGGGAAATAAAATGTCAGTGCACAGGTGAATGCCAAGCCTGCCTTTGACAATCCAGTAGAGAAAACAGAGTAATCGTATAGTGATAGCTTGCTGAGGCTGAAAACTGCTAGGTATTTACAAAAACTCTTCATTTTCCTTCTGTGGTTCAAAAATGTTAATTGGAAATCTATTCTTATGACTTTGCAGTAAGAACAGGTAGGTTGGACCTTTTGGTAAAAGGCTTGCTGCATCATACTAAACAGTACTTTTCTTCTTTTTTTTTTTTTTTGTTTCTCTGAGTCGCTGATATATATTTGTGTAAAATATATAATTTTATTTCTCCGAAAATTGCACTGTATACAGAGAGTAATTTGCTAGAGTGTGAGGCCACCTTCACACCTTAGCATTTTGTTGCTGTGTGTTACCAAACGTGCGCTAACATGGATTCTGATGTATGTTAATGTGCATTGCAGTAAGGCAGCTAATTAGATTTGAATGCGCTGCCAACACACCACAGTGCAACAAAAATCGTACCTGACCCTTAGCGTAGTGCACAGCAAGTGAGTTGTGGTGTGTTTCAGTGCAGGTGCATTGCTTTCCCCTGTAACGGTGCATTACACTGTCAATCAAAATGAATTGTTACCATGCTTTTCTTAAAACATTAATCTGAATGGCTACTGGAGTGAAACTAGAACTGGTAAAGTGGAGTGAATACCAATCAGTGTTCACATGATTAGATTGGAATCAACCAGGTTAACTTCACATTTTTTTCAGTGGTGCAATATACAGCCTTAATTCCAGAAGAGGAAGAGAACTGAGCAGAAACATAAGGGAAATTAGGCCACTACCTGTACCTATAGGTAGACTTATAATAAGTCTTACATGTAGATACTGTGAGTATCTACTAAATATGCTCTATTTAGTGGATATTTACATCAGCTACCACTGATGACGCCACTTGGAAAAAACAGTAAGCTCTGCAATAAGGCCACATTGAGTGGCCGGAGAGTGTGAACCTGGAAGGAAGACTGGGCGAAGAAGGATCTACCATAGGTTGGTGACAGCTCAGTGCCAGAGGGCGCCATTAAAAAGGTAAATCTCATAATGTGCTAGTGTGCATTTAGGGGCATTAACAAATGAAAGTTAAAGTGATACTAAAGTCTTGTTTTTTTTTTTTTTTGTTTAAAAATAACAAACATGTTATACTTACCTGCTCCATGCAGTGGTTTTGCATAGAACCGTTCCCCCTCTTCTCAGGTCCCTCTCTGGCACTCCTGGCCCCTCCCTCCTGCCATTCAGACACAGAGCCGCGGCTCGGCACCGCCCCCTCTCTCTCCTCATAGGCTCACTGACTTTGATTGACTTTGATAGCAGATACGAGCCAATGACGCCTGCTGCTTTCTCAGCCAATGAGGAGGGAAAGTCCCGGACAGCCGAGGTTCTCGTGCACATCGCTGGATCGAGATGGGGCTCAGGTAATACCACTTTAAGAAATCAGACATTGTTTTATTTGACTTCCCCTTATTTAAAACTTTTCAAAAACAGGTCTTTAGTTAGAGACCTAATGATCCAAGGGTTTGAATTCCACTTAAAGGATAAGTTCACTTTAAAAATAATAAATGCTCATTTTTTTGCAGGTAAAAAGCAGGTTTTTGCTTTGAAAATATATAATTTTTATTGAACCTGTAAAGCATTGCACCAGCGAACAGCAGATCACTGGGGACATGTATATCTGTGTGTCATACATCCGATATGGGCAAGCAGATACTGACAGTAAGAATCAATGAACTACCACAGTGCTCCACAGCACCATGGTAGTTCATTGAGAAATACAAGCCAACAGCCTCAAAGGATGTTGGGGCTTGTAGTTCAGTTACACACAGCTGTGTGAATGACACGGCCATGTGGGAGAAGCCCCGCACGGCCACACTGATTTAAAAAATTGCTGTCACAGGAAGGGGTGCGGATCCGGCAGCAGCTACAGCATTAGGAACATGTTACAAAAAATGGGTGGAACATGTAACATGCTCCAAAAAGTGAACTTATCCTTTAAATATTAGTGTCAATTTTAGACAAAAGATAAAACTCAGAATTCAAAATTCTGGCCAGAATGAAAAGCTATTTAATCATTTTCTGTTTTTGTATGCACGATTTGGAATGTTCCATATATTTTGGGTCTGATAGAAAACAGAAAACATCCGGGCATTAAGCTAGCCATCTCATAAAGTGCAGGTCCCTAAAGCAGTAAACTCTTTTCAAATCAGAAGATGTAGGCGGATTTGTAGATTATACCCTTTATGGAGGGTACTGCTGAAGCTAGCAAATGGATTAAAGGAAAGCAGCAACCAGCACACATAGCCTGATCCTATACATAGCTAAACATATGGTGACTGAAATACAGTGTATTTGTAAGCATCAACCTGCATACATATCCTTCAGACTATGAGGCCCCTTTCACACTGGGGAGGTGGGTGCGTCGTCGGTAAATCGCCGCTATTTTTAGCGGTGCTTTACCGTCAATTTCGTGGCGCTATTTGGCTGCTAGCGGGGCGCTTTTACCCCCCGCTAGTGGCAGAGAAAGGGTTAAAACCACCCGCAAAGCGCTGCTGCAGCAGAGCTATGCCGGCAGCATAGCCGTGCTGCCCATTGATTTCAATGGGCAGGAGCGGTACACACCGCTCCTTCACCGCTCCAAAGATGCTGCTAGCAGGGCTTTTTTTTTTAGCGTCCTGCCAGCGCACCGCACCGGTGTGAAAGCCCACTGGAGAGACAGCAGCGGCTCCTTCAGGGCGCTTTGCAGGCGCTATTTTTAGCGCTGTAGCGCCTTCAAAGCGCCCCAGTGTGAAAGGGGTCTGGGGTATGAGTCAAACGTACTAAATCATCCTAATGTTTGCAAAGCAACAGTTACCTGCATGGTGGTGATTGAAATGTATTCACTACTTTAGCCTCTCTAGAACGATTGAAGCAGTTGAAGAATATTTCGAAAATATATTACACTAAGATACTCACTAAGGCATGTACAGAAAGTGCTGTTAAACTGGACCTGTCACTTGCATAACAGAGACCTCTATATCCATTTTTTTTTTTTTTTAGCACCCACTGAAATCACAAAGTTATAAAATAGAAGCATTGTGAATGTTCATTACAGCTAAGAATGTAGTCTTGTGTGTGTATGTGTGTGTTTTATTTTCGTAAAACATTTTAAGAAAATTCATAGATTTTGTGGGCTACTATTTTAAAGTTTGAAAATACAAAAAGTATGTTAAAAACTTTTGAAAAACATAGCCTGGCTTTTTCGCCATGACAACATGGAAGTTGAAATATGTCTGAATATGGATTTTTTTTTTTTTTACAGAAAACAAAATATGGAATTTTTAGGTTTTTTTTTCGTTGGGCTTGGAGGCAAAATAGACCAAGCAAGCCAATTTAGATTTCCATTGGCCTGGATAATATTTAAAGTAATATTAAATTGGTATGACAAAAATGGTACTTCATAATTGATAGCATTTATTTTAGTTGAATATTTTCATAGATAATGACAAAAAATATGTATATAATTTGTATTTCTTAAAGAAAAATAGTTCTTTTGCTTATATTTTTAATTGACATTATAAACACAATTTGATCTATGCAAAATAATAGAAAAAAACAATATCTGTGTTATTTATTTTTATCTTCCTGTAATGAAATATGTAGTGTCAATAAATAATTTGTGATGGCAATCCAATCTTACGGTTCCAAAAACAGCATGACCATAATATTTAAAGGGTAACTCCACTTTCGTGGGGGAAAAAAATAGCATTTAAAAAAGAATAATATAGCGTATACAATTGCGACACATATCATATTGTAATTGAATTTCATTAAAAATGACTTTTTGCATCTGCAGCCGCTGTAATTTTATGTAAATGCAATGTAATATGGTACCTGGAGGTGTTCTATACACAGAATGTGTACAGAACGCCCCCCAGAAAACTAATTTCCTGCTTGTGTGATTGGCTCACTGATTTTCCCAGACGTCTGCACTAAAATACAAGTCAGATTTCTGGCATCCCCTGCAACAAAAATGTCATTTTTGGTAAGATACTCCCAATAGAAAAATCAAGTTTAAAGGGATGCAGACCCTGCCACTTTCCTCATTAGAGCTCTACAGCTGTAGCAGCTGGTTAATAATTCTGAAATCACTCCCTTTAGACTCATTTAGCACAGAGGAACAAACGGGGATTTTTTCAGAATAACAAAAGGTAGGAATCTGCAACAGTTTGATAAAATCCTTGCAATGTACATAGCATAGGGGAACGTTTGTATTTATCAACAAAAGTGGAGTTACGCTTTAAAAAAATAAAAATCAAAAATTGTTATAACTTAACCACTCGACCTCCAGAAGATTTACCCCCCCCCCCTTCATGACCAGGCCATTTTTTGCGATACAGCACTGTGTTATTTTAACTGACAAGTGCGCAGTCATGCAAAGCTGTACACAAATAAAATTTGTATTTTTTTCCTCACAAATAGAGCTTTCTTTTGATGGTATTTGATCACCACTGCGATTTTTTTTTTTTAACAAAAACAATATTTTTTCAATTCTGCTATAAAATATATCCAATAAAAAAAGAAAAAAAAATCAAATTCTTTTTATAAATTTAGGCCAATATGTATCCTGCTACATGTTTTTGGTAAATGTTTATGGAATTTTTTTTATACTAGTAATGGTGGCGATCAACGACTTATAGCTGGACTGTGATATATGTGGCAGACAATCAGACACTAACTGACACTTTGCGGGAACTAGTGACACTAATACAGTGATCAGTGCTAAAAACTATACACTGTCACTGTACTAAAGACACTGGCCTGGGAAGGGGTTAAACATCTATAGCGATCAAAGGTGTTCACTGTGTGCCTAGCCAGTGTTTTACTGTACTTACTTTTACTGTACTATGTGTGCTGCTTTTTCTAAGGGAGGAGATGGATGTTATTCCCTGTTTTGCAGTGGCACAAAATCCTTCCCTCCCCCCGACCCCCCCCCCCCCCCCCCCGTCAGAACGAGCATCTGCTTTGTTTACATAGGCAGATCTCCGTTCTGTGTGTTTTACCGATGATCGGCTTCTGCTGTGATCACACGTGCATGCCGCCTGTAGGCAGAAGTACAGATTCATGTATGTGTGGGTGTGTGTATGTATATATACACATCCTGAACAGGAGGGCTGCCCTATAGCAGGAAATCTGCTATAGGGCGGTCTGGAACTTGTTAAAGTAGACCTAAACACTAACTGAAGGACATTTAGTTTGCTAAAGCACTGTGTATTATAAACAATAGTAATGGTATTTTTACTTTGAATGTTTTCATTTAAATGTCATCCTATGTTTCATCTCAGTACTGCTGATCTTCTGCAGCCTCTTTCAGTCACTCTCTGTTGGCTTCATATATTTGCTGTGGACTGGCTTCCCAATAGAGACCAAAGTGGGTCATGCTTGCCCAATGCACGGCTGCTTGTAATCTCCACCAGGGAGCTATGACCTGGTGAAAATGAAGGAGCACAGTTATTAGACAATTGTCCTCCCATAACAGAAAGTGCCTAATCAAGGACCCACATGGCAATATCACCAGCTATGCTTTTAGTAAGTTGCAGATTTAAAAATACTGAGAACAACTTTTCACATTAGATTAACATGTATTAGTTGAGTTTTTCTGATTGGATTTAGCTCTATATTAAATGACAGCTTTACTTTTGGGAAACTTTAAGTAAACTCCTCACCCTCTCAGTGCAGGTAACCTGCTAATATACTTAACTTCTTACCTGTTCCATCGATCTTCACTGTGCATTCCTGCAGCGGCACTTTGCAAAGAAACCGTGTTGGCCAGGCCCCAATCGGTTCCTATGGATAAGTCATACATGTGTGAGCCTCCAGCTGTCCAGAAGAGTACAGCTCATCCATAGAAATAAATGTGGGCTGTGGAACACATGTACATTAAGTGGAGGACATTTTAGTTGCAAAGATTGTGTGTGGCTAGACGCTCTGTGAAAATAAGGCTCCATTCACACTAGCGCAACGCCAAAATCGCTCGATATACATCGCGACTTTGATCCGACTTTACACTCTCTGGATCAAAGTCACATCAAAGTAGTACAGGCACTGTTTCAACGTTGCTGCGACTTAAACAGCTGCCATTGAAAGAAATAGGCTGATGCCCAAAGTCGCATGACAAGTTGCACAAGTGTGAACGGAGCCTTAAGATTGACCTTTAAAGAAATATATAACAAAGATACAAACTTAAACAGAAGTTAAAGATATCCTATACTGAGATGATATGTAGTCTGCCCTTAATGTCAATGAAATGTCTGGTTCTCATGCAGATCAAGATTTCTTTGTTAGTGACCCAAAAATTAATATTGAAGCCACAGACAGCCAGTATTCATGGATAGAGGTCAGTAATGGCAACTTCTATTGGTACATAGCCTGTCTTTAATACATTACATTTTACGTGCTAGAATTAAAATATTAGAGCTGGATTAAAAGCTTGGTAATGAAAACCTTAAACTGAAAAATCCTGCAACTGTTTTGTGTAAAATACATCAATAATTCCTCAAGCACACGGAAACTTTCAGGCATCCAATGTATATTGCAGGCATATTTCTGTGGCCAGGAGAGCCAGCTGTAGTGTACAGTTGCCCATAGTAATGAGTAGCTGTATGAAGGGTATACACTGTGCTTCCATAAACTTGTACACAGGCATTCATCCTGGAATGCCAAAAGGCGCACCCTGGAATTCATGCCTATGTGAGTTTATGAACAGTAGTGTATACAATACCTGCACACAGCATACAGCCATTCTTTACTGCATGCCTGAAAGTGTCTGTGTGAATGAGGCTTAAGGGTAACTCTATTGGTTAGTCATTGGTAAACAAACAGGTCCAATTGGCATTCACAATCAAAGCCAGATGATCCCCCAAGGAAAACTCTGCTGGAACCTAGAACATGGTGGATGTCCAGGGTTCTAGCTTACAACCTTCATACTCCTGCAGTAAACCAGGGGGATGATATGATTGGTCAGAGCTGTGTACCTGCCTGTCACATTACAAGGGATGATGTATTTGTATGCAGTTGGTGTCTATTAGGGTGGACCATGACATCACAGACAATGTGAATGGGAGGGCATCCATATACTGTACCTATTGCAATTTGTATTCGTGTCAGTTACAGGAATACATGGGACCAATGCTGCTACCTTGCCTAGGGCCCTATTCTGCCTTAAAGCTCTCAACCTCAAAAACAAAAATGTATATATCACCAGTCCTTAATTTTCTTTTTTCCAACTTTTTTCTCTTTATTTATACCTGGTATTCATGTGAATAACACACTCCCCATCATTTTGTGGCTATGTTTTTTTTCTCTGTTGTATCAATGGAAAGATGCATGAATTTAAACATGTCTGCTTTTGTTCATCTCCATTACATGGTAGACTTATAGGACTAGTAGTTTACACATAATGAAAAGGTTCTTTGTCGTCTTTTATTCTCACAGAGAGTGACAAGGACACTGCATTTCTGCTAAGATCAGCAGATATTTTCTGCACTAGCTGAAAATGCCGGTAGCCTGAAAAGTGAAAACTAATGCAGCCAACCACATCTCCATGCAATTTATAATATTTTTGGTTTTGGGTTTAGATACACTTTACCCTTTTATCTTATTTACAATACAGAGCCTTTTATGCACTGAATTTTAAGAGGTTAATTTCAGTTCAGCCTACACTGCCCTATTATGGTTGAGTCAATTTCTGGATTAAGCTTTGATTTCACAAATGTGTATTATTATTGGTTGAACTACATGGATTTGTGTCTTTTTTTTCAACCTAACTAGTGGGTTGGTGCAAGAAAACTGTGTTCTATATGTGAAATCACTGATTTTAATAAAGCGTGCCATCTATCCTTTGTTAAACATGCAGTTTGTCTAAAACTACATATCAGGATTGGCCAATTAAATATTACAATTTAGCAAGCTATAATCAACTCTTTTAATGCATTCATTGACAAAGTGACCCAATCAAACCTTCTTATTAAAAAAGCCAAAAATGTAGGTAAGAAAAAAATGGTAGTAAGTTTATTCATTAACTTTTTTTATGGGATCCATTAAACTAATGGGGGCTTAGTCAAGAGAGACTTTAAAAGAATTATACTGCAGGACTGCAGTAACTCATAGCAACAAGATTATATTTTACTGTAGTCAGACTAGTGAAGGAGAAATTCCGATTAGCAGCAAAAGATTACTGCCCTTATATCTTGCCTTATTGGATACGCTTATATCCAAAGCATTTCCAGCTTATTTAGGGGCATAAAATCTTAAGAGGAAAGTAAATCAATTTTAATGTATCCATTTATTTATGAGAAAAAAAAAAAAGAAGAAAATCCTTTGGGATTCATCATGCACGTTATAGGCTCAAAATCACTATGCATGGAGCACATAGCAGAAAGGAATTATTTTGTAATTTTTATATTCAGATAAAATGAAAGCTTTACACCTTGCCTTCCTTTGCACTGTATATAGCATAGTAGGCTGAATTTTTGAGTTGCATTCCTAGCGATGCAGTAAGTTCAGCCTAACCCTTATTGATTAGAGCTCAGTAACGGGCCCTGCACTTCTCAATGGCTCTCCCACAAACTGCCATTTAACCCTGCTGATGCATTGTACATTTTTTTTTCCAAGCATATCACTGTATGATGTGAAGCCCCACTTTAGGGTTAAAGCAAGTTTAACTATAAAAAAGACAGTTTATAATGAAGCATGATATGTTGTCTTTATATCAAGCTAATTATTTTCTTGTAGAATATAATATTTAAATTATTCTTAATCTACCATGTATTTTGTAAGATTCATCTCTATGGGATAACAATAAAATTTTGTTTCTACGTCAAAGTTTAACAACAACAAAAAATTGAATTCAACAAAAATCCAATAAATACATGCTCAGATGTAATACTTGAATACTTGAAATTTCAAATCTGCCATTGTTTACAATGTAAGCTTTACAAGAACAAACCATTAGCATGACTTTTTAGAAATATATACACAGTGTATATATTAATATTACACAGAACATGCATTACAGCAAATGTTTATATATTGAACATACCAAAAAGCAAATGTTTATATACTTGTGCGTGCACAGACTTTGTTTTCTTTTATTTTCTAGTTATTACCTGCTTTTTCAAAATTTGTTTGTTAAATTTTGTTTTATTTGTATAAAAAGATATAATAAAATAGATTTTTCTGAATATTGTACTGTTGACTCCTTTATGAATACATCCTCAATTTTGTAAACTTTCACTAGAAAAGAGCTACATTTTCTACTACTTTGGTCCCGAATACCCTATTTTGCTAAAGCTGCCCATACACTAATTTGAAATTTGATTGGTTCAGCAGCAATTGGCCAAATCTAGATCAGCGCGTGGCTGCCCCTGCTTGATGGAAAGCAACCATTTGGCGGAACCTGTCTGCACATTGAACATCCATATAGCCTCTTATATTCTACACCGGAAGGCTGTTTGACATTGTGACAACACAGGAGAGCAACTAGGAGACAGGGACAGAGTGTTATTACAGGAAGTGCCTCGATAAGGACTTCATGGGAAGATCACCAAGTAATATTTCAACTAAGAATGTCCTTAAATTCTAAGGAAAGGTAGCACTTACTTTTAATATACTGAATATACTAATCCTCAATATAATACATACATGCACAATGAATCCTATATATCAATCAAAATAAGTTCACATGAAAAGAGTGCTCAGTGATATTACAAAAATACAATGCACACATGCTGATGAGTAAAAATGTGTGTCTTCCAGTCTGCTGTGCCCTTAGACCAAACACTGCACTCACTGGATGGTGTTGACTTTAACAAGGTAGTATAAAAGTGCCCGTTTCTTAGATGTACAACATACGGGATCCCCCACTGCTATAGGCAATATTCCAATGAACCTTTAAGGACAGGAGTTGTACAATGACCACCACTATGCATAATGCTATACTGTCCCTTTAAGAGATGTGCAGTTTTACCAATAAAAAGAAAGGGAAGAGCCTCTCATAGGATAAAAAGTTTTATTGGGAATAAATCACAAAAAAAGTAATGCACTAACATATAAAACAAGTATCACAATCTCTATATGTGTGCGATCAGTTCCACCAACATCAATCCAAGTAGACCACAGTTCATATAAAGAAAGACTCCCAACTACAGATTAGTCCATACAAAAAAAATGGTCACATTTTTGGACCAGATTGGTTACTTCACATGTCGTAGATTCATTCCATGCAAAACGGTCAAACAACAAGTCAGAAAAAAGGGGCTTTTTAAGTCAAATGTCACCAAAGAGTATCCCATGGACATGTTCATTACCTGCCAAAGTACACATTTTACTTACCTTCTAGAATGCCCATGTGGGCTGTACAACCGGAAAGGTTAATACTAGAATAGGCGAACACATAAATAATTTAAAAAAAGGGTTTCAAAAACATAGTGTCTCTAATCATTTTAGATTGCACCATAATAAAGACCCCAGTGTAGTGTCTTATTGTGGAATAAATAGAATAGAAAGGCATTGGAGGGACACTGATATAAGGAAAGTGGTCTCTAAGAACGAAACAGGATGGATTCATGTATATTGAGTCCAAATAGTATAATTGATGACATAGATCCAAATAGTTTCATTTACAATTTTTGATTGTTCCACAATGAGTAAATGGTTGGTGTATTATTTAGGCACATTTTTTATTGTTTTTTGCATTATTTATATATTTTTTATAGGTTTTTTTTCAGTTTTAGCACAACCTAATAAAGTTTTTAATATAATATGCACTTAAACAAGAATAGTATGTTGGACATAATATACATTTTTGGATACATTGGTATTCTATATGGTGAATCAAGTATAATTTTTTACAGCCCACAAGATGGCGCTGTGCATTTTCTATATATTGGTAATGATTTACATTAAAATAGTTTAACCACTTAAGAAATGTTCTTTTGGGACATATGCACCAAATGTATTCTTACTCTAGTTATTGGACTGTTTTTTTGATAATCAATATTATAAAGACACATACTATTATTGTAATTGTGGCTGGGAATGATTTTATAGGAACCGGAATGACTGGGGTGTAATGGGCGGGTTGTTGCATATAAGGAAGAGGTGAAGCTTTCAACCCCTGCTCCTAGGAACATTGCATACAGATGAAACACGTAGGCAGGGGCTTCCAGTGACGTCACTTCTACATTGGAATGCACGCTGGAGGGCACAGCGGCGGTTCAGGGTTTTCATATACAGAGATCTCGATACTTGTTTTTACATGTAAGTGCATTACTTTTTGGGGATTTATTCTTAATAAAACTTATTACACTATGAGAGGCGCTTCCCTTTTCTTTTATTGGTTCTACTACACATAATTAAAGGGACAGTATAACATTATCCATAGTGAAAGTCCTTGTACAACTCTAGTTGCTGAGAGAGGTCCTTAAAGGCTCATTGGAGTACTGCCTACAGTGGTAGGGATCCCGTACGTGGTACATTTAATAAACTGCACTTTTTGAGTAAGTGCAGTGTGTGGTCCAAGAGCACAGCAGACTGGAAGGCACATGTTTTTTTCTTCATCAGCAGGTGTGCATTTTTTGTATTATCACTGAGCACTATTTTCATGTGGACTTTTTTTGATTGACTAATAAGATTCATTGTGCATTGATGTATTATTTTAAGGATAAGTATATTCACTATTTTAGAATATAAGGACTTATTCACATCTACAGGACACGTTATGTTTTCAAGGTAGCAGCTCTTAATCACTTCTATTTAACGATTTTTAATTTATCACTTGTCATATAAGCATGGGTGTTGTATGGTATTGTACTTATTTAAACTACTTTGACTCTGCCACCTGTATACCCCTTATGGACCAGAGTATTTTTTTCACTTCTGCTACAGGTCTGTATGTGGCATTTGGCGATAACTAAGTAGTAATTTTTTTTTTTTTTTTTAGGACAAAAAATAGGAGATTTTTTCATCACACTTACCTGTAAAATCCTTTTCTTTGAGTACATCATGGGACACAGAGTTAAGCTAATATTCATTACCTACTGGGTTATACGCCATCTCTAGGTGAATGGACACTGGTAGACAGTCTTAGACAGGAAGTGATCCCCTATATAACCCTCCCATACAGGAAGTATATCAGTTTTGTAGCAAGCACTGAATCCTCAAAAAAGAGGGGAGGGATCTCTGTGTCCCATGAATGTACTCAAAGAAAAGGATTTTACAGGTAAGTGACAAAAAATCCTATTTTCTTTTTCATTTATCATGGGACACAGAGTTAGGCCAATATTCATTACCTACTGGGACGTTCCAGAGCAATAGCCTTGAGGGGAGGGAGACACCCTGCCAAAAAATAGCCATCAGACCTTTTACATCAGCCCAAATTGTCAGCTGCTCGAACATCCACTTGATAACATTTTGTGAACGTATGCACTGAAGACCAGGTGTCACAGTACTACTTACAGTGAGCCCACAGGCAAGCAGGTGTTACGGGGTCCCCCAGGGCGTGGAGTCTAGGGGCCAGCCAGTATTCTGCCAGGGACCCTCTCATGAGGGTTTGGGCTTAGCTGCGTGCTGACCCCAGGTTCACCCCGCTCGCTAGGGAAGTACCAGAAGACACTGTCAGACAAGCATGGATGGATGAAGCAAAGGAGAGCCGGATGGCGAGCCAAGGTCCGGGCGGGCTGCAGACAACGTAATCAGAACAAGCCGAGTCGGTACACAAGAGATCAGTTCACGAGAGATCAGGTTAAGACAGGTTACACGAAGGGGGCTCAGAAACAAATGTTGCTCAAGCAACCAGAACTGGTCAGAGAGGGATTTAAATAGAGAAGCACATGAGGGGCTGGACAGGAAGTAGCAGGAAGGAATCACTTATTAAGCAACAGGTGAGGGCGGCGACACCCTTAGCTGCAGAGTGCAGCAGAGCTGAACACAAGCTAGTGGAACAACAGGTGCCAACCAGCCTACAGCAGTAAAGGTGAGACACAGATCAGCTCCGCAGCTGATCTGTGACACCAAGTAGCAGCCTTACAAATCTGAGCCACAGATACCTGATGGCGAAAAGCCCAGGAGGTTCCTACACCCCTGGTAGAATGAGCTCTCACCCTAAAGGGAGGAGCTTTACGTTTCAGACCATAGGCCTGAATGACCAATTGACAGACCCAATTGGCAATGGAAGCCTTGGAAGCTGCCTGCCCCTTCTTGGGTCCTTTTGGTAAAACAAAAAAGAAGTCTGATCCTCGGACCTCTGCAGATCTAGACAAATAAACCTTGACTGCCCGGACAACGTCCAAGGAATGCAGTCATCTCTCTTCCGCCGAACAAGGCTGAGAGAAAACAGAAGGCAAAATAATGTCCTGATTTAAATGAAAGGCTGACACCACTTTTGGCAAAAAGGATGGAACAGGTCGTAACGCGACCCTGTCGTGGTGAAGGATAAAGTATGGTTCCCTGCGTGAAAGGGCCACCAACTCCGTCACCCTTCTAGCCGAGGTTATGATCATCAGGAAGGCTAGTTTGCGTGACAGCAAGTCTAATGGAATTTCCTTGATAGGCTCAAATGGTTGTTTCTGTAACACAGACAGCACCAAGTTCAAGTCCCAAGGACACATAGGTGACCTAATGGGGGGAAGCAAAGGAGTTGCCCCCTGCATAAAGGTTCAGACCAGCGAATGGGAGGCTAAAGGCCTTTGGAAGAATACTGACAGGGCCAAAATCTGACCTCTGATTGTACTCAAAGCCAATCTGATTTCCACAGCCAACTGTAGAAAAGAGAATTCTCCCAATCATGTATTTCCGAGGATGCCATTTTCTGGCTTCACACCAAGCAATATAAGTCTTCCAGACCTTATGATAGATCTTCCTAGTGACAGCTTTTCTAGCATTCACTAGGGTAGATACCACTGGTCCCAAGATGCCACAGTCCTTCTACACCCTGGCTTCAATAGCCATGCCAACAAATTTAGAGACTATAAATTGGGGTGCAATATAGGACCTTGAAACAGTAGACTGGGGCGACGTGGAAGCATCCATGGCCCGTCTATTGTCTCACAATCTCCGGGAACCAGGGCCTTCTGGGTCAGGCTGGTGCCACCAGAATGACTGGAACCCCCTCTCTCCGAATCCTGCGCAACAAATGTGGAAGGAGAGGGATCGGGGGGAAAGCATAAACCAGGGAGTACTGGCTCCATGGAACTACCAAAGCATATGCTCCAATTGCCAGAGGATCCCTTGTTCCAGACACAAACTGCTGTAGCTTGTTGTTGAACCTGGATGCCAATAGATCGACCTCTGGCCATCCCCAACGCTGCCAAATTTCTTGGAACAGCCCTGGGTGTAGGGACCATTTCCCCGGGCAGATCTGCTGGCGGCTGAGATAATCTGCCTTCCAGTTCTCTACTCCCGGGATATTGACTGCCGAAAGAATCGGCACATGTCCCTCTGCCCAGGCTAGTATGTGGTTCATCTCCTTCAGAGCTAAACGACTCCTGGTAGCACCTTGGTGGTTTATATAGGCCACTGCAGTGGCATTGTCAGACTGAAACCCTGATAGGGCAGTCCGTAAGCTCCACCGTCCAGGACTGTAGGCCAGACGTACTGCCCGTAACTCCAGGATATTGATGGGCAGGATCTGTTCTGTCCTTGACCATTTCCACTGAGCTGTGAGCCCCTCTAGGGTCGCTCCCCCAGGCTGAGAGACTAGCATCTGTGGTCAGTACTCTCCAAGTTACCGGGAGGAATGATCTTCCCTTTCGCAGGTTCTGATCCGGCAACCACCAGTTTAGGTTTAAGCGTGCCCGAGGAAATAAGAACATTGGATAATCCAGGGCTTGTCCTCTCCTGTTCCAAGTCAACAAGATGTCTTGTTGTTTAGGCCTGGAATGAAACTGGGCATAGGGCACTGCCTCAAAGAAGGACACCGTCCTTCCTAGAAGACTCATACAGAGCCGAATGGAGGGTTGACTGGTGCCCCTTATCTGACACGCCTGATCCTTCAGAACACAGATCCTTACGGGTGGCAAAAATACCCTTGCTTGGACCGTATCTAGGATCAGACCTAAATACTTCAGACTTTGAGCTGGTCTCAAGGCTGACTTTTCGGTATTTATGACCCAGCCTAAGCTTTCCAAATACCGCACTGTGCAGGTTATGCTCTGTTCTAGAGCCTGTAGTGAGTGATCTCTGAGCAGGAGATCGTCCAGATACCCGAGCACCAAGATTCCTTGGGCCCTTAAAAGACCCAGTACTGGTGCTAGGACCTTTGTGAACACCTGGGGAGCTGTGGCAAGCCCGAAGGGTAGAGCCGCAAACTAAAAATGATGTTCCTCTACTGCAAATCGCAGGAATCTCTGATGAGACTGAAAAATAGGTACGTGTAAATAAGCGTCCTTTATATCGATGGAGGCTAGAAAGTCTCCCATTTGGAGCGAGGCTACAAATGAGCGGACAGACTCCATCTGAAGGGACTGGATTAGAAACTGGTTCAGGGATCTTGGATACAAAATGGGCCTTGTGTCCCCACTTGGTTTTTGAACCGTAAACAGGTTTGAATAAAACCCTGTGCCCCTTTCGGATACAGGAACCTGTACCATCCTTAATGCACTAAATGATGTAGTGCCTGAAACAGTTTCTTTTTGGAGGATCTGAGGGAACTCTGGATCTTAGAAACTGCTAACTCCAGCTTGTAACTGCGGGATATACTCGAGGTGACCCACTCGTCCTGAACCACTGTTCTCCAAATGTCCACGAAGTGCAGTAGCCTTCCCCCCATCCGATAGAGTGGTAGCATCCTCTCAAAACGAGGGCTTGGTGCCGGGTTTAGAAGAGCTTTGGACCCAGGGCTTTTTGCCCCTGGCTCTAGCGCCCTGTTGGTGGCAGAACTGCCTTGGCGCTGAGACACCTGAGGAAGCAGTCCCTGAGGTTTTAAACGGGGGACGCCTGGTGCTTCTCTTTACAAGAAGTAGAGAGCTCTTCCCTCTGAAAATATTTTGGATATATTTGTCCAAATCCTCACCAAACAAACGTTTCCCATAAAAGGGTAAACCTGCCAATAACTTCTTGCAAGGAAACTCGGCTGACCAGTTCTTAAGCCACAAAAGTCTGCGCATATGTACAGACAAGAGAGCCAAACGAGAAACCTGCTGTATTGAATCCTTTAAGGCATCAACAGCAAAACGCAGCGCTTGAGGAATATCTGCCTTATTTTCAGCAAGATCATCCTCCTGATTAGGCCTGTCAGGCCATCTGACCTGATCCTTTACGGACTGGCAGATACTAATTGCTGCAACAGCTGGCTGAATAGCTGAACTGGCCAAAGAAAAGGAAGCCTTTAATAATGACTCCAGTTTCTTGTCAACAGGGTCTTTCAAGCCCTGTGCATTATCCACTGGACATGTTAAGTTCTTGTTTAAGGAAGAGACTGCTGCATCTTCGGCTGGCATGCTCTACTTCTTAATGAACTTTTCATCAACGGGATTTAAAAGGGAAAACCTCTTAGGAGGAACAAAAATCCTGTCAGGATGTTCCCAATCGGCATACACCGCCTGCTCCAACAGTGGGTGTAAGGGGAAAGCCGGTGCGGCCTAAAGAGGCCTCAGGGACCCCAAAGAGGACCAGGGGGGCTCAGTGACCTCTGCAAGAGGCAACTTAAAGGCAGAACGAATCATCTCGGTAAGAGTCAGGATCAAAAGCCTCTGCGACTGAGAGGCAGACACCAACTGGATATCTTCTTGTCCAGATTGCTCAGAAGCAGACTCATCCATCAGGCCCTCCACAGAATCCTGAGCTTTTAGCTCTTCTTCATGCTCAACCCATTCTTGCTCCAAACTAGGAGGTTCAGGAGAGGGGGATCTGTCACGCTTCTTTCCACCCTGCGGGATGGAGGCAATCATGCCAGCAATCCTGTGCTCTAACGGGAATACAGAAAAGAGAGAGCGCGCCAGTCTTGTGCATTATCCTTTGATACATTTATTAAGAAAAAACATAATTAAAAACTACTCACAAAGGTAGAGAGAAAATCACACTTGTAACAATCTTGAAGATCTTGAAGAGAGGACGTGCAAACCGCTGCTGCTGATGCGTTTCGAAGGTTTTACCTTCTTCTTCAGATTGGCTCCGGTGCCCCTCCCTCAGTGGTGGGCAGTCCAGTGAAAGGCGGACCTTAGCTAGGCACCTTGGAAACCCCCACATACATACACACACACGTAGAAACACACGACACATGTACGCGCATCCACCCAAAAGTGCGCATCTAGAAATGCACTTGTTCCTAGACTAGCCCATATACATAGCTGTAACATATTCATATATACACACATGATATTACATACTAGAGATTACAGATTGTTAGACGTGCTAGTATTACGCCCCCACATATATGAACCACGTGTAAAGCAGAGTGTGTGCAAAGATCATGCACAATAGACTGCAAATGGGAAGCATCAGGGTGCGAACTGGAACAACAACAGTGGCCATAACACCCACATAGACATCCTGTGCTCTAAAACGGCTAGGGCTGAGGACAGTTCATCCTTGGTGATAAAGGGTGAAGCAGCAGTGTTGACTGTAGGCACAATACCAGATAGGCGCAGCGGCTCAGATTGCCCGGAAGCCTCTGGTCTTTCAGGGGATACAACACTAGGGATAGGACTAGGTTCATCAGGAGCTACTGCTGACATAAGTGTGCCCTTCCCTGTAGTGTTAGTCCCACACCTCTATTTTTGAAGACATTTACAAGCAACAAAAAGGGAGTAGCTGGGTGTAGTATTAACACACCTCAGAAGTGAGACCCTTTAATAGGGCTCGCAAAGCCCTTATGCAACAATCCTGCTAGGTACCTTAGCCTGCCAAGCAACATCTGGTGTACCACGTCACCATCATCAGGAGCTACTGACGACATAGGTGTGCCCTTCCCTGTAGTGTTAGTCCCACTCCTCTTTTTTGAAGACATTTACAAGCCACAAAAAGGGAGTAGCTGGGTGTAGTATTAACACACCTCAGAAGTGAGACCCTTTAATAGGGCTCGCAAAGCCCTTATGCAACAATCCTGCTAGGTACCTTAGCCTGCCAAGCAACATCTGGTGTACCACGTCACCATCATCAGGAGCTACTGACGACATAGGTGTGCCCTTCCCTGTAGTGTTAGTCCCACTCCTCTTTTTTGAAGACATTTACAAGCCACAAAAAGGGAGTAGCTGGGTGTAGTATTAACACACCTCAGAAGTGAGACCCTTTAATAGGGCTCGCAAAGCCCTTATGCAACCATCCTGCTAGGTACCTTAGCCTGCCAAGCAACATCTGGTGACTCACGTGACCCGGGTAAGGAGAAATGAACTGCTGCACATACCTGGTTCAGAGCCTGCTCTGTGTCCCACAGCTGCCTTCTGGAAGCACCGCAAGCTTGGCATACACAGCTTAAATAAGCTGGGTGTGCGCCGGACGTTCTGCGCATGTGTGCGGTCCCGGCAAATGGGCGTGACTGTATTCGCATATTCCGCAAATCTTCGTGCGCCCAGATTAGGCTACGGCGCATGCCATGGCCGCCAAACTGCTGAGCATTTTGGTGAACGGACGTTCGCCCGAACGAAGATGCCCAAAGGTGCCGCCTCGTGCGCGACCATCCATTCAAGGTAAAAAAACAGCTAGACACAAGCAAAAAAAAGGTACACTTTACAAAACACCCACAGCTAGCCCAAAACTCCCCCCGTATGGTCACCGCACACAGGTGTCCAGCCTCTAGTTAGCTTGACTGATTGTTACAATCACTGGGACACCCCATAATAAGTAAATAGGGGGGTTTCACTTAACCGTCCAAGCGCAGGGCAGCTTAGAAACTAAGGGCCCAATCTTCACCCATCATGGTGGGTTCCTGTAACTTGAGGACCTTCAAGGACTGGGTACCCTTTTCATGTTTAGGGCCCACTCCTTTGGACCTGTACAGCACCCTGCATGAATGCTTTAGCGCTGTGATGTCCAGGATTCCACTTTGCAGGGTCCAGCACCCGGAGGTCGCCTTAAAGGGAAAACCTTGCAGGATCTTGTGTCTTCTTTGCGAGGCTCGGGTACCATTTATCTAAGAATATAGAGCCTGTGTCAAATGGATCTGATCTGTCAATCCCTTGATTAATTTAAAAACCGTTTGTGGGACTAGAGACCTGGAGCTCAGAGAGCTCAAACAAACGTGCCCATCCATCCTTGCAGACACTGGTAAAAAACTGATGTACTTTCTGTATGGGAGGGGTTATATAGGTGATCACTTCTGTGTAAGACTTTGTCTACCAGTGTCCATTCACCTAGAGATGGCGTATAACCCAGTAGGTAATGAATATTAGCCTAACTCTGTGTCCCATGATGTATGAAAAAGAAAAGGAGATAAACAGGAACATATTTTTACTTAAAAGTTTGCTTTAACTGATGCAATATGTAGATCAAAGATTATCCCTTTGATTTGCATAGGAATAAATACAAAGTAACAATAATGTTACATGGTATTTCTCTTTTGGGCTTCTAAACAGTGTTTACAAACACTCCATGTTTACATAGCCAGCATTTTGACATTTTGATTGCTGGTAACAGCAGTAGCTCACCTAATGTCTCTAATCCATTAAAAAAAAAATAGATTTAAAAAGATTGAATATATTTTTTGAAAATACATTAACATGTTTAGATTATTGCGATTGGGTGTGCATATACTTTTAACAGAGTTGGATTTTGCATCACTGGGGCTTGTAGGCCCACAAGGCACACCAACTAACTGAACAGTTTCTTGTTTTACTGGTCATAAACTTGCTTAAATTATCATGACAATGTGTAAATATGTTTCCATGAGATGACTATATTTCTACTGTGGATAGGAAAAAAAAAGTGAAAAATAAATTACAAGGAAAATCTGCCTCTTTGCGATTTCTAGCTGTAGGCATGGGCCTAGTAAGTCCAGCCCTAATGATTTTGACATATCTGTGTGCTTCCTGCTTATATCAGTTAGGTTGGCACATGGTATTGCCAACCTTCTAGGGGTCACCAATGTGTTCACCCAAGATTTTCACTTTTATCCAAGATTCACATATTTTCAAACCCATTTGCAAAATGTGTGAAACAAGGGAAATGCAAAATCTTTGTTACCTCTGCCACTGGGGAACATGAATGAAGCAGATGGTGATGATATTGCTGCAGGACACCATGCGCTTTTAAGAATACCAGATAGCTATTTTCTCCTGGCCTGTGGCAGTCCATGGGGTAAATTATATATATTTGCCTGCTGAGTTTGGCTAGTTGTGAAAGTTTTATAAGGTTCCTTGCCCTTTTGGTGTATATTTGCTTGTGGTAATAATTTCACACAGTGACCTGTTACAGAAAACTGGTTTCATTTTAACATTTAGCAGCCTTCATCCTGCTCAGTTGCATCCTTCGTGCTAACCAGATTCTGATGGTTCTGTATCATACACAGGACTACAAGTACTGGCTACCAAAGGTGAAGCTTGAGTATGTGAACTATGATGGAGGAGAAGAATGTTGATTATGGGGTCAGAGGAGAAAGATTTTGTGGTACCCTGGTTTATAAAACCCAGTATCAGTCTGTTCCTTAAGGCCTCCCTGTGACTTTGAAGATGCCTGAGCTATTTTTTTAATAATGGGCCTCCTGGAAGTTTAAGAAAGTAATTAGGCAATTTTCCATGTATTTCTGATGTCAGTATGCTATTTAAGGTTGTGTGGAGGAGACACTGGCATCTTTTCGGCTACTTCCATAGCCACCAGACCTCCTTTTGCTGGTACTTTGAACTGCTGAGACCAGTGTTTGAAGTACTGTATACCCTGCTATGTGAATTTATCTGTCATAGCGGAGAGATTTAGGTACATTGCGTGTATAAAATTTGAAATTATAGTGCATGCCTTGGTAATATCAAGATTCCAAACCCTGTAGCTTGTCAAGCTCTTCATATTGTGTTATATTTGGGGTTGTACCTGAAGGTGACTAGACAACAGATGCCCATAAATTGGGTCTTCTGGATCAGCCCTGTGCCATACTACTAGATGCTGTAAGTGGCTGGCCATAGACTGATTGAAATTCAGGTGGTTCAGCAGGGACCAACCGATATTTTATCTGTGTGTGTGGCCATCCCTGCTATACAGAAAATTTGCAAAATGTTTGTTGACCAATGGGAGCTGCTGTCAGAATACCACGACCTGGTTGGGGTATTCCTCCATCCACCTCATTTGTGTGGATAGAGGAATCTGTTACTTTTTGTTTCATTCAGCCTGTTGGCCCACTGCCCCCACAGCATTTATCTTAACAGCAGGTAGAAACAAAGGGTGGGAGCTATCCAACTTTTCAGGTTAACAAGCTGGTGGTTTGTTGCAGAACGGCCCTAGCAACCAATCACGTGCCTGTTAATATGAAAAGGGCATGAGCAGCTCCTGCCCTCTGACCAAGCATGCTGTGCCTTCTGCCTTCTACTGGCTGTGTGAGGTAGGATTGGTAAGGTTGGAGAAGGGTTTTGATTGGCACAGGGGAAATGCGATGTAAGGGAGCGGGCATTCACATAAAGAGGACTGGGTTGCAAAGAAGGATTGGGGGCTGTGAAGGGGATTAGTATACAAGGAAGGGGGCTGTGAAGGGAACTGAGATGCAAGTAAGGATGGGCTGTGATGGGGACTTTGGTGCAAAGAAGAGGGGGCTGTGAAGGGGACTGGGATTCAAGTAAGGGGGGGAGGCTGTGATGTAAAGGGGTGACAGAGAACACTGATGTGACGGGGAGAGGGACTGTGATGTGAGGTAGGGGCTGAAGGCACTATTGTAAAGGGTTGAAGTCTGTAATGTGAAGAGAGGGACAGAGGACACTAAAGTAAATATGGCACTGTGATGTAAAATGGGGAGACATGGATGCAAAGGGGGGCTGTGATGTAAAGTGGGCACTGTAATGTAAAGGGGTGGACTCATGTCACTGATGTAAAGGAGAAATTGTAATGTAAAAGGGTGGGGCTGTGATATGAAGGATCCGAGTCATCACACAAACATGAGACTCTGACCTCTGCTGGATGAAAATGTTATTGACCAAACCTCCGTGAATTATATTTTGATACCCCTGGTCTAGGAGGAAGCAAAACTAATTTGTGCCAGCTAATATAAAAACCTGAGCAGGAGCCATATTATGTCCCCTGCAGTATTGTACATCCTGGAATACTGCAGGAAAGTGCAACTTTCTGTAGAAAAAAAAATATATCTTCTGAAGTATTGCAACTGCTGTCTTCACAAAATGCCCCTGTATTTGTCTTTAAGAAAAGACACCTGCAAGCTAACCTAGTCTTAGCTGAGTCTGCTCACAATTGTCTCATAAAAAAAAATCTGAAACATTATTTCTCCCTTACACTGTCCGAATTTACACCCAACACCTCCATTCACCACTCTCTTTGCAGCAAACATTGTGCTGTATTCAAGAATGTAATTGGCCAGATAACCTGTGACTAAGCAACGCCTCCCCTTTCCTTCCCTCTCTGTTCTATGGCTGTAGCTGTATTTTATTTGCTATGCTCCATACTACCTGTATCTTTTTCCTTTTCTGTACCTCAAGTGTGACTTTATCCCTAGCAGTGTTGGCCTTTTCCCCCCATTGACATTACCTCTTTTATGTACCTGGGCATGTCAAGGTCAGTTAGGCCACTTTCTAAACATTGATTAAAGTATATATTACTTTGTTAGGTTTACTTATAACTAAATGCAGCGCTTTTTCTAGTTTTTGATATAATGGAGAAGGATTAGAACATCTGTCTGGTCTTTATTGCTGGCTGTGCCCCTGTTTGGGAGATTCTCCCTATTTCTCATGTTTACCATTATCACTGAAAGTGTAAATGAAAAAATCTAAAATTTTGGGTTGTCTCCAGAACAGTATTAGATGGGAAGTCTGGTGACAGGGATTCCCTCATTTTGGATTTCCTCTCACTTCCCATTTGGCTATGGGACAGGAAGTAAAGGTATATCTCCCCAATAGGACACAGCAAAAAAATTGACCGGGGTTATAAATTCCTCTATCCAAAACGTAAAAAGGTTTGCCTTTAATTCTACTCTAAAGAAGACGGCACTTGTCTCCCCATTAAATCCTAATGGTGGATGTTAACAAAAAACAACAACTTTCTTTTCTGTCATTCCTGGCTGTAGCTCCACCCCTCCTGAAGCCTAAACGTATGGGCCTTCCAATGGGTGGGGGGTGTTTACAGTCAGTAAGCCACTGCGAAAAACAAGATACTGACCTCTCCTGCGTATGAGAAGTACACAGCTCACATTTAACCACTTCAGCTCTGGAAGGTTTGACCCCCTTCCCTGCCATTTTTTGCAACAGGGCACCGTGTTGTTTTAACTGACAATTGCACGGTCGTGCGACACTGTACCCAAATAAAATGGATGTCTTTTTTTTCCCCACAAATAGAGCTTTCTTTTGGTGGTATTTGATCACCTCTGCGATTTTTATTTTTAGCGCTATAAACAAAAAAAGACTGACAATTTAGGACAAAAAAAAAACCAAAACAAAAAAACAACAATATCGTTTGCTTTTTGCTATAAAACATACCCAATAAAAAAAAAATTAAAAAAACTAATTTCTTCATCAATTTAGGCCAATATGTATTCTGCTACATGTTTTTGGTAAAAAAAAAATCCCAATAAGCGTATATTGATTGGTTTGCACAAACGTTATATCGTCTATAAACTATGGGATATTTTTCTGGAAATTTGATTTCTCTTTTACTATTAATGGCGGCAATCAGCAAGTTTTAACGGGACTGCGACATTGAGGTGGACAAATCGCATACCTAATTGACACTTTTGGGGGACCAGTGACACAATACAGTGATCAGTGCTTAAAAAAAAAAAAGAGCACTATTACTGTACTAATAACACTGGCAGGGAAGGGGTTAACATCAGGGGAGATCAAAGTACTGTGTGTCTCCCTAGTGTCTCCCTACTGCAGGGTTAGGCAACCTCGGCCCTTCAGCTGTTTTTAAACTACAAGTCCCATGAGACATTGCAAGACCCTGAAAATCACAGGCATGACTCCTAGAGGCAGAGGCATAATGGGATTTGAAGTTTCACGACAGCTGGAGGGCCGAGGTTGCCTACCCCTGCCCTAGGGGGTGATTTCTAACGGGGGGGGGGGGGTGCTTTTAACTTAAGGAAAACTGAAATCCATGCAGAAGCACAAGATCTCCATTTTGCCCTCTGGCAGAGCAGCGACCTGTCTTGTTTACATAGGCAGACCGCCATTCTGCCTCTCCTCAGAATGAACAGTGGTTCCCCGCCGGATATCGTGCATGCCCTGGAGCCAAAGGAAAAAAATCATGTACAGGTACACAAAGACACCTATTAGGGTGTACAATTTTGCAGTAGTTCAAAGAAACATACAGTATATGGTACATATTGCTTGACAGGTTGAGGATGATAGATGGAAATCTTCCAAACATTAACCACTTCAGATCCGGGCCATTGCCAAATGACGGCAACAGCGTGGATCTACGTTGCCGGGACGACGTCTATTGACGTCGTCCGTGCACGAGCGGCCTGCGCCCCCCCTGCAGGGTGCACGCGGCGCGCTCGGTGATCAGCGAGTCTATGAGACTCGCCTGATCACAGATCAGAGTAAGGGGTCGGTCCCGACCCCTTACCACATGATCAGCTGTCAGCCAATGACAGCTGATCATGTGATGTAAACAGAGCCGGTAATCGACTATTTTTCCTCCCCGCGCTGACAGCGTGAGGAGGAAAAAAAACCCGATCACCGGCGGCCGTGATCGGGACATCAGTCCTGATCACGGCGATCTTCTGTGACACAGCAATAGGCAGCAGTGCCGCCTACCAGTGCCCACCAGCGTCACCCATCAGTGCCCACAGTGCCATCAATCAGTGCCACCCATCAGTGCCCACAGTGCCACCCATCAGTGCCCCCCATCAGCACCCACATCAGTGCAACAGTGCTGCACATCAGTGCCACCTATCAGTGCCCATCAGTGTCACCTAACAGTGCCCATAAGTGCCCATCAGTGCCGCTCATCACTGCCCATCAGTGCCACCCATCAGTGCCCCCCATCAGTGGTACCTATCAGTGCCACCTATCCGTGCCACCCATCAGCGCCCATCAGTGGCCATCAGTGCCGCCTTATCTGTGCCCACCAGTACCGCCTTATCTGTCCCCATCAGTGCTGCTTTAACTGTGCCTATCAGTGCCGCCTTATCTGTGGCTATCCTTGCCCATCAGTGCAGCCTATCAGTGCCCACCAGTGCCTCCTCATCAGCGCATATCAATGAAGGACAAAAATTACCTGTTTGCAAAATTTTATAACAAACTATTAAACATGATTTTTTTTTTTCAAAAATTTCCATCTTTTTTTGTTTGTTTAGCAAAAAATACAAACTCCAGCTGTGATTAAATACCACCAAAAGAAAGCTCTATTTGTGGGAAAAAAAATGATAAAAATTTCATTTGGGTACAGTGTTGTATGACCGCGCAATTGTCTTTCAAAGTGCGTCAGCGCTGAAAGCTGAAAATTGGTCTGGGCAGGAGGGGGGTTTAAGTGACCACTAAGCAAGTGGTTAAACAAAAATTGCAGAAGCAACACAAAAATCACAAATTCTGCTCTGGAAAGCAACTTGGGGTTGAACCAGTGGCTTGGAAGACCATCTGGATTTGAGTAGAACGGCATTTCTT
The DNA here is from genome assembly GCA_037952835.1 of Lithobates septentrionalis. Classification (NCBI taxonomy): domain Eukaryota; kingdom Metazoa; phylum Chordata; class Amphibia; order Anura; family Ranidae; genus Lithobates; species Lithobates septentrionalis. Next base: position 128,969 of record JBBDGP010002324.1, on the reverse strand, counting down.
TTGTTGAATCATTGGCAGTTGGAAGTTACTTGGCAATTTTGTTGCAGTCTCAGTTTATTTTTATCCAAATACGACCCTTCAGTGCATGGATAATCAAAGAAATACATGGCCTCCCCATTCTCCACCCAGAGTTTAGCCTGGAAAAAGCATTAAATATGGGACCTGAAATAAGCAAAGTCTAGATCTTTCTAATTTACTTATTTGTCCATTTTGGTTAAGATATAGCTCAGCAGAGGTCATTTGTGTGGAGATATAGCTTTACATTGCAGTACCATAAATCCACAGTTGTCAATAACTACACTGATTATTGGGCATGTTGTTCTCATGTTATGACCTGCATAAGGAAAAGACAGACACATTTACAGAGTAAGTAACCCACTCCCTCTACCATTTCTTAGGCTGTTATTTTCTTTAAAGAGGTGGTCTATGATTGAAATGTATCTCACCACATCTCTTCAATTTATACTACTGTATGAGTGGGGATAAATCAATTCCCTTACTGTGCAAACACTTAAAATGTGCCATTTAAAAACATTAACACCAAAAACCAGCAATAATAGCTCCCATGCCCTATTACCAAACTTCAATGGCAAAAAGATCTACATAAAATAAAATGTAAAAAATGTAAACGAAAATAGGGGGTTCCATTTTTTCTTCACCCAAGACCCACACACCTGTTGGTTAGGATTCACACATTTTCCCAATCCACTTGATAAATGTTTTCACCCAAGATTCACACTTTTTTTTTTCTAACAGACCGATAACTGTCCATACATCAAGATGAATATCCAAACAGTCAAAATGTGATTAATAAACCCCACATTCACCCTGCTGATTGAACGAGCACTCACCCATTCCAAGACCGTTCATTTCTAAAGTAGACCATAAAGAGATAAGTGAAAATCCTTCACTTCACAAACACTGTCTCCAATAGATTAGAAATTAGGCGCCCTCCAATGGCCGACCAAAAAATTCCCCTCTATCTGGAATGAACCAATGACTTTATGTGGAGTAGATTATAAACCACTTACAGACTGCCCCATGTAAATACACTGCGGCAGGGCAGCCACTCTGCGCTTGATCGTTACAGGACGGTCAACAGGTCCCAGCCACTGATTTATGGCCGGGACCTGCTAATCGGCTTAGCGAATCCCAGTACAAAGCCCTGGTGATCTGGTTAGCGAATCCCAGTACAGGGCTCTGTAAATGGAGCAGCAATGTGGCAGTTTTCTTCTTTCTGCAAAGCACAGCTATTTATGTAGGAAGGCAAGAGGAATTTGCCATGCCTCTAAGGCAGGGATATGCAATTAGCGGACCTCCAGCTGTTGCAAAACTACAAGTGCCATCATGCCTATGCCTCTGCCTCTATATGTCATGCTTGTGGCTGTCAAGAGTCTTGCTATGCCTCATGGGACTTGTAGTTCTGAAACAGCTGGAGGTCTGCTAATTCCATATCCTTGCTCTAAGGAATCATGGGAACAGGATTTTTTTTTTCCTCCCCGGATGGCCTTTGCTCTTCAGGGTTAAATGCAGTTGAAAAAATAAACTTTCCTAAAGCTCTGTTTTGCATGCGTGTTTGGTGTTACTGCATTAATATTCTGGCCAATAGAATGCATCATCAAACCCAAAACCAAAAATGTAACATATTGCAGCTTACCAATTTATTAGATGTGGTGGTTTCATCACTTTTCTTTCTTTAGGCTTTTTTTCCCCTCTGTTTTCACCTGGTGATCTGGCCAGTAACACACCTCCTGTATTAGAGTTCCCCACTCTGGATAAAATAGTGCAGGGGCACAACAGACAGCAGCATTGTCAGTCTGAGAGGAGGGAAGTGTTATGCCCTGTACATACGATCGGACATTTCGACAACAAAATCCATCGGATGTTGGCTCAAACTTGTCTTGCATACACACGGTCGCACAAAGTTGTTGAAAAATCTGATCGCGGTGACGTAAAACACGTACGTCGGGACTATAAACGGGGCAGTAGCCAATAGCTTTTATAAAGGCAAAAAGTCTTGCGAGCTACAATAATCCAATGCCCAGTGAAAACCAAACATAAATGTGAATACCTAGCAGCAAACGCAGATCACGTATTCATGACCGTGCAAATAAATGTAAATCAAAATTGCGCTGCGCTCAAGTATATAACATATGAACTATTCAACGTGATAATAATACCAAAAACCATATAAGAAAGAAAATATATATATGTTTACACACAATTCCTCATAAGTGCAATGTGCATATAAATAAATAAAATATTTCAACATATAATCATAAAATACTGTGCATGTAATGTATGTATAAGTTGATAAAGAGTTGATAAAAAACATGCAGTGATTCACATAAAGTGCAACATGCATATATTCTATTGTAATCTAAAATTAATTTACATTTAAGTGCCAAGTGAACCTTAAATAAATTAATAAAATCTATAACGGTGAAATATCACCCAAAAAATATGCATATAACAGTGTTCAAAATATCCAGAGAGGTTATGTGTATATTCGTGTCCAAAGAAAACATTAACTGTCCAAATTATCCAGCGTGCTTAGTCCAAATGTCACAAAACATGCCACGGTGTGCCTCGGTGACCCCCCAAAGTGATTGCGCTCAACTTAGAGCGTGTGACACAGTGATTAGCCGCGTCAAACCACGCTGTGGAGCCACCCCCGGGCTCTGTATAGCAAGCTAGATGCGATCTCCAACCTGGATCAATGTGGCTCCATAGACATCATACCATAAATGTAGCTGGGAGAAGCTTATACCCCACAGCACGCCGATCGGCGTTTTTTTTAAAGAGCTTATACTGTATGGTGCACTCACGCACCAGGAAAATGTGAGTACTCTGTTGTGGGGAGTGGGTTTTATTTAATAAAGACTTTTTGACGGAATTACACTATATAGTCTCTCTTTACATTTATGGTACGGACACGAATATACACATAACCTCTCTGGATATTTTGAACACTGTTATATGCATATTTTTTGGGCGATATTTCACCGTTATAGATTTTATTAATTTATTTAAGGTTCAGTTGGCACTTAAATGTAAATTATTTTTAGATTACAATAGAATCACTTCAGTTTTTGCACTTTATGTGAATTACTGCATGTTTTTTTTATCAACTCTATCAACTTATACATACATTATATGCACAGTATTTTATGATTATATGTTGAAATATTTTATTTATTTATATGCACATTGCACTTATGAGGAATTGTGTGTAAACATATATATATTTTCTTTCTTTTGATTTGCAATTTTGATTTGCCAATAGCTTTTGTCTCTTAATTTATTCTGAGCATGCGTGGCACTTTGTGCGTCGGATTTGTATACACACGATCAGAATTTAAACTATTGGATTTTGTTGTCGCAAAATTTTATATCCTGCTCTCAAACTTTGTGTGTCAGAAATTCCGATGGAAAAAGTCCGATGGAGCCCACACACATTATTATCGGAATTTCCGACAACACAATCCGATCGCACTTTTTCCATCGGAAAATCCGACCGTGTGTATAGGGCATTAGACGTACTTTTTTTTACCAAAAACATGTAGAAGAATACGTATCGGCCTAAACTGAGGAAAAAAATTGTTTTTTTTATATATCTTTGGGGGATATTTATTATAGCAAAAAGTAAAAAAAAAATGCGTTTTTTTCAAAATTGTCGCTCTTTTTTTTGTTTATAGCGCAAAAATAAAAAGCACAGGGGTGATCAAATACCACCAAAAGAAAGCTCTGTTTGTGGGATAAAAAGGACGTCAATTTTGTTTGGGAGTCATGTCGCACGGCCCTGCAATTGTCAGTTAAAGCGACGCAGTGCTGAATCGCAAAAAGTGCTCTGGTCAGGAAGGGGGTAAACTCTTCCGGGGCTGAAGTGGTTAATGTGTAAACACACAAATGTGCCTATACTCACTAGTATTAATGCGTGTTAGTGAGCATTTGGCATTTCTTCGCTCCTCTCCTGAAAGCACTGGTGGTGAATTTTTTGTTCTGCCTCTAAACTCCTATGTGTGCATGGCTAACAGAGTGGTGTTTAGAGGCAGGAAAAAAAAAAATCAAACACCTCCAAGTGCTGTTTTCGACAGGACATCAGGGGAAACGTTCCATGTTTCCACAGGATTCTGGTAATCTAAATTTTTCCATCCCTACCTTGGACCTCTAATAAATTGATAAATGCACCTAAAATATTATCCATCTCAGGGAGAGCTGTAGTGTACCCTAATAAAGTGGATGTAAACTCTCACATATTCCCAATGAAGTGAATAGCCTTAGATGATATACAGAGACAAACACAAATCCTCCTAAATGTTTTACTTATTTATCTGCTGTCTTCTCTTGTCTACAACCCTTCAAAAAGGCAGAAAAGTGTTAAAATATTTCTTCATCTGTCAGGAGCACAGAGGAGGGGGCGGAGAGGCTGCAGTTACAGTGTGTGAGAGCTGATTGGAGGAAAGGCACACACCCCCTTCACACAGCAGAAGAAATGTGTTGTAAATAGTCAAGCTCAGTTGTGAGTTCTCCCCACCCCCACCCCCACCCCCACCCAAATTTTATCTCATGTTTTGGGAAAACTTCTCAGAAGTGACTCCTGCTGATAACAGAGGAATGAAGCACCAGAAAGAAACAACACTTGTTGCTTGTAGAACATGAATATACAGTATTTCTGCTGTAACATTTCCCAAGGATTACAAAATTATACAAGCGGAACATCAGTTACTGACACTAAACATTTTTTCCCACTGTATATAAAAATACCTTACTTATAACTATGCGTACTTTAGTTGTACATTCATGTGTGGTCCAGTAGTATAAATACACAAATAATGAAACGAAAAAGCCTTTACAATGCTGCAGCCCAGTTGTATCATCTACCATTTAAAGAACAAAGACATGACAATTACCATTTCATAAACAATGTATTGATGGAAATTAAAACCTGAATAAAAGTCTATGTATTCTCACTAAAATATATACTTGTAGACCACAATTAAGAAAGTTTGCATCAGCTATATGACATTTATTGGTACACCGTTATCAATAAAGTGATTGTAAAGCTTTAAATATTTTCTTTATTAAAATAATAAACATGTCATACTTACCTCCTCTGTGCAACGGTTCCTCCTCTTCTCGGGTCCCCCGTCGGCACATTGGCCCCTCCCCTTCGCACTTGAGGCATTGCAGAACTGACGGTTACAAGCATGACACCCAAGGCAGAGGCATAATGGGACTTGTAGTTTCGCAACAGCTGGAGGGCCGCCACTTTCAGACCCCTGATTTAGACACAGAGGGTTATTTACAAAAGGCAAATTAACTTTGCACTACACGTGCACTGCAAGTGCACTTGGAAGTGCAGTCGCTCTCAATCTAAGGGGTAGATCTGAAAAACCAAATATATACCTCAGTATGGGATTTTTAAAGGCAATGTAATGATCAGATGATTGAATTAAAAAATATATTAAGTTTTATTAGTACAAAAACGAATAGAATACAATACAAGTAAACATATAAATGGATATTTTTGAATAATAAGTGTTTTTAAAAAAAGGGACATCAGATACATAAGAACAAGTGATGCATCCTACTGCTAAATACAAACACCACCCAAGTTGATACGATGGCGTCCGATAGCAGATTTGCAACGCGTTTCAACTTTATTGTCAAAGCAAAGTCTTCATCAGGGAAGGAATTGCATCACATTCTAAAATTTCAAAAAACAACATAATTACTAATAGTATATATACATATACATATTGCCTATATCTAGAAAGACCGCATTTTAACTGAAAGATCATGAATGCGACTTACATTAGAGCATGTAGCTGCAAAAAATGCTTTCAAGTGCCGTCAGGGGCCCTAATCACCAATTTGTCTAAACCGCTCACTATCCTCTACGGGGCGGCCTGGTATGCTTAGAAAAAGACCAATACTTGGCAGCCATAAGGAGCAAAGAGGCTGAAAGACATAGATAATGTTTGAATAAGGATTAAATTCAAAAAGAATGAAAAAATAATAAATATTAAGAATCATGGTGGTTCCTGGGAACCTCAGTTTTCCATAATAACCACCAAGTGAAAAAATCCCCAGTCAGATTACCTTGAGTGAGTCATGTAGCATGTACAGGTGAAGTTCCCAATTGTAGGCGAGAGAGAGCTCTGGTCCTAGAGTTCCTCTCTGTTGAAAGCCAGTTGCAAAGTGCTGCCCTTGGCCGTCCCTGGCGTTCTAATGTAGGGGATATGGGTGTGGTTTCTGTGGTGGGCGTAGCATAGGTTTGAGAGTAATCCCCTGTTCATTGGTGGTGCGGTGTGAAAGGCGTGGCCTGCATCGGCCGCCGTCGCTATCATGAAGCCTCCTTATAAGGTAATAGAAAGAGAGCATTGCATAACTTACTATTGTCTAGGTAACGGACGCCTCCAGCTTGACGCTGGAGAGCGTCTCACAATCCTGTGTTGTCTAGGCGACAGGCGCCTCCCCCCACACACATCCCCTGCCGCAACGTAAAGCCCTCCTCCATCTATGTGTCCTGTGGAGTATGGGCGCGGCATCCTGGGGAGAGGCGCGTCTGGTCGCCAGGGCAACTCTTTGATGCAGGAAGTGTTTTGACGTGTGTGGCGTCGTTTTTTTAAAACACTTATTATTCAAAAATATCCATTTATATGTTTACTTGTACTGTATTCTATTCGTTTTTGTACTAATAAAACTTAATATACTTTTTAATTCAATCTTCTGATCATTACATTGCCTTAAAAATCCCATACTGAGGTATAGATTTGGTTTTTTGAAATCTTAAGGGATGATGGCAATGACACACCCGATCCTCGGAGTCATAAATTTATGTATATAAGGGGTAGATCTGAAAGGAGGGGAAGCTCTGCTGATTTTATCATCCAATCATGTGCAAGCTAAAATGCTGGTTTTTATTTTCCTTGCATGTCCCCCTCTGATCTACAGCGGCTTTACTTCCAAGTGCACTTTTATGTACACTTGTAGTGCAAAGTGGATTTGCCTTTAGTAAATAACCACCACAGTCTTGCTCTGCCCCATCCCCCACTGTTTGCTCACAAGGTTAGACTGACAGCGGCAGGAGTCAATGGCTCCCACTGCTCTCAGCCTGTCAGAGCGGGGAGAGAGGAGAAATGCTGCTGCAGACATGCACATTGAATTGAGATCGGGCTCAGTTAAGTATTGGGGGGGGGGCATTGAAAAGTTTTTTTCCTTAATGCAGAAAATGCATTAAGGTAAACAAAAAAAAAACATTTTACCTTTACACTACCTACACAGCAAATGGGTTGTATTAGAAACAAAATACCAGCAAAAGGGCACTCTTAACCTCGTGATTTCCTTGATAAAGTTGTCATAACTTTGCCCAAAAGGCATTAGCAAGAGACATTTCTTGCACTAAAGTTTCAAACATTTAAGCCTAAGGGTCCTCAGAATATGCACTGTATGGAGGCCCATTCTGGATACCTGTCAGATCATATCTGCTAGCTTATCTACACAACAGCACAGGATCTCTAGTTGATAGTAGGATCTATCAGTATAGAACCAGGATCCCAAGACGTTGGGGGTTATTTACTAAAGGCAAATCCACTTTGCACTTGAAATTGCACTGAAAGTGCAGTCACTGTAGATCCGAGGGGGACATGCAAGGAAAATAAAAAACAGCATTTTAGCTTGCACTTGATTGGATATTAAAATCAGCAGAGCTTCTCCTCATTTCAGCGCAATTTCAAGTGCACTTTGCACTTGTAGTGCAAAGTGGATTTGCCTTTTGTAAATAACCCCCATTGCCTCCACAGGGTCCTTGAACACCAGTATATCCTTATAAGGTCCAGTTACCAATCTTAAAAGGACCTTTACCACAGAGGTCTTCAATCCTGAGGCTCCCCCAAGACAGATAGGCAGGGTGTTAGGTGCAATCTAGTTTTAGTTATCTTCACCCAGCCAGCAGGCAAAGTCCCTGAGGAAACTGCAGAGACTGGATTCCATCAGAGATAGGTTTGTCTTGGCCCTGTACGGCACTCTGCAGCTAACTCAATGCGTTGCACCACATGCATAGATGAGCAACAAAAGCAGGGATTCATTTTACAGGCTGGCCCCACATCTTCTTCCTGGTGGGGTCCAGCTATGGTCCTTCCAATGCAAAGCCAAGATGTAATCAATCAGCCTTTCACACATAAATATTTAAAATGTATTCATTATAGATCAGATATTCCCAGTCAAACCTTGTAGGGATTGCTGTGCACAGAGTTCCTTGAGTATCACTGGTCAATCATTGGATTTTCTTTTTTTACCATATAGTTTATCATATTTATCACTTCCATCAGCTCATCCCCCCCCAGTTAGAACCTTTTGTACCATTTGCCCCACCCTATTAGATTGTAAGCTCTTATGAGCAGGGCCCTCTTAACCCTCTTGTATTGTATTCTAACTGTACTCACTTTATATTGTAAAATGCTGCGCAAACTGTTGGCGTTATATAAATCTCTTCTAATAATAATATAACCGCTCACCATTCCTGATCTTATGTGAAGGAGGGTGGTGATGAAATATATTGGTTTTGTACCAGATTATGATGTTTAGGTCAAGAAGTATGATCTTGATATTATTAGACAATAAGATGTTTTTTTTTTTTTTTGACCGAATGTGCCTTAATTCACATTGATTCAGACATTAGTTTTTCTTATGATTAACTGCTTTAGCTATTCAGGGAAAAAAATTCATAAAATCACTGCAATATGCACTAGCCAGTTACTGTTAAAAAATACCAGTGATACTTCTCTTTGTAATAAACTAGTGGTACCGTTATTTTACTCTACTTAAGCAGGACCGCCATTGCAAAAATACTAGAATTGCATGCAGCTACTGAATATAATATTAATTATAATATTTAATTGAACATGCTTTTATATTTTTTTTCCCCACATTTGCATCCAGACCATGTTGTCTAGTCTGAACAGTGACAAGAGATTTGGACTAATAACATTGCCAGGAGTGCTTTCTGCTGATACATTTTATTCACATGATCTAAATAACCGTAAAAAAAACCTATTGTAATACGGAGCCCCCTATAGGCTGGATACGATTGATGTTTCTTGCTCTCTGTCTCTTTGCGGGTTACTTCTCATCTTTGAGACTCTATGACACATGTCTTATCTGTAACCTTATGGTGATGCCTTTTGATCTGTGTACATGCAGGATGTCATAAAGGATTAAAAAATAATAATAAATTACCCCAGGCAGCATTACAGTTTGATCAAACTCCTGTAACAGTCACTTGTAAAAGACAATTTTGTCTGCCTGTGAAATGTGGGAAAAAAAATAAAGGCAACTAAAAAAAAAAAAGAAAAACAGAATTATATAGTGAATACTGTAATTTGCTACAGTAACCCAATACAGTTAGAAAATATTTCTCATAAAAATGGTCCCAGTGGGACACAGCATCTTGAGACCATTTTTTTCCAGCACAAAGCAGTCATAAATTCAGAGACTAAACATCACATGAAGGACTAATGAGCAATGCTGATATTGCTTAAAGGCAAATTTCCTTTGAACTGGAATTTTATTTTGAAATGAAAAAAAAAAAGGGAAGAGAAATATGCGACTTCAATTGCTGGCCTCCTCAGAATGCTTGGTATTTAGTGACCATTTCGGGTTTCATCTTACTCTAAGGAAAAAAAAAATCTATTGACTTGTGGCAAAACCTTCATTTCTGCTGTTTCATCATACATAGGCCCCACAGACTTGTTTCCATCTTGCATCAAGACTCATTCTGGGTCATTTATTTAAAAATGAAGCCAGAGGATCTGCATGGCAGCTACGGAATTAGCATTTTTCAGGAGACCACCAATGACAACACCCATGTCTATGTTATCACAGGATTCCTTTCAAGTATATCTATCTTTTTTTTTTAAGTTTAGAGTATGGGAGCATTTCATGTCCCACTGGGGAGTGTTCCCTTTAGTGCCTGACCTGTAGACACAACAGGAATTGAGAAGATCTCTCACCAAAATGAGGAAAATGATCTGACATGGGAACAAGTGCCCCCTTTGATCAATTTCTCTTCTATCTTTTTTTGTGGTAGATTCTCTCTCAATTTCAGTCCTGGGGACAGGGGTTACTAGGGCAACGTTAACATCGGACTTTAAAGTGGATGTAAACCCGATTCATGAAATTTAAGCTGGGCATATATATCTGCAGTGTTTTCTTATCTCTCTCCTGCTCTGTTCTTCGGTTAGCAGCATGATAACTTCTGACAAGTTCTCCATCAACCACAGCCAAAGTTTTGGGGAGAATGTTATAAATAGATTAGCAGTGTGCTGAACAATTCAACGATCAGCTTTGAAAGTCTCTACCTATGAGGAGAGGGGATGTGTGCCTTTCCTCCAATCAGCTGTCTTGGCTGTATGCCCAGGCTTCACTGCAGTGTTGAACAGGAAGAGAAAATCTAACCCGATCTGAACTTCGTAAAGAATATATAAAGATGAAGATATATGGAAAAAAAAAAAAAAAAACTTACGTAGGTTTCATGTCTGTATCATCCGAGGCTGTTCACTTCACTGTGTATATGTAGGGGTTTACATCCACTTTAAGCTAGGACACGGGCAGCAAAACCCAACAAGGGTTCTATACTTTCCACGTTCACACAAGTTTGGCTTTAGATACACTAATGCTGGACACCAATAAACACCAAATGAATGGCAGTCTCAAAAAAATCTGCAGATTTTTTTTGTATTAAAGCCTAGTTTAAGACCACTAAAAACCAACTACATTATAAAACCACTTGACAACTGGGCACTTAAACCCCCCTCGTGACCAGACCAATTTTCAGCTTTCAGCGCTCTCACACTTTGAATGACAATTACTCAGTCATGTAATACTGTACCCAAATGAATTTTTTGTCCTTTTTTCAGACAAATAGAGCTTTCTTTTGGTGGTATTTGATCACTTCTGGGTTTTTTATTTTTTTTGCGCTATAAATGAAAAAAGACCGAAAATTTTGAAAAAACGCATTTTGTTTGTGATAAAATTTTGCAAATTATTAATTTTTCTTCATAAATTTTGGCCACAATTTATAATGCTACATATCTTTGGTAAAAATAACCCAAATTAGTGGATATCATTTGATCCGTGTGAAAGTTAGAGAGTCTACAAGTTATGGTGCAAATCATAAAAAATTGATCACACCTGATGTACTGACGGCCTATCTCATTTCTTGTGACCCGAACAAGCCAGGAAAGTACAAATACCCCCCAAATGACCCCTTTTTTGAAAGCAGACATTCCAAGGTATTTAGTTAGATGCATGGTGAGGTTTATGATGTTGTCATGTTTTCCCACAATTCTTTGCAAAATGAAGATTCCCCCCCCCCCCCCCCCACAAAATTGTCATTGTAATAGGTTATTTCTCTCACATGGCATGTGTATACCACAAAACGCCCCAAAATACATTCTGCTACTCCTCCTGAGTATTACGATACCACATGTGTGGGACTTTTTCACAGCCTGGCCACATAGAGAGGCCCAACATGCAGGGAGCACCATCACGTGTTCTAGGAGCATAAATTACACATCTAATTTGTTGACTACCTATTACACTTTTGAAGGCCCTGGAGAACCAGGACAATGACATGTGACACTGACGTGGCACTGATACGTGGCACTGACACTGATGTGGCACTGATGACAGATGGCACTAATACATGGCACTGATGACAGATGGCACTAATAGATGGCACTAATACGTGGCACTGATGACACATGACACTGATGACACCAATACGTGGCACTGATGAAAGATGGCACTAATACGTGGCACTGATGACAGATGGCACTGACAGATGGCACTGATACGTGGCACAGATGGCACGTGACACTGACAGATGGCACTTATACGTGGCACGGACAGATGGCAGTGGGGACACTTTTTTTTTCCCTTTTCACTCACCGTTGCAGCGGTTCGCTCTCCCCCCTCACACGCGGTCTCTGTGTGAGGAGGGAGAGCCGGCGATGAGAGATGATCTCATATGTTTATATATAAGATCGTCTCTCATTGGCACCCCCCGATCGCGCTTAAAACGGCTGTCCAAGGGACACGGCCAGCACAAAACTTCCCCGATGCGTGCCCGCGGGAGCGCGCAATGCGGGAGTAAAAAGGAGGACGTCCAGGGACGGCCTCCCGGCAATTGGAGTCCGCGCTGTAGCCGTCTTTCGGCTATAGCGAGGACGCCTAGTGGTTAATAATTCTATCAGAGTTACCGGTATATTTAATACATCTCCAGATGACAGCCATCTTTTGGCTAGTAAGTTTGGCTTAGACGTGTACATTATTACTAATATTTGAAGCCCTGGATGTACAATGCCACTGCAATGCAAGCATATGTTCAGTTTACAATTCAGGCAGAATACTTCTTGCACCATAGAGAAAAAGTAGGTATGGTATTTTTTTTTAACCACTTCAATACTGGGCACTTTCACGCCCTTCCTGCGCAGCTTTTAGAGCTGTCACACTTTGAATGACAATTCTGCAGTCATGCAACACCGTAGCCATATGAAAAGTTTTATCATTTTTTTTGAGACAGATAAAGCTTTCTTTTGATGGTATTTAGTCACCACTGGGGTTTTTATTTTTTTGCTAAACAAAATGGGGAAAAAAAAAAAAAACAAAAAAAAAATTAGTTTCGGTTATAAAATTTTGCAAATAAGTAATTTTTTGGCTGCACTGATAAGTGCCCTGATTATCAGTGTAAAACAATATACTCACTGTGCCCTTTCAGATTTGCCAGTTATTGGCTCTCCTTTCCTCACACAGAGACAGCGTGTCAGGAAAGGAATGCCGATAACCGGCAAGTCTGTTTACATGTGGCCAGCTGTGATTGGACACAGCTGATCACATGGTACAGGACCGCTGTGATTGGCCCTTTACTGCGATCAGCTGTGTCCAAATGGACACAGCAGTCACAGAGTGCACCTGAGGGATGCATAGTCAGAAACTGGTTGAAGCACATCTAAACCCAAAAACAAAAGTTTAACTTATTGCAGCTTGCCAGTGCCTAGATGTGGTGGCTGCATTTGCTATATTTACTTTATTTTGATCTGGTAATCCTGTGAATAACACTCTTGCTGTCCCTTCATGTCAAAACTTTTTTCTCCACTTTGATCTATGGGGCAGTCCTAGAGGTCATACATGCTAAACAGGTTTACCTTTTTTTATTTTAATGACATGGTGAATTGGTAAGACTAATAGTTTACACAATAAAAAGGTTTGTGCTTTCTCTTAAGCGTGTAACAAGGATTCCTGGAAGATCAATAGGTATTTTCTCTACTTGCTGAAAACATTCTTGGAATAAAAAAGGAAATGATTGCAGCTACCATATCTAAGGAATGGTAAACTGCAATATATTTAAGGTTTGTTTTGGGTTTAAATAAGCTTTAAAGTGGATGTAAACCCAATGTCATCCTTTCTAAACTACTACCATAGGGGTTATCTATAAGGATATACATGCCTCCTGCATGTATCTTTACCTGTCAAATGTCTCCCCTCTGTCTGTTATTAGACCCCCAAAAACTACAGATTCTGTGGGTGGGTCTGTTGTCTGTAGCTCGGTGGGTGGAGTCATGATGTCAGTAGACTCCCCGCCCACCTCTACACTCTCCTGTGTATTTCTAACACTGAACTTCTGCTATGATCTCTAACATCCAGTGAAAAGACAGGAAAGTAACCACATGACTTCAGCATGCCAAATCATGCTGAGGTGTGGAACAGCCAATCCTTGCAGAGCTGCTGAAGAAAGGAGTGGGGGGAGGGAATTAAAAAATAATGCCTGTGTCTTAGGCTGTCACTCACAGCAAGGGGGAGGATTTGACAAAGTTTTTCTCAGTTTGTCAAGATTTTTCTCACTGAACAATAAAAGAGGATTGCTCAGAGATGGATTAACTCTGTGTGGCAAGACTGGGCTCAAATGATAGGAAATCTTATACTCTACAGTACGATAAAAAAAAAAAAAAAACCTTTAAGAATATGTATGTAGTAAACATGGTGACATCCGTTGGGTTTAATTTTTATGCGTCGTGTACATATTTAATCTCTTCCAAAAAAGGTAATTAAAAAGCAAAAAAAAAAAAAAACAACTTGCCCTGCGAAGAAGCGCTGTTTGTACCTGCTCTATTTGAAGCATTTGTTTTCTTTATCACTCTTTTGTATTACGGGACATGGCTCAGTGCCTTTTTTTGTAAAAATAACTTGATTAATAACAGAGACTTTAAGTAACTGAAAACTGTCCACAGAAAAAAAAAAGGTGTTCAAAACACATAATTGAAAAAAATAGGACATGTTTAAGAATTATTTACTTCTCATTCAGAAATGTAAACATACAACTAGGATTTACCAAATAGTAACATGTTTATTTCACTCATGTTCTTAAAAATAGTTCATCTGCAGTTGTCGCAAAAAACATCCTACTGTAAAAAAATATTGAACTGTTAGGAAAAAAGCAAAGCATGAAAAACAGACCCAAAAATGTTAAGATTTTATTTACAAAGTTTTTTTTCTCCTCTTTTTGCTGTTTGTTGTACAGAAAGTAAAAATGGTGCTCCAATGTCGAATAGGTAGCCATTGACAATCATGACTCACCAATCACACCCTCAACTTGTTAACCCTTAAGAACCTCAACATAATAGTAAAAGCATTGACCCAGTTTGTTTAGCTGGACATTTTAATTCTATATATATATATATATATATATATATATATATATATATATATATATATATATATATATATATATATATATATATATATATATATATATATATATATATATATATATTCTCATTTTTTTTTTTCTTTTTGAGACTCAACTATAAACCATGATGTAAGCTTCCAGTAGGGTTTATTGGCTGTAGGAATGTCACAGTAACGACTCTTTGGCTCTTTTTGGGTGTTCAGGGATAGGGCTTGTTTTCATTGTTACAATTTGTAGCCTGTTTTTCAATATTCCACGAATGGAGCCAGTTCAATCAATACTGTATAATCCAATAAAGTCCTTTTTTTCCCAAATTTCCCGAATAACTTTAGTCTTCCTCCTCATCACCCTCATCATCCGTTTCCCTCTTTCTCTTCTCTCCTTTTCCGATTTCTTCCTCTGGGGGGAGGGGAGGGAAGAAAAGAGATTATTCGTAAGCAAGCATCCCACACAGAAAGCAATTCACATGGTTTCCCACCAATCAAAGCAAATAAGCGCTTTCCATACTCTAATCCCCCACACACCCTATCTTGCCAGGAATAGAAAAACAGTGCTTAAACCTATAACATTACAGTGCATCCGGAAAGTATTCACAGCGCTTCACTTCTTCCACATTTTGTTATGTTACAGCCTCATTCCAAAATGGATTAAATGCCTTATTTTCCTCAAAATTCTATAAACAATACCCCATTATGGCAACGTGAAAGAAGTTTGCTTGAAATCTTCGCAAATTTAAAAAAAAAAAAAAAAAAAAAAAAAAAAAATCACACGTACTTAAGTATCCACAGCCTTTGCTCAATACTTGAACCTTTGAAGAACCTTTGGCACCGATTACAGCTTCAAGTATTTTTGAGTATGATGCTACAAGCTTTGCACACCTATTTTTTTAGGCAGTTTCTCCCATTCTTATTTGCAGGACCTCTCAAGCTCCATCAGGTTGGATGGGGAGCGTTGGTGCACAGCCATTTTCAGATCTCTCCAGAGATGTTCAAATCGGGTTCAAGTCTGGGCCACTCAAGCACATTTACAGAGCCACACCTTTGTTATCTTGGCTGTGTGCTTAGGGTCGTTGTCCTGTTGGAAGACAAACCCTGGCCCCAGTCTGAGATCCAAAGCACTCTGGAGCAGGTTTTCATCAAAGATGTCTTTGTGCATTGCTGCATTCAACTTTCCCTCAATCCCCACTAGTCTCCCAGTCACTGCCACTGAAAAAAATACCCACAGCATGATACTGCAACCACCATGCTTCACTGTAGGGATGGCATTGGACAGGTGATGAGCAGTGCCTGGTTTCATCACATGACTCTTGCCATTCAGACCAAAGAGTTCAATCTTTGTTTCAACAGACCAGAGAATTTTGTTTCTAATGGTCCGAGAGTACTTCAGGAGTCTTTTGGCAAACTGCAGGTGGGCTGTCATGTGAGTTTTACTGAGGAGTGGCTTCCGTCTGGCCACTCTACCATACAGGTCTGATTGGTGAGATGGTTGTTCTTATGAAAGGTTCTCCTCTCTCCTCAGAGAAATGCCGGAGCTCTGTCAGAGTGACCATCGGGTTCTTGGTCACCTCACTAAGGCCCTTCTCCCCTGATCGCTCAGTTTGGTCAGGCGGCCCGCTCTAGGGAGAGTCCTGGTGGTTCCAAACTTCGTCCATTTACAGATGGAGGCCACTGTGCTCATTGGGACCTTCAATGCTGCAGAAATGTTTCTGTACCCTTCCCCAGATCTGTGCCTCGATACAATCCTGTCTCGGAGGTCTATAGACAATTCCTTGTTCTTCATGGCTTGGTTTGTGCTCTGACATGCAGGTTTAACTGTGGGACCCTTTATAGCAGGGAATTAGCGGACCTCCAGCTGTTGCAAAACTACAAGTCCCATCATGCCTCTGGGTGTCATGCTTGTGGCTGTCAGTCTTGCTATGCCTCATGGGACTTGTAGTTCTGCAACAGCTGGAGGTCCACTAATTGCATATCCAAGCTATATATAGACAGGTTGTTCAAAAAATATATATGTATGTATACTTATGTTACCTTTATGCCTTTCAGATAATGGCAAAAATTTATCCCTGAAGAAGAAATTTAATCATTTTGAAACGCGTTGGATCATATAATTCTTTGCCACTTCTGTAGTATATCATTTTTTATTTCTTGCAAATGTATATCTTCATATGTTTAATTACTTTTTAACAATTTTTGTATAAATAAAATTTATCCAATTTTGAAAAAAAAATAATTTCTTTCTTCTGTTGCCTTAAAAATCCCAATCAAATGAGGTTCCCATTGTATATAGACAGGTGTGTGCATTTCCAAATCATGTCCAATCAACTGAAATTACCACAGGTGGACTCCAATCAAGTTGTAGAAACATCTCAAGGATGATCAGTGGAAACAGGATGCACCCAAGCTCAATTTTGGGCATCATGGCAAAGGCTGTCAATGCCTATGTACATGTGAGGTTTTTGATTTTTAATAAATTTGCAAAGATCTCAAACAAACTTCTTTAACGTTGTCATTATGGGGTATTGTTTGTAGAATTTGAGGAAAAGAATGAATTTAATCCATTTTGGAATAAGGCTGTAACATAACAAAATGTGGAAAAAATGAAGCGCTGTGAACACTTTCCGGATGCATTGTAGATCATTAATCAGTTTGATTATTTCTGTTATTGGTACACTGATATTAAGGGATCATAAATTGCAAGCCAGACAGCCAAATAGTTTTTCCCCTCTCTTCTGTTGTCAGACTGCATGTCAGAAGATTATCACTTTTCGTGCCAATCTGCATTATTATTGGAGGTACACCAAAATTTTGTTGGCGGAAACTAGGGTTGTCCGGATACCTTTTTTCCAAGTACTCGCCGACACCGCTGCTTTTTTTTTTTTTTTTAATGTCATGTGACAATCGCACTAATATGCAGCACAGTCTGTAGCTTTTTATTTTATTTTACAATTTTTTTCTTTTTTTGGGGGGCGAGAGTGTTTATTTTATACTTTAGAATATTTATTACAATGTTTCCTTTTTTTATTCAATCCTAGGGTAGGAGGGGTTTGATGAGATGTCAGGGGTCTAAACAGACACCCGACATCTCCCCTTTGGGACATGAAAAGAGACTGAGGACAGAGATTTCCCAGTCCCTTTCTCAGCAGCCTCAGCTGCACAGAAGATGAATGAAGAGGAGACAGCGACTCCTCTCCATAAACTGAAGCATCGTAAACCAGTTTACGATGCTCAGTTATGAATGCACAGAGTCAGTGATTACATGTATGTACATTCAGAAAACGAAGGAGCCGGTAAATGCAATTACCTGGAGGAGCGCACAGAAGGGGACCGGAGGAGGAGGACAGGGGGAGCACATGGAGGAACACAGAGGGGAGCCGGAGAAGTATACAGGGGACACTCAGGAACAATCAGTGTGGCGGTGGGGGAAGTTATAAACACCGATCTCCCTGTGTGCTTCTCCTCCTCTCCCCGACTTTCAGCTGCATTATTGAAAGCCACACAGGGAGATCGACGATTATAACTTCCCCCGCACCGATTGTTCCTGAGTGTCCAGGTTTAAGACTAGGCATCGGAAGCAATTGCATGAGTAAAAGTACAAAATAATCTGTATCGGTACAACCCTAGCGGAAACATATCGGTTGAAAATGGTGGTTTCGTCTTTTTGCCGATAGAGAAAAAGGTGCCGAAAATGGCGCAGAAAACGCATGCAATTTTAACGTGCGCATGGTGTTTTTCATAAGCCATGCGATTCAAAAACCACATAAAAACATAACACGGGTGCGTTTATGATGCATTCTTGATGCATCTTTCAATGCATTTCAATAAGGAGGTGCGTTTTTTTTAACTGACCAAAAATGCAGCAAGCAAGATTTTAACACCTCAAAAGAAGTGCAAACGACCAGTGTGAAGACATACATAGAATTTAAAAGGATGCATTTTTCTTGATTGAGAAGATATAGATATAGATTAAAAACTTAAATTTTTGGTTTAGGCCAAGTGCATCCTGAATTTTCGTGGATAATCAGAGACACACACCATTCCAGGTGAAGAAATGGCTGCACACCACGGCAAGTCCTACACCATTTATTGTATGATCTCCAAAATAGAGGGACACAACCAGGACACAAACAGGCTGTTGCTAGCTGCTAACTTTGTTCAAACACCTTATGATTTTCATTCATTGCATTCAGTCTTTTGGGGTAGGAGTCAATCAGCATGGCACATAGTGCCTTGGGATTCTTTGCCCATTCTTCCTTGCACTCCAAATCTGTCAGATTGCAAGGGCATCCCCTGTTCACAACTCTTTTTAGTTTGATTCAGAGGCCTGGGCTCTGGCTGGGGCATTCCAAAACTTTTCTAGTGAAGCCACTCTATTGTTGATTTGGAGGTATGCTTTGGGATGTTGTTGCGCTGAAAGGTGAGATTCCTCTTCAATTTTTACTTTTTAGCAGGGGCCTGAAGCTTTTGTGCAAAAATTGACTGACATTTTCAAAAGTACCTCCACCTTGACTAAAGCTCCAAATCCAGCTGAAGAAAAACAGCCCCAAAGCATAATGCTGCCACCACCATGCTTCACTGTGGGTATGGCGTTTTTTGTTTTTTTTTGGTGATACGCAGTGATGGTTTTGCTCCAAACATGCTTTTTGGAATAATGACCAAAAAGTTTAATCTTAGTCCAAACAGATCACAACACGTTTTCGGCAGACTTGATTTAGGTTTTAACAAAATGTAGGCAGGCTTAGATGTTTTTCTTGGTAAGAAAAGCCCTCATCTTGTCACACTAACCCATAGCCCAGGCATATGAAGAATACGGGAGAAAGTTGTCACATGTACCACTTGTCAGAAATCCTTGGCAGCCTCCCGGACGAGTTTTCTTGTTTTTATCAGGGTCTGAGAGATATATATATATATATATATATATATATATATATATATATATATATATATATATATATATATATATATATTTTTTTTTTACACCTCAAAAACCCGGCATTTTCACAGGAGTGTGCAGACTTTTTATATCCACTGTATGATGTAATTAAGATAGATTGGCTGACTGCATTTAGGTGTGACAGCAGTACCGCTAACAAGCTGAACAAGAATGATCAAACTGCAACAAGCTTACAACAAGATCAGCCATATTAAATCAGGTCATGTGAATTTTAATGGCTATGGCTGCTTTAAAAAGTAACCCAAAATGACAAATGAGAACCTATGCTTTAACAAATTAGATGCCCGTAAAATTAAAACGTAGTAAATGCTATAGGTTACTGCAGCACACAAATAGCCAATGATCTTGGATGGCTTTATTTATTGATTTATTTTTTTGTGTTTTGTTTTGTGTTTTTGTGTGGCTTTATTAAACATGCCAATATAGTATGCTGTACTAATCACAGTTGCTGTTTTTTTTCTTCTTTTGTTTGACTGTCAGTCCTCCAATTGGGTATGTTGTCTGTTGTCTTAGATTGCATGTAAACTTTTTTAATTTTAAAAAACAAAGGATATTGGCAAAAAATGCCAATATGATACAATCCATTTGTAAAAAAGCTGTAAAAGCATCAAAGCAGAACTTCCATTTTTTTATCCGCCAAAGCCTCAAGCCTGGCTGGGTAAAAAGGCAATTTTTAAACCACTACATTCAGTCATTGTACATGTTATTTAAAGCAGATCTGTACTGCATCTGAGCACCACAAACCAATCACACCATTTCATTTATTTTTAATAGTGAAAGCAAACTCACTCATCCATGTCTCCATGCTTTATTTTGTTGAGAAATTACTTTTAAAAACAACCCCCTAGAATTTCTGGCCGTAGCCATCTTGATTAGGGGAAATGATTGATGTAGCATTTATTTCCTGTAATCCATCACCTCTTAGCTCAGCCATGCATGGAGAGTGTGCTTAGCTGAAAAAAAACCTCCTGGCATGGATTACATCATTTACTTAGGCAAGAAACCAGGAAGTAACTGAAGAAATGTAAAAGAAAAGTCTAAAACAAGAAAATATGATATACTTTCCTATCTATTCACTAATGCTAGCAGCATAAGGATTAAAAATACTCCATGTTGATTGGGAGATTAAAAGTTCCACTTTAATAGAGCTTATTGGAAAGCTTGCTTTGTTAGCTGTTGTAGTCAAACTGTTAAATCAGACTTATTGCTTAGGAAAGGAGTCAGACCCCATTAGAGAAATGTCGGTCCATTGTAGATAAAAAAAATAGTTACAGTTTGAGTGTAGATAGCTATGTAATATTGGTAACATTTGACCTGTGAGTGACATGTTGGAAAGAAGCTCACATTGGTATAAGAAAGAAACTAAAATATGACTCAGGCTAACCTTCATCATCCTCCTCATCGTCATCCTCTTCCTCATCTTCTACTTCGTGTCCAAGCACTTCCTCCTGAAAAAAAATAGCTTAGGATTAGTACCCTTCTATCTTTAGTTTTAACATGCATTTAGACAAATGAGGTTCAATGATTCATGCAGATTTCAATGGCAAAACAACTGATTATCATCACTTGGCTAAATACAAAAGCAATACAAGAATTTACTACAAGTAAATGAGAAGGGATCATTGGTGGACTATAACAGATGTCTGTCTGGGGCCCCAGACTTTAGAGGGTGGTAAAAAAAAAAAAAAAAAGGAAGAAGAATGCCCTTCAGTGCTGTTTATAGTCAAGTAAAGTTCATACTGCTGCAATCCAAATTTCATCTGCTTTTCAGTGCGATTATCTAGTGCAACATGGATGTGGTTTGCATATTCTACGTGGCCAAAATTGCACTGGAATCGCACCAAAATATTACAGGAACCTTTTCCGAAATCACACCATGCTGAGTTGCATTGATGTGAATGGGCACCATTGAAGATAATGTGATTTCCATTGTCATGCGACCCTAGTGTGAGCGGAGCCTAGGTCAAATTCAGTCAATGTTAGTTTTTTTTTTTTCAAGCAGTAAGCGAGCCTCCTTATTCTCATAGGCACAGATAACTATGTACCTATACCCCAACATTGTAAAGCACCATGCAAACTGTTAGCGGTATATAAATACTGTATAATAATAATAATAACCTTTACTTATGAATGATTCTATTAAACTGGTAGGGGCATGGGGAGAGGTATAAAATAGGCCCCAACCAGGGCCCAAGGTCCAATTAATTCACCGCTGGAAGTTATTTATAGTGCAAGTATTTTCTTTACATATCAGGATGCAATGATTTCTGGAAAATACCCAGGTACACAGAATGATACTGAACCACAATAATAAATATGCCAACCAATAAATAGTTTGGAGGAATTCTTTACTTACTCCTGCTGAACGTAATACAAGGAAATGCATTTCTGTGTACTTCTACAGTAGATAGATTTAAAGATACCTTAGGCCACTGTTACCAACAAGGTGCAGATGTCCATTAGCTTTTAAAGCATATCAATGATTTTGATGCTGCTTTTATCATGGTGACAATAATTCTGCTAATAATTTCAAGTTATTGTCAAGGTAACTGATGCATGTGAACGCTGCTAAATTTGGTCTGGGTATCCAGGCATTAATGAGCTCTTGTCAGAAAAGGGCTAAAATCTAAATAAAACTAAAATTTTTAGTTGGACTTTGATACTGGTACAATAAACTGGTGTATATACACACACTCACACACATATTTTAGCAGAGACCCTAGAGAATAAAATGGAGATTGTTGCAATACTTTATGTCACACCGTATTCGCAGCGATCTTACAAATGCAATAAAAAAAATAAAAGATAAAGTAAAACAGTAACGATAATGTTACGCCAAGTACATTGATACCCAACGTGCCATTCTCTAAAATTGCGCACGCTCGTGGAATGGCCACAAACTACGGTACTTAAAAATCTCCACAGGTGAAGCTTTATTATTGCTCTCGCTCGAACGGTCCTGGTAATACCTCACGTGTGGTTTGAACACCGCAAATAAGAAGAAGGTTTTCCTTATTTAACTTTTATTTTTACACTGTTCCTAAAAAAAATAAATAAATTTGATCACTGTTATTCCTATTACACGAAATGTAAACATCCCTTGTAATAGAAATAAGCAGGACAGGGCCTCTTTAATGCGAGATCTGGGGTCAAAAAGACCTCAGATGTCACATTTACACTTAAAAGCAAAAAAATAAAGTCATTTTACTTTTACACAAAAAAATAAAAATAAATAAATAAAAAATGGGCCCTTTAAGGCCGGAGAGCGGAAGTGATGTTTGACGTCGCGCCATCTTGCCCCCACTCGACTTCCTGACAATTAGTCCAGAAGGTCGGATTGTTTTCACCTCTCCCGCCGCCAATAAAAAAAATGATCTCGTGGCGAACCCACCCCGCAGGGACCACTTTTATCTGAAAGAGGATCGCCCACTGTGTAAACATATACCGGGGTATATGTCAGTTATCTGCTGCCATAACCATGGTATACAACGTCAACATAATGACGTATATGTACTGTGGATGGCCCGGAAGTGGTTAAATACATGTGAATGAAAACGAATAAAAACTATAGTTACATCATCATCTTCGCTTGCATCTTCATCGTCATCCTCTCCCACTTCTTCCTCTTCTTCATCCTCATCTTCTTCCTCATCTATGTCTTCTTCCTCTTCCTCTTCATCATCGTCCTCTTCTTCGCCCTCTGGAAAGCAAGGTACATGGCATGATTAAAGATCACAAAATCTTTTACTGAATTAGTTCATTTCTAGCCGTTATCACACTGACAAATAGCACTGCAGGTAAGGAAAAAAAAAAAAAAAAAAAAAGTACTATGTACTGCATTACTAGATGGATTTAGTGTCCACCAAATGGAAAATGTAATCATGGTTTGGATTTTAAGAATTACATTAGTACCCATTTAACATAGGAAGAATGGTACAATATCAGCCTTTACGCTAGACCCACATTTGTTCATTACAGGAACATACAAAAATCATACACATTCCTGCAACGCCCCAAAAAAGTACATGCCTTTTTTAGGGGTATGGCGGTGCCATCAATAGCAAATGGCACCACAACACAGAAAGTACCATGCATTTTAGTGCAATTTAAAAAAAAAAAAAAAAAAAAAAAAAAAAAAAAGGGTCATGCACTTTTGTAAGAATGGGCTGCCCTAAGCAAGACACATGAAAAGTCGCATAGGTGTAAACAAAGCCTTAGTGAAGAAAAATATGTAATTTTTGTAAGAGGAATATAATAAATTGTAGATATATCCGATAAAAAAAACAAAAAACAAAAAAACAGCAAAAGAAAAAAAAAAAACAAACCTAACATACATACAAAAACACAGGTATGATTTTTTTTTTACTCTGAAAGAAGTATACATTTTACGCAGGGCTAAACTATTCTACCCTTTACAACCATGGAAGCTACCACCTTAGCCTTTGTTTGATCTGCCACTGCCATGATACTGCACACATGATCAGCTATGACATCAGTCATTTGATAGTTCGACAGTTCCATTAAAAGTACAAGCAACCGTGGCAGTTATTCACTGCATGTTTTGAATATAACAGTTCTGGGAAACTGGTTAACTGATCAGTTTAGTTACACTTGAAACCCTTGACAGTTCAGTCAACAGCACAAGCATCTGTGACAGCTATCATTTACAGCATGCCTTTATTCACTTGTTTTGAGAAAGTTAAATCAATATTTAAAAAGTGGGACTAAATGTAAGAAAAAAAAAAAAAAAGGAAATTGAAAACAGGATATTTATTGCAGAGAAGACATGCATGGTGTCTGCTGCAATAAAGTACACTTACCTGCCTATTTGCAATTCTCTGCAGGGTGTATATGCCACAGTGTGTTGGGATGACATTGTGCCATGATGACTGCACTCATCCACATGCGCAGGACTGATATCACCCCCCACTGAACAATCAAAACAGCCAAAGACTGACACCTAGAAGAACCCAGGGAGTAGATGTCGCCACGTGCGAGGAACTTTGTGGATGTCGGACTGTTAGAAGTTATGCAAGTATCTAGGCTTTTAGTTCCACTTTAACAATTTCTCAGTTACATTCAAGGCATGTTGTGAATTATAAAGGTCACATTTGCTTGTGCTCTCAATTGAACTCATCAAATGATAAATCAGAACTAATCACATGCAGCACCATGGAACCTACAGATCAAACAGAGACTAAGAAGGTAGATTTGTTGACTGTAAACGATTGGAGGGTTTAGTTCCACCTTAAGGATTTAATTTGACAGTGATATAGGTCAATAGGATCTGCATTGTGATGGTTCATTGCCCCCCTTCTTTATTGGAAAAATAAGAGCTTATCATAAAAGGGAAGGGGTCATTATTAAAGTCTGTAATTATTAAAAGGGAGCAAGTAGGTAGTTACCGGGTCTTTATTATTTTATTAGCATCCATTTGGTAGGTCATGAAGACCTGAAGTGGAGTGTTAGACAGGCATTTTTCAAGTTACTAATTAGAGAAATTAGCACAGAAGTAAACTGTATCTTTTCAATTAAATAACAGAGACAGAGAAACAGAGACAGAGAAACAGAGACAGAGAAACAGAGACAGAGAAACAGAGACAGAGAAACAGAGACAGAGAAACAGAGAGAGAGAGAGAGAGAGACAGAGAGAGAGAGAGAGAGAGACTAAGACAGAGAAACAGACAGAGACAAAGACAGAGAGAGACAGAGACAAAGAGACAGAGACAAAGAGACAGAGACAAAGAGACAGAGACAAAGAGACAGAGACAAAGAGACAGAGACAAAGAGACAGAGACAAAGAGACAGAGACAAAGAGACAGAGACAAAGAGACAGAGACAAAGAGACAGAGACAAAGAGACAGAGAGAAAGAGACAGAGAGAAAGAGACAGAGAGAAAGAGACAGAGAGAAAGAGACAGAGAGAAAGAGACAGAGACTCTATTAGCAGCCAATGTAAGATACTAGAGGGCATTTTTTTTCAAAGACTTGGCTGAATTAGGACTGCGGAAAATAGTAGCATAAATGCAATGAAGCACAAAAAAGCAGGAAGCAATGTTTGTATACATAAAGAGTAAATACGGCTGCCCCTATATACACATATAATTGCAAATCAAACATTGAGACAAACTTCTGCAAACATTAAGCCTTGGTTTACATTGATGAGATTTGAGATGCCAAATTGGCGGTTATTGCCCGCAATGAAACCGTCTGAATTGGTGCGACGCCTCACCGATTCCCAAAAGTAGTTTCTGTACTACTTTTGGCGATTTCAATAGACATCTGTGCAGGAAAGCCGCACAGATGTCTCTGAAATCGTCAGATTGACATGCAGGAATGAAATCGTGTGAGTTCAGCTGAACTCGCACAATTTCAATCCCGCAGCAGTGTGAACCTGGCCTAAGGCTCGATTCACATCTATGCATGTTGCTTTTAAACGTTTCTGCAGTGTTTTTTTTGCGGTGCTTGTCGTGTTTTTAAACATGCGTTTGACACGTTTTTGACGCGTTTTGCGGTTTTCATTTTGCGTTTTAGAAAGAACCAATTGGAAAACATCACTGCTTATATCACAGAATGTCAGCTGACAGTACTTCCTGCTTCCTCCCTAGTCTTGCTGTCTTTTGGTGCTTAGATTATCCTGGCTTCAATGTCATTTTTTCTAGCAGTAGCCACAGCTACTGCTGCAGTTTTGCTTGAAGAGGAAGCTGAAGAAGAAGAACAAAGGAGAAAACGTAGATTTTGGGTGCATCCAGTGATTGCCAATAGGGAACAGAAAGGGCAATTCTGGATAATTTACAAAGACCTCCGAGCCCATGAAGACAAGTTTATGGATTACACACGGATGCCTATTAAAAGGTGAGTTATTGATTTAGTACCATTACCTAGCCCTACTCTGGTTTAGAGTTAGGTTAGGTTTCAAAGTCGGGTTAGGGTTAGGATTTAAAGTAGAGTTAGGATTTAAAGTAGAGTTAGGATTTAAAGTAGAGTTAGGATTTAAAGTAGAGTTAGGATTTAAAGTATAATTAGGATTTAAAGTATAGTTAGGGTTAGGATTTAAAGTATAGTTAGGGTTAGGATTTAAAGTATAGTTAGGGTTAGGATTTAAAGTATAGTTAGGGTTAGGATTTAAAGTATAGTTAGGGTTAGGATTTAAAGTAGGGTTAGGGTTAGTCTTAACCCAAACACAAATTTTAACCATAACCCTAAACACATTTTTCAAGTGAAATCTACTGACTAAATAGGCTCAATGTAGGTGCTTGTATAGGTGACATTGTGCTTGTGGTTTTCTCAATGGCCTTTTTTGCCCACACAGTTTTGATGCGTTGCTTGGTTTACTCAGCAGCAAGCTGCAAAGTCAGAACACATCCTTCAGGGACTGTATTCCACCAGTTGAAAGGCTATTACATTGAGATAATTTTTAACTTTTTGCTTTATACTTCAACCCACAAAGTCTTAATCAAATGAACAGGCACACAAAGTTTATATTTCAGCAAAATAATGTAATTATGATTTTAATTGTGATTTTGGACACAAACATATAAACGTGTAGAATTGCTTCATTCTTTCAAAAATAAAAATGTTCAGATAACAAAATAAGTAAGGAAGTATTAGGCTCATCCCTATTTCAATATACAAATGAGTTCAGTTAGGTTTCCACCATATGTTTTTTAACAAATATAACAAAAACAGAACTAGCATTTAGAATTATAAAGTATGATAAGTAAATGGGTCTTGGCATGATTCAGGTTGCTGGGAGGACAAACAAGGAGCACTTTCTCCATAGTGCTGGTCCTGAGCAAGACTTGGGGCATTTGTGAAACGGTAAGGTGGACCCCTATTGCCCACATCTGGTGCTCCAAAACCTGATCCTGGTGGCAAAAGTGCAGATGGTAGAGGAGGTTGGTGGTGATCAAGCTGTCGAAGTGTTGGTCTAGATGGGTATTGATTTCCTGGTCTGTAACTTTGTTGCATAGGCATCTGGTAATATAAAGGGGGGTTTTGGAAAGAAGCATAATTCATTGTCTGTGTTGGCTGCATTGGAAGATTTCGGTCTGTCTGGAAAATATTTTGGGGACTGGGGATATATGATTTGATGGTCTGCATGACAGAAATTTGCATATCCATTTTCATGGCATCGGGCACCTGGTCAAAATAGGGCACCAGGGTATTGGCATATTGTTGGGAGAGAGACAATTGCCCTGTAAA
Organism: Lithobates septentrionalis; assembly: GCA_037952835.1. Lineage (NCBI taxonomy): Eukaryota > Metazoa > Chordata > Amphibia > Anura > Ranidae > Lithobates > Lithobates septentrionalis. The sequence goes on along the minus strand of JBBDGP010002324.1, from coordinate 101,063 downwards.
ACGATCTGACAGATCCTTTAATAAAGCGTACATTTTCTCTGACTCTTTCTCATTTGGCCATTTGGTGACACCCCCCCTCTTAGTTGTGCGCACTGGTGCAGCAGCCCCCCCCTCCTCCTGTTCCTCTTCTCCAGCTATCTCAGCCATTTGCGGATTTGGAGATCCTGGGTTTGTAGGCTCCTGTGTTTGCGCTGATGAGTCTCCTTCTGCAGGTTCATCGTCCCAGCAGGTGTCTGTTACAACAAAACAGACCATTGTTTTTAGAGTGTGCGGGTAATAATTGCACAGAAACACAGATTCATAATACCCTTTTTAAAAAAAATTACCTTCGCATCTCCAGAATGTGTCTCAAAAAGTCAAGGTCTTTGGCATACGGAGTATGGTGTGAAGGACATTGCAGCCGAACCACTTCTCATACTCCGTTCCTTTTTTAAATGACTATTAAAGCTATCCTTGGCGCTACGGCATCTGGTTTGCAAAGCTTTTACTGCAAAACAATGAAAACATATTTTTGTTTTCATTTTAGATACCTGGCAACTGGACACTCCATTTCTAGTTTACATTTTCAGTTCTTGATTGGGAAATCAACTGCTAGCTACCTAATCCGGGACACGTGCTCCATCATTTGGGATGTTCTTAAAGAGGTGGTCTTCCCGAAACCTACAACTGATGAATGGGCAAAGATAGCAGATATCTTCTGGCAGCAGTGCAATTTCCCAAATTGCGTGGGTGCTATTGACGGAAAACATATACGCATCCAGAAGCCAGTAGGCAGTGGCAGCAGCTTTTTTAACTATAAAAAATATTTTTCATTTGTGCTTTTTGCAATGGCAGATGCCAATTACCGTTTTATATATGTTGATATAGGGTCCTATGGCAGAAGCTCAGACTCTAGTATATTTACCCACTCAACCTTAGGGCATCTTCTGCAAGAAAATAGGCTGGGACTACCAGCCAAGACACCACTCCCTGGAACGATTGTGCCTGCAATGCCGTATGTGTTTGTGGTTGATGAAGCTTTTGCGCTAGGGGAACACCTTCTCAGACCCTATTCAAGCCACTCTTTGAGCCCAGAAAAAAAAGAGTGTTCAATTACAGACTCACTCAGGCCAGGAGAGTTGTTGAATGTGCTTTTGGCATACTGGCCAACAAATGGCGTTTGTTGCACACACCAATATATCTAAAGATGCAACACGCTATACAGGCTGTGAAAGCTACTTGTGCTCTCCATAATTTTATTCAAGAGCATGACGGGTTCCAAATTGGGGACACCCTTGCCAATCAGGCCATGACAAGAGCTGAAATGAGAGCCACTCGGGGCAGCAGGAGTGGTGCTGCTTTACGAGAAAATTTCTGTTCATATTTCATGTCTCCAGAAGGTCAGCTGCCATGGCAGCTAGATGCAATAGCCTAGATAGACTAAATTTAACAGATCTTCTAAACATTGTGAATGTGTGTTTTTGTGAAGCTTATGTTTGGTACATTTTTCCAGCTATGCTGTACTTTCTTTATGCATTGAAAAATGTGTATCTGACATTAAGATACTATTAAAAACAAATAGCCTAATTTGTCTATTTTTTTTGTGTAATAATGTTATTAAATGAACATTAGGCCTCATGCCCACGAGGCGCTGTTAAACGTGAATTCAGAGGCAGTTGGACAGTTTTTACAACTGCCCCTGAACTAATTCAATGTTATCCTATGTGTCCACGTACACAGTTTTTTTTTTGCGTTTTGAGGCAGTTGCGTTTAAACTCGTTTTTCAAGAAGCCAAAAAATGGGTTCATACGCTAAATTTTTCAAAATTTCATACGCCAAACACGGCTAAAGGCCGGTACCAAGTTTAGCCGCTTTTGCATTTCTAAGGCCTCATGCACACGGACGTTTTTACAGACGCTTTTTTGAGCGTTTTCTGCAGCTTTAAAACGCCTGTCTACGTTAGTCTATGGCTTTGTGCCCACCTAGGCGTTTTTGAGCTGAACGTTTTTAAATGGTTGAACGTTTTTGAGCGTTTCCGACCGTTTTGACAGTTTCTAACGTTTTTGAACGTTATGAAAGTTTTGAGTGTTTTTGTGCGTTTTCGAAAGTTTTGACCGTTTGTGAGCGGTTTTGAGCGTTTTTGCGCGTTTATCAGCGTTAGAGCATTTTTACAGCTGAAAAACGTCTCTCAGAACCCACTGGTCCTGGGTTTTTTTTTACAGATTAAAAATGCCTATGCCATTTGCAGCTCCAAAACGCCTAGGTGGGCATGAAGCCATAGACTAACAGACAGGCGTTTTTAAGCTGCAAAAAAAGCACAAAAAAGCTGCTGCAAAAACGTCTGTGTGCATGAGGCCTTGAAAAACCCTATTTTTTGTACCAGAAAACACAGAAATATGATGGTAAACTGCAGCAGAGAATGACATTTTGCGACCCGATTTTGGGGCCCCATATCTCGGGGCCACTTGGTGCTAGGAACCCCAAATTTGGTTTGCTAACAGTGGAACACTACAACATATCCAAATTTGGGGTTCCTAGCCCCAAGTGACCCTGAGATATGGGGCCCCAAAGTCAGGTCGGAAAATGTCATTCTCTGCTGCAGAAGTGCTTGACATTTTGCGACCCGACTTTGTGGACCCATATCTCGGGTTCCCAAAGTTGGGTCGCTAAATGACATTCTGTGCTCTACAGACGCTTCTAGACACAAACGCGGTAAAACGCAGAGAAAAAAAAATAGAAAGAGAATAACGGTTATAGTCTTTATATTTTCTTCCATTCTCAGTTAATTTATTTTCTATTCTTTTCTATTTTAGTTTGTTCGAAGTTAGGCTGAGTTTAATGAAATTGAGAATAAGTATAAAAAATTTTGTGCAAATTGGCCCAATTTTGTGCAAATTGGCCCAATTTTGTGCAAATTGGCCCAATTTTGTGCAAATTGGCCCAATTTTGTGCAAATTGGCCCAATTTTGTGCAAATTGGCCCAATTTTGTGCAAATTGGCCCAATTTTGTGGAAATTGGCCCAATTTTGTGGAAATTGGACCAATTTTGTGGAAATTGGACCAATTTTGTGGAAATTGGACCAATTTTGTGGAAATTGGACTTAGGTAACTAAATAATTAAAAAAACTAAACCCTCAAAAATGTTTGGATTCTACACATAGATAGTTACAGTGGATCTAATAGTCTACAGACCCCTGGTAAAATGTCAGGTTTATGTGATGTTAAAAAATGAGACAAACATATATAATTGCTTAACTTGTTCCATCTTTAATTAATGCTGAAGTTTCTTTGGGGTTAGTCAGAGGCACATGATGGCAGGTGTGTACTGACTCCTTGAACATGATTTTGAATGTGATTGCTTAATTCTGAACACAGCTGCATCCCCAGTTATAAGAGGATGTGCACACTTATAAAACAACATTATTTGAGTTTCTTATTTTGACTACCCAATAAAAGATTTTAGTACGTTTTTCTGTTGAGTTTGTACAGTTTATAGGTTACATTAAGGTTTAAAAAGTTCTTCTAATGATTTCTCTTTGTCTAATTTTTCTACATCACTGAAAACTCAAATTTTAACAAGTGTGTGTAAACTTTGTCTATATTACTTACATTTGAGGTCTGCTTGCTTCTTGGAGAAAAGATCCCATTGTGGATACAGCTCCTTGGCAATTTCAAGCCACCCCTGGTCCCGTTTTCTACGATCCTTGTGTTGGGGATCAGAAGGAGTGTACAGATAGGTTCTTGGCCTCACCAGGCTGATAAGATGTTCAGTCCTCACCATGTTTGCTATAGTCCAAACTGGGATTTGCTGGTTCTCAAGCCATCCTGGGTAGTTTATTTTTAAAGGGCAGGTGTTTGACCACATGGTGATTCCAAAAACGCATCTAAAATTTGCGACTTGCGTTTTTCTTGCATGCCCATTGAATTCTATTACATGCAAAACGCTGCATTTTGCATGAAAAAAAGTCCCTGACCCTTTCCAAAAACGCAGAGGTACAAAAAGGCATTGATGTGAACATGTTCCATAGGATCCCATGTTAAAAAATTCCCATGCATTTCTGCAAAATGCATCAAAAAACGCGCTAGTGTGAATGGAGCCTAAGTGGGTTTTTTTTTTGTTTAAGGTTTTATTTAAACACTTCAGCCCCGGAAGGTTTAACCAGGCCATTTTTTGCGATACGGCAATGCGTTACTTTAACTGACAAATACATGGTCATGCGATGTTGTACCCAAACAAAATTGATGTCCTTTTTTCCCCCACAAATAGAGCTTTTTTTTGGTGGCATTTGATCACCTCTGCGGTTTTTATTTTTTGCACTAAAAAAAAAAAAAAGTAGTATGTTTTACTTTCTGCTAGAATACATAGCCAATAATAAAAAAAAAATTGGGGGAAAAAAATTTAGGCCAATACTGTATGTATTCTGCTACATATTTTTGGTAGAAAAATCCCAATAAGTGTATATTGATTGGTTTGCGCAAAAGCTATTGCGTCTACAAAATAGGGGATATTTTTATGGATTTTTTTTTTTTTTACTAGTAATGGAGATGATCAGTGATTTTTAGAAGGCCTGCGACATTGCGGCAGACAAATCGGATGCCTAATTGACATGTTTTTGGGGACCAGTAACACTAATACAGTGATTAGTGCTAAAAATATGCACTGTTACTGTAGTGACACTGGCAGGGAAGGGGTTAACAGCAGGGGTGATCAAAGGGTTAATTAAGTGTGTCCCCTAGGGGGTTGCTCTGACGGGTGGGAAAATAGAGATCTGCGTTCCTGAACAGAAGATCTCTATGTTCTCTCCCTCTCAGAACGGTGATCTGCCTTGCTTACAAGGGCAGATGGCTGTTCTGCTCTGGGGAACTATCGCGGGTGGCCGTCAGACATTGCGTCCGCTGGGCCTGCTGATTGGAGGGGGGGCAGGCGCACAATCACTGAGTGCCCCCAGAGACTTATGCACGAAGCGACATACAGGTACGTCATTTCGTGCAGTCGGGCCACCTTAAAGCAGTAGATGTGCAGAAGGTGGTCCGGAACCGGTTAAAAACCAGTACCATCTATGTCTGAGTGTCAGGCCCAAAATCTTTACATTCAGGGCATGCCAGGATTGAGAAGTGTCACAGTTGCTTTTTCTTTCAACCAAACTGTCAAGCCATCAAATGGCTGGTGTCATAACTGATCACATGTGCAGCACCAGGACAACAGCAGATCGAACAAAAGCTAAGATGGAAGCTTCTTTGGCTGTAAAAGATAGGAGGGTTTAGCTCCGCTTTAAGATAGTACTGCAAAACTTGACATAATAAAACAGCCTTATAAAAACAGACACTGGTAAAATTTAAAAATGTCATGTTTATGGGGGGCGTGGCCTGGAGCAGCATGAAGTAGGTCGCACTGAGTAGGAGCTCCGTCCATTTATCCTGAAAATAGTCTATCCTGCGACCCTACAACCTTCTGAACACTGCTAATCAGCTCGGGAGTCTCTCACAACTATACCGGGACATGTCCCCGACCAAAGCTCAGAAAGCAGCCGCTGCTAAACTTGCTCAATTCCAGAGGATGGATGGGGAGGACACAGGAGAAGATGGCGACACCATGTGTGAGAGCCAACCTCTAATGGAGATACCACTAAACTGCTGGAAGCTATCACCTTCTGTCGGACATCGCTTACGGCGCAGATAGAAGTTAAAATGGATATCTCCCTGATACGCCAGGACTTCCAGAAACTGCGGGACAGAGTTACTACAGCGGAGACCCGGCTGGGCCTCGTGGAAGATGCCATCCCGCCATTGCAGACGAGCTCCAACCGCATGCAGCGCCAGCTTGACCAATTATTCAGCAAGCAGGACGAAATGGAAAATAGGTTGAGGAGATGCAACCTTCGTTTCATAGGTCTTCCTGAAGGTGTGGGGGGACGGGACCCATCTACTTTTCTGGAACAACTCCTGATTACCACATATGGCCGGGAAGCATTTTCCACTACTGTGGCTATAGAAAGAGCCCATCGTATGCCAGCCAGACCTCCTCTGCCGAGAGCCCCCCCGTACATTTATAGCCAAATTTCTTAACTACAAGGACCGAGATGCGGCTCTACGTATGGCTAGAGAGAAGGGCAATATCCCACATGGAAACAGCAAGATAGCTATATTTCCCGATTTTTCTGCTGACGTCCAGCGCCGCAGGCAGAATTTCACGGAGGTGAAACGCAAAATGCAGATTAAACATCTGAAATACTCAATGCTATTTCCAGCAAAGCTCCGAGTGGAGGCAGAGGGCCGTGTCATTTTCTTTGAGGACCCTGAGGAGGCGCTTATCTGGCTGGAACGCCGAGAAGCCCCGAGAGATGCACAACACTGATCGCCTGCTTTGACCAGCCGGACCTCTGTCTCAGTGAAACTGGAGGAAATCTGAGCCAGATCTATTCTTATGTTCCTGTGAGTACTGTACTATAGCTGTCCCGTGAATTGTGGCACCATATACTGTTCCTGGATTCCTTATTTCCATAAGTAATTACTAGACCACCCATTCACCGTATTATAGGGCATTGTAACCCCTTTGCATATGTACCTATGCTGCAAAGAGAGATTCCTTGCTGACCCCGCAATCACTCTTGCACAGGGTCCATGAATAACCTTCTTCCTCCTTTTTTCATTATTTTATATCTCTTACTACATCTGCTCCAAAGAAGGGACAGCAGGGGGGAAAATCTTTTTTTTTTCTTTTTTCCACATTCCCCTTTTTATTTTTCCTCTTCGATTTGGTTGCTCTGTTCAGACCTAGTCTTCATTGTGGTGCTACCAGTATCGGGCAAACTGCAGCTCGAATCCACCCGACCATCCACCAGGACATGGGACTATGCTCAAATGGGCAGACCTAGAGCCAAGTTAGTTAAACAACTCATTATACCGGCTCAGACTGATGTAACTGCACCTATGATCTGCTTGTACCCACCGCGACAATTACAGTGCATTTTATTGTACTGCTACCTGTTGCCTAAGACCCAAACGAATGCGCTGGGGACACAAGCACAAGGCTCTAGTCCCTGTTGTCTGCAGGATGGCTACACATTGGTTTTGGGTTGAAGCCTGCTCCAGTTGGGGAGGGTGCAGGGCAGGGAGGGGGGAGGGAGTTTGTTTTTTGGATTGGCAATATAATGTCATGTGTAGAATTACTAAGAATATGGATAGGAATTGAATTTATTGCAATACATTTAAAATTTGATTTCATGAGCAAAATGGTACTATTGTGCGTTAATATTCTCAGTTGTACTATTGATTTATCGAAGTGCGTACACGCTAACATCTTGTCAGTTATGATGCTACTTAGATTATGGCTACTATAAAACTACTAACATGGAATGTGCGAGGTCTCCGTGACAAAATCAAAAGAACAGCTACCCTCGCTTTCCTCAAGAAACAGAGGGCAGACATTATAGTATTAGTTGAGACACATGTGGAGGGAAGGTTCCAGTTGGCACTTCGTAGGCCCTGGATTGGATGGACCTTCCACTCCACCCACACATCCCATGCCCGTGGAGTTTCAATTCTGGTGGCCAGGTCACTCCAATTTGAAATGTGTGATATTACCACAGACTCACAGGGAAGATATATTTTTATGCATGTCAAAATATATGGAGAACCGTTCCTACTTCTGGCATTTTATGTTCCACCTCCCTTCAGCGCCACAATTATTGTGGAGGGACTCATATACATATCCCGCCATCCTAATGTTCAAACGATATGGCTAGGAGATTTTAATGAAACACTCAACCCAAGCCTAGATAGACTTAGGCCCTCGGACTTGCAAATGAGTGCTCCTCACGATACAAGGTTTTCCAGAATTCTCACTAATTTCGACTTCATAGACACCTGGAGGTATCTTAATCCCCAGGTCAAGAAATACTCCTGTTTTTCACCCACACAATAGCATGTCATGTATCGACCTTATTTCATTATCGCAATCATTGCTACCACAGTTACAGTTCGCAGCATTTGGCCCAAGACTCCTCTCCAATCACTGCCCATACTGGGTTACCATTAGAGCTGATGCGTGCAAGTCGCCACATCTTTGGCGCCTTAACCCCTTCTGGTTATCCCTATTGCCAGAAGATAATGATCTTATGGAAGAGTTTAAACAATTTTTTATAGCTAATGAGCACTCTGCATCTCCTCTAATGGTCTGGGAATCATTTAAATTACATGTAAGATCAACTTTTCGATCGACAATTAACAAGATAAAGGGCGACTCAGCTGCTGCCTTTGAGAAAGCTGTCACTGAACAGACCAACACAGAGCACCAATATACACTAAATCCCTCTCCAGCCCAGGCATATCTCCTGAAACTGCAAACTAGAATAGTCAACCAACTACAATATGAAAAAGCTAGGCAAAAGCTCTTCTTTTCTAAACAAAAGTATTTTGAACACGGAGAAAAGTCGGGCAAATTATTAGCATACATGGTACATAGCGAAGACCGACCCCCGGTAGTTATATCCCTGTATGATCAGAAAGGGGGATACATTACGGATCCCCAGTGTGTTACGGCCCATTTTCAAACATTTTTTTCAGAATTTTACAAAACTAAAGCTCCTCCCGATGAAGAAACAATGCAGGAATTTCTTAGGGATAATTTATTCCCAAAATTAACAGAGGAACAGGCGTCTATGCTAGATGAGCCCCTTACAAAGGACGAAATATCCACAGCCGTAGCGAGCTTTGCCAGGTCTAAAGCCCCGGGGACGGATGGTTTACCCATCGAATTTTATGCACAGTATAATGAATTGCTTACTCCCAAACTCCTATCTTTATATAATTACCTTAATGAACATCTAACATTACCCCCCTCAATGAGAGAAGCAACTATTATACTAATCCCCAAACCAGGAAAAGACCCAGGTTACCCAGAATCATACAGACCCATATCACTACTACAGGTAGACATTAAAATCCTAGCAAAAGTTCTAGCTAACCGCCTAAACAAAGTAATATTGACCCTGATCCACAACGATCAGGCAGGTTTTATGCCCGGACGAAATGCTTCTTTTAAACCTCAAAAACTCTTTATAAACTTACAGGCCACTCATGAAAACACAGGTGAACGTGTATTGGTCACTCTTGAACAAGGCGTTCGATTCGGTGGAGTGGCGGTACCTGTGGAGATGCCTTGAGGAATATGGCCTCAGGGACAAATTTATTAAATGGATTCGGTTACTCTACCAAGATCCCTTAGCAAGAGTGGTGGCGAACGGCTGGCAGTCCGAGGCATTTAACCTTACTGGGGGCATGCGTCAAGGCTGCCCATTATCCCCGTTACTATACGCGCTCGCTGCAGAACCACTGGCCATTTCTATCCGATGTAATTCTAGGATTCGGGGCTTAATACGGGGAACGTTGGAAGAAAAAAAATCAGCATGTATGCTGATGATACCCTCCTGTATTTGGCAGACTCTGGCCCTTCTCTTAGATTAGCATTAGATACAATTGAACTATTTGGATCATTCTCAGGCCTTAGGATCAATTGGGATATATCCCAAGTCCTACCATTAGATCACTTTTCGCCCTCTGAAATAGAAAAACGCAACTCCCTCTCATCAGGGTTAGTGTCATAAAATACCTTGGAGTGCACATCTCCAGAGCACCGACAGATTACATTGCACTCAATATTGAACCCTTATATACATTAGTTAAATCTAAAATACAACTATGGTCCCGTCTGCCCTTAGGAATATGGGGACGCATCAACTTAATAAAAATTATATTACTCCTCAAGATACTATATGTTTTGTGGCACTCCCCAATATATATTCCCCTAAATATTTTAAATGCTTTGAGAAACTACTTAAACCCTTTGTGTGGGGTAGCAACAGACACAAATTGGCATGGCGGGTCCTCAGTAATCCGTCTGATTTGGGAGGGACAGCCATGCCAGATATAAAATTATACTATATAGCATCCCAACTATTTCAGATCGACAAAACTGACAAAGAAAGGTTCACCACCCTTCTATGCCCACACAGATCACGACACACAACCGACCCTATAAGTGTAATAGCGACGGGATCTAGAAGCACTCAACCAGTCAGTAGATCTACCCTTTTATATCATTACAGACGGATTTGGGATATAGCCATGGATAAACTAGAAATTCCACTCATAAATGACTTCACTCCATTATGGAATAATAAAAATTTATCTGAACTATCCCACATACCCAACACAGAGTTTGAGCATACAAGGAATACACTACCTAAATCATCTTATATTAGATGGAGAACTAAAATCATGTAATAATTTACAGGAAGAATTTGCACTTCCGGATAATATGTTTTTCAGATACCTCCAGATCCGTCATGCTCTATCAGCACAATTTCCTGGAGGCAACCCCACAATCCTTCCCTAACTCAATTATAGCTATAGTCAAAAGCACAGATCCCCAAAAGCTCATATCATCCTTTTATAATATGCTCTTTATCCCTTCCTCCACGAAATTGGCTTATGCTATTAAATCACGCTGGGAAAGAGAGGTGGGAGTAATAGAGGACGAAGAATGGAGTGAGGCAATTGTAAGGTTGTAAGGTTGTATCTCCAAAGCATTCTGATAGATTGACACAAATTTATATCCTACATCGATCATACCTCACGCCTCTCCGAATAGCTAGATATAGGAACGTTCTTTCACTTAATATGGTCCTGCTCCATAATCCAGGGATTTTGGAAACAGATTGTTGACTTTATACATGATACCATGGGCTCACCCCTTACATTGAACCCAAAGACCTGTCTACTTGGGATATTTCCTGACCCTGAAATAGATAAATTTACGAAGATATTTTTGCAAGAAACACTCTTCTTGGCCAGGAGAGTAATAGCAAGGAAATGGATGAGACAGACACCTCCTACCATAGCTGAGTGGATAACAGAGGTTAATGGGAGCCTCCCGTATAAAAAATTTCTTTACATTAACAGAGGTTGTCCTACTAAATATAACAAAATATGGGATAGGTGGCTAAATAAATCTAATACCTGTGATTAATGAACCCTATGGTATCCATTAACAAAGCACGAGTACCAATAAATAAATCCTGGATGTACAATACGACAAAATGTCTGTATCCTGATATGTGTAATAGAATCAAACTCAGATAATTACCCCTAACATGTTAGTCTTTCATATTCTATATGCTAAAGTAAAATCTCTGTAACATGTAAAACTAACCTGTCTACATGTATTGCCAAAAAAAAAAAAAATGTACTTCGACGAATGTAACGCTAGCTCATATGTTGAATATTCTAATATCCGAACAAAGTGTATTGTACTTCATATTTGACTGTACTGCTTGTTTTTTCTCAAAAAAAACCCTTTTGATTTAAAAAAAAAAAAAAAAATATGTCATGTTTATATCACACACCTTCATCTTCTTCCTCCTCATCAACACCATCCCCATCAGCTTCTGCATCTGAATCTGGGGCTTCTTTATCATCTTTGTCATATCCATCCAGATAAGTCAGCTGAGGAAGGAGTTTGAATACACTTTCTCTGTAGTCATTAAGATTTGTCACTTCACAGTTGAATAGGTCAAGACTCTTTAGATGCTCCAATTTTTTCTGAAAGTACAAATCAATAAAATTTCTCATCAGCAGGACAACATTTAACAAAATTAAGTCAAACTGAATGACATCTAAAATGTAAATAGATTTTCTCATCCCTGTATAGACCTACAAAGATTTTACCTGTATCAGGTTGATTTGCAACCTACAGATTTTGAGCACATTTTAAACTGCTATGCTTTTTGAGAATTAAAACCAACAGAAAACCAAAATATAGAAACTAGTTTATGCAATCCGATTATAAAGTGAGCCACTTTAACCAGTTATTAAGCCAATCATCTCAGAGACCAGTAGCTGTAGACTGCCAATTCCACAGTACAGATCAAAAGTAGGGGTTTGCTTCAACCCCAGAGGGGATTAAAGGGAAAAACTTTAATTTGTGTCACTGACCAAGAACAAGCATGCAACAAGTGCCAGAACTAAAATTCTGCATACTTGTTCTGGATCTAGGACCATTGAATTAAAAATGGGTGCCAGGCAACTAGCATTTTTAAATAGAATCACAAAAAATGAAAACTGAAGGACTTTTTTTTTTTTAAATTATTATTTCAGGTTAACCCTTTCACATAAAGTTGTGATGGTTAGGCCAAATTCATATTGTCAAAGGGCATTTAAAAATCAGTGCCAGTTGTATTTTGTGGAGATAAAAATGTGGGTACTGGCCCTGCTGATTTGTTTAAAAAGGCCCATGGTCAGGTGTTGTCATACAGAATTTTAGTAAATCATCTGAACATTCATTTAGGAAATTGCTGCACCAACTGCTATGCAGTGTACAGGGAAGTGGGTAACCACTTATTGGCCCCACATGGAAAATTGAACAATAGGCGACATTTCAAAAGAAGCACAATAATCTTAGCTAGACTTCCACAAAAAAAGGGAAACGCTGAAGTTATGCGTCTTCTCATCACATTTCTCCCCCCAAAAAAGGGAAGGATACAAAGCTTTATATTTTTTCTTTGCTGACCTAGACAGACTTGGGAGGTAACGGACGTATGTCTGTTTACATTTGCTTGTCCGCAGACTAAACATTGAGCTTCTGCTCAGACCACCTGAAAAACCAACAGGTGAACCCAATAGGAGTAATCGTTTGAAAGGAGTCTGATGCCCCATACACACAATGAGATCGGACGAACGATCGTCTGTTTTTTATTGCATGCTAATCTCAGATCGAATCTGATGAGTTTACTAAAGTCACGAAAATTCCTGCACGACAGAAATAAAATTCGGAAGTGATGTCATGTTTTGTAATGCATTTTCGAACGATAGCTGTACTGATTAAACGAAAATCGTACGAATAAAAGGTTTGTGCATGTCCGATCGGATAATATCGGATGAACTGTCCTGATCGGCTCTCGAAAGCTCTGTACGAACGATCCGATTATTGTACGATCGCTTCGAAAGCGATATTTTCGGTACGCTTTTTTAAGGCAGGCCATAGAGGATACGATTTTCTTTCCTGCACCATAGGGTGCAGGAAAGAAAAACTGCTGACTGTGTTGATTGGGGGGGAATACCTCCAGCGGAGTTACGGTGTTCTCCTGGCAGGGAGGCGCTGGGAGCGGTCCCTGTCAGAACACAGTATGTATTGCTAGTGGATCGACTTGGCTATAATAAGCCTGCCATAGACGGTTTAATCTTGGCCAGTCCCTGCTGAACCATCAATGGCCAGCCTAAAGGGAAGTGCAGGAAATTAGCAGCAAAAAGACAAATTAAATGCATAATATAGGCTCCTTTTCAGAGGCGGCTCTCCAATTAGGCAAATTAGGCGATCGCCTCAGGCCTCGCCATCATAGGGGCCTCGCCACCGCCGAATTTGCCCGATATATGCCGCCGGCAAATGACAGGAGCGGGTCCGAGGAGACCTCGTTCACCCCCCTGCTCGAGCCGCCGCTAAAAGACTGGAGGGCTCTCTCTCTCTCTGCTTCCTACCCACTCCCCCTCCTTCCTCCTGTCAGAGTTGAGCAGAGCAGCAGAAAAATGGAGCAGCTGTCTGTGTGGAGAGAGAGAAGCTGCTGCGGGCTCTTCTCCCCCTCTCTCCTCCTCTCAGCACTGTACTCGTGTTTCTTCCCCCTCCTTAATGGACAAGGGGGAAAAAAACACTAAAATTAAACAGAGAGGAGGATTGTGGGAAATGTAGTCTCGAGTGGTGGACATTGCAAAACTAAGGGAAGAAGCTGCAGCCCCCAGCATGCCCAGCTGAAGAGGAGGGAGAGAGATCCAGAATCCCGAGGGAATTTTGGGGATGTGCACCCAGAACTCCATCAGAGAGAGAGAATCCCACTGCACTGCACCACCACAGAGAAATCCACACTGCCTAGCACCATCCCTTCTGAAGAAAGGCATGAAGTTATTTCCAGAATACAGATCTGGGCACTACCCAGCGGAGTCGCCACAGGCAACCCAGAATGAGCTGACTCCTGATCAGAGGAACCATTGTTGCTGTATCCCCAGGTCTGGTAAGAGGGCTGGTCTGCCATTATCTACTGCCATCTATAGGAACTTCCCACCCTGGTATTCTTTGGCCCTAATACTGCCCGCAGGCCCTATTCACAGCTGCAAGAGATGAAGATTTAGGACTTAGTGCTAGTTCACACTGCAGCGATGTTCAACATCGGATGTGATTTGTACCACACTGCAGTGCAAATCACATGCGACTTCTATGCGATTTCAGCCATACAGATTGTATGGCTGAATTCGTATTGCATTCGGACCAAACTCGCACAGGACCTCTTTTCTGATCTGCAGCAGAATCAGAACACATCCATGTGATCTGATTCCTGTCCGAATTTGCAGTTCACACTGCGATATGCAAACTGATTTGGGGGTGTCATTAACTTTGTATTGACACTCCAAGCAGTTCGCATAGGGCAGTGTAAACTGCCACCGGGAGACATACGATGCGGAACCCTGCAGTGTGAACCAACACTTAGGCTTGGTTCACACTGGTGCGATACGAGAACCCTGTGAATCCAATGCCGGTTCCTGCATTGCACCTGACTCGGTTCACACTACCTTATGCGAACCGCTGAAAGTGCCAATACAAAGTTAATGACACCCCCAGATCGGTTCACATATTGCTGTGTAAACTGTAAATTTAGACATGAATCAGATCGCATGGGTGTGAACACCCATGCGATCCGATTCTGATGTGGACCAAAAAAGGGTCCTGCATGACCTTGGTCCAAATGCGATGCAAATTCAGCAATACTATCTGTATGGCAGAAATCGCATAGCACAGACTTCACATGTGATTTTCACTGCAGTGTGGTGCAAATCACACGTGAGGTTGCACAGCACACTGGTGTGAACCGAGCCTAAAGACTGCCCTATAACTGTAGTGGCCCCAGGGCTATGGCCAGCACTACCATATGGTGGCTTAAGCAGCCACCTCAGGGCACCAGGATAGTGGGGCAGTAAAATCCTAATCACCAGCCCCTATAGCAGCTCGAAGTGTGTGTACTATAGTAAAGCCGACTGTCGCCTTTCACCTGGAAGTGTTGCAAGTGGCTGGGAAGCCGTCTATCACTTCCACCACTGACACAATGTGCAACCCCCTTCACCATGTTTACCGGGCACCACTGTCCCACCTGCGGGCCCGGTGCTGTCATGATGGGTGGCACTGGGAAGGGCGGCCGTAGCTCAGCAGACCTTCATCCACCCTCCTGTACACAGACTGGGAAGTGTCATGTATGACGTCAGGGACAGGCTGGGCTATATTGAAAACAGCTGGCAGCTGCTGTCCGCTGCCTTTTTTTTTTCTTCTGTAGGAAATTTGGCCGGCGGCCCATCCGGCTGCTGTTGCATTCCGGGAGTTGTAGTCCGCGCTCAAGCTCCTGAGCAGGGCAGAGGAAACTACAACTCTGGTGAGTCTGCATTGATGGGCACTGATGAGGCTGCATTGATGGGCACTGATGAAGCTGCATTAATGGGCACTGATGAGGCGGCACTGGTGAGGCTGCATTGAAAAACCAGGTGGGCATGGATGAGCTGATTTGGTGGTTCAATGGGCCACTTGACTGGACAAGCTGCCAGCCCTCCCCTGTATGACATCACTTCTTGGACCAGGGATAAGTAAACAAAAATCCTTGCACTGGCCCTGCACAGTTTGTTGTTGCCATTTAAAGGGGGACCCCACCTTCTCTCGTTTTTTCGAGTGCACTCGAAAACAATTAGGAAACTGCTATTCCTTTAAACACGTTTAGATTACAGTTGTGTTGCTAAATATTGATTTACCTTTTCTCGTATTGATTTTTTTGCTATTGATATAGAGCTGCTTTTATAGATATATTTGTTTACCTTTATTACCTGAGGGTAGTTCTACTCTGCTTTGTGAACTGCATTTTTTATCATTTATGCAAGTTCCTAATTCTAGAAAAATAGTGTCTACCACTAAACACGTGTGTAATTGTTTATTGCCTATATCCTACAGTAAGGTGAAAGGTACTATACGCTATGTGTGTCTGTAGTGATTCAATCAACCAGGTGTGTCAGAGGGGCTGAGGGTGTTCTTGGAGTTAAGGCGCATAACAGGGAACCCAAAATTACCAAGCGGCTCCTTCAGGGTTAGTGCAACACACATTACCCCAGTTTTGATTGACAGGGGACCTTAACACTGCTGTGCTCAGGCAGCATTAAGAGCCCTGTCTCACTTAAGCGTGCCGAACATCTGATCTGCAGCCCTTTATTTTAGAGATGACAGGACATCTTAATGCCGCTGTATGCAGGCAATGTTAAGAGCCCTGTTACACTCACTTCTTGCGTAACCTAAGACTCCTGATGTTCTGCCTACCAGCCAATGAGGAATAATGTTGCATCCGCGCACGTCACTTTTCCCATCCACCGCACGAGCATCTCAATCTGGGAAGGCCTGCTGCATAGTTCAAGGGCATCAGTGGGGCCTCATGTCGAAGTTTTGCCTAAGGCCTCACAAAGCCTAGAGCCGCCTCTGCTCCTTTTGGTAGATTCAACGTTAATGTATATAAGATAAAGATTATGGGCTTGAAGCAGTAGTAAAGTCTGAAATGTAACTTGTTCCTACAGGTAAGCTTATAATAAGGATCTCCAAATTGGCCTCAGCCAATGACATCACTGCACAGGTGCAGTTTGTGCTGCATTCAGGGCACAGGTGTAAGCACCAACACACTTAGGGCTCTTTCACATGGGGCGGATCAGTGATGATCCGCTCCGTGAACACCCACTTGCTCAGCGGGGATCGCTGCGCCGATCCCCGCTGAGCAGGAAGATGACAGTGTGCAGCGACGGACCTGTCAGAGCGCCGCTCTCCCCTATAGGGGATCGGGTAATGACAGACCGTAGAGTCTGTCATCACCTGATCCAATCACCCGATCCAATCACGGATGGAAAAGTAGGTTTTTCCTCCGTTAGACTATTTCGAATCGGAGCGGGTCGGATGTCAGCGGACATGTCACCGCTGACATCCGACGCTCCATAGAGGTCTATGGAGGGTCCGTTCAGGTCCGCCTAAAAAACTGACAGGCGGACCTGAACGGATCGTCAGTGTGAAAGAGGCCTTAGAAATCTTTTAGACTGAGAGGCCAGTGTGCGCAGCCTCACCCATACTTTGCATTCTGCGAATTTGGTCGATCATCATATTTGTGTGAAAATTAGTTATTTGGGTTTTGCTACTGCGGACATATTACTCATGTGCAGCAAATGTTCATGCTACTATTTTCATAGAGGGTGTTGGTAGAATTTGCCAAAGCAAAATCCTCGGAAGTGATGGAGTTTGGAAAATTTCATGCTCCCAACTTTGTGGGAACAGTTTGGGGATGGCCCCTTCCTGTTCCAACATGACTGCACACAAGTGCACAAAGCAAGGTCCATAAAGAAATGGATGAGTGAATTTGGGGTCGAGGAACTTGATTGGCCTGCACAGAGTCCTGACCTCAACCCGATAGAACACCTTTAGGATCAATTACAGCTGAGACTGCGAGCCAGGCCTTCTCGTCCAACATCAGTGCCTGATCTCACAAATGCACTTCTAGAAGAATGGTCAAACATTCCCATAGACACACTCCTAAACCTTGTGGACAGCCTTCCCAGAAGAGTTGAAGCGGTTAGAACTGCAAAAGGGTGGGCCAACTCAATATTGATCCCTAAAGACTAA
This sequence comes from Lithobates septentrionalis, assembly GCA_037952835.1. Taxonomy (NCBI): domain Eukaryota; kingdom Metazoa; phylum Chordata; class Amphibia; order Anura; family Ranidae; genus Lithobates; species Lithobates septentrionalis. The sequence goes on along the minus strand of JBBDGP010002324.1, from coordinate 83,353 downwards.
TGCCGCGTACACACGGTCAGATTTTCCGACGGGAAATGTTGGATGTGAGCTTTTTGGCTGAAAGTCCGACCGTATGTATGCTCCATCGAACATTTGTTGTCGGACTTTCCGCCAACAAATGTTCGCTAGCAGGTTCTCAAATTATCCGCCAACAAAACTTTGTTGTCGGAATTTCCGATCGTGTGTACACAAGTCCGTCGCACAAAAGTTCACACATGCTCAAAAGCAAACAGAAGGAGCCGCACTGGCTATTGAACTTCAAATTTTCTCGACTCATCGTACGTCTTGTACATCACTACGTTCATAATTGTTGGCCAACATTTGTGTGACCGTGTGTATACAAGACAAGTTGGAGCCAATAACCTTCGAACAAAAATCCACGGTTTTGTTGTCGGAAAGTCTGATAGTGTGTACGGGGCATAAGACCCCTTTCACACTGGGGCGTTTTTCAGGCGCTTTTGGGCTAAAAATAGCCCTTGTAAAGCACCTGAAAAAGGCCTCCCCTGCTGCCCCAGTGTAAGAGCCCGAGTGCTTTCACACTGGGACGGTGCACTTGCAGGATGTTAGAAAAAGTCCTGCAAGCAGCATCTTTCGGGCTGTGTGGGAGCGCTGTATACACCGCTCTTACACCGCCCCTGCCATTGAAATTAATGGGCACCGCTGCCAAACCGCCTGCAAAGCGTTTTGGCAGCGGCGCTTTTAATCCTTTATTCGGCCGCTAGCGCGCGGGGGGGGGTTGTTTAAAAAAGTGCACCGCTAGAGGCCGAAAAGCACCTCTACAACAGCGGTAAAGGGTAGACTTGCCCACACACTCTGAACATGAGCGATCGCTTTTTAAACGTCTGTATGCGGGACTTTACTTGCTAGCAACTCTTTGTTTTAATCCTGTTTTTAAGCCAATTGGACACTTGTGGATGCTCCCAAACATCATTGTATAATTTACTCCAATAAATCTTCTTGATGAAACAATATCACACTATTTGGAGTATCATATCTTTTGAACACTTGGGATACTTACCATGATTGAGAGACCATCCAGGATACTGATAAGAAACGCCCGAGAGATCAAGGAGCCCCGGGAGATTCATTTCTGGGGATCTGTGATCCAACAATTTGCACTCCCTGACCTCCCTAAGGGGGGGGGGGGGGGTGCTGGCGGTCCGGTAAGCCTTCCTTTTACTAGAGGTGACGGGTATCACGAGGTCAAACAAATAACATATTTTCATTCTTTTGGCCTTGTATATATTTTATTTTTTCAGTTTTGCCAGATTTATGCAAGTTTTTATTTAGCATTTTCTTGTTTCATATGCAATTTTATATGCGATTTATGCAAGTTTTTGGCAGTATTTAGCATTTTCTTGTTTAAATGTAATTTATGGTAACACTGTTCACGTTATATGGTCACTAATCTGCACGTTTTTGTAAGTTGTGGCCAACAACTTTCTTCATATATTTTGCAGCTGCACTTTTTTCTACACATTTATTCTATACCTCATATCTGGGTTATAGTGTTCAGCTGCTGCATGCTGTTTTTTACCAAAGCGCCTCTAAAATTAGCGGCACTTTACCGCCAATTACCCCACCCCAGTGCAAAAGTAGCCTTAGGCTCCTTTCACACTTATACGACTTCAAAGTCGCACGATTTTACCGCGATTTCGACGCGATTTGGGAGTAGTACTACTTTGCCACGTTTTTGGCATTAACAAACGAGAACATACAGTAGTTGGTATGAATCATAAGGGGGAACTCCACGCCAAGTTTTAAATAAAAAAACTGGCGTGGGTTCCCCCCCAGGGGCATACCAGGCCCTTAGGTCTGGTATGGATTGTAAGGGGAACCCCCTACGCCGAAAAATCGGCGTGGGGGTCCCCCCAAAATCCATACCAGACCCTTATCCGAGCACGCAGCCCGGCCGGCCAGGAATGGGGGTGGGGACGAGCTAGCGGCCCCCCCCCCTCCTGGACCGTGCCAGGCCGCATGCCCTCAACATGGGGGGGTAGGTGCTTTAGGGCATGGGGGGCACCCTGCCGGCCCCCCCACCCCAAAGCACCTTGTCCCCATGTTGATGAGGACAAGGGCCTCTTCCCGACAACCCTGGCCGTTGGTTGTCGGGGTCTGCGGGCAGGGGGCTTATCGGAATCTGGGAGCCCCCTTTAATAAGGGGGCCCCCAGATCCCGGCCCCCCACCCTATGTGAATAAATATGGGGTACATGGTACCCCTACCCATTCACCTAGGGAAAAAAGCGTCAATAAAAAACACAGTACACAGGTTTTTAAAATAATTTATTAGGCAGCTCCGGAATCTTCTTCCGACTTCGGGGGTCCTCTTCCGACTTCGGGGGTCTCTCCGGCGTCTTCACCCGGTGTCCGCATCTTCTGCCGGCTCCACCGCTATCTTCTGGCGCTCTTTTGCCAGCGGTGGTCCGGACTTCTGGATCGTCTTCTTCCCTCTTCTCTTCCAGAGATGTTGACACGACGCTCTCTCCAGCCAGAATGGTCTCTGTGCGCTCCGCAACTGACTTATATAGGCGGTGACCCCGCCCCCTTATGCCGTCACAGTCCCATGGCATGCTGGGACTGTGACGTTTTAGGAGGCGTGGTCACCGGGTGATGACCACGCCCCCTTATGATGGCACAGTCCCAGCATGCCCCGGGACAGTGACCTCATAGGGGGGCGGAGTCACCGCCTATAAAAGTCTGTTGCGGAGCGTTCAGAGACCATTCCAGCTGTAGAGAGCGTCGTGTCAACATCTCTGGAAGAAAAGAAGAAGGCAGAAGGCAGAAGTCCGGACCACCGCTAGCAGTTGAGCTGCAGAAGATAGCGGAGGAGCCGGCAGAAGATGCGGACACCGGGAGGAGACGGCGGAGAGACCCCCGAAGGCGGAAGAGGACCCCCGAAGTCGGAAGAAGATCCCGGAGCTGCCTAATAAATTATTTTAAAAACCTGTGTACTGTGTTTTTTATTGTCTTTTTTCTCTAGGTGAATGGGTAAGGGTACCATGTACCCCATACTCATTCACATAGGGTGGGGGCCGGGATCTGGGGGCTCCCTTATTAAAGGGGGCTCCCGGATTCCGATAAGCCCCCCACCCGCAGACCCCGACAACCAACGGCCAGGGTTGTCGGGAAGAGGCCCTTGTCCTCATCAACATGGGGACAAGGTGCTTTGGGGTGGGGGGCCGGCAGGGTGCCCCCCATGCCCTAAAGCACCCACCCCCCCATGTTGAGGGCATGCGGCCTGGTACGGTCCAGGAGAGGGGGGGGCGCTCGCTCGTCCCCACCCCCATTCCTGACCGGCCGGGCTGCATGCTCGGATAAGGGTCTGGTATGGATTTTGGGGGGGACCCCACGCCGATTTTTCGGCGTAGGGGGTTCCTCTTAGATCCATACCAGACCTAAGGGCCTGGTATGCCCCTGGGGGGGAACCCACGCCGTTTTTTTCATTTAAAACTTGGCGTGGAGTTCCCCCTCTGGATTCATACCAGACAGCTGTCAGCACTGCCTGTCGCTCATCGGGAAAGGAAAAAAAAGTTTTCCTTTCCCGATCAGGGAGCCAGGCTTGTGCTTACAAAGTCGTGCTGAAGTCGTGTCTATATATTTTTCAGGCACGACTTGCATGCTACTTCAGGGTTTAACATTGAGGTCTATGGAGTACAACTCGCATAGAAGTTGGACCAAAGTAGTGCAGGGACTACTTTCAAGTCGGCACGACTTAGTCGTGCCAATATGAATGGTAGTCATTGAAAATCATGGAGAATGACTTGTCATACGATTTTGCAGTACAAAATCGTGGGACAAGTCGTATAAGTGTGAAAGGGGCCTAAGTGTGTGTGTGTGTGTGTGTGCGTGTGTGTGTGCGTGTGTGTGTGTAAATATGGATTATTAGGCAGTGATTTTTACATACCAAGCATTACTCAAGCTCTCAAGCTATACCCTACTCATAAATGACACCAAATAAAAAAAAAAAATCTATCATTAAATAATTTCATATACCAGTATATCTGTCCTCTAAGTATTTTGATACCCCATTCAGAAAACTTACAGCACAATTATATGTAAAACAGAAGACTGAAAACGTAAGCTCTGCATTCTAGGTTATAAAAAACATTTGCCATAGCTCCACAGCTGCTGCTCTCAGAAGCAAGGAATTTGAATACGGAAGCAAAAAAAAGAAAAAAAAAAAAAAAAGCTTGTGGCCAAATAAATACAACATTGTAAAGTGCAGTTTGTTAGGAAGCAAAAATACTTTCCTGACAAATGTAAAATACCGTATATACTCAAGTATAAGTCGAATTTTTCAGCACATTTTTTTGTGCTGAAAGTGCCCCCCTCGACTTATACTGGAGTCAAGCACTTTTCTGCAGCAAAAAATTTCATTTTCCGAACCAACTTTGGGACCCCGTATCTCAGGCCCACTTGGTGCTAGGAACCCCAAATTTGGTGTGCAAACCCAGTAGAACTGGTGCCATAACATATCCAAAGCTGAAGTTCCTAGCACTAAGTGGCCCCGAGATACGGGGCCCCAAATTCGGTTCGGAAAATGTCATTCTCTGCTGCAGAAAAGTGCTTGACATTTTCTGAACCGACTTTGGGGCTCCATATCTCAGGGCCACTTGGTGCTAGAAACCCCAAATTTGGTGTGCAAACCTAGTGGAACTGGTACCATAACATATCCAAAGTTGGGGTTTTTAGCACCAAGTGGCCCTGAGATACAGGGCCCCAAAACCGGTTCGGAAAATGTCATTTTCTGCTGCAGAAAAGTGCTTGACATTTTCTGAACTGATTTTTGGGGACCTGTATCTCAGGGCCACTTGGTGCTAGTAACCCCAGCTTTGGAAATTGTATGGTGCTAGTTCCTCTGGATTTGCACACCAAATTTGGGGTTCTTAGCACTAAGTGGCCCCAAGATACAGGGCCCCAAATTCGGTCAACTGTGTCTATCTGCAGCAATGTCATTTCGGGACCCTTTGGGTTCAGAGACCCCAAATTTTGGCTGCAGCTAGGGGGCATCTAGGAACCCTTAACTACCGAGTTTGAAGTTCAGGGGACCTATGGCTGCAAATGGGCACAGTGAGGCATGCAAATGGACACAGTGATGCTGCAAATGGGCATTGTTGACCCTCTTTTCCACTTACAGTAGCTGTGCATTTCTCACCTTCGTCTTATACTCGGGTCAATAAGTTTTTCCCATTTTTTTTGTGGTAAATTAGGGCCTCGACTTATACTCGGAACGACTTATACTCGAGTATATACGGTAAACGCTGTAATTCTTGCCAGTCATGATTCAGTTTCAGTGCCCTGCAGCTCAGGGATCAAAAGTCGGCTTCTACAACTTTATCACACAAGTTTGAGTGTATGAATAGGTGACAGTCAGATTTTGCATGCTAATGTACAATAGCTCACTGTTCTCAAGTCATCTCAGTTCCAGTGGTTCATGCCACTACAGGTTCATAAAAACGCTTCTCTAAACTTACCTTTCATCCACACACTTGCATTTCACCAACTGACTTGCAGACACCTTTACCTACTTCATACTGTATTGTAGAAACAAATTTTAGCAGTTTACTCACTAGGGGGCAATATTGCAGTATTGAAAAAAAAAAAAAAATATCGCCAGACAAAAGCAATATTTTTAGCCAGAAATCATGAAGTAAATATACTTAAAAAGACACCAATTCTGAAATTTAAAACACAGAGAGCGATCCACTAAAGGCCTTTGTGACATATTTCTAGCTTTGTGAATGTAGTCAGAAGCTTTGCTGCAAATTCATAAAACCCCATCACATTTTCAGTTAGCACCGTCGTGTGCGACAAATTCAGATTCATACATGCATTTGAATTTGTAAAAAATACATCTTCTATGGTTGAAGTAATTGCAAGCTGTGTGGCACACTACTGCAAGGCAGATTTCTAATTAGTATCTTTGACACTTTTTATGAATTTCATTGATTGCACTTTTATGTACAAGTATCACAAAGTGTTTGCACTTTAAAAGCTCGTTTGGGCTATACTTCCGCTGAGGCTGAGCCGGCTGCTACCGCCCCCCCCCTCCACAGCCCACTGACAGTCACCAGCTCTCTGCTCACTGAGCGATTGGCGGTGTTTGATCGCTCAGTTCGAAGTCTTAAAAGCCAGCAGCGGACAGATGCAGCATCCACCTAGGTATGATTTTTTTTTTTTTTAAAGCCCAACTTCTCTTTGAAGTTTCTAGGTTTATTGGTAGCTCTGGACTGTTTTATTCGTTGTTTCTGATACAAGTGAGGTGTTGTCCCTTGTAGCCTCAGGTGGCTATATTTTATGTGGGGGTGCACAAGTTGATTTCTTGTTATTTTTTTCACTAGCGTTGATATGGTGTGCATAACATATGTAAAATGGAAGTGGGTAGACAGGAATGCGACACCAGGCCATGTAAGCATGGATAAATAGGAGAACGATTTAGGAAAAAAAGAGTCAAGAATTTTTTTTTCTTTTTTAAAAGCACATACAAAATTTAACAATTTTACTTTACCAAAATGTAAATGAAAGATTGGAGCACTATATCATAATTTCTTTACAGACTGCATGATTTTAGGATACTATTTTTTTTTTTTTTAGATCTGTCAATCCTGCAGCCTGTAACTTTTCAACAAAAATTTGAGCTTCATCTCCCATTTTATCTGCCAACATTTTTTTTTCACTTTTAATGCTGTAATTTTTGCACATTTCCCCAACTTTCCTCCAGAATTTGTTTGTCGTAGGCTCTTGTGTGCACAGTGCATGCCTTAATGCACAGAGAGCTACTGTTCACCATACATTTTATACTCTGCAGTCTTTCTTCCATTCCTGGTCTCCCTCTCGTTTTCTCCCCCCAAATATGCGTGGGCAAGAGGAATGACAGGACTGAAGATAACCACATAAAACAGGCCCTTCGTTTTGAAATGTATTTTAGATTTAAAATACTATAAGTCAGGATAGAATATATTTTTGGTATTAGTATTCAGGGTAGTAGTGAGCACAGTAGGGTATCTTCTAATTGAAATCTTCAGAACTTGCATGCTTCCAGTTGTTGTTAGGGGAATATCAATCCCCTGTTGCTAAGGAGGTTACGAAAAAGCACTTACATAAACAGCGACCTATAAAACAAACCCTTACCTTCTTTAGATTTTGATACTATACAAAACGTATAATTACATACGGATATACTATTAAATTTCCTTCATAATAACCTCATTTTCACTAACTATAAGAGTCTATGCGGGGGGCGTGATTTCCGCTGATACGACCGGATGTGAGCGGCGGAAGCTCTGAGTCAGCCTGAGTCTCCGTCAGTATCCTGAGTAGTACTTACTACAACCGAGACCCAAGACCCCGATAAACGAACGAACCCGGCAGTAAGATGAATACTAAGCAGTCGGCAGCCGATCGCCTGAAAGAGTATGCGAGGACGGAGAAAACGGAAAGCGTACGGAGCCCTCCGCAGACAAGGAGCGGCGGACCATCGGCGCTGGAAGGCCAGAAAACCGGCGCGCCTCCGTCCCAAGCCGAGAAGCCAGAGAAAGCTACGAAGCCAACACTGGAGCCGGTGAGCCGACAATTAACGGCCACCATCCAAGCAAGCAGCACGGGACTGACAGGTAAAATGGATGAGATCAGAATGGACATTGGATTGATTAGGCATGATATGCAAAGTATCAGAGATAGGATGGCTGAGGTGGAAAACAGGATCTCTCAATTGGAAGATACAGTAACTCATATACCTAAAAAGATAGCAACTATAGAAAAGCAGATTGGTACATGGCAACAGAAAACAGACGATTTTGAGAATCGGATGCGCCGCAATAACATAAGAATAATAGGTCTTCCGGAGAAAGTGGAGGGGTTTAACCCGGGGGACTTTATTGAAAAATGGCTGATAAAAACATTTCCAGAGATGGAGGTATCAAAGGCATTTGCGGTGGAATGGGCGCATAGGGTCCCTGCAGTAATACCAAAGCCTGGGTTTCCCCCTAGTCCTCTGCTGGCGCGCCTCTTGAATTGCAGAGACAGAGACACAATACTGCGGAATGCAAGACAAAAAAGAGAGATACACTATGAGAACAGTAAAGTGTCAATATTCCCAGACTTTTCTCTAGAGCTACAAAAGCAGCGAGCAACCTTTTATGAGGTTAAAAAGAGATTGAGAGAAGCAGGAATAGAATACTCTATGGCATATCCAGCCCGGTTGAGAGTGGATGAAGGAGGAAAGACTGTTTAATACACCAAGTTAAAGAATGGATTCGGTCAATCAAAACTGTATCTAAATAGCATGAAATGAAAAATGGTGAGATAATATGAAGAAAAAGAATCTGCCGGGACAAAATATTGGAAGAGGGGGGGGGGGGGACTATGCTTGATTGGTGGCGGGAGGGGGGTGGGGGAGGGAGAGGAAAATGGTGGGGGTTGTTTTATTGCTTGGGGGTGTTTTTTTTTTTTTTTTCCTTTTCTCCTTCCTCCCCCCTGTGGCCCCTGTCGGAGGTTGAAACAGGGGTCATGGGAGGGATGAGGGAGAAGGTGGTGTACCCCGCTCATCACAGAGTGGGAGTAATGGTGTGCCCCGGGGGATGGACAAGGGGGAGGTTGTGGTTTGATAATTTTGCTTGTTTTTTGGAGTGATAAGTATGGGAGGTGAGGTGTTTTTTTTTTTTGTGTGTGTGTGTTTCTAAATCACAAAGTCAGTCACAAAAAAACACTTGGGGGGAATAGTAGAAGTGTTATATTAGAGAAGTGAACGCAATAAGATGGGATAGAATAAGGGGGGGGGGTGGGAGTAATAAAGGGTGTTAGTAAGAAGAAATGGGCTAAAAGGGATAAAGGGGTAAGGGAATTAATGGGGAGAATGAAAAGTTAGATACACAGCATATCTTAATCACGGAAACACAAAAGGAAGGGGATCTCTTTTTTTTTTTTTGTCCTCTCCCTCCCCCTCCCGCTTTTCCTTCCCTAGTGATAGGGGGGGGGGGATATATTAATGAGTGCACCCTTCTTTTTTTTATTATGGAGGGGGGGGGGATATATTAATGAGTGCACCCTTCTTTTTTTTATTATGGAGGGGGGGTGGAGGAGTAGACAGGCTGAAACAAGACGAATTACCTATATAAAAGCTGATGCGATATGTCGGTAATGCCCTAAATTTAAGTATGTGTGTGATGTATAAATGGATGAATGGAGGGAAAATGAAAATATGGTTACCAAGTAGTGGTCAGGTTTTCTGGGGGGAAAAAAAAAAAAAAAGATGACTAAAAATGGGTAAAAATGTCTAGCAATTGCACTTTTTTATCTTGGAATGTGAGAGGTATGGGTACGCGAGCAAAACGGGAACAGGTATTTGCAGAAATTAGGAAAACTCAGGCCAAAATAATTTGCATCCAAGAAACACATATGGTTAATGAGAGACTTGATTACTTAAAAAAACATGGATACAATGGTCTTGCCACTCTTGTCACACAACTTTTTCGAGAGGGGTTTCTTTAATGGTGCACCAATTGGTGGCGTGGGAGTGCATCAGGGTAAGGAGAGATCCAGAGGGGCGTTATGTTTTTGTCTTTACCCTGGTGCACTCACTTCCAGTGGTCATTATGGGGATATATAATCCACGTCCAGCTACATTGGGTGTATTGAAGGAAGCAATGTTATTTATGTCAGAATATCCAGAGGCATATGTTGTATGTATGGGAGACTTTAATATGTGGCTGGACCCAAAGATGGACAGATTTGGAAAAAAAAGTTTTGGGAGAGGTGAAGTGTCTAAAATATTGGAGAACTTCCTGAAGGAGGTGGGGTGGTTTGATATTTGGAGGACTAGAAACCCAGGGGTCAGGGCCTATTCGTGGCATGCTCCGGGTAGGGGGAGCATGTCTAGGATAGATCTGGCTCTGGGGAATGAGAAAATACTCCCAACGGTGCATTCAGTCGCATATACGCTTAACCACTAAGCCACCGCCCACGTCATATGACAGCGGGACGAGGTTTCTGTTGTTCTGTGTAAACACACACATCCACGTCCTGTCAGAGGAGAGGAGACCGATGGTGTGTCCCTTGTACATAGGGACACCGATCGGTCTCCTCCCCTAGTGAGTCCCCTCCCCCCACAGTTAGAATCACCTCCCTAGATCATACATTAACCCCTCGATCGCCCCTAGTGTTAACCCCTTCCCTGCCAGTCACATTTACACAGTAATCAATGCATTTTTATCGCACGGATCGCTGCATAAATGTGAATGGTCCCAAAAATGTGTCAAAAGTGTCCGATATGTCCACTGCAATATCGCAGTCACAATAAAAATCGCAGATCGCCGACATTACTAGTAAAAAATAAATAAATAAAAATGCTATAAATCTATCCCCTATTTTGTAGACGCTATAACTTTTGCGCAAACCAATCAATATACGTTTATCGCGATTTTTTTTTACCAAAAATATGTAGAAGAATACGTATCGACCTAAACTGAGGAAAAAATTTGTTAAAAATTTTTTTTTTAAAAAAATTGGATATTTATTATCGCAAAAAGTAAAAAATAGTGTTTTTTTCAAAATTGTCCCTCTTCTTTTGTTTATAGCGCAATAAATAAAAACCACAGAGGTGATCAAATACCACCAAAAGAAAGCTCTATTTGTGGGGAAAAAATGATAAAAATTTCATTAGGATACAGTGTAACATGACCGCGCAATTGTCATTCAAAGTGCGACAGCGCTGAAAACTGAAAAATGGCTTGGGCAGGAAGGGGGTGAAAGTGCCCTGTATTGAGGTGGTTAAAGGGGTTAAAGACCACTCTGGGCTTATCTTTGAGCTGAAAATGGGCTCCGGAGGAAGGTGGCCGGGATATAGAATACAGCCCTATTGGCTAGCCCAGATTGGGTCAAACGACCGTATACCGGAGCAAATGGAAATGTTTCTGGATGCCCATGGGGACAGTATAATGGAGGGGGCAACATGGGATACCTTCAAGGCGTATTTAAGAGGGATAGTAAGATCGACAATATCATATATTAAACGCACCCAGAGGCGTCACTAGGGGGTGGCTATTGGGGCTATAGCCCCGAATCTGGGGCCCATAGCCCCGAGTCTCTCACTGGGAGAAGTGGTGCCATCAGTGGTGGATGTGGGAGCCATGCAGATAACTAACATCTCGGCTGTTTTACTTTGTTCTGCCACTGCACTGGTTGCTAGAACTGCCCAGGGTCTAGCAACCTGTGATGTCACATAACCTGAGTGACACAGCGTGAGCCCGAGGCAGTGGTGTCACTGGGGGTGGGGTGGGGGCTGCCTTCCCCTCCTCTCTGATTACATCCACAGAGGAGGAGGAGGATCCCGAGGGACACACCACTGTGTACAGTATATTCATCAGCGCTGTTCTGAGGTCTGTACATTTTACTATACATTATGTAGGTGGACATGTGCAGGGGGCTATGGGAGGGGAGAGGGGTGCCTATACTGATGGGGGGTCTGCAATGAAGGGGGGTGTCTATACTGATGTGGGGTCTGCACTGAGGAGGGGGTGTCTATACTGATGGGGGGGGTCTGCACTGAGGGGGGTGTAAGTACTGATTGGGGGGTCTGCACTGAGGGGAGGTGTCTATACTGATGGGGGTCTGCACTGAGGGGGGTGGCTGCACTGAGGGGGTGTCTATAATGATGGGGGGAGGTCTATACTAAGGAAGAGGTGGTCTGTACTGAGGGGGGTCTGTACTGATGGAGGGAGGTGGTCTGTACCATGCCCGCAGCCTCTGACATCTCCTGTACCATGCCCGCAGCCTCTGACATCTCCTGTACCATGCCCGCAGCCTCTGCATCACATCCTGTATATATACACACACACACATTTATATTATATACATGTGTATGTGCGCCCAAGCGTATGACTTTCTTTACTTCACTGCTATGGGCTCTAGCCCCAGATCTTTAGTAGACCTAGCAACGCCCCTGAACGCACCAATAGGCAAGAGGTAGAGGAAATGGAAGATGAATGTAAAAAGGCTGAAATAGTGTTTATTAAGAACCCCTCAATCATGAATCAGATAAAATGGGTAGGAGCGGTGCGCCAATATAAGAATCAACTAATAGTCAAAAACAAACGCAAGAGGCTCCAGTTAAAACAAAAAAATTATGACCAAGGATACCATGCCAATAAAATAGTAAATTATTTGATAAAAAACAACAAGTATCTACACTAGCTATAACAGAAGCGAGGAATGAGAAGGGGGAGACGGATAAAACAGTGGAGGACATTGGGAAAACCTTCTATAGATATTATGAGAAAATGTATACATCGACGCTGACATGCACAGGAGAGGAGATAGAAAAATACCTAGAGGATTTGGAGTTCCTGAAATTGTCAGAAGAGCAAAAATAGGAGTTGGAGAAAGATATTGAAGTAGAGGAGGTAAAAGAAGCCATAGGTTCTATGGGAAAGGGTAAATCGCCAGGACCCGATGGTATCCCATTGGAATTGTATCAGAGGTATGTGGAGATTATCGCTCCGACACTGACTAAGATGTATAGGGGGACATTTGATCGAGGGGAGATGCCTGCATCCTTGTATGAGGCAACAGTAATATTGATTCCAAAACCAGAAAAAGGCAGGAAGGACTGTGTGTCCTATAGACCAATATCTTTGTTAAATATCGATTATAAGGTACTGGCAAAAATATTGGCTAAGAGGCTTAATGGGGTTATTCTATCCATTGTATCAGAGGATCAAACAGGATTTATGCCGGGGATGTCCACTACAAATAATATTAGAAATACTCAGCTGATGGTTCAGCTGAAGGAGTATTTCCCAGAGTCGAGTGCCTTGGCATCGTTGGATACGGCCAAGGCGTTCGACTCTATAGAATGGGAATTCCTGCAGGCAGTGTTGAAAAAAAGTGGATTTGTGGAAGGATTCAGAAAGTGGGTGAGAATATTGTATAAACAACCATGCTCTAACCTTTTGATAAACAGAATTTAGTCCCCCACAGTGAAACTGCAAAGGGGAACGAGACAGGGGTGCCCGCTGTCCCCCAAATTGTTCTCACTTGCTATAGAGGTACTAGCTAATAGATTTAGACAATCCAAAATATATAAAGGGATTAGAGTGGGGGATAGGACCGAACATATAGGACTATATGCAGATGATATCATATTATATATGGAGGATGCATATAGCTCACTGGGGGAGGCAATGAAGATAATAGAAACATATGGGACACTATCGGGACTTAAAATAAATTGGCAGAAATCCGCATTGATATTATTAAGGCCAGGAAAGGAGAGAGGAGAGGAGAGCCCATTAAAAATAGTGGAAACTTTGAAATATTTGGCAATAAATATTACATTGGATATAGAAGAAGCCCTTAAAGCTAATATAGACCCCTTGGTAGAATATGTAAAGAATAAAGTGGGAATGTGGAAAAAACTACCGTTATCAATGGCAGGGAGAGTACAGTTGATCAAATCTATTATACTACCGAAGTGTCTCTATGTGATGGCGCATTCGGAGGTAAAAATACCAAAATATATATTCAAAAAAATTAAACTCCCTGCTAACTAGGTTCATCTGGGCAAATGGGCGTTGTAAATTAAAGCTCTCCACGCTACAAAGACCTAATACTGCAGCAGGCCTGGCAATACCAGATCTATATTTATATTATTTGGTGGGGCAATTAAAACACCCAAGAACCTGGGTAGTTCAGGAACAAGAAACGAGGGTGGAGAAATATTTGCTAAACAAAATGCAGGTAGGAGATCTTCTGGTAGGATTAGAAATAGCAGAATTAAGAAGGAATGGAGTAAAAATTCCTCTTCTAAAGCTGGCTAGGTCAGTTTGGAAGGAGGTAAAAAAATTGACGGGATATAAGGACATTCTACCAGAAACTGCATTATAGAATAACCCAATGTTTGAAAAATTAGAAATATTTGAAGATAGTAGCTACTGGAAACAGAAAAAAATAAAAACTATTGGCCAGATGTATAATAACAATGCAATAGTGACATATGAGAACATGTGTAAACAATATAACCTCCAGAGTAAACAATTTTATAAATACCTACAGTTAAGACATTTACTGCAGGAACAGTTTGAAAGAAAAGAACCAAAAATCTCTAGATATCCCCTTATAGGAATATTAAAATCCCAAGGACCGGGGGGCGGGACCGGAAGTTGCCCTGCATGGACGCCTGAACCTCCAGCTCTCCACCAGCCCACAGCGTTAAGGCCTAAAAGGGGGACTTTCAGCTACACTTTATGGGAGGCAGCAGGAGAACCAGATCCTCCAAACCCAGAGGATCATCCCAACCGCCGCCCGGCTCCACAACAACCCTCCACGGGTATTTTAAACCCTCCTCTATGTCCGAGGACGAGCAGGACAAGATGGCGCCGATGGCCCCTGCCTCCTCCACGAGGCAGTCACCGCAGCGGAGCTCGGCATCCCCTCCACTACTCCAGAGCACAGCGGACCTAGATCGGGAGACAGGGGACCGGAGGAGCAGGGGATCGGCAGCGGTGAGTCCACCCCCTCCTCTCCCAGCACAAGGGAAGCATCCCGGCCCGCCTCAGGACGCCTTACTAGGCCTCACTGCCAACCCCTACACGCAGTGCTCACAGGCCTTCCCGCAGCTGCTGCGCACCATGTCTGACCCATCCTTGTCCCTGGGGGGAACGGCGTCCCCCACACCTTCACTGCAACTCAGTGATTTTCCCCCACTGCCAGGGCTAGAGAACATGGGGGACATTGGACTGATAACAGGGATGAACTATGACGGAGACACCCTCCAACCAATGTTCGCCCCCCCCCCCCCATCTCCCCTCAGCCGCAGCGACAAATCCGCCATAATGCCTCCAGGCCCACAGAGCAAAGATCAAGCCAGACAAAATCGTATGCCCAGGTAACAAGCTCGCCGACCTTGATCCCTATGGAGGTTATGGAAGGAGGCCCCCCCTCTCATTCACAGAGGCCTTTATGGGGGACATGAAAGTTCCTCAACCACAATCTTGGGACTCTAGGGGATCAACACCTTCCCCATTTGCAAGGGAACCATCCCCACCACACAGCCCACAACGCCACATGGAGCACGCCCAACGCTTCCAGCACCCCACCTCGTGGCAGGACTGCCTCCAGGCTATTCCCACTAAGGAGGACTTCAGGCTCCTTATTGAAGAAGTCAAGTCAGCATGCCGAGCAGAAATCCAAGTGATACATACTAACCTTAAACACCTATCTGAAAGGGTGGAGATGGCGGAGGAGGAAATTCAGGAGACCAAGCTGGCGGTACATCGCACCCAAGTACAGGGGGCCGACCACCATATAATGCTCCGGAACATGCAGCGTCACATTGAAGACTTGGATAACCGAGGACGTCGAAACAACATCCGTGTCAGGGGTCTGCCTGAATCAGAGGGTCCCGAAGATCTTCACGAAATTCTGCAACTCCTGTTTAACAACCTTCTGGGGGACCCCCCAAACAAACCCATTGAGATGGACCGTGCCCACCGTGCCCTCCGTCCCAAGGGGCCCATCTCCAGACCCCGAGACGTCATATGCAGGGTCCATTCCTTTCCTCTGAAAGAGGACATTATGCGCAAAGCCCGCACCACAAAAAAGGTACTTTTTGAAAACACGCAAGTCCAGCTATTTCCAGACCTCTCCTGGATAACTTTACAGAAACGCAGACTGCTCCAACCCCTACTTATTCTGCTCCAAGAAAATGACATCACCTACCGCTGGGGATTCCCCTTCAGCCTCACTGCCCGTCGGCAGGGAAAATCTGCAGTGCTACGCTTTCCAGAAGACTTGGAAAATTTTTGTGACACCATGGAGATCCCCCTACCTCGGCTGCCTGAATGGGACTTAGTGGATTTGCCCACGCCACCTCCCGTGGTGTGGCAGAAGATCCCACCAACTAAGCGCCCCAGAGATCGGGACTCCCCCAGCGGATCCACCAAAGCAAAGCCTAAAAAAGGATGACTGTCTTTCTCCCCTCTCCTGCCCCTCCCAATGCAGTTATAAGATATTCCCCCTAGGCTTCCCCCGCCTATCACTTCATTAGCAACATAGGGCACCCCCTTTTGTTGGAGATGTGTCAGTAGTGGTTCTTCTGGTCACTGATCCCCCCCTAGAGGTCAACCCTACTAGAGTTCCCTATTGTCACTCTGTTTTGAGGACTAGAACACAGTTGATTTTGTTTCGAGTTGTTCACTATGCCCCCCCGGACTTGGCCCTTGTTGGGGGCCCCGATCGGGGGGACCTACTGGAACCTATCAGAATCTGGGCGGTATATACTGTCCGGGACAACAACAAAATGTTTATTACTAAATGATATGCTACTAACCATTTTTCTCCTTTTCTTTTCTCCTCTCTACTTATTCTACTTCTTCCCTCTCCCCCCCATCCCTTCCCTCTTCATGGCTCGCCGCGGGTCTGGGGCGCTCACCCGGCTACATCTCACGCTTGAACCTCATCGCTCCTTGGATTTCCTGGAGGGTCCACGGCTGGATAAGCTAAGTAATCTGATGCACGCACACACCAATGACCATGGCTAAGATCTTATCGTTTAATGTCCACGGCTTGAACTCAAACAAAAAAAGGCATCTCGCATTGAGGGAGCTCAGGCAGATTGGGGCAGATGTAGCTATGCTGCAGGAGACACACTTCAATAGAGGGAGCGCTTTCACCTTTGCATCCAAACAGTACCCCCAGATTTATCAGGCCTTTAGTCCTCGTAAGCGTGCGGGTGTAGCCATCCTATTTAAAAGAGGCTCTCCATTTAAATGCTCCGAATCATTCGTCGACCCGGGAGGACACTATATAATTTTGAGAGGTCAGTGGCAAACACAGGCGGTAACCTTCTGCAATATCTACGCACCCAACACCCATCAAATACATTTCCTGTCCAGGGTCCTCGCACGCCTGTTTAGACAGCCCAATGATTATTTGATCATTGGTGGAGATTTCAACTTAGTGCACTTGGTAGGTCTAGACCGCCATGTGATTAATCCCGCAACCCATCAGACTCGGGCCGCCCGTGATTCCAAGTTGTTTCGTCAACTAACCAGGCGCCATGCTTTATTCGATGCATGGAGGGCTCTACACCCAGGGGATAGGCAATACACATTTTATTCTGCCCCCCACCACATGCATTCCCGCTTAGACTATATCTTCCTTAATAATAATACCATACGCTCCACCAAAACCGCCCGGATCCTCCCCATCTCTTGGTCCGACCACGCTCCAGTTCTTATATCACTAGAAATAGGCATCCCTACCCGCAAACCTAGTAATTGGCAGCTAAACAACTTCCTCTTACAACACATCCCGTCCAGATCGGAACTAGAGACAACTTTGCAGAACTACTTCTTAGAAAACAACACCCCCAAAGTCTCCCTACCCACTCTCTGGGAGGCTCACAAGGCAGTCCTCAGGGGACGGTGTATAGCGATCTCTTCGGCTATGAAGAAAAATGCGATGGCATCTAAAATTCAAGCCGAGAGAGACCTTAAGACTCTAGAACTCCGACTGCAGGTATCACCATCCCTAAACCTTCTCAAAAAAGTGGTCTGCCTCAGAAACACCCTCCGAGACTTGGCGTTAGGACAAGTAGAGAAGGCACTTACTCGATTAAGACAAACATATTACGATAAAGGGAATAAGGCCCATACTATCCTGGCGCGTAAACTCTCAGAGCGCTCTCACATGTCCACACCCCACCAAATTAAGGATAAAAAGGGGGCCCTCATGTCACACCCCCAAGACATAGCCCGGACCTTTGGAGAATTTTACACAACCCTATATAATAATCCTGAAATTCCCCGAGGCCTGCCCCCTCCTGACATTAAAGACCGTATGAGACAATACCTGGAGGAAAGTGGACTCCCCAAAATACAGAAGACGGACCTAATGTCACTTAATGCTCCAATTACAGAGGAAGAGCTAACGGCCACTATCAAAACCCTGCCCTCTCATAAATCACCTGGCCCAGACGGCCTTCCTTATGAGTATTATAAGGCATTCCTCCCGATTCTACTGCCCTATATGTGTAGGATGTTTAACGCCTTCTTTCAGAAAACCTCCATTCCCACTGATATGCAGAGGTCGTTCCTCACGTTGATTCCCAAACCTGACAAGGATCCTTCTGTATGTGCCAGCTACAGGCCAATCGCACTCCTAAACTCTGATTTAAAAATCTTTACTAAACTCCTCTCAATGCGACTGAACCTGATACTTCCCTCGCTAATACACAAGGATCAGGTGGGATTCGTCCCCCTACGTCAGGCGGGGGATAATACGAGACAAATTATTGACCTAATAGACGTGGCGAACAGGAATAAGCTGCAGGCGTTAGTTCTTGGCTTAGACGCGGAAAAAGCTTTCGACCGCCTTGGCTGGTCCTTCCTCTTCGCCACGTTGAACTGCATGGGATTTCAGGGCCCATTTCTCCAAGCTATCAGACATTTGTACACTAACCCCTCGTCTCAAGTAAAAACTTCCTTTGCCCTATCACAGGCTTTTCCAATTGCGAATGGAACCCGCCAGGGGTGCCCACTCTCACCGTTACTTTTTGCGCTATGTGTCGAGCCTTTGGCGGCGTCCATTCGAAAAAACCCGAATATCCACGGCATCCCGTTGAAAGATAGGGAATTTAAATTAGCCTCGTTTGCTGATGGTATTATCCTCACCCTAACCCAGCCCAGAATATCACTCCCTAACTTGCACGCCGAACTTGACTTATATAGATCCCTCTCGGGGTACAAGATAAATGCAGCTAAATCAGAAGCTCTACCCATCAATATTCCAACACAGGAGACCCAACACCTACAACACTGTTTCCCCTACCATTGGAAGACATCATCACTGAAATACCTGGGAGTACAGATAACTCCCTCTTATTCCACCCTATACCGAGCCAATTATCCTCCTCTCTTTAAAACCATAAGGGACCTTCTACTAAAATGGAAGGCCCATCATATCTCCCTACTAGGGAGGATAGCTTCTGTTAAGATGGTTATCCTGCCGAAGCTGCTGTATTTATTCCAAACTCTCCCCATCCCAATACCTCTAGCAGAGCTGAAAAAACTCCAAGCGGATTTAACACGATTTGTTTGGAATTACAAAAGACACAGAATCTCACAATCAGTCATGACAGCGGCGCGATCAGACGGCGGATTATCATTCCCTGACCTAACTAAATACTACCAAGCCACCCAATTGCGCACCCTGGCCTCTTGGTTCACCCAACGCTCATACAATAAGTGGACAGAAATAGAAAAACTATGGATGGCCCCAGTCCATCCAAACAGCATGCTGTGGAATGCGGAGGTGAAGGTGGGGTCCACTCAACTTTTGGGCCCCATGCTCCACATTAGTACACTTTGGCGTAAATTATCACGGCTTTATAAGCTACGCTCAGAAAGCTCACTCCTCACATCGTTCCTCTACAACCCCAAGCTGACTGCAGGCCTTACTCACCAGATGTCTTATCCGTGGGCGATGAGGAATCTGTTCCACTTTGGTCATTTGGTGCACCCATGCACGCGCAGATTGCTGTCCTTCACGGAACTCCAGAAAAATTTTGATTTACCGAGGCAAGTGTTCTATGGATACTTGCAGATTAGGCACTACGCTCAATCAATCGCCCCGAATCTACAGTTCTCGGCCCCATCACCCTTTGAGGGATTGATGTTAGAAGGCTCGACCAGACGCGGGCTAATATCCGATATTTATCGGATACTGAACTCTTATAACTTTACAGACCATGGCAAACATCCGTACATGACCCGCTGGGAAAGGTTCTTGGGGGAGGAGATCCCGGAAGCTACCTGGAAGACGATTTGGACCCGGGCGGCTAAAAGCTCATTATGCACTCTGTACAAAGAGAATGCCTACAAAGTTCTTTTCTTCTGGTATATGACGCCTGATGTCCTCCACACCATTTTCCCATCTAGTTCGGATAGATGTTGGCGGTGCATGAAGGACAGGGGGACCCTATATCACATCTACTGGTCATGTCCCAAAATAGCTCCCTTCTGGACGGAAACGCAATTATTGCTGAATCGCCTACTGGGCGTCCAGGTCCCCAAAGTCCTGAAACTGTTTCTTCTGGGTGTGTCTGGGTTACGTATATCCCGGCACTCCAGGAAACTGCTAGGTCATGTTCTCACAGCAGCGAGATGCCTGGTAGCCCTCTATTGGAAGAAACAGATTCCACCCTCCCAAACAGACCTCTATACCAGAATAAAGGACATAGAGCTAATGGAGAAAATGACAGCCAGGATACAAAACAGAATGGAGGCTCATGACATGGTCTGGGAGGAATGGCACAGGCGAGAGGACCCGCCCTAGGTCTGCGGCCAGACCCCCCCCCCCCCCCCCCATCTCCCCTTCCCCCTCTCATCCCTCTTTTCTTCTTTCCTCCTTTATCTTCTTTCCCTCTGTAAAATGCTAAAACATACTCAGTCCAATGATGTTACTTGCTGGTTGACAGCCTTAGATGATTTGGAATGTATTATACCACCACTGTGTCTGGATGACTATCATCAGAAGCTCAATGTCTATTGGATGGACTGTTTACCAATTGCATGTAATTATAAGCGACACTACTGTTCTATGCATATGTATGTCTTTATGCTTAATAAAAAATTGTTATTTGAAAAAAAAAAAATCCCAAGGACCAAAGGGGTTGATATCTAAGTTGTATTCATATCTATTACAGAGTAAAATAAAGGGGGATCCGGTGGGCGTGAAGGATAAATGGCAGGGAGTCATTCCAGGAATGAGTGATCAGGACTGGGATGAAGTCTGCTCCTCGCACCTGAAAGTATCGCCGGCAATGAACAACAGGATAATTCAATTAAATATAATACATCAGACATATTTGGCGCCAAATAGACTATATAGGATGGGAAGGATGCAGGCGCCAGACTGTACAAGATGTGGGGAGGGAGGAGCAGATTTCATCCATGTGGTGTGGCAGTGTGGATGTATAGGAAGGTATTGGCAACAGGTAGTCAAGAAATTAGGAAAAGTCATAAATAAACCTATGCTGGCCACGGTGGAATTATGTGTGCTGGGGGTTGTAAAAGATAGGGTGCTAGGATATTTTTGCAAGAAGTATTATTCCTGGCCCGAAAACAAATAGTGGAAAAATGGATCCAGCCAAGTCCACCTACAGTAAATCAGCGGGTGAGAGCGGTAAACCAAGTGGTCCCATGTGAAAAAATAATGTATGAACAAAGAAATATGCAGAAATATGATAAGATTTGGGCAAAATGATATAAATCACACTTGACGACAGATACAGGAAGACCAGAAAATACAGTATAAAATGAGTAAAAGGAGAAAGAACTAGAGACCATAAGATGAATGAGAGGGAAGAATGAGTGTGAGTGGGAATGATAATTGATATATATGTAAAAGTTTGTGGAAGAAAAAGATATAGAAATGATACTGTAAGTTGTGTTAAATAACTTGTAAAGTAAAATTTTGCAATAAAGAGTTTTGAAAAAAACTATAAGAGAGTCTCTAAACAGAACATAATGAATGTGGTAGTTGAAGGGATTTGAAAGTAAATATCGAAAAAAAAACAAAAAAAAAAAAAAAAAAAAAAAAACAACCCTATCAATACATGGGATATTACATACTGTTCATGCTCACTGAGTCACTGAGATTTGTTTTCCGTGTTTTTTTCCCTTCAGTAAACCTTGTTGAACCTGCTGTTCTCTATCTCCCTCTTCTGCCCAAGTCCCCAATTCAGCTAAGGATGTTGCAGCTGTGGTGGCAACTTTGCACATGCTCAGTTTTCATTGAGTTTCTAAGCAGAGCATTTCCTCTCTATCACATCTGAGTAGCCCATGTGACTATAGAGTCACACATGTGGGCGCATACACAGTGGTAAATGACAGCCCTCCTCCATGCCCACTAACCAGATAAACACAATGTGGGGTGGGATATTACATGTCAATTAATGGTGGCTTCACCTCCCTCTGATTTTAAGACACAGGCTGGAGGGGAGCGACACAGACTGACTGGCAGAAATCCACACATATTGGCAAAAATGATATATAAAGATTTGATGATTTCAAATATGTTTGTATGCCAATTTAAAAGGATTTGATATTATTTATTTTTACACTGTATTCCAAAGGCTGTTTTTTTTTTTTGAACATGTGACCAGCAGCGGAGGACTAGAAGCTCCTCCTGCTTGTTTTTCCCTGCAGACAGACTGGGAAAGATCTGGGTCATGTGACAGCTGTATATTAGAAAAAAAAGGTACTTGGATGTTTTTTTTTTTAAATTACAGTTATCTACATACAGAAACAGACGGGACAATGTATATTAACCACTTCCCGCCCGCCATATAACAGAATGATGTGCGCAAAGTGGTTAAGTTATCCTGATTGGACGTCACATGACGTCCAGCAGGAAAAGCGGCAATGGGCGTGCAGCGCTGCGTTTGTTGGTGTGGTGTGTCAGTCTGGCACACCGCTTCACCGATTTCAGTAAAGAGCCTCTGACATGGGCTCTTTACCATGTGATCAGCTGTGTCCAATCACAGCGTAAACAGGAAGAGCTGTGTATCGGCTTTTCCTCCTTTTGCGCTGACAGACGCTAGTAAAGGGGAGTTGATCGGCTGCTCTCCTGACAGGGGGAGGGGGTCTGCGCTGATTATTAGTGCAGCTCCCCCAATGATGCCCACCAGGGTTGTCAGTGCCCATTACAGGTGCCAATCAGTGCACAGCAGTAATGCCTGCCAGTGCCTCCCCATCAGTGCAGCCTCATCAGCACCCATCTGACTTTTTTCTTCAAAATTTTCAGGTTTTTTTTGTTTAGCAAAAAAAAAAGCCCCCGGTGGTGATCAAATACCATCAAAAGAAAGCTCGATTTGTGGGAACAAAATAAAAAAAAAAGTGTTGTTTGGGTGCAGTGTTGCTTGTCCGCACAATTGTCAAAGCGTGACAGAGCTGAAAGCTGGTCTGGGCAAGAAGGGGGGGGGGGGGGGGGGGGAGTGCCCTGTATTGAAGTGGTTAAACAGTGTGTGTTTAGTATTACTTTAAGGCCCTGTGCACACTGGGTGTTTAGCCTTGATGCACAAGACTACAGCATGCAATCGAGAGGCACAGGCTGCCGGCAGATTTCTTGCATTCTAGAAATTCATCCCTAAGCGCACACCGCCCTAAATGTTAGTACTACTTTATGCCTCGTCCAGCTGAAGCAGCTTTAAGCCTCTCAGTATTACAGGCTGTCAGCAGCTGGGCTGGACAGTGCACCTGCACCTAAATCCTGGTCTCTCATGCATAAACGTCCAGTGTGCATGAGGCCTTGAAAACTAATCGTTTTTTGATTAATTCAAAATGTATGTCCTCTTAAACTACATGACGATAATGAAACAATATTCATTATAGGAAAGGCACTATAGTCCAGCAGGTTTCCATCACAAGCAGGGCCATTGTCCCAGGCGGCACTTTTAGGGGGGCGGCAGATTGCCGCCCGTCAGCCAGCCTGTTCCGTCCGCTGCGGATCCCACTGTGAGGAGCCCGGTGTTGTGCCGAGAAAGGTCCCCTGTCGGATAATGCCCGCCCTGTACTGCGCAAGCGCAGCGCAGTACAGAGCTCAACGGAGCCGCTGAAAATCTCCGAACATGAACAGCTGTTGATCAGCTGTACACGGCGCCTGCGCAATCAAGACGACATTGTGCCACACGCTGCCGATGTTCATGCAAGGGGCGGATGCATACAAATTGCTTGTGTTAGGTAGTTAAATAGGTCCTGAAAACCCGCCCATCAACATTGCAAAACCCACCCTTCAGTTGTGCGACGGGGGAGCTTTCTCGAGGTGAAAGGAGCGTGCGGGCACAACAGGGGAACAGTCAGAGGGCGGGACAGTCGGCAGGTGAGCGGGCTTGCTGGACAATCAGCGGGCGGGGGAGCAGAGAGATGACATCTCTCACCGCCCGCCCTGCATCACTGCAGTTCCGCCCTCAATGTGCAGCCGCGGGCAACAGAGAGATTACATTGTCTCTCTGCTGCCTACCTTTACTCTGGGACACGGCAAGTGACAATACGCTACGTGTGACCTTGCGGCAAGTGACAATCTGCAATGTGTGACATTGTGGCAAGTGACAATCCGCAATGTGTGACATTGTGGCAAGTGACAATCCGCAATGTGTGACATGTGACATTGTGGCAAGTGACAATCCGCATCTGAAGGTAGGTGACGTTGGCAAGTGACACACTCCCACTGATTCTGCATTATGGCGAGTTGAACTATTTTGTTTTATATAACAATGTAATAATAGAAATAATGCACTTCAATCATTATTTTTGCGATACGGCACTGCGTCGATTTAACTGACAATTGCGCGGTCGTGTGACGTTGTACCTAAACAAAATTCGTCCTTTTTTTCCCCACAAATAGAGCTTTCTTTTGGTGGTATTTGATCACCTCTGCGGTTTTTATTTTTTTATTTTTTATGCTATAAACAAATATAGCGTCAATTTTCCAAAAAAATTTTATATATCTTTTTGCTATAATAAACATCCAAAAAAATAAACATAAAAATTTCTTCACCAGTTTCGGCCAATATGTATTCTTCTACATACGTTTGGTAAAAAAAAAAACGCAATAAGTGTATATTGATTAGTTTGCGCAAAAGTTATAGCGTCTACAAAATAGGGGATAGATTTTATTATTATTTTTTTTTTTACTAGTAATGGCGGTGATCTGCGATTTTTAGCGAGACTGCAACATTGCGGCGGACAGATCGGACACTTTTGACACATTTTTGGGACCAGTGACATTTATACAGCGATCTGTGCTATAAAAATGCACTGATACTGTGTAAATGTCACTGTCAGGGAAGGGGTTAAATGTGTTCCCTGGGAGGTGTTTCTAAATGGGGGGGGGGGGGAGACGACGACTGACTGGAGGGAGGAGGAGGAGGAGGAGGAGGAGGAGAGGGATCGCTGTTCCTAATCACTAGTAACAGTAGATCTGTCTCTCCTCCCCTGGAGCGGGTGGCCGGCTGACATTGCAGCCGCCGGCCACGCACAGGTCCTTTTATACTCCTATATACATGTATAGAGCCATAACAGGTCCTCTCTATACGTCTATATACATGTAGAGAGCCATGACCGGTCCTCTTTATTCTCCTATATACACATGTATAGAGCCATGACAGGTCCTCTTTATTCTCCTATATACATGTATAGAGCCATGACAGGTCCTTTTATACTCCTTTACAGGTATAGTGCCATGAAAGGCAGGTCAGCTTTATACTCCTTTACATGCATAGAGCCATAACAGGTCCTCTTTATACTCCTACATACATGTATAGAGCCATGACAGGTCCTCTTTATTCTCCTATATACATGTATAGAGCCAGGACAGGTCCTTTTATACTCCTATACACACACATGTATAGAGCCCTGACAGGTCCTTTTATACTCCTATATACATGTATAGAGCCATGACAGGTCATCGTTATTCTCCTATATACATGTATAGAGCCATGACAGGACCTCTCTATACATGTATAGAGCCATGACAGGTCATCTTTATTCTCCTATACACACACACACACACACACATACATATGGAGCCCTGACAGGTCCTTTTATACTCCTATATACATGTATAGAGCCATGACAGGTCCCCTTTATACACGTATAGAGCCATGACAGGTCATCTTTATTCTCCTATATACATGTATAGAGCCATGACAGGTCATCTTTATTCTCCTATATATACACACACACACGTATAGAGCCATGACAGGTCCACTTTATACTCCTATATACATGTATAGAGCCATGACAGGTCCACTTTATACTCCTATATACATGTATAGAGCCATGACAGGTCCACTTTAGCTATCATATTAAATGGATGTGGGGGGGCAGCATTTCATTCTTGGTACCAGGCAGCACAATGTCTTGGGCTGGCCCTGATCACAGGGGTTATAAATTATACAGAGCTCTAGACCAGCATAAATACACTACTTACCAAAGGTTCCAAGGTGCTAATATCTTTTAATTTATTTCCACTGAGATTTAGATGTGTGAGGTTTGGGAGCTTCTCTGCTAGTACATCTAGACCTCCAGAAATCCTGTTGTCGCTTAGTTCAAGCTAAAACATAGGAATGACAAAGCAAAAAGAATAGTCAATTGTAAAAGGTGACCATTAACAACTGTAAAGATACTATAAAAAAATAAAAAATAGTACTGATGAAAATATATGTATTTTACCCTGTCAAACACAATAGGCAATAGTCAATAGTCAATTCCATCCATTTGGCTCAATACACTTTTTGTACTCTGGGAACCAGGGAGTGCTCAGCAAGTTACAAACATACATTGAATGCTCCTTAATGTGTTCACAAGCCCTGAAACCTCTGCTGAGGTAGCTGTTTTTTTTTTTGTTTTTTGTTTTTTTATTCATATATTCTATGGCAGACATTCACAATAGCTATAAGTTTATCTGCATGTACAGTGCAGTCAATATAGTGTAAAATGAGGAATATTTATCTTTCTTACACAGCAAGGCAGAGCAAAAAAGGAGGAAAATTGTATGACCCATACTACTGAAGCTCAATGCATACATTTCTGCTGCTCAGTAGTGAACTACACAAACATAAAACATATCCCTGACCACTTTTTACAATCACAAAAGAAAAAAAATAAATTAAAAGAGGTATAAAGCTATTGATAAATCTCTACAGATGTCTGGTGAACAGTCACAGGCAGGTAGTTGGAATTGCAGGTACTAGGATCATAAAAAAAATAAAATAAAAATAATATCACATAAAAGAAAAAGATCATTCCTCATCTTCGATGGCTTGATTCCATTATGTTGAAACCTCTTGAGAAGTTTAGGATGTGGATTAACAGAGCTATAGAAAAATGTATGCTATGCGTTTTAGGCACCAGGAACTGGAAGGTGGAATACTGGGCCTCTAGATGGGAAGATGGAGTCCACCTTTTAGAAATAGGACTAGACATCCGAAATACGGATTTCCAGACATGCAAAGAGATGGCCGCAAATTGGAAAGTTTTGTAGACAGTGGCTTGTTAGTTTACAGGACAGTTATTGATGATTTTATGAAAGAGTTTAAATAACGCTCAAGCTGCAATAGCTGAGCTGTTTTAATTAGAGATGCACCGACATTTCGGCTGCTGAAACATATCGGCCTAAAATGGTGTTATCTTTATTTTTTCTTTATTTTTAGATAAATTTTTAGATTTAGAGAAAAAGGTACCAATAATGGCGCCAAAAACGCATGCAATTTTGCCATGATTTTACTGTGCTTATGGTGTGTTTTTTTATAGGTCAGGTGACTCAAAAACCGCATCAAAAAATGTAACATGGGTGTGTTACTGATGCGTTTCAGCGAGGATGTGTGTTTTATTTAACTGACCAAAAATGCAAGTAAAATTTTTAACACTACAATGGAAGTGCAACAGACCAGTGTAAAGACACAGAGATCCAATTTAAAAATTTAAAGGGGTGCATCTTTCTTGAGCTTTTTGTGCTCTAAAAAAGGTGTCAATAATGGCCGACATTCATTTAAATTCATGATTTTAATTAAAAAGTTGTGAATATATATATATATATATATATATATAAATTATTTTTACAAGAACTGTCATTTTCGGTACAGAAGGGACAGGAGGGCCCTGCTCGTAGAGCTTACATTCTAAAGTGAGGGGGTGGTGGTACAAAAGGTAATAGACGGGGGGAATGATTTGATGGGGGTGGCTCGGGGACAGTTGTTAGGTGGGTGTGGGATAGGCTTCCCTGAATAAGTGAGTTTTCAGGGGTCTCCTAAAGGTGGACAGATTAGGGGCTGATTGGATATACCGGGGCAGGGAATTCCAGAGGATGGAAGAGGCTCTGGAGAAGTCCTGAAAGTGAGCATGAGAGCAGGTAACAAGGGAGCTAGAGAGCAGGAGGTCCTGGGAGGAGCGGAGGGGACGATTTGGGCGATATCTGCAGATGAGGTTGGTGATGTAGCTGGGGGCAATGTTGTGGATAGCCTTGTATGTTCTGGTTAGCATTTTGAATTTTATACGGTGGGGTAGGGGAAGCCAGTGAAGGGATTGGCAGAGAGGGGAAGAAGTCACGGATCGGTTAGTGAGGTGTATATGTCTAGCAGCAGCATTCATAATAGACTGAAGGAGGGATAGCCTGCGTAAGGGTAGGCCATTAACCACTTGCCGCCCGCCATATAGCAGAATGACGGCGGCAAAGTGGTTTCAATATCCTGGCTGGGCGTCATATGACGTCCGCAGGATATTGAGCCGCTGCGCGCCCCCAGGGGTGCGCATCGCAGCGATCGTTGTTGCATTCTGACACCCCGCAACACCGATCTAGGTAAACAGTCTCTGACGGAGAGAGTCTCTGACGGAGACTCTTTACCACGTGATCAGCCGTGTCCAATCACGGCTGATCACGATGTAAATAGGAAGAGCCGGTGATCGGCTTTTCCTCACTTGCGTCTGACAGACGCAAGTAGAGGAGAGCCGATCAATACAGAAAAAAGTGCAGCGCTGGATATATGCAAAACCCATAAATTGGTGCTAATGAATAAATAAATAATTATTATATATGAACCATGTACATTGGAAATAAATCAAGCACAAATATGTGCACCTATGTAAAAGAGGTGTTTCACCATAGGGATACGTGTGTGGTTAATACCACCATAATGACATATCTAAGTAAAATTCAAAATACAAAACAAAAGTGTCCATAGAAGGTTAAGGATTGAAGTGACTTTGTTGTAGAGATAAATTTGTGACATACGCCCGTCACCTTGTGTAGATTAAAGGCTTACCAGACAGCCTCTGATCAGAGGCATAATAGCATCAACTCGTGGTGTTGTCCTCACAGGGAATGGATCTCTTCCAGGGTGGTAAATGTATGTCAGCAAACGATCTCCATAAGCCTTCAGACAGCAACCCAATGAGGAAAAATCACTCCCAGATATCCGAGGGGAAAGAAAAAAACTCCAGTAGTGTAGAGCGTTTTGACTATCCTTTCGATCGGCTGCTCTCCTGACAGGGGAGGTCTGTGCCGATTGTTTATCAGCACAGCCCCCCCCTCGGATCCTACCCAGGGCCACCAGGGAAGCCGCCCAGGACCACCAGGGAAATCAGCTACAGTGGACCACCAGGTATGCCCCCTAGACCCCCAGGGAAATGCCAATCAGTGCCCAGGCAGCTGCCAATCAGTGCCCAGGCAGCTGCCAATCAGTGCCCAGGCAGCTGCCAATCAGTGCCCAGGCAGCTGCCAATCAGTGCCCAGGCAGCTGCCAATCAGTGCCCAGGCAGCTGCCAATCAGTGCC
The DNA here is from genome assembly GCA_037952835.1 of Lithobates septentrionalis. Lineage (NCBI taxonomy): Eukaryota > Metazoa > Chordata > Amphibia > Anura > Ranidae > Lithobates > Lithobates septentrionalis. The sequence goes on along the minus strand of JBBDGP010002324.1, from coordinate 54,022 downwards.
CACTCCAATGCCTACCACTGCCAGTGTCACCAGGGATGCCCATCAGTGCCACGTATCAGTGCCCATCAGTGCCACCTATCAGTGCCACCTATCAGTGCCCATCAGTGCCACCCATAAGAACCCATCTTTGCAGCCTTTCAGTGCCCAGTGTCGCCTATCAGTGCCACCCAGTGCCCATCGTCAGTGCCACCTCATTGGTGCCACCTTATTAGTGCCTGTCAGTGCCACCTTATCAGTGTCCATCAGTAAAAGAGAAAACTTACTTATTTACAAAATTTTTAAACAGAAACAAAAGCAAAACTTTATTTTTTTCAAAATTTTCGGTCTTTTTTTTTATTTGCTTCGCAAAAAAAAAAAAAACGCAGAAGTGATCAAATACCACCAAAAGAAAGCTTTATTTGTGGGAACAAAATGATACAAATTTAGTTTGGGTACAGTGTAGCATGACCGCGCAATTGTCATTCAAACTGCGACAGCACTGAAAGCTGAAAATTGGTCTGGGCAGGAAGGTGTCTAACTGCCCTGTATTGAAGTGGTTAAGGAGAGAGTTGCAGAAATCAAGTCGGGAAATAATCAAGGAATGAATAAGTTGCTTTGTGTTGTCATTAGTCAGGAAGGGTCGAATTCTGGAGATGTTGCGGAGGTTAAGGGGGCAGGATTTAGCCAGTGATTGGATGTGCGGTCTGAAGGAGAGGTCAGAGTCAAGAATTACACCAGCACCCTGGCACGTGCGGAGGGACCAATGGTTGTGCTGTTGATCTTAATTACTCTTAAGGAGGAAATATAACAAGCTCAGTTTTAGAAAGACTGAGTTTGAGAAAGTGGTGTGACATCCATACCGATATGTCATTCAGTAAGTTTGAGATGTGTGAGGAGATCGAGGGGGTGAGTTGAGGAGTGAGGAGATAGATCTGGGTGTCATTGGCATAGAGGTGGTATTGGAAGCCATGGGAGGTTATCAACTGGCCCAGGGAAGAGGTATAGAGCGAGAATAGGAGAGGTCCAAGGACAGAGCCTAGTTATGGTTTTCTTTGTTAAAAGTCATTTGTTAAAGTTGGATATGACAAAATGTGCCGAAGCGTGGTTACGTGTTAATGCCGGGGGAATGAGTGGTGCTGAGATTGCTATAGGACCGCTACCGGACTGCCTTTTATGCACAATCCTTGTTTAAATGCTTTAAAATGTGAGTGGATACTTTAACAAAAGAATTAAATTTGGTGTTTTAAGTAATACACTATTGGGGGCCTTGGATTTATATAGCGCCAACAGTTTACACAGCGCTTTACAACATTAGAGCAGACAGTACAAGTACAATACAATTCAATACAGGAGGAATCAGAGGGCCCTGCTCGTTAGAACTTACAATCTAGTAGGGAGGGTCAAGTTATACAAAAGGGTAATAGCTGTGGGGGATGAGCTAATGGAGAAAACAGTGCAGTTGTTAGATGGAGGCAGGATAGGCTTCTCTGAAGAGGAAAGTTTTCAAGGATCGCCTAAAAGTGGATAAATTTGGAGACAGTCTGACAGATTGGGGTAGGGAATTCCAGAGGATGGGCAAGGCTCGGGAGAAGTCCTGGAGGCGGATATGGGAGGAGGTGATGAGGGAGCTAGAGAGCAGGAGGTCTTGGGAGGAACGGAGACGGCAATTAGGTTGGTATTTTGAGACTAGGCTAGTGATGTAGCTGGGGGTAGAGTTGTGGATGGCTTTGTAACTTGTTAGTATTTTGAATTTAATTTGTTGGGCGAGTGGTAGCCAATTGAGGGATTGGCACAGAGGGGTAGCAGACACTGAGCGGTTTGTAAGGTGGATGAGTCTGGCAGCCGCATTCATGATGGACTGAAGGGGGGATAGTCTATTTAAAGGTAAGCCAATGAGGAGGGAGTTGCAGTAGTCGAGGCGAGAGATAACCAGGGAGTGAGTCAGGAACTTTGTGGTTTCATTGGTTAGAAAGGGACGTAGTTTAGAGATGTTGCGGAGGTTGAGGCAGCAGGCTTTGGAAAGTGATTGGATGTGGGGCCGAAAGGAGAGTTCAGGGTCCAGGATAACACCTAGCACCCTGACATGTGGGGACGGGTGGATGGTTTTGTCATTGCTCTTCACAGAGAAGTCAGGGGAAGAGGCACGTGGGGGAGGAAATATTATAAGCTCGGTTTTGGACAAGTTGGGTTTGAGGAAGTGGTGTGACATCCATACAGATATGTCGGTTAGTAAGTTAGTGATGCGTGAGGAGACTGATTGAGTGAGTTGAGGGGTGGAAAGATAGATTTGTGTCTCAGCATAGAAATGATATTGAAAGCCGTGAGAGGCTATCAACTGACCCAGGGAAGAGGTGTAGATTGAAAATAAAAGAGGTCCAAGAACAGAACCTTGGGGGACTCCGACAGAGAAGGGAAGAGGAGTGGAGGAAGTAGAATTGTAAGTGACACTGAAGGTGCGTTGGGATAGGTAGGATGAGAGCCACTGAAGAGCACAGTCACGGAGACCGAGGGAGTAAAGTTTTGTTGAGGAGGGGGGGTGGTCAACCGTGTCAAAGGCAGCTGAAAGATCCAGAAGTAGGAGTACAGAATAGTGTCCGTTGGTTTTAGCAGTTAGTAGGTCATTTGTGAGTTTTAAAAGAGCAGTTTCTGTGGAGCGTTGAGGGCGAAATCCAGATTGAAGGAGATCAAGAAGGTTGTTTTTAATGAGGTGGTCACAACAGTTGGTTGTAAACCAGGCGTTCAAGGAGTTTAGAGGAAAAGGGGAGCAAGGAGATGGGCGTAGGTTGTTAAGATTGGTAGGGTCCAAGGAAGGCTTTTTGAGTATGGGGGTGACCAGTGCATGTTTTAGAGCATCGGGGAAGATACCAGAGGTGAGGGAGAGATTGAAGATGTGGGTTAGAGAGTGTAGGATGGGGTCAGAGCGTGACCGTAGCATTTGAGAGGGAATAGGGTCCAGGGGACAGGTGGTTAGGTGGGCGATAGAAAGGAGTTTAGCAACTTCGTCTGTAGTAGCAGATTTGAATAGGGGGAGTGTCAGTTGTACCTGTTGACATGGGGTCTTAGCTGGGGGAGATACCTGTAGAATGGAGATTTCATCACGGATTGTATCAATCTTGTTTTTGAAGTGATTAGCGATTTCCTGGGCAGTGAGTAAGTCAGTGGGTGGAGGCGGTGGAGGACAAAGTAGAGAGTTGAAGGTAGAGAAGAGTTTACGGGGATTGGATGAGAAGGTGTTAATAAGAGCTGTAAAATAGGTTTGCTTGGCAGTGTGGAGGAAAGAATAGTATTTTTGGAGGGCAGATTTGTAATGGTTGAAGTCTTTGAGAGACTTATAGTCTTGTGCCACAGACGCTCAAGAGCGCAACTACGTTTTTTGAGAATTTTAGCGTCATCTTTTTGCCAGGGTTGTAGGGATCGAGGCCTGATTCCGCGTGTAGTGAGGGCAGCGAGCTTGTCCAGGGTAGAGGACAGATTTATTGTAGATGGACGTGGCTTGGTTGGGGCAGGACAGGGGAGAGATTTCCTACTCATGAGAATGGATGGCAATTTGGTCTGGTGAGTTTTATTCTTAAAGTGGTTGTTAAGCCACTTTCACATCTTCATACCATCCCCTCTTTGTTCTAATCCGGTGTGCACCTGTGTGAGTGATTTATAAAAAAAAAAAGCCTACTATAACTCATTTCAGAGCACTTCTCAGTTCTCAGCGATCACACGATGATGATCGGCTGGCTCTCTCCTCTACCAGTCTGATAGATGCAGCGGGCGGGGGCTGAGATTCCCCCGCTGACATCACCCAGGAGGAGAAGAGGAGAGAGAGCCAGCCGATCATGTGATCGCTAAGAAGAGCTCTGAAATAAGGTATAGCAGGCTTTTTTTTATAAATCACTCACAGGATTAACACAGAGGGGATGGTATGAAGATGTGAAAATTATTTGAGCAGCAGGAGTTGCGGGGGCGGGCACTGTCAGGAGCTGACAGGCAGGGAGGGGGAAGAGAGCACAGAGGAGAAAGATAGCAGGCTGCGGATGACGAAGGTACGTAAACTGACTACGGTGTCAGGGCTCAGCAGCCATAATACACCATGGTCATGTTACAAAGAGGAGGGCATAGCCAGGCAGGATCAGCCAGGTATTACAGGTGTTACAAATGACAGCACAAGCACTGCGCTGTATAACATGCTTTAACCACTTAAGAACCGCCTCACGCCGATATACGTCGGCAGAATGGCACGGGCAGGCAAAATCACGTAGATATACGTGATCTGCCTCCCGCGGGTGGGTGGTCCGATAGGACCCCGCCCCTGGTGCCCGAGGCGGTCCTCTTTTGTCCAACGGCGATCAGAGGTGAGGGGGAGGCCATCCGTTCGTGGCCCCCCCCTCGCGATCGCCGCCGGCCAATGAGAACATTCCTTTGCTGCTGTATGCGAAACAGCAGCAAAGGAAATGATGTCATCTCTCCTCGGCTCGGTATTTTCCGTTCCGGCGACAAGGCTTGAAGACTGGAATGTGAGTGAAAACACACTACACACACACAGTAGAACATGCCAGGCACACAAAACAACCCCGATCCCCCCCCAATCACCCCCCCCCCCCTGTCACAAACTGACACCAAGCAGTTTTTTTTTTTTTTTCTGATTACTGCATGGTGTCAGTTTGTGACAGTTACTGTGGTGGGACAGTTACTGTTAGCCCCCCTTTAGGTCTAGGGTACCCCCCTAACAAAATTTTAACCCCTTGATCACCCCCCCGTCACCAGTGTCACTAAGCGATCATTTTTCTGATCGCTGTATTAGTGTCGCTGGTGACGCTAGTTAGGGAAGTAAATATTTAGGTTCGCCGTCAGCGTTTTATAGCGACAGGGACCCCCATATACTACCTAATAAATGTTTTAACCCCTTGATTGCCCCCTAGTTAACCCTTTCACCACTGATCACCGTATAACTGTTACGGGTGACGCTGGTTAGTTCGTTTATTTTTTATAGTGTCAGGGCACCCGCCGTTTATTACCGAATAAAGGTTTAGCCCCCCGATCGCCCGGCGGTGATATGCGTCGCCCAAGGGAGCGTCAGATTAGCGCCAGTACCGCTAACACCCACGCACGCAGCATACGCCTCCCTTAGTGGTATAGTATCTGAACGGATCAATATTTGATCAGATCTATACTAGCGTCCCCAGCAGTTTAGGGTTCCCAAAAACGCAGCGTTAGCGGGATCAGCCCAGATACCTGCTAGCACCTGCGTTTTGCCCCTCCGCCCGGCCCAGCCCACCCAAGTGCAGTATCGATCGATCACTGTCACTTACAAAACACTAAACGCATAACTGCAGCATTCGCAGAGTCAGGCCTGATCCCTGCGATCACCAACAGTTTTTTTGGTAGCATTTTGGTGAGCTGGCAAGCACTAGCCCCAAGCAGTGTCAGGTTAGCGCCAGTACCGTTAACACCCACGCACGCACCGTACACCTCCCTTAGTGGTATAGTATCTGATCGGATCAATATCTGGTCCGATCAGATCTATACTAGCGTCCCCAGCAGTTTAGGGTTCCCAAAAACGCAGTGTTAGTGGGATCAGCCCAGATACCTGCTAGCACCTGCGTTTTGCCCCTCCGCCCGGCCCGGCCCAGCCCATCCAAGTGCAGTATCGATCGACCACTGACACTTACAAAACACTAAACGCATAACTGCAGCGTTCGCAGAGTCAGGCCTGATCCCTGCGATCGCTAAGTTTTTTTTTGGTAGCGTTTTGGTGAACTGGCAAGCACCAGCGGCCTAGTACACCCCGGTCGTAGTCAAACCAGCACTGCAGTAACACTTTGCATTGGTGAATGTTTTGAACGCTACCATTCACTAGTTGAGTATTAGCGTAGGGTACAGCATTGCACAGACTAGGACACACTTTCACAGGGTCTCCCAAGATGCCATCGCATTTTGAGAGACCCGAACCTGGAACTGGTTACAGTTATAAAAGTTAGTTACAAAAAAGTGTAAAAAAAAAAAAAAAAAAAGTTGTCGTTTTATTGTTCTCTCTCTCTATTGTTCTGCTCTTTTTTACTGTATTCTATTCTGCAATGTTTTATTGTTATTATGTTTTATCATGTTTGCTTTTCAGGTATGCAATTTTTTTATACTTTACTGTTTACTGTGTTTTATTGTTAACCATTTTTTTGTCTTCAGGTACGCCATTCACGGCTTTGAGTGGTTATACCAGAATGATGCCTGCAGGTTTAGGTATCATCTTGGTATCATTCTTTTCAGCCAGCGGTCGGCTTTCATGTAAAAGCAATCCTAGTGGCTAATTAGCCTCTAGACTGCATTTACAAGCCGTGGGAGGGAATGCCCCCCTCCCACCGTCTTCCGTGTTTTTCTCTGGCTCTCCTGTCTCAACAGGGAACCTGAGAATGCAGCCGGTGATTCAGCCAGCTGACTATAGAGCTGATCAGAGACCAGAGTGGCTCCAAACATCTCTATGGCCTAAGAAACCGGAAGCTACGAGCATTTCATGACTTAGATTTCGCCGGATGTAAACAGCGCCATTGGGAAATTGGGAAAGCATTTTATCACACCGATCTTGGTGTGGTCAGATGCTTTGAGGGCAGAGGAGAGATCTAGGGTCTAATAGACCCCAATTTTTTCAAAAAAAGAGTACCTGTCACTACCTATTGCTATCATAGGGGATAGTTACATTCCCCGAGATAACAATTAAAATGATTTAAAAAAAAAAAAAAAAAAAAAAAATGAAAGGAACAGTTTAAAAATAAGATAAAAAAGCAAAAAAATAATAAAGAAAAAAAAGGCACCCCTGTCGCCCCCTGCTCTCGCGCTAAGGCGAACGCAAGCGGCGGTCTGTCGTAAAACGTAAACAGCAATTGCACAATGCATGTGAGGTATCACCGCGAAGGTCAGATCGAGGGCAGTAATTTTAGCAGTAGACCTCCTCTGTAAATCTAAAGTGGTAACCTGTAAAGGCTTTTAAAGGCTTTTAAAAATGTATTTATTTTGTTGCCACTGCACGTTTGTGCGCAATTGTAAAGCATGTCATGTTTGGTATCCATGTACTCGGCCTAAGATCATCTTTTTTATTTCATCAAACATTTGGGCAATATAGTGTGTTTTAGTGCATTAAAATTTAAAAAAGTGTGTTTTTTCCCCAAAAAATGCGTTTGAAAAATCGCTGCGCAAATACTGTGTGAAAAAAGAAAAAAATGAAACACCCACCATTTTAATCTGTAGGGCATTTGCTTTAAAAAAATATATAATGTTTGGGGGTTCAAAGTAATTTTCTTGCAAAAAAAAAAAAAAAACTTTCATGTAAACAAAAAGTGTCAGAAAGGGCTTTGTCTTCAAGTGGTTAGAAGAGTGGGTGATGTGTGACATAAGCTTCTAAATGTTGTGCATAAAATGCCAGGACAGTTCAAAACCCCCCCAAATGACCCCATTTTGGAAATTAGACACCCCAAGCTATTTGCTGAGAGTCATGTCGAGTCCATGGATAATTTTATATTGTGACACAAGTTGCGGGAAAGAGACAAATTTTTTTTTTTGCACAAAGTTGTCACTAAATGATATATTGCTCAAACATGCCATGGGAATATGTGAAATTACACCCCAAAATACATTCTGTTGCTTCTCCTGAGTACGGGGATACCACATGTGAGACTTTTTGGGAGCCTAGCCGCGTACGGGACCCCGAAAACCAAGCACCGCCTTCAGGCTTTCTAAGGGCGTGAATTTTTGATTTCACTCTTCACTGCCTATCACAGTTTCGGAGGCCATGGAATGCCCAGGTGGCACAAAACCCCCCCAAAATGACCCCATTTTGGAAAGTAGACACCCAAAGCTATTTGCTGAGAGGTATAGTGAGTATTTTGCAGACCTCCCTTTTTGTCACAAAGTTTTGAAAATTGAAAAAAGAAAAAAAAATAAAAATGTTTTTTCTTGTCTTTTTTCATTTTCAAAAACAAATGAGAGCTGCAAAATACTCATCATGCCTCTCATCAAATAGCTTGGGGTGTCTACTTTCCAAAATGGGGTCATTTGGGGGGGTTTTGTGCCACCTGGGCATTCCATGGCCTCCGAAACTGTGATAGGCAGTGAAGAGTGAAATCAAAAATTTACACCCTTAGAAATCCTGAAGGCGGTGATTGGTTTTCGGGGCCCCGTACGCGGCTAGGCTCCCAAAAAGTCCCACACATGTGGTATCCCCATACTCAGGAGAAGCAGCTGAATGTATTTTGGGGTGCAATTCCACATGGGCCCAAGGCCTGTGTGAGCAATATATCATTTAGTGACAACTTTTTGTAAATATTTATTTTTTTTTGTCATTATTCAATCACTTGGGACAAAAAAAATAAATATTCAATGGGTTCAACATGCCTCTCAGCAATTTCCTTGGGGTGTCTACTTTCCAAAATGGGGTCATTTGGGGGGGTTTTGTACTGCCCTGCCATTTTAGCACCTCAAGAAATGACATAGGCAGTCATAAACTAAAAGCTGTGTAAATTCCAGAAAATGTACCCTAGTTTGTAGACGCTATAACTTTTGCGCAAACCAATAAATATACGCTTATTGACATTTTTTTTACCAAAGACATGTGGCCGAATACATTTTGGCCTAAATGTATGACTAAAATTGAGTTTATTGGATTTTTTTTTATAACAAAGTAGAAAATATCAATTTTTTTCAAAATTTTCGGTCTTTTTCCGTTTATAGCGCAAAAAATAAAAACAGCAGAGGTGATCAAATACCATCAAAAGAAAGCTCTATTTGTGGGAAGAAAAGGACGCAAATTTCATTTGGGTACAGCATTGCATGACCGCGCAATTAGCAGTTAAAGCGACGCAGTGCCAAATTGGAAAAAGACCTCTGGTCCTTAGGTAGCATAATGGTCGGGGCTCAAGTGGTTAAAGGAACAGGATCTTTATTTTTTTGGGGGTTAAACGCTTTCAGGGAGAAGGGCACATATCACTTTGGTGGTGTTTAAAAGATTTCACACTGGTGTGCGACACCTATATGGACTTTTACGGCTTGGACTTATTTGTTGTATATATTTTCTTATTATCCAGATTTTTGTATGATTAGATTTTTTCACAACTAAGATTTGTCTGCCCTACTGTGGATTATTATTAGTATGCTACTGATGATTTTTTCACCTTTTGGTATGTGGTTTATATAGTAAGTAGCGGCACAATTATCACTATTTTTTTATCACGTTCTGCGCGTGGTGAAAAACATTCAATTATTGTCTGATCCTGTTACAGTATGCTCAATGCAAAAAATATATACAGAAGCACTATCTGTTCAAAAGAGTATTATTAATAAGTTGTGTATTAGCTGCTGGCCAGGCCCAATACTAAAGTGAAACTCCATTCAATGTTTTTTGTTCTTTGTTTTTTAGTGAGAAATGGTTGGAACCTCATGGTTTTTTTTCGAGATTTCCTCTTCCCCTTTCTGTCTTGGTGACTATCACCAGGAAAGAAGCGAAGGGTTATAACATCTATGAAGTCTTTTATTGCATTAGAGCAGAAATTGACAGTAATACAAAGAACTGTCACCTTAATCAAAGGTGAGGGGAAATCTTGACAGACACCTTGTAAAGTTACAACTCTCTAAAAGTAGGACGGAAAAATCTCCCTAATGGGCCCACACGGGAAAAAAGTAAACCATAGTAACCAGTCAGAATTAATACTCTTAAAAATCTGTGGCCATTTTCTTAATAATAGGAGGATTTGTGGCCATTTGTATTTTTTTTTAATTTGCTTTACTGAGTAACTGTATGTCTGCAAAGCCCCTCTTCCTGAAGCATCTATAAGCAGTCTTTTTCAACTGGGGTGCCTTGGCAAAATGCCCAGAAATTGTATACAAGCCAGCGGGTGGATGAAGCCTGCTTTTTAGTTACACAAAGCCACAGGTTTTCATTGTGCACCATTACAACCCTCTAGCCTCCAGCATCCTAACAACCAATGACATCAGTTGATGAAGAGGATGTCGGCGTCTGCACAGCATTCTTGTTTGATTCTCCCCTGCCCCTCTCCATCAGCACTGGGGTCACATTAGCTCAGTGATGGAGAAATACAGATAAAGAAGACAATCTTTGGAACACTAGTCAGTACCAGTGTGCAAAAGTGTATTTGATTTGGAAGAATAAATCACCTCTAATGTTGGGTGTCTTACGTGTATGGATGTTTATGCATTATGTAAAACTATTAGATTAGCTTTTTACATTTTAGAATGGGGTGCCTCGAGAGTGCCCACCATTTTAAAGGGTGCCTTGAGATTGTCCATAATTTTAAAGGGTGCCTTGACTGAAAAAAGGTTGAGAAACCCCGATCTATAGAATTATCTACAGAAAAAGTTCAAGATTTGGTAAAGGTTGACGCCTTCATACAATGATTAGGTAGTACAACATACTGGTGCATCAAAGGAAAAACAAAATGAAAACCGGCTGAATGATTTGACTCAGGGGTTTGCAAAAACTCTTGTTGCCGTTAACAGCCTTACATTAGCTCACATGCACTGAATTGGGTATGGCGAGAAAGATAACTTTAGGCTAAAAAACACAACGTTTGTATTAATACAGCCTTTGTTGGCTCAAAGTCAAAAGGTCAGTTTGCCATCTATACCTAAAATTACTTTTTCTAATATGCAGTTAGGGCTCATTCACACCATTTTGCACACAAAATCTGGTGCATGTTCTGTACGGGAGGTGCGAGGCAGTTAAGCTTTTGGGCCAACTGTGCCCTTGCCGGGACGTGCTTTTTAGGTGCAGAAAAGCACAAGTCGAGCATGCATGTTTTTACTTTTACTAAAGAACTTATACGTGAACATGAAACATATACACGACTTTTATAGTGGAGCCACTACAGGACACCTTGATGCGCAGATAGACCATGACTAAGCACGAGCGGTAGGTTGAGCAACAGTTACCCAAGCTCAACCGGTTTGAAATTAAGTGAATAACTTGGCAATATTTTGCCTGTTGGCCCTCCTCGACTCCCAGCTGAGGTTAGTACACAAATGTGTCATTTTGCAGTGATAGCACTACCCCTAAATAGTGACAGAATCTCACCTGCTTCTATTTGTACACAAATAGGTCGGCAGGGATCCATAACTCCACTTCCAAACTGCTGCTCCAAATCCCCTAGGAGGTTGGAGCGGGTACTTGTCAAAACTAGGTACTCACACCCACAAACCTCCCAAAGTGGAAGAGGCGGGGGGAAGGAGAAGATAAAGTTCCACTAAGTATTTTTAACCATTTAATATTTATTTTCCAGAAAACGTGTTTTTATTCAGACTGTTCAAACCGCAAATCAAGGACTGCTTCAAAGTAATCCCGAGTGCTAGCTACTAGTACAGACAGTTCATGATTTCTCTAACATTACTTGAAAAGCTAATGTAGCAAAGAGGTATTAAAAGTGGAAATTACCAGGTCTTTAACCACTTCAAAACCAGCCTCGTTTTGGATTGTAGGTGTTTACAAGTTTAAAACAGGTTTTTTTGCTAGAAAATTACTTAGAACCCCCAAACATTATATATTGTTTTTTTTCTAACACCCTAGAGAATAAAATAGCGGTCCTTGCAATACTTTTTTTTGCACCGTATTTGCGCAGCGGTCTTCTAAGCGCACTTTTTTTGGAAAAAATTCACTTTTTTGAAAAAAAAAATAAGACAACAGTAAAGTTAGCCCAATTTTTTTTATATTGTGAAATATAATGTTACGCCAAGTAAATTGATACCCATCATGTCACGCTTTAAAATTGCGCCCGCTCGTGGAATGGCGTCAAACTTTTACCCTTAAAAATCTCCATAGGCGACGTTTAAAAAATTCTACAGATTGCATGTTTTGTGTTACAGAGGAGGTCTAGGGCTAGAATTATTGCTCTCACTCTACCGGTCGCGGCGATACCTCACATGTGTGGTTTGACCACCGTTTTCATATGCGGGCGCTACTCACGTATGCGTTCGCTTCTGCGCGCGAGAGTTTGTCGGGACAGGGCGCTTTAAAAAATTTTTTTTTTTTATTATTTATTTTACTTTTTTTTATTTATTTTTTCACTGTTTTTAAAAAAAAAAAAAAATTGGATCACTTTTATTCCTATTACAAGGAATGTAAACATCCCTTGTAATAGAAAAAAGCATGACAGGTCCTCTTAAATATGAGATCTGAGGTCAAAAAGTCCTCAGATCTCATATTTAGACTAAAATGCAAAAAAAAATAAAAATAAAAAAAAGTCGTTTAAAAAAAATGACACAAAAAAAATTGTGCCTTTAAGAGAAGTGGGCGGAGCCGTCGTAATGACGTCGCTCCGGCCGTCACATGGTATAGAGACGGGTGGGGGCCATCTTGGCCTCACTCATCTCTATACCGAAGCACTGACAGGACCCGATCTCCTCCGCCGCTACCGACGGTTCCGGTAAGCGGCGGAGGGTGCGGGAGAGCGGCGGTGGCACCTCTCCCGCCGCCGATAACGGTGATCTCGCGGCGAACCCGCCGCAGAGACCACCATTATCATGTACAGAACCGGCTGCCCTAAAGATGGATACCTCGGTTGTGGCAGCAGCTGCTGCCGTTACCGAGATATCCATCTTTAAAAAAAGGACGTCAATATACAGTGGGCGGTCCGGAGGTGGTTAAAAAAGTAAAAAAAAATTATAATATATAATATATATATATATATATATATATATATATATATATATATATATATATATATATATATATATATATATATATATATATATATATATATAAATTATTACAACAAAATTAAAATTAAAAAAAAAAAAGTCTTACCTTTTTTAACTTGGGTAATTTTGGAAGATTTGAAACGGACATCAACATAACATTTATAAGGCTAAGGAACTCTAGATTGACAAACTCTGCCGTTAGACCCTCGATTTTGCCTTCTTTTGCCCTGCAGTTGTCCAAAACTAGTTCCCGTACCTGTGTAGAAGCAGTGACAAGCCTTTAAAATCGGGAGAAAAATAATTTAGAAGTCTTAGAAAGTCAATATTGAACAAAATATAATAGGAAACTCATTACAATAATCAAATTCCAACATTTTTCTCTGGGAAAAAAAGCCAAAATATAGCGGTTGTGTTTTTTTCTCTTTTTTAAAGTTACAGATGAAGCATACTACAGAAAATCCAGAATGTAAAAATGTGAAATATGAACAGTAACATAAGTGACATGCAAAGAACAAACCAAAGAAAAAAGGAAAAATAAAGCATATGGAGAAACACTGGCAACAGCATTCCCCAGAAGTGGGGGGAGGGGGAATGAAGACTATAAAAATAAGAACTGTACTTTTACTAAGCTAGTTTTCAGAGAAATGCCAGAATTGATGTGAATTTGTCAAGTAATCTTAGTGATAACATACCAGCATACTGCTATCATGTCTGCAGTGACTGTTTAGCCATTATTCACTGGTTATTTTATCTAATATAGGACTAAAAACTTACATTTGAACTGCAGACAGGCATCCAAAATACCATTTAAAGTGATACTAAAGTCTTGTTTTTCTTTCGTAAAAATAAAACAAACGTGTTATACTTACCTGTTCTGTGCAGTGGTTTTGCACCGAGCCCCGATCCTCCTCTTCTCGGGTCCCTGTACGGTGCTCCTGACCCCTCCCTCCCGATGCAGCAAGCAGCTTGCTATGGGGGCACCCCTCCCTCCCGATGCAGCAAGCAGCTTGCTATGGGGGCAACCAAGTTGCAGCTCCCTGTGTCCATTCAGACACAGAACTGTGGCCTGTCCCCCTCTCTCCTCATTGGCTCACTGGCATTGCGCTGCTGTCTTAGCCAAGGAGGAGGGGAGTCTCGGACAGCCATGTCTCTCGTGCAACATCGCTGGATCTAGATCAGTGGTTCTCAACTCATGTCCTCAGGACCAACCCACAGGCTAGATTTTAACCACTTCTGGACCGACGCACGACGATTTATGTCCTTACTTTGTAGGGGGATATCGTTATGGCAGCAGCTAGCTGCCATAACTCCGGTATCCTCTTCTTCAGCCGGTGGTCCGGTTTCCGATAAGAGTGGTCTCTTTGGCGGATTCGCTGCAAGATCACTTTTATCGGCAGCGGGAGAGGGCCCCCCTCCCGCCACGCTCTGGTGCCCTCCGCCGCTTACCGAAGCCGCCGGCAACAGCGGAGGCAATCGGATCTTCACCCTTGCCAGGCATGGAGACGAGTGAGGGGAAGATGGCCCTCACCTGTCTCCATAACAATGCAGGGAGCGTAAGCGACGTCAAAACGTCACTTCTGCCCATAGCTCTTAAAAGGGCCTTTTTTTTTTTTTTAAATGACTTTTTTTTATTTTTATTGCATTTAAGTACAAATATGAGATTTAAGGAGGTCCTGTCATGTTTTTTTTCTATTACAAGGGATGTTTACATTCCTTGTAATAGGAATAAAAGTGACAATTTTTTTTTTTTTTTTTTTTAATTTAAACAGTGTAAAAAATAAATAAATAAATAAATAAAAAAAGGGTAAAAGGCCGCGATCTTTTGGGTGGAACTCCACTTTAAGTGGTTAAGTATTACCTTGAGGAGATGCAGACTAGAATACTGCAATCACTGAGCAGCAAATGAGATCACCTGTAATGTATTTAAATTATCTTGCAAACCTGGCCTGTTAGTGGGTCCTGAGGACAGTGAGTTGAGAACCACTGCTCTAGATGGACCTCAGGTAATTATTAGGGAGGGGTGAGGGGGGCTGATGCACACAGGTTTTTATCTTACTGCATAGAATGCTTCAGTCTTTACAACCACTTTAACCACTTGTCGACCAGCCGCCATTATACTGCGTCAGGTCGGCTCATTCTGGTATGTCGGCTCCTGTAAAAGCTATAGCGGGAGTGCTGCACGGGGTGGGGACCACGGTGGGCACAGGGTGGCGGGGCCGATGTGCGATCACTCAGAGCCAGAATGGGGATCTGTCAATGTAAAACAAACCGATCCCAGTTCTGACAAGGGAGTAGAGAGGGATCTGCTGTTCCTAGTTATTAGGAACAGCGATCTCTCTGTACTCCCAGTCAGTCACCTCCCCCCCAGTTAGAAACACCTCCCAGGGAGCACATTTAACCCCTTGATCACCTCTAGTGTTAACCCCTTCTCTGCCAGTGTCAATTATACAGTAATCAGTGCATTTTTATAGCACTGATCGCTGTATGAGTCACTGGTCCAAAAAAAGTGAGAAAAGTGTCTGATCTGTCTACCGCAATCCCACTAACAATCGCTGATCACCACAATTACTAGTAAAAAAATAAAAAAAAATCCACCCCCTATATTGTGGACGCTATAACTTTTGCACAAACCAATATACACTTATTGCGAATTTTTTTTTTTTAAGAAAAATATGTAAAAGAATACATATTGGCCTAAACTAATGAAGAAATTTGTTTCTTTTTTTTTTTTTTTTTTTTTTTGGATATTATAACAAAGTAAAAAATATTGGTTTTTCTTTTCAAAATGGTCGGTTTATAGCACAAAAAAAAAATCAAAAACCGCAGAGGTGATCAAATACCACCAAAAGAAAGCTCTATTTGTGGGAAAAAAAAAAGGACATCAATTTTGTTTGGGTACAGCATCGCACAAGGGGGCTGACATGTTCCCTTGGCGTTTCTTCTGGGTTCGTGACCTCTGGCACAGTGAGTGGCCGGAGCTACGATGACGTCACTACCGTGCATGTACGTGGGAGCTCTCCATTTCAGCAAGAAGCTCTGAAGTTTCGGCACGATATGCCAGAACTTCAGAGCGCATGCACCGCTGATGTCAGCGGGTGCATGCAGGGTGAATGTCTCCTAGGAGATATTCATTTTACCTACAGGTAAGTCTTATTATAGGCTTACCCGTAGGTAAAAATCACCAAGAGGGGTATACAACTGCTTTAAGCGAATGCTAACCTCAGGCATGAAATATTAACAAAGCATATCCCTCTGTTGTGTGGATTTGTCTCAATCCAGAACACCAAGTGTTATTTTTGTCTACTGCCTTGTTCCTCCGCTATCAGCATGAATCAATTCTGACAAGTTTTCCTGACACCAAAAGCTAAAAAAGTGACAGGGGAGGGAGCACCAGCACACAGCCTGTGATTGACAGCCTCAGCTATGTTCCCGTGTGCTGTGTAAAGGGGATGTGTCCCTTCCCGCCAATCAGCTCTCACTGAGCTCTGCAGAGTATACCATCTGCGCCCCACCCTCTGCTTTCTGGAAGCGCACATAAGCTGTGCAAGACCCTTTTCACACTGAGCCACCCCAGGCGTCAGCGGTAAAGCGACGCTATTTTTAGCACCGCTTTACCGGTGTTTTAGCGGCGCTATTCGGCCGCTAGCGGGGCGGGTTTTAACCTCCCGCTAGCGGCCGAAAAGGGGTTAAATCCGCCCGCAAAGCACTGCTGCAGCAGAGCTTTGCCGGCAGTATCACGGCGCTGCCCCATTGTTTTCAATGGGAAGGAGCGGTGTATTCACCGCTCCTCCATTGCTGCAAAGAAGTTGCTGGCAGGACTTTTTGTGACGCCCTGCCAGCGCAGCGCCCCAGTGTAAAAGCACTCGGGCTTTCACACTAAGTTTGCAGCTGAGGCTTTTTTCAGGCGCTATGCAGGCACAATTTTTAGCGCTGTAGCGCCTGAAAAACGCCTCCAGTGTGAAAGGGGTCTTAATTCTGCACTTTGAAAGGCTGTAAAGAAGTGAGGACTGTAGATAAATAGTTACAACATATGTAGGAGAATTTGTTTCATCTTTGTAATTCACTTGAGGCCGGTCACTTCATTGGAGTATATACAACCACTTTAATCTCACAAGGAGAGCCAAAACTAGGCCGCTTATTAATGGTCCAAAGTTCCTGTGAATTTAAAGCAATGGATCCTGTAGGTAGCCTCCCTGGCGGTATGATGTCAGATTTTTGCATCTCAAAGAGGTACAATTGCATAGAAATTTGGCGTTTTACATTGTAGGCCTTGAATTCTTAGGAACACCACACTTAAATCTGTCCAAACAAGAATCTAGTAGACATCCCGGGTATCAAAGTTTGAAACACGAAATCAAAAATATTATAAAAAATAACTATAAACAGTTCTAAAAAGAAAATAATAATAATATGAATTTCCCCACAAATCACTAGCGCTCAATTCTGCAAGTGTCCTAATTTACCATCACTGTTTTCTAGTTGCTAAAACTGCTTTTGACGTAAAGGGATGCTTTTTGGACAAGGCCAAGGACAAACTCAAGTTTCCAGGCAGAAAGAATATATATATATATATATATATATATAGATAGATAGATAGATAGAGAGAGGCAGGGCACTGGACAAAAGGGATGTGAAATGATTTGATGCAGTAATGTAATCTGTAAGATTACAGTGTACTGTTATGTTTTTTGTACTTTTTGAATTTGCAGCCAGGCTCTGCCGCCATGTGTCGCGACGCTCGCAGGGAACGGAGCCTGGAACACAGAGCATCGGGTGGAGGATAAAGCGGAGGACACAGAAGTTTCACACTCTATAGCTTAACCCCTTCCTATCCAGAATTTGTATATGAATATTCCCCAGTACAATATGCCAAGGAACTGTTTAAAAATGTGCTCTCTTTTAGGGGCATCAGGCTAACACTTTTTTTTAGCTGATAAGCTCTCAGGCCTAACTCTCCAGCTCTGGACCTCATTAATGATTACAAAACAAATCAGAATAGTTCCCAACCAGGGTGGATAAAAATCAATGATTTAAAAAAAAAAAAAAAAAAAATTATAATAAGATTTTGTTTATTGTCAAAATGTATTTTAATAAAATGCTAAAGATAGTTTTTCTATTGAAGATACATCGGTGACCGGAAG
This sequence comes from Lithobates septentrionalis, assembly GCA_037952835.1. NCBI lineage: Eukaryota > Metazoa > Chordata > Amphibia > Anura > Ranidae > Lithobates > Lithobates septentrionalis. The sequence goes on along the minus strand of JBBDGP010002324.1, from coordinate 36,221 downwards.
TGGGTGTGGAAGGAGTGGAAGGAGTGTGGAGTGGAGCGAGTAGCTGGTTGCAAGCCTCGCTGCCCCACTGTCTATCGGCCGTTATCGGTTGGAGTGTGCTCAGCTGACTGCACCTCTAGGCGGCCGGTGTCTGGGCCTGGGACCTGGAGCGGCCGCTGCAGCAGGAGAGGAAGACGGTGGAGTTGCTGTTGGTCACCGGAGTATACTAGCTGCACTGTAGCACGCCCACTGAAGCCGCGGCAACTACTGTGCCTGTGCGCCGGGGAGCCGGTGGGGCAGCCTCAACACTCAGTCACGGAGCGGTGAGCGAGGAGAGGAAGTGGATGGCTGGAATATGTAGATCGGGAGACCGGTGGTGAGCCTATGCTAACATATCTGTGCCACATCCAGGAGGCCGGTAAGAAGTTGAATGCTGGGTCCTGGGACTTTGGGGATCAGAGCAGGCGAGTGGGACCTGGAAAGAAAGCTGTAACCCCCTAAACGTATTACAGCCTATTGTGTTTGGCTAAAGTCAGGGTCACTACCCTATGGTTCATTAGCCCAACAGGGGGAAGGAGAAGTGACTGGGCAGATGTGACCTATCTGATTATATTTTTTTTTCTTTTTTCTCTCTGAACTGTTGAATATGCATATTGGTTGAGTGGAGGCTGCAGGGGTGTTAACAGAGCCTTGTATTAAAGAGACAGTACCTACCTGTGTGATCCCAGTCAGCCTCTTTTGCGGTTTCCTGGTCCCCCCTGTGTCCCGTTTGTCCTCCACTGGTGGCGTTGGGTATCCAGGTATAGAAAGGTAACAACGGCAATGTCAAGAAGGAGAGGGGAGGAGCCAGCTAATATGGAGAATTTAGGACCCCAGTCGTTACGATCTGCAAAAGAGAAGGGGAGCCAGGCAGCAGCAGCTGCAGCAAAATTGGAGAGGTTTGCACACACTCCTGAACAGACCCCCATTAAGAATGGGCAAGCTCCGCAACTCAAGACCACCGGGGATAGGAAAAGTCTTGGACAGGCATCTTCAACCCCAGCTGGAGCAGGGCATAAAAGTTCAAGTTCAAGTGTTAATAAAGGCTCAGGGCCAGGGGAAAAAGCCCATGTACCACCACCAGCAATGGCCTCTATTACAGAGGTAGAACCAACCCTGAGGGAAATTTTGCATGCGATTAATTCTTGCAAAGCATCAGTGGAGGGGTTAAGCGACCAAATTAAAGAGATTAAGGATGAACTATTACTAATAAAACAGGAACTGCAAAAGGCAGTAGACAGAATAACTGGTCTGGAGGGAAGAGTGAGCCAAGTGGAGGATGATGTTTTTCCCCTACAGCACGATGTTAAATCTATGAAGGAACAACTGGGTAGAATTAATGAAAAAATGGATGAAATGGAAAATCGCCTGAGAAGGGATAACATAAGAATAGTGGGTCTCCCAGAGAGATGTGAAGGGCAGAACATCATTGCTTTTTTGGAAGGATGGTTCACAGAAGTATTTGGAAGAGATGCATTTTCCCCACAGTTTGCAATTGAGAGAGCCCATCGGGTCCCTTTCAGGGCTCCGCCCCCTGGAGGACGCCCCAGGTCCTTGTTGTTGAAATTTCTGAACCACTGTGACAAGATAACTTTAATGCGCAAAGCCAGGGAGAAGAGGCTTATTCTGTATAACGGTGCAAGGGTTTCATTTTTTGCGGACTTTTCACCGGAGCTGCAGAGACGCAGGGAAGGTTTTGTGGAGGTCAAGCGTACCCTACAAAAATTTGATGTCAAGTACGCTCTACTATACCCAGCCAGGCTACGGGTTGAGGCATTGGGGGAGGTTCTTTTCTTTGACTCTCCGGGGGGGGTAACCCACTGGTATGAAGAAAATAAACAGAGACTGGCACCCAAAGGAAAGAACCAAGAGTGTTAAGATGCTTGACCACAGGATAAGAAGATCTGGACTGTGGGAATGTGAACTTGGTATAGAGAGGGAGAATGATGGTGTATGGTAGATTAGGAATAGGGGAGCAGGAGGTTATTATATTTAAAATTTTGCACATGTGGATATTAATGGTACAGGGAGGGAGGGGAGTGGTAGGAATGTTAGGAAGGGACACTTTGGAAGGAATATATGAGGTGGTCACGAATAGAGCCCCAGGGGCTAACCTGGTAAGGTGGGGGAGGGGGGGAGGGGGGGGAAGGGGTTGGGGGAGAGGGGGGGTAGGGGTAGCAGGGATTGGGGGGGTGGGGTGAGGGGGATAGGTGGGGGGGATTGGGTGGGGGGGGTGATGGAGGGGGAGAAGGGCTGTAAAATTATAGTAGGAATTAATATGCACATAGCACCTGGGGGGGTAATTAAGGGGAAGGGGGGGAGGGGGGATGTAGGATTAAGCACATGGGTGGTAAAGGTAAACAATATGAAAAAGCAGAGTTTTAGAAGGATCACCGAAATGGAATATAATAGTAAAGAAGTTCTATGGGTTACAAGCACAAAGTACAGGGGGTAATTAAGGGAACCCCCCTTTTTCCTTTTTTTTTTGTTTGTTCTCCCTTTTTTTTTCACTACTTCTACACGTAACACACAATATGGTAGTAACAGAGGATTTTCACCTTAGCTATTCTTTTTTTTATTTCTTTTCTCTTGGTTTTTTTTGGGGAGGTATAGTGGGTAAGAGGAACTTATTCTCCGGCATAAAACAATGTACCAAGTCTAAGGCACCCACTTTTTTGGCTTCTTGGAGGCCAGCTCTACCTTGCGGCCTGTTTGATGCAGTCTAGGGTTCTTAAAATAGGTTCTTGGAACGTATGGGGGATGGGGAACCCAGACAAAAGGGCTGCTGCTCTTCCGCTACTGGAGTTAAGGGGGGTCGGCAGGGTCTGCCTACGGGAGACACACCTGATAAAGGATATGTTGAAATGTCTCCCAAGCAGGAGGTTTCAAGCCCAATAACACTCGGTTTACACTTCTTATTTTAGAGGTGTGAGCATAGTGGTGACAAGAAGTGTGATGCTCTCTCGTAGGCAAACCAAGATAGATAGTTTGGGTCATTATGTTTTTTTTTTTCTTTTTCTGTACTGCTTTATTTGTTTTAGCTGCCTCATAGGCCTTGGAATTAAGATGGGTAAGAAGGATTTATTATCTGGTATAGGGCAATATACTGGGCCTAAAGCTAGAGTGTCCATTTTCTTTGGATTTAGTACAATTGGTTTTCCGGGCGCCAAAGTCTCTCTGTGGTGTGTGTGATGCAGTCCAAGGTTCTTAAAATAGGATCTTGGAACATTCGGGGGATGGGGAATCCAAATAAGAGGTCTGCCATTTTTTCGTTGCTGGAGATAAGGGGGGTGGGGTTGATCTGCCTACAGGAGACCCACCTGACAAAGGACACGTTGAAATACCTCCCAAATAGGAGGTTTCAGGCCCAGTACCATTCGGTTTACTCTTCCTATTCTAGGGGGGTGAGCATAATGGTGTTAAGAGGCGTGATATTCTCCTGTAGGCAGGCAAGGGTAGACAGCAAGGGCCGTTATATTTTCTTACATTGCTCAATTGAAGATAGAATGTATGTTATAGCCAACATCTACATTCCCCCACCCTTCAAACTGGAGGTATTGTACAGCTTAATGGAGTTTATGCTGGATAAAACAGGCACCCCAGTAATAGTAGTGGGGGATTTTAATGAGGTGATAAATAGAGGCTTGGATAGATTCCCACCGAGACCCCAAATGAACAACGTAGCAGAGGGTAGGCTGGGTCAGTTCCTGGAAGAAGCAGGCTTGATGGACGTATGGAGGGTCCGGAATCCTGGAGTAAGGCAATATTCCTGCTTCTCGGCCTCCCATTCCACCCTATCCAGAATAGACATGACCCTGGGCAACGCGGAAGCGGTACCAATGATAAAGGAGGTATTATATTTTCCGAGAGGGGTCTCAGACCACTCCTTGATGGTGACCTCAGTGGGTATAGGGGGCAGGGAGGCTAGGGGATCTTGGAAACTAAGTCCATATTGGTTGGAGTTAATGGGGGATCCAGAGAGGATAATAATAAAGCTAAAAGAATTTATAAAATTTAACGAAGGTTCAACTACAGCAGGTATACAATGGGATGCATTGAAGGCATTCCTTAGGGGGATCCTGATTCAAGGGGTGGCAGGGGTTAAAAAGAGGGCTAGGGAATGGGAGGAAGGGATTAGGAGGGAGCTGGAGATTGCTGAAAAGCAATTTCTAGAGGGCCCAACACCAGAGAGGCAGAAGGTATGGGAAGATAAACAGGAGACCTATAGAACAGCGGTCTTAAAAAGGGGTGAAAATAAGCAACTGTTTCAGAAGCAACGGACCTATGGGGAAGGAGAAAGTGTGGGTCGTATGCTGGCCTACCTGGTGAAAACCAATTCCTCCTCCTCGACGATCCCTGCAATTAGGATCCCAAATGGTGAGATATCCTCCCAGAACTCGGTAATAAGGGATGCGTTTGGGAAGTATTATGAAAACCTGTACAGTTCACAGGGGAGTGCTGGAGGGGAGGATATGGATAATTTCTTTAGGGACATACGGATCCCTATGGTTGCTGAAGAGGATAGAGAGGGCTTAGATGCGCCTATTACATTAGCTGAATTACAACAAGCGGTAAATGGAATGGCAAACCAAAAATCCCCGGGGCCGGACGGACTTCCGGTAGAAACTTACAAGCAATATGGGAAGATCTTGCTTCCAGAACTGCTTAAAACACTGAACTGGGCTTTACAAGCAGGGTGCCTGCCTGCCTCTATGACGGAGACAAATATTATTTTACTCTATAAAGAGGGGGGTGACCCGCTAGAACCGTCGGCATACAGGCCAATTTCGCTGTTGTGCACGGACGCCAAGATCCTGGCGAGGGTGCTGGCGGCCAGGCTTAATAAAATTATTCATAAACTCATACATCCGGACCAAACGGGTTTTATCTCCCATAGGACCACAAGCATGAACATTAGGAGGGTATATCTGAACCTCCAGACCCCGACAGAGAATATGGGATCAAGAGCGGTGGTGTCCTTGGACATAACTAAGGCCTTTGACAGCCTGGAATGGACCTATCTCTGGCGGGTTCTGGAGGAAGTTGGCTTAGGTCCGGCTTTTATAAAATGGATAAAAATACTGTATAAGAGCCCAAGTGCGAGGGTTAAGGTTAATAAGGATTTTTCAGAGAAAATATGTTTAGAAAGGGGGACAAGGCAGGGGTGTCCTCTGTCCCCCCTGCTTTTTGCCCTTGCCATGGAGCCATTAGCAATCCATATTAGGTCTAGTCCAGAGATAGAGGGGTTTATAAGAAAGACAGGAGAGGAGAGGATTGCCCTGTATGCCGACGATGTCCTATTGTTTCTTGGGGACATGGGAAATTCCCTTGGGCAGGTAATGGATACCATGGAGAGGTTTGGCAAGGTGTCAGGACTAGTGGTAAACTGGAGGAAATCAGCATTAATGCCCATAGATACCCCTAACAGTCCTATGTCATCGCGAACCCCCCATCTAAAAGTAGTATCAACAATTCGCTATCTGGGTATCAACATGACAAAAGATCCAAATCAGTATATTGAAGATAATATAGCTCCATTGTTGGACAAATTTAAGTGTAAAATAGATATCTGGAGCCGGTTGCCCCTGTCTGTAGCAGGGAGAGGCAACCTAATTAAGATGGTGTGGCTACCCCAACTACTATATTTGTTACATAACTCACCGGTGTGGATGAATAAAAGATGGTTTAAAAGAATTGACATGCTATTTAGAGAGCTCCTGTGGAGGAGGGGGAAGGCTAGGATCAGTCTTCAAAGCCTGCAGCTACCAGTTAAAGAAGGAGGAATGGCCCTCCCGCATCCAAGGTGTTACTTCCTGGCAGCTCAGTTGCAGCACATAGGGGTTGGAAGTGCTGACAGGGGTTTGTTAACCCTGGAGGCGCCACATAAAATGGTGGTGGAGGCCCTGGAGGCAGATTCTTTACCCAGTAACGGTCCAACATCCAAGCTGATAATTAAAGTATGGAAGGTAACTAAGAGTATAATGGGATATGTCGGGTTTACAGAATATGCCCCCCTTTGGCATAATAGGAACTTGCAGGAGATCATGGCCATGGGGGAATTTAAGGAATGGACGAGGTGGGGCATAAATAGGCTATCCCAGTTGTACAAAGGGAATGTATTAAAAACCTTTGAGGATCTCCAGAAGGAGAATGGCATTCCTAGACAAACTTTTTTTAGGTATCTACAAATGAGATCTGCTTTGGATGCTCAATTCAGGGCAGGCCCCCTGGTATGGACAGATGCTGCACTGCTTCAAAAAGTGGTTAAACCCGGGAAGATAAAGGGTTTTATCTCAGGGATATATGTCCAACTATGCGGGAAAACTATTACAGGACCAATGCATCTTGGTTGCAGGGAGGGATGGGAGACGGATGTGGGGAAATTAACAGATGCACAATGGAGGGAAATACTGAAGATAGGGCAGGAGGTCTCGGCCTCTCCTGCACAGAGGTTCTCTCACTTAATGTTGATGCACAGAGCATATTACACTCCAAAAAAATTATTCCGTTTTGGTGTAAGATCAGATGCCAGCTGCCCTAGGTGCGGGGAGGTGGGTGACTTGATACACATGATATGGAGATGTCCCAGGCTAGTACGTTACTGGCTTGGGGTAGTTGAGGCTATTAGTAGTAGATGGGGGATACCCTTGGAGGCAGATATCAGATTTTGTATCTTTGGCTATAAAGAGTGGGGCTCAGAGGAGGTAACGGCCAAAACAGCAGTTTTGAGATGCCTGTACCAAGCACGGAAGCTTATCATGCAAAGATGGCAAACAATCCCCCCCCCCCCCGACAGTTGAGGAGTGGGTTAAGATAGTGAATGATATAGTATGGAAGGAGAGAGCCCTATATGTTAGAAGAGGGAACCTTAAAAAATTTGAAAAGATGTGGAACCCATGGTTAATAAGTATTGGATGTCAAGACCAAGGGAAATGAGGTGGGACTTAGCCTTAGGGTGGGAGGGGAATAGGGACAATTAGGTGGGATAGGGGAAAAGGTCTACCCGATGCTTGAATCTGTAGTATGAAAACCAACTGGTGAAATAATAAATAAATGTAACGGGAGCAGGGTAGGAACGGACGGGGGGGGTATACGGCCCCGTGTCTAGTTCACTACGTTTGCATGGAACCTGGTTATTTTAAATATGTTGTTGAAGGTATGTAATTTAAGAAATGTCAATAAAGATTATCAAAGAAAAAAAAAAAAAAAAAGAAGATACATCAATAATTTAATTTATTCAGCATGAAATGGAACTTAGTTATGTAACATGAGGCTATACATTCTGCAATATTTACATTTTTTGGTAAACCCATTCAATGAATCCAAGCTCTGCAAGCTGAGAACATGCATTGCATTGATGTAGTCACACAATTTCACAGTGACCATGAGATAAAACAAAGTTCAGGAATATTCCTTTATCCCATTGCTTTGCAAATCTACAGTATGGACACTACAAACTGTATGATTGAATCAGTTCTGATATCATGGCTTCACTAACCTGAAAGCTTATTATCCTAAATAGGAAACCTTAAATTTTGTTTGCAAATATTAAAGATTCTAACTACCAGCAAGAAGAAGTCCTTACATTTAAAGAGCACCTGTCATTTCAGATCTATCATGGCAGCGTTCGTTAGCGGGCATCCACTCACCTGCTGCCGCCATGTCCCTCAACTTTTGTCACTGCCGCATCACCAGCCGTCCCATTAAAGTGAATGGGATGGTCGGTGAGTCAACAGCGGGTCAGAGGAGGAGATGCGGTGGGACAGAGATGACAGTTAACTCTTTAAAAATTATGATTTAAATTGAGTTTATTTAAATCAAGCCTTTTTACTAGTGATTTAAATCATGACTTAAATCAAATCCATCCTGTTCCCAACCTGAAGGTGGCAGCATTTTTCTGTTTAATACTGTATTTGTTGGATACAATTACAGTATAAAAACAATTACAATTAGATATTTTTACATTTTTGTGCGTTTGTCAACATGTAATAAAAAAAAAAAATGTTTATTAGAACAATGTGCCGAATAAAAACCTTCTATAGCTTTTGGCCAACATCATCTGGCCTGGGTCCAGGCATGAACGACCTCTGAGCACAAAGTGAATAAGTTCTTAACATGTAGGAGGTTAATTAGCCAACAGCAAGTAGTGAAGAATTCTTATGAAGCCTCACCACAACAAGCACCCTCTAACACTTCAATAAGAATGTTTAACATACACAGTGCTTTCTGTGGTGAGAAAACCTTACCCACAACTCACAAGACTTTTACAAAACATTGTGTGGTAAGAGTACCAGACCTGTTGCCTATGTGGCATGGCAGTCCAACAAAACAATGGATGTAAAGAGATACGAGATATTTAGAGATGCATGACTTTTCTGCTTGTTGGTGAAGGATATTCAATGGCAATGACAGAGGATTGACAACAACGTTACATATGAACAGCTAGTTACAAAGCTGGACTATGCAGATGTAAACTACTGTACATTACATTTAAAACAATCATTTTGTTGAGTCTTGCCGCTGTAATAAGTCTATTCAAAACCCGCAGCTTTGCAACTTACTGCATTACCTCATTTTACCCTGGAGACTAGGCAAGAGTATTACCACACCAAGGTTCTTTCTGTGCACCCCCTTCTTTGTAAGATGCCTACACATCTTCCCCCCAGGACCTAAACATTTTAGTAGGACAGCACTGCACAATGCAAAGTATGACTGGCTCACAAATCTGGAACTTCCACCTTCAGCCTAACATTTAGTGTATAATTAACCAAAGATTGGCGCCCTATAAGTGAAAGTGAACAAAATGTGTGTAAAAGCTGCCCCTTTGGGGTGACCAAATTCACCTAGAAGTTGTGTATATCGAAAGAAAGGCTGTAGCGCATAGTTTGTTCATCAGTAATAAATAAATTGTGCTAAAAATCTATAAAATAATATCATAGAAATCCAACACTGAATGGTGAATCAAATAACAAATTGTCAAAATAGCAAGCATAGGGGGTTATTTACTAAACCTGGAGTGTGCACTGGTGCAGCTCTACACAGAAACCAGTCAGTTTCCAGATTTTATTGCCAAAGCCTAATTGAACAAGCTGATATCATACAGGACGGATCCGTCATTACCGGGTCCTGCATGACATCCCACACAGGCTTCACCACACAGAGCGAGACGTAGCCAGCATGCCATCTCTATATCTATATCACACACTGTATTTATTGGCGTATAACATGCACTTTTTCACCCTGAAAATGGGGTGCGAATGAATGATTTGTATAGCGCTGCAGTTGCGAACTGAATCGCCTCAAGGCGCTGGATCCGTCCTGTGTTGTCAAGCTTCTCAGAAGAGGTAGGTCTTGAGTTTCTTTCTGAAGGCCTGATGGTTTTCTTCCATGCGAATGTGAGTAGGTAGCGCGTTCCATAGCCGTGGTCCTTGGACTGCGAATCTTCGTTCTCCCTTTGTTTTGTAGCGGGTTTTTGGAATGAGGAGGAGGTTATGGCTAGAAGATCGAAGACTGCGATTCGGTGTGTAGCGTTTTATTTTCTCGCATAGGTAGTGAGGAGCGTTTCCGTATATGCATTTGTGGGTGAGGCAGAGGGTCTTGAACGTTATCCGATTCTTTACGGTTAGCCAATGTAGGCTCCTCAGGGAAGGGGAGATGGATTCCCAGGTTTTTTTTTCCTGTTAACAGTCTTGCCGCCGTGTTTTGGATGAGTTGTAAGCGCGCAAGCTGATATTGGGGTAGTCCTATGTAGAGCGAGTTTGCGTAGTCGAGTCTGGAATTGATGATTGTTCCAACTACTGCTGCTTTGTCCTCTTCTGGCACGAATGGGATGAGTCTACGTAACAGGCGGAGGAGATGGTGAGATCCGCTGACTACTGATCCTATTTATGCATCCATTGACATTTCTGAGTCAAAAATGACTCAGACTCTTGGCTTTAGTGCTTGGTGAGATGATCTGTCCAAAGATGGTGGGAGTTGTCCATGGAGTCTTAGTTTTGGAATTTTGGTTTTCGTGTAGGAGAAGAAGCTCTGTTTTTGATCCGTTGAGTTTGAGAGAGCTAGTAGTCATCCAGTCGTCTATCAGAGAGGCATTTTTCTAGTTGCTGAAGGTGGTCTTTTTCCCCGGTGATGCGGAGGTAGAGTTGGGTGTCATCAGCGTATGAGTGGAAGCAGAGGTCCGATTTTCTGATGATTGAGGAGTGGGCGGATGTAGATGTTGAAGAGCACTGGTGATAAGGGTGAACCTTGAGGGACTCCACAAGAGATAGTGCGGGTTTCAGAGTAGAATTCTCCTAGTTTCACTGTCTGAGAGCGATTCCCTAAGAAGGATGCGAACCATTGTAGATCTGAACCTGTGACTCCTGCTACCTCTGTGAGGCGGATGAGTAGAGTATTGTGGTCCACTGTATCGAACGCTGCACTGAGGTCCAACAGTACCAGGAGACAAGATTCTCCATCATCAGCTGCTTCGAGGGAGTCATCCCATATTTTGAGGAGTGCCATTTCTGTTCCATGGTCTGGGTGGAAGCCTGATTGCAGAGGATCCAGGAGATTGTGTGTGTCCAGGTGGTGTTGTAGCTGCTGTACTACTGCTTTCTCCATAATCTTGGAAATGGTGTTGAGGCTTGTTATCGGTCTGCGATGGTTAGGGTCCTTAGGGTCGAGGTTGGGTTTCTTTAAGAGGGGTTTGACGATGCCATGTTTGAAGGCAGTTGGGACAGTCCTTTCTTTGAATGACTGGTTTATGAGGTGAGTTATAGTAGGAGCCAAGATGTCGGAGCATTCTTTTAGGAGTTTAGTGGGAATGATGTCGTTTGGTGATGTGCTGTCTTTGAGGCTTCTGATGTTTTTGGTGGTGTCGGTGGTGATTGGGATCAGCGAAAAATTCGGTGCTTGTGTGATGATTGTATCGATTTTTCCTTTTTGCTTTAGTTGGATGAGGTTGGTTGTTTTTTTCTGTTTGATATCTGGATGTTGTCGATAAAAAAAATCTGATAATTCATTGCAGAATTCCTGGGTTTCGTTTCCTGGGGGCTCTAGGCAGGTAGGGTTCATAGTCTTAGTGACTATTTTGAAGAGTTCCCGAGGGCGGTTTAGGGCTGTTGAGATGGTGTTCGAGAAGTGTTCCTTTTTTGCTCTGAAGATTGCTTTGTGATATTTATCCGTGAGTGCTTTGTAATTTGTGTGGTTTTCCTTTGTGGAGTTTCTTCTCCAGGCTCTTTCAGCTCTTCTGCGTTCCTGCTTTAGTGAAGTAAGAGTGCCATTAAACCATCCAGAGTTTCTTTTGCGGTTGTGTGTTCTACGTTTTGGAGCCACTGAGTCCGCTGTTTGTAGTAATGCCTTGTTTAAGGAGTTGAGTGTTTGTTCCGTTGAGTGGTTTAGGTTTAGCATTGCTATTTTGTTTGATAGTGTGGTTTTGAAGAATTCGGAGTGTAGTTTCTTCTGAGATCTTGTACAGCGTGTTGTATTTGCCTGTTTCCGTTTTTGGAGAGTGGTGTTGGTGGCGATTTCAAATTTGATAGCGTGGTGATCCGTCCAAGGTAGCGGTAGGTTGTCTGATATGTTGGCGTCCATATTTTGTTTGAAGATGAGGTCCAGAATGTGTCCTGAACCATGTGTAGGAGCATTTATCAGTTGCTGAAGACCTACCGTATATACTCGAGTATAAGTCGAGTTTTTCAGCACATTTTTTTAGCACTAAGTGGCCCCGAGATACGGGGCCCCAAAACCGGTTCGGAAAATGTCATTCTCTACTGCAGAAAAGTGCTTGACATTTTCTGAACCGATTTTTGGGGGCCTGTATCTCGGGGCCACTTGGTGGTAGAAACCCCAGCTTTGGATATGTTATGGTTCTAGTTCCACTGGGTTTGCACACCAAATTTGGGGTTCCTAGCACTAAGTGGCCCCGATATACGGGGCCCCAAAGTCGGTCAACTGTGTCCATCTGCAGCAATGTCATTTCGGGACCATTTGGGTTCAGAGACCCCAAATTTTGGCTGCAGCTAGGGGGCATCTAAGAACCCTCAACTACCCAGTTTGAAGTTCGGGGGACCTATGGCTGCAAATGGGCACAGTGAGACATGCAAATGGGCATTGTTGACCCTCTTTTCCACTTACAGTAGCTGTGCATTTCTCACCCTCGTCTTATACTCGGGTCACCAAGTTTTTCCCATTTTTTTGTTGTAAATTAGGGCCTCGACTTATACTCGGAACGACTTATACTCGAGTATATACGGTAGTTCTTTCAGTTGGTTAATGCAGGCGGTGGCGATAGGGTCTTGGGTGGAGTTTGCCCAGAGGTTGAAATCTCCAAGTGCCAAAAAGTTTTTGGCTTTTAGGGTGTGCGTTGACATGAATTCTGTGAGGGGTGTAAGGAGATTGGTCTTCGGTCCTGGTGGTCTGTAACATAGAAGTATGTGGATAGTGTCTTGGGGTGTTGTTTGAAGATGTAGGGTGAGTGTCTCCATGAAAGGCGCTGAATTCTGTACAGTTGGTTTGGTGAGCGTGAGGTGAGATTTGAAGATCACTGCTAGGCCTCCTTTTTTTCCTGTTCTGTGCTCCGTTAGGATCATGTAGTTCTCAGGTACTAATTCGGTTAGGATGGCGTTGCAGTCGGGTGTTAGCCAACTTTCCGTGATGAAGAGGCAATCTATGTTGTTTTGGGTGATGAAGTCGTGTACCTCCAGTCTGTGCTTGACTGCAGATCTGGTGTTGATCAGTGCGCATGCTAATTGTTGTGGTTGGATTGTTGTCTTCATATATTTGATGGTTGATTGTAGGTTGTTCCTTAGAAGTTGTTCTTTCTGTAGTATTTTATGTACGGGAGTTGTTAATGTTGAGGTGGTATTTCTTAGCTTGTGGAGAGCGTCCGCTGAGTACTTGAAGTTGCACATGGTGAGAAAATTGCTGATGGTAGGATGATTCGGTGATGATACTGAAATGGCGATGGTGAGGTGGTTTAGGAATTGGTGGTCCTGAAGGGTGCCGCTGCTTCTGTTGCTGAGAAGATGATGGTCTGAAGAGTGCCGCTGCTTCAGGGTGGCGTAGATAATGGTGCGAATGGGACTGTGGTGGTGGAGGGGGCCACGTTATACGCCAATACTTCAATTTTAGCTGCCTCGGAGGGGACAGGGACGAGCGCCATCAGATTACATACAGTGAGAATCTCCTGTTTAATTGGTGGCCTCTGTAATAGGAAGTCCCATCTCCTGGGCAGCCATTGGACCACTGTTCTGTCTAGCATAGGAGATTCGTACTGCATGTAATCTGTCGGCACTTGTCCCACCCCCCTCCTTGTCCCCTCTAGGCTGCAGATGGCGAGGGCTTCTGCACTGATGGCAATGGCGAGGGCTGCTGCACTGATGGCAATGGCGAGGGCTGCAGATGGGCATTGATCAGGCTGCATTGATGGCAATGGTGAGGCTGCAGATGGGCACTGACCCTTATTTTGCTTCAAAGTTCCTTATTTAAAATAAAACATTTTTCCCTGAAACTTCCCTCTTAAAATGAATGTGCGTGTTAAATGCCTGTGTGTGTTATACACTGATAAATACAGTAAACAAAAAATAAACCCCCACAGCAAAAGGAAAATTCAGAGAAAAATCAAAATATTTATCTCTTTACCTGTTCCAGGTCAGTACCTCAGATGGTATTTAAGAATGGTATCAAGGAAACTTCTAATGCCCTGTACACACGATCGGACATTGATCGGACATTGTGACAACAAAATCCATGGATTTTTTTCTGACGGATGTTGGCTCAAACTTGTCTTGCATACACACGGTCACACAAAGTTGTCGGAAAATCCGATCGTTCTGAACGCGGTGACGTAAAACACGTACGTCGGGACTATAAACGGGGCAGTAGCCAATAGCTTTAGTCTCTTAATTTATTCTGAGCATGCGTGGCACTTTGTGCATTGGATTTGTGGATCGGAATTTCCGACAACGGATTTTTTTTGTCAGAAAATTTTATAGCCAGCTCTCAAACTGTGTGTGTCGGAAATTCCGATGGAAAATGTGTGATGGAGCCTACACACGGTCGGAATTTCCGACAACAAGGTCCTATCACACATTTTCCATCGGAAAATCCTATCGTGTGTACAGGGCATAATTCTGCACAAACCATTCTTAGCAGATCAAGGCGTGCGGGTTAGAAAAATAACAAAAACAGCCAAGCAACTACCATTTTCAGAAGTAGTCTGCAATGGCTGTCTACATATTTTTCTTGATGGGTGTCCCTTAATATAAAAGCAGATTTCAATTAACTTCAGCAGATTACCAGTACTGTTTGTTTACTGATTTTTTTGGATGGCTAAAAAAAAAATTGGACTAAACCTCAAGGACAGAGCAGGCTTTCTGCTTTTACCATTACACACAGGACTTTTCAAAAACCTTGACATACACATTATGCATAGAAATGTCATAATTAAAATGTAAAAATCAGTAAAAGCTGAAGTACCAACAAGGACTAGGAAAGAGGTTTTACGGTATTGGGGAAATTATGAAGGTTGCAGTTATATTGTTTAGATTTGGTGTCTAGGCTCACCACCAACTAAACAGATATTTCCCTGAGAAATCTGTACAAAGTCCAAAGAAAGAATTTTTATGATAGTTATGAACACTTAAAGTGGTTCTAAAGGCTGAATGTTTTTTACCTTCACACTTTCTTTGCATGAAGGAAAAAAAAAAAAAAAAAAAAAAAAACACACCTTCTGTGTGCAGCACCTCCCCCCAATCCTTACCCCCTCCGATCCAGCAATGTTAAACGATAGCCTCGGCTGTCCTGGGACTCTCCCTCCTCATTGGCTCCAACTGCTGTCAGTCACAGCCAATGAGGAGAGAAGGGGGGCCAAGCCACGTCTGTTACTTATGGACGCATAGAGCAGTGGCTTGGGAGCGGGCACACAGCAGAGCACTGCACAGAGAAACCCAAAGCTTTAATACCACTTTAAGAGTATTTTACTAATCTAACATAGACTTGAAATATTTTATATTTTCAGATAAATGTGGTTTCGCTTTTAAGGTGTACAGGAAACTTATGTAAAAAAAAAAAAATTTACCTTAGACTGACAGCTGTGGGAGTGGTTTTGAAGGGGTTGTAAAGGTATTTTCTTTTTTTTAAATAACAAACAAACGTTATACTTATTTTCACTGTGAAGCTCGTTTTGCACAGAGTGGCCCCGAACCTGGTCTTCTGGGGTCCCTCGGTGGCTGTTTCAGCTCCTCCCCGCAAGGACTCAACACCCTAATGCGAGCTCCCTCGCATGGTGGTTAGTTCTTGCGGGCGCGCTCCCGTGATACAGCCTGCGGCTATAGCCGCTCACTGTATCACTCGGCCCCGCCCCCCGGTGCGCCGCATCATTGGATGTGATTGACAGCAGCGCGAGCCAATGGCTGCGCTGCTTTCAATCCATCCACTGTAGTCAATCAGCGGCTAGGCTGAGCGGCGAAGAGGATGTCGGGAGTGAGCGCGGGACTTTTGAGGGGTCAGGTAAGTAAAACGGGGGGGCTGGGGGCGGCGGTATTGTCAGAAGTTTTTTCACCTTAATGCATAGAATGCTCTAAGGTGAAAAAAAAACAACTTACCTTTACAACCCCTTTAAGTTTAGCCCCCTCGTAGCCCAAAAGCAGAATATAAATATTAGCCCCTACACCGTGGTAATAATAAATATTAGAGATGTAGAGAGATATCTCTCTCTCTCATATATATATATATATATATATATATATATATATATATATATATATATATATATATATATATATATATATATATATATATATATAATATATTAGGGTTATCTTTTTCATTATTGGTATAGTCATATAATTACACGTCTTTAGCCTATATTAATATGGTATGCCTTTTTCTAGCATTGGCTCCCTTTTCCTTGTTATACAGTCACTTCTACTTAAAACCAGGTTTATATATAATTTTATATATTTTTAAATTTTTTTTATAATTTTAAAAAATGTATTTTTTTAAATACATAGTAAAGTTTCATTCCATTTTTAACTGTAATTATATATTATTATTAGTAGCTGTTTTAAGCATTTAACACCGCCGGTTAACAAAAGGGATGATAGGCTGTTTTTTCTGTGTCTGTCCTGTTAATTTGTATTTTTGTGCACTTATTTGCTGAGCAAAGATGGCTCATGCAGGACACCGTATATTGAGCAGTGATGGCTCATGTAGGACACCGTACATCATAGGAAAAATGGTGAATCACTATGGATTGGTATTCACCTAAATGTATCCAAGTAGCTTAACTTTATGTGTTGGTCTCATTAAAGTACAAGACCCAGCACTAGAGTGTCCCGCGGACCACAACAATATGGACGCGGACACCATCTTAACCGACAGCTTCACCGTCCGATCACATCACCCCCTGAGAAAGATACGAAATTCCCTTGCATCGATACATGTAGGGGAAGGGGACAGGACGGCACGCTTAGCAGATCAGCTGTTAGGAATGATCAGCATACCATCCCGTTACCGGACAGTTTCAACCATTCGTTTTTTGCTTGATGTAGAATGGCGCACTGAAGCTCCTGGATATTGTGAGTACCCTGTGTGGGACCTGTTTATTTTTTGGTTCAATAAATTGCATAAGCATACTACACTATGAGATCCTTTTTTCATTGATTTACTGAGGCACATTGGCGATTGATCCAGGATCCCGGACGCACTGTTGAACCCTGTAGTGGTTCCAAAGCGTGTATTGACCAAGCTTAACAGCAAGGTCACACACCTTAAAGAGGACGTAAACCCTGATGGGTTTTACTTCCTCTTTTGCTCGCTGCTGCAGCCTGCAAATGAAAAGCATAATGGGCTAGTATGCATCGCATACTAGCCCATTATGTGTCACTTACCTGCAAAAGAATCCAGCGATGTCCCCTGTGTGGGCAGCGTCCATCTTCTGGTCCTCTTCCTTCCGGGCCACGGACTCCGGCTCTGATTCGCTGGAGCCGTGTGACGTCACTCCCGCGCATGCACATGGGAGCTGCGATTAACGGCATAGGCTAGGGAAGAAACGGCACTTAGTTCTGTTTCTTTCCCGTGCATGCGCCGTTGGAATTTCCGGCGGACTACAAGTGAAATATCTCCTAAACGGCGCACGTAGGAGATCTTTTCACTACCTAGAAGTCTAAAAAGTGGGTTTACAACCACTTCAAGGTGAGCCTTCAATACATGGGGGGGGGGGGGGGGGGGAGCACCTGAGTGAACACAGCGTCTGATTATCGCATCACTTTCACAGCATACTGAATCGCATTGGAGTGTGGAGCACCTGCAAATTGGATCAATTTGAACTTTGCTCAGTGCACTTAAGCACTTTTTTATAATTCCAGTATTTGGATCTATTTAGATTTCCATAGACTTATTTGCTTTAATATTTTTTATCACAATATAAATGCACATTGTCACTTTATTATTGGCTATTAAGCATGACTTTTTATATATTTTTCATCATATATTTTATACATTATTATTACCACGGTGTAGAGTATATATTTTTACCAGTTCAGAGGCTTTTTGCTTATATCTGATAGCGCAGCGTTTTTAATGCGATTTTAGTCCTTTTACATGGTTTATGAGACTTGTTTACCGCTTGCACCTGATTCAAAGAGGGTTTATTGTTAGTGGAGGCTCACAGGACGTTCTATATAATTTTATAAATATTAGCCCATAACAGCTGTACTACTCTGCACAACAGTATTGCACAGCATGGGCAGCCAATTGCCCAACTGCCCATTTACAATTTTTTCCCCCATTTGTGACACATTTGTTTTACAATAATACCAACAGCAACGCTTTAAAATCCATGCCAGTGCACACCAATTCGCATTCATATGTAATGCATCTCATGTTTTGAGGGGTTTCCATTTATTTAGATGGAAACCACATCTCCCACGAATAGACAAGTCTGAATAGTGGTTATTGTAACTTTCAGCCCTGGGAAAATTGCTGGGGACACTATTCACATGGAGTTTGTATGTGCACAATCACCATATAGGATGAAATGTAAAATTAGGTTCACAACCGCTTTTACAAGCAGGAGCTTGTGATAACAAGCGCCCATTTTAAAAGGCCAAAACAGGCACTACTGTCTTACTGTTTAACAGCATACCTAATAAAATCAACTTGGGTGTATCCCGAAGACTTTCTATTTCTTATTTGATGTAAAGAAATGTCAAAAGGACTTGCTAAGTTTTTCCTTTGCCTCACTAGTGACCTTCTATGAAAGACTAAAACCACAAGGAAAGAATTTACGGAGAAAACAATGGTACAATGGAATATTAAATGGGAAATATATATATAGGGCACAATGATTTCATCACAGAATTGATGCAACATATAAAAATGACATTACAGCATAAAATTTAGAAAACTGACTATTGCTTACCAAAAACAATGTCGCTGTATAATTGCACTAGATATAATATTGTAAAATATTTAACACTTTACTGAACCCATTATTTAGGTGTAAACGTTGCTTCCCATTCTAAGGCTACTTGGCGAGCCATGTTCACAACAGAACCAGTGACAGAGAGGCAGCTAAAGGAAGGGATGTGCTTTTTTACGTTACATACATTTTATACAGTACATGTAATGGTTATAGGGCCTGTGTCGAAGGGGCTTTTTTTCGCTTTAAATGGGTTTTGTATTCCTATACAAGTCTGTAGGCACACAAAACCCTCTTGAAGCAGGTCAAATGCACATGCCAATGAATTCTAAATGAACTTAGAAGGGTCTCAAACGGATGCTATCAACACAAGCCTAAAGCCAATCAACAGGTCCTTAGATCTGTAATATGCAAGGTTAGCATGTACCGGTGAAACATAGTCTTGAATTTGTTTTATAATCTGACTTTACATGTTAACCTTTCATAACAAGATTGTATGTGCACACCAGACCTTGCTCCACCACGTCAGGATATGGCATGTGGATACATGTCGGATAGTAAATGGGCCTTGCAAGTCAACTCTTTAAAAACATGGACGGGAATAATAATTCAAAAAAAAAAAAAAAAAAGTAATTAAAAAAAATAAAAATGAAGGATGTGGATCAGAAATCAGTTAAGCAAAAGAAATAAGTTTTTTATCCAATGTATTTTTGTGGAATCTAACCTGGGGTAAATGAACTTGTATCAATGTTGTATAAATGAAAAAGAGTGCCTCGATCAATAGGGGGTAGGGGCAGGTACCATCATCCTTAACCACTTAAAGACCAGCCTCGTTTTGGATTTTAGGTGTTTACATGTTTAAAACTGTTTTTTTTTGCTAGAAAATTACTTAGAACCCCCAAACATTATATTTTTTTTTTTCTAACACCCTAGAGAAAAAAATGGCGGTCATTGCAATACTTTTTTTTGCACCGTATTTGCGCAGCGGTCTTATAAGCGCACTTTTTTTGGAAAAAAATCACTTTTTTGAATAAAAAAAAAAAAAGAAGAAAACAGTAAAGTTAGCCCAATTTTTTTTTATATTGTGAAATATGTTACGCCAAGTAAATTGATACCCAACATGTCACGCTTCAAAATTGCGCCCGCTCGTGTAATGGCGTCAAACTTTTACCCTTAAAAATCTCCATAGGCAACGTTTAAAAAATTCTACAGGTTGCATGTTTTGCGTTACAGAGGAGGTCTAGGGCTAGAATTATTGCTCTCACGTACCCTGCGTTCGCTTTTGCAAGCTCGTCGGGGCAGGGCACTTTAAAAAAAATTATTTTTTTTTTCTTATTTTATTATTTTTTCACTGTTTTTAAAAAAAATAAAAATAAATTTTGGATCACTTTTATTCCTATTACAAGGAACGTAAACATCCCTTGTAATAAAAAAAAAGCATGACAGGTCCTCTTAAATATGAGATCTGGGGTCAAAAAGTCCTCAGATCTCATATTTAGACTTTAATGCAAAAAAAAAAAAAAAAAAAAAAAGTCATTAAAAAAATGACACACAAAAAAATGGGCCTTTAAGACAAGTGGGCGGAGCTGACGTAATGACGTCGCTTTAGCCGTCCTATGGTATGGAGACGGGTGGGGGCCATCTTAGCCTCACTCGTCTCCATACTGAGGAAGTGACAGGTCCCGATCGCCTCCACCGCTACCGACGGCTCCGGTAAGTGGCGGAGGGCGTGGGAGAGCGGCGGGAGGCACCTCTCCCGCCGCCGATAATGGTGATCTCACGGCGAATCCGCCTCAGAGACCACCATTATCGTGTACAGAACCGCCAGCCCTAAAGATGGATACCTTGGTTGTGGCAGCAGCTCCGAGATATCCATCTTCAAAGTAATGACGTATATATCCAGTGGCCGGTCGGTAAGTGGTTAATTGACAGTGATGAGGTATGAAGGGCTATGTATAAATGTTGTATAAATGTTATATGACTAGGCTACACAATGTGTACAGCCAATATACTTATTTAAAAAAAAAAAAAAAAAAAATCCTATATATATATATATATTATTTTTTTTTTTTTTTTTTGTATGATTTTCTGATCGTGTGTAGTAGGCTTAAGATACTTTTTTTTTTTTTTTTTTTTTTTTTTTTTAAATAAGTATAAAGTATCTTAAGCCTACTACACACGATCAGAAAATCATACAAAAAAAAAAAAAAAAATAATATATATATATATAGGATTTTTTTTTTTTTTTTTTTTTTTTTACAGATTACCTGTAAAATCCTTTTCTTGGAGTACATCATGGGACACAGAGCACCATAGTAATTAATATGTGGGTTATAGACCACCTTCAGGTGATGGACACTGGCACACCCTAAACAGGAAGTTGCCTCCCTATATAACCCATCCAAAACCGGGAACACCTCAGTTTTTGTAGCAAAGCAATATACATATACCCTAGAAGAAGAGGGGCAGGACCTCTGTGTGACCAAGATGTACTCCCAGAAAAGGATTTTACAGGTAAGCTGTTATAAAAATCCTATTCTCTTTATTGTACATCACGGGACACAGAGCACCATAGTAATTACTATGCAAGTTGTCCCATAGCAATGCTATGTGAGGGGAGAGGGAGACAACCCGTAGGGCGCCAACAGACTTGAGTACCTATACTGCTGCCTGCAGCACACTGCACCCAAAGGCGATATCCTCATGCCCTTTTTTACATCCACTTGATAAAATCTGGTGAATGTATAGACTGCAGACCAAGTTGCGGCCTTGCAGATCTGAGCCATGGAGGCTTGTGATGCACTGCCCCAGAAGCACTAACCACTTTAGTGGAGTGCACTTTGACATGAAAAGGTGAAATCTTACCTTTTAATCATTAGGCCTGAATTATAACTTGCCAAATCCACTTAGCAATAGTGGATTTCGACGCTGCCTGTCCCTTACTAGGACCCTCTGGCAGCATAATAAAACAAAGTCTTTCAGACCTGAGCAGCCGTCTTTAAATAGACCTTGACCGCTCTTCACTACATCAAGACAATGTAGTGAGTGCTCTACCCTAGACCCTGGTTTTGGAAAAAAAAAAAACGAAGGTAGGACAATATCTTGGTTTAGGTGGAAACCTAAAACCACCTTAATAATTAAATATGGTTTCTTTACAGGAAAGAGCGGCCAACTCAGACACCCTTTTGCAGAGGGTATAGCAACTCGAAGCACTATTTCCCTTGTCAGAAGGAACAAGGGAGTATGCTGTAACGGTTCAAAGGGCTGTTTTGCTATACCGACAAAAAACCAAGTTCAAGGGTGGTCTAACTGGCAGAATAAGCCGTATTACCCCTTGTATAAAAACCCCAGACCAAAGAATGCGAAGCAAGCGATCTTTGAAAGAAGACTGATAAAGCCAGCTTCATTTGTACTTTTAGAAAAAACAAGAATTCTACCTATATTTCCGAGGGTGGAAACCCTTGGATTCACACCAGGAAACATAAGCCCTCCAGAGTCTATAATATATAACTCTGGAAGCCGGCTTCATTAGTGAAGGTAGAAATCACTGACCTGGAGAGACTACGTCTTTTCAGAATGTGGGCTTCAATAGCCAAACCATCAAACTTAGAGTTTGCAAGGTAGAATGGAATATCGGCCCCCTGTGAGAGTAGGTCTGGCCGTAGTGGAAGGGAACAAGGATCCTCCACCGCCATCTTTACGATATCTGCATACCAGGACCTTCTGGGCCATGCTGGGGCTTCAATAATTACCGGCTTTCTTTCCAGCTTGATCCTGCAAAGAAGCCGTGGCAGCAACTGAATAGGGAATAAAGCCTAACTCAGGGAAAACGGACCCCATCACCATGCATCTGTCTCGCATGCGAGTGGATCCCTTTTTCTTGACATAAAGTTGACCAACTACATGTTGAACCTGGACGCCAAAAGATCTACGTCCGGGATCCCCCATCTTTGGCTATAGCCAGAAAGATTTCGGGGTGAAGGGACCACTCCCCCGGGAACAACTGCTGGCGACTCACGTAGTCCGCCTGCCAATTCTCTATTCCTGGAATGAAGACTGCCGATAGGCAAGGAACATCCTTTTCCGCCCAAGCTAGAATATGGTCCACCACTTTTTGAGCTGCGTGACTGTTAGTGCCCCCTTGGCGATTGATATAGGCCACAGCTATGGCATTATCAGATTGGATCCTGACAGGACAATCCCGTAGCCTGAATGCTCAGGGCTTCAGGGCCAGACACACAGAGCCAGAACTCAAATTGAAGTGGGCATAGGGAACCGCTTCGAACGAAGCCACCATCTTTCCCAACAACCTCATGCAAAGGCAAATGAAGGGATCTCCTTTCGACCTGACCGTCCGCACCAGCTCTCTTATGGAATTGATCTTTGCCTGAGGCAAGAACACCTTTTTCTGGGCTGTGTCTATGATCAGACCCAAGTATTCCAGCTTTTTTAGAGGTAACTGGTTGTAATGCATACGCTTTGCTCCAAACGAGCCACCGACTGGTCTATTAGCAATAGATCATCTAGGTACGGCAAGACTGTTATGCCCTGTGCCCTTAACCGGGCTAGAGGTGGGGCCAGGACTTTTGTAAACACCCAGGGTGCTGTAGCTAGCCTGAAGGGCAAGGCTACAAACTGGAAATGCTGCTGTTCTACCTCAAACCGCAGAAACCTTTGGTGAGCGGGAAATATAGGAACATGCAGATATGCATCCCTGATGTCAATAGATGCCAGAAGTTCTCCTTGTAGGATAGAAACCACTGACCTGATCGACTCCATGCAAAAGGAGTGGATCTTCAGGAACTGATTTAGATTTTTTAGATCTAGAATGGGTCTGACATCTCCTTTCGGTTTTGGTACCGTAAAGTGGTTTGAATAAAACCTCAAACCTTGCTCTTCTGTGGGGATTTGTATGATCACCCCCTGAGCCATTAATCGGTCTAGTGCCCGAAACAGAGATTTTTCCCTGGATCTATGAGAACGTTTGACCTCAGAAAACGAGACGGTGGAAAGTCCAGAAATTCCAGTTTGTACCCTAGAGTTATCGTTGCCAGACTTCTGAGAACTGCAGAAGTCTTCCCCCCCCCACCCTGGCGAGGGGGGGGGGGGTGCCCCTTCATAATGAGGCTTTAGAATTCTGTATTGCAGGATTCTGGCCCCAGGACTTCTTTTGTGCCTGGGCCTGACCCTGAGGTCTTCCTCTAGAGTCTGACGGCGGTGGCCGTCACCACTGCCTAGAAGCAGATGCCCCTGGCACAAGAGAAAGGGTCCGCTTAAGTGAAGGGTGTTTATTCTCTCTTTTGACTGGCAAAAAGTACTTTTCCCACTGGAAATCGTTTGGATGCATTAGTCCAAATCATCCCCAAATAGCCGATCCCATGAAAAGGAAAACCAGTCAGGAGATTTTTGCATGGTGCTTTGGCTGACCAATTTTAAAACCACAGGATTCTACGCATGTGTACTACCCTGTTTCCCCGAAAATAAGACCTAGCGTGATTGTCGGTGATGGCTGCAATATAAGCCCTACCCCCCAAATAAACCCTAACTTGTTTCCCCGAAAATAAGCCCTACCCTGAAAATAAGACCTACAAGGACTTTAACTAGGGCTTATTTAGGGGGTAGGGCTTATATTGCAGCCATCACCAACAATCACGCTAGGTCTTATTTTCGGGGAAACAGGGTAGCACAAGCGCAAGGCGGGACGCCTGGTAAGCGTCTATGGCAAAACATAATGCTCTTGGTAGCTCAGTCAAATCCCGGACTTGCTGTACAGGAACCTCTTTAAGGGCCTGTCTAAATTGGTCCTTTAGGGATTGACAGATGCCTATTGCAGCGACTGCAGGCTGAGTAACGGCACCTGCCAAAGAAAAAGGAGGTGCTTTACCAGGAATTCCAATCTTTTGGATCCTTAAGCATTTGTGCATTGTCTACTGGACAAGTTAGTTTGGAAATCGCAGCGTCAACTGCTGGTGCATTCCTTTTTTTTTCTGAATTTTTCCTCTATTGATAGAGAACGGAGAATCTCTTTGAAGGGAAAAAATGCTTATCCAGGTGATCCCATTCATAGTAAACTATGTAAACTATGCATATACTGTACCATACCTGACCAATGCCCCTGGAAGCTGAAAATCACTGAAGTAGACACTGCTACTCTAGTGATCTCCACCACCTTCCAGGTCCTGTGCTGTGCGGCTGGCCTGCCGGGTGGTGACTTTTCTGGTGAAGTATACCATCTGTTTATAGAAGGCCTGCAGGGTGCCATATTGCGTTAAATTTTACCGAAAATTACAGAGATAGCAGATTGAAAAGAAAATAATTTTTAATAACATTAAATTACAATTAAGCTGGCCATAGAAGGTTCGAATCTTGGCTGGCTCAGCAGAAATCGACCAAGATTCGAAGCATGTATGGGCAGGCTGTCGGATTTTACATGTGATTATTGCTAGCGGCTGTTATACCAGTAATAATCACTGTTCTCCCAGCGAAGACGGCTTACCATGCCCCCCCTGCTGGGAGAATACAATGGCTCCACCAGAGGGATTCCCCCATCAACACAGACCGTGTTGATGGGGGAATCAAGCAACCCGTGGTTGCAGGAAGGAAATCGATCCATCTACGGCCACCTTTAGGCTTGTATAGCAATTGTACAGTATATGCTATTTTTTTTTGCCATTTTCCCCATAGAGTTACCCTTTAAATAAAGTTGGAATTTTGCATTACATGATTTGCCTTAGCTTGTAATTTAACATTAACATTTTACCTGGAAAAAATAAATAAATAGTACTTTCCTAATATATTGCAATAGAAACAAAAATTCATAACCTAAGATTTCCACCAACGTAACTTTTATAATTAATGCCTTTTTTATATAAACGTATAATTAGATTTTTTTTTTTTTAAACAATTATAAATTACAAAGAGCTTGTTGAACTTTTCAACACAAAAATGGCACTGAACAAATATTAAATCAGCTTAGCATTCTAGTCTGCTCTTTTACATACCATACCTAAATCCCCTTTCACAAGTTTACTTCTGCAATAATCCCATTGCCCTCCGAAATGATCTATATGTTTTATACATCAATGAAATATAAAATAAAAAGGCATACCACGCAATAGGACTATAACGCTGTCTTTCAAACATGAAAGAAAAAACATTCACATTGTAGCAACATTTAGCAGTTCAATAAATGTGCATTATGCTTTTATTCAATTATGCACTTTTTGAAGTGGGAGTAGTATTTCATATCTAGTACATCAGACTCTATACTTCCAGGATTGCGCCTGTAAAATGACTCAGTGTGAAAGTAGCCTTACAATTACATGGTGAGAATAACCTGAGGGGTTGATTTACTAAACCTGGAGAGTGTAAAATCTGGTGCAGCTGTGCATAGTAGCCAATCAGCTTGTAACACCAGCTTGTTCAATTAAGCTTTTATAGAAAAAACCTGGAAGCTGACTGCAGCTCTGCATAGAAACCAATCAGCTTCCAGGTTTTTTCCCCCATCAAAGTTTAATTGAACAAGCTGGCGTTAGAAGCCGATTGGCTACTATGCACAGCTGGCCCAGATTTTGCACTCTCCAGTTTTAGTGAGGCCCGATTCACACCTAGCATTTTTAGTGCTTTTAGCAGATTTGCACTACAGTCAATTCAACATGGTTTACTATGGAACACATTCTGTAGTTCAAAAAGCACTAAAAATGCAAAGGTGTGAATCAGGCCTTATGCGATGCCATGGCATTGCATGGCTGAAATCGCATTTGCACCAAAACAGTGCAGGACCCTTTTTTTTGTCTGCACTGGAATCCGATTTCATGGTTCACACTGCTTTCTGCAAACCGATTTGGGGGTGTCAACTTTATATTGACACCCACAGCAGTTCACAGAGAGCAGTGTGAACTGCCTGAGATTCAGATGTGATGCGGGAGCCCGCACAGGAATCAATGTGGCTCCTGCATCGCACCAGTGTGAACCTAGCCTTAATCAACCCCTGTGACAGTCTCAACTGTGCCCCTGTGTTGTCACCCGGTCATATGGCCTCCCAATGGAGCCTACAAGTGACTCTTTCAACCCATGATACATTTGCAGGAAGGCATAAAGTGGCTGCAGGAAATCAGCGTCACTAGGATGCAATAACTGATGAGAAAAGGTGAAAACAAGTGTTTTACTTAAAGTGATATTAAAGATTCTTATTTTTAAGAGAAAAAATCCCCCAACATATTATACTCTTCTGCTCTGTGCAGTGGTTTTGCACAGAGCAGCCTGGATTCTCCTCTTTTCGGACCCCCCTCCTGCCGAGAGCCCCCAGAGCAAGTAGCTTGCTCAAGGGGCACCCAAGCAGGCTCGCTCCTGAGCCGCAGCTCTGTGTCCCTTCACACACACACAGCCGTGGCTCAGCCCGCCCCCTCCCTCTTCAGATTGGCTTACTTGCAGTGACCTACAGCAGCAGGAGCCAATCTAGAAGGGGCTCAGGTAAGTATTATGGGGGGCTGCTGCACACAGAAGTTTTTTTTAGAATGCATGAAGGTAAAAAAAAGTGTGCCTTTAGAACCACTTTAAATACAGGTGATTGCCAATTATAGACATTGCTTTAGCAAGCTAATTATTATTTAGTTAGGAATGGATTTATAGCCACTTCAAAATTGCAAGGTTCTTATTACTTTACTACATTAAAGTGAGTCACTGACCTGGAACAAGTGAAGCCAGTGAAGACAAAGATGGCATACTTGCTCAAAGTCAGGTCAAAGATTCAGTTAGTGAATAAAGGATCAGGATGCCTGTCCTGGAGCTTGCTCTAATCCAGTGGTCTCCTAACTGCAGCCCTGGGGCCGGATGTGGCCCTGTGCTTACCTCAATCTGATCCTTGAGGAACTAATGATGGGGCACCATTCCTCCCACTGACACCAATGATGGGGTGCCATTTCTCCCACTGTTAACAATGAGGCATTGTTATTACCACTGAGACCAATGGGGCACGAATCCACTAAAACCAATGGATGGGGCGTTTCTACTCCCACTGGCCACAGTCTGCCTTCCTCCTTAAAATCTGATGCACAGAAAACTGGCCCTTTATTTAGAACGTTTGGAGACCCCTGCTCTGATCAAATCAAGGATGGCAACTTCCAGGCTCCGATAGATTGCCTTTAATCACACCATCACCAATCATCTAAGTCAGGCTAAAATTTACAGCTGCATTTTCCTCAAATCTAAACAGTCTAACTTTTTAAAAATTTATTCACAATCATGTTTTACAAATTAACCCTTTCATGACTAAGCCTATTTCTGACATTTGGCATTTACAAGATAAAATCTGTATTTTTTGCTAGAAAATTACTTAGAACCCCCAAACATTATGTAATTTTTTTTAGCAGGGAATCTAGAGAATAAAATGGCGATTGTTGCAATATTTTATGTCACACGGTATTTGTGCAGTGGTCTTTTAAACGCAAATTTAGCGTTTAGCGTTAGAGTTACAAAGGAGGTCTAGTGCTAGAATTATTGCTCTCGCTCTGACGATACCTCACATGTGTGACTTGAACACCATTTACATATGCGAGCGCGACTTCCGTATGCATTTTCTTTGCTGTGTGAGCTCGCGGGAGCGCTTTACATTTTTTTTTTTAATTTCATTTACTTACATTGTGTTTTTTTAAAGAAACATTTTTTGATCACTTTTATTGCTGTCACAAGGAACATAAACATCCCTTGTGACAGTAATAGGTGGTGACAACCAGGTACTCTTTATAGAGGGATCGGGGGTCTAAAAGACCCTAAATCCCTCTTTTGCACTTCAAAGTATTCAGATCGCTGAAAACGGCGATTCTGAATACTGTACATTTCTTAAAAACCGGCGCCATTGGCAGCCGAGTAAACAGGAAGTGACGTTGTGGGAAGGGGAAGGGCCCTCCCATCCCGCCACGCTCCGGCGCTTACCGGAGCCGTCGGCGGCGATCGGGTCCTCTCTGTGGCTGGATATGGAGACGAGTGAGGGGAAGATGGCCCCACCCGTCTCCATGACATTGCAGGGCGGAAGCGACGTCAAAAGGTCACTTCCTCCCATAGCTCTTAAAGGGCCATTTTTTTTTAAATGACAATTTTTTTTATTGCATTATAGTGTAAATATGAGATCTGAGGTCTTTTTGACCCCAGATATCATATTTAGGAGGTCCTGTCATGCTTTTTCTCTATTACAAGGGATATTTACATTCCTTGTAATAGGAATAAAAGTGACTTTTTAAAAAAAAAAAACAGTGTAAAAATAAAAAAGGTAAAATTAAATTTTTTTTTTTTTTTTTTCTTATTTAACATGCCCCGTCCTACTTGCATGCAGAAGCGAACACATACGTGAGTAGCGCCCGCATATGAAAACGGTGTTCAAACCACACATGTGAGGTATTGCCGCGATCGGTAGAGTGAGAGCAATAATTCTCTCCCTAGACCTCATCTGTAACTTAAAACATGCAACCTGTAGAATTTTTTAAACGTCGCCTATGGAGATTTTTAAGGGTAAAAGTTTGTTGCCATACCACGAGCGGGTGCAATTTTGAAGCGTGACATGTTGGGCATCAATTTACTCAGCATAACATTATCTTTCACAATATAAAATAAAAAAATTGGGCTAACTTTACTGTTGTCTTATTTTTTCATTCAAAAATTGTATTTTTCCCCCAAAAAAAAAAAAAAGTGTGCTTGTAAGACCGCTGCGTAAATATGGTGTGACAGAAAGTAATGCAACGACCACCATTTTATTCTCTAGGTTGTTAGAAAAAAAAATGTATAATGTTTGGGGGTTCCAAGTAATTTTCTAGCAAAAAAAAAACGTTTTTTAACTTGTAAACACCACATCTAAAAAAGAGGCTCGGTCCTTAAGTGGTTAAAGCCAAGAGCAGATACTGCTAAACACTACAGTGTTCACTTGAAATGCACTTGAATTTTACAAGCAATTCATAAAATGCAGGCTGCTGCGGAGGCCCATGAAGCTTTCAGTAGAGATGCACCGATACATAGCCGAAAATGGTGTTAATCAGTATTTTGCCTATAGAGAAAAAGGTGCCGATAATGGCGCCGAAAAGGCACGTGATATTTCCACAATTTTACTGTGTTTATCGTGTGTTTTTCATAGGTCAGGCGACTGAAAAACCACATTAAAAATATAACACGTGTGTGTTACTGATGCATTCTTGCTGCTTTTTCAATGCATTTCAACTGGAAGGTGCGTTTTTGGTTAGTTTTTTTTAAACTGACCAAAAATACAGCAAGCAAGATTTATAAACGCCACAACGGAAGCGCAATGGACCCGTGTGAAGACACACAGAGTTTAAAGGAATGCATTTTTCTTGCGCTAAAGGTGCCGACAATAAATTGATATTCATTTAAATTCGTATTAAAAAGTCAGATACAATATAGATTTTTTTTAAACTGTCATTTTCAGTTAAGTGCATCCTGATTTTTCGGTACCAAAATTTACATTCGGTGCACCTCTAGTGTTCCCTGCATGTGTGGTCTGACAAACTCCAAACTATATGAAGAGAATAGGGGAGTGGTACTGAGCCCTGTACCACTTACATTTTCCCCAAAGTTCGTAGAGAACAATAAATTGCAGGATTTAAATCTGTTAGGCATTCATGCAAGATGACATTTAACAAAATCACAGTCCAGCTTAGAGGGAATGCAGAGATATTATAAACCTTATGCCTAGTACACAGGTTGTTTTTTATGCAATGTCAGTATGTCGATCCTCCCCACTGAGCTATTGAGTTCTGACAGAGGAACTGCATCTCAGCCAGAACACACTGATCAGTGGTCACAGCCATTGGCTGCCAGTGCTGATAAGCTGCTGGTTGGATGCTAGTTTTCCCGCATGTCCCTTTGACAAAAGCTGGTCGTTGGACCGGCTTCTGCTGAGCAGACAGCTGTACACACTGTCCGAATGTCAGCCGGTCCCTGCTGAACCGGCCTATATTGGGAACGTGTGCACCCGGCCTAAGTCAAGGTCTTCGAAAGACATCTAATAAGGCCCTGTCAAAAAAGGGTGGAGAACAGTTTGAGGAATACACATCTGAGACTAAAGCTGGCCATACACCATACAATTTTCCTGTTCAATTTTCTTTAGATTTACCTTCAACTATGTAGTACAAGGGCCTGTCTGATTGCATCCAAATTGAAAGTGTTTAGGTTTGACCTCCTATTATATGGTTTTGGTAAATCTAAAGGAAAGTTGAACAGGAAGATTGAATAGTGTATGGCCAGCCTTAGGGTAGTGACCTATATTAACCTAAAGCTGAACTTTCATGTGTCTCAGACCCGCAATTTCAATTTGTATTCTATAACTCCCACAGTAATGGGAGTTACCTTCTTTTTTTAGTGACATCACTTTTTTTACGAAGGTATCACACAGACACAAAACATGTCTACATCACATGGCCCAAAAGGCTAATAAAACACATTAGTCCTAAGAGAAATACATTTCAGGTTTATATTTATTTATGGTATATATTTATACCATATTTGGCATCTAACAAATCTTAATGCAATTCTATAATTATGTTGGTGTTCAGACTGTAAAACGTTGTGGCTCGCGACCAGTTACCAAATCACTTAAGTGGCCCTCGCTCTTCAATAGGTTGAGCACCCCTGGTGTAGGGAGACAACTCCAGCCCCTGCATGCAAGGGTAGCTCTATAGGATGCTGGAAGAGAAAGGCACCATCCTGGAGCAGGAAACCTGAGTCAGTGGTCATGGAACCAGCTTAACCACTTGCTGCCCGCCACCGTCATATGACGGCGGGATAGTGCAGCTGTTATCCTGGGCCGCCGTCATACGACGGCGCTGCCTTCCAGGATCCCTAGGGGGCGCACGCCCACCGCGTCACTCGGGTCCCGGTGCGCGTGCCCGGCAGCCGCGATGTTCGTCGGGCACCCGCGATTGCCCGGTAACCGAGCAGGACCGTGGATCTGTGTGTGTAAACACAGATCCACGTCCTGTCAGATGGGATGAGACCGATGGCGTGTTCCTTGTACAGAGGAACACCGATCGGTCTCCTCCCCTTGTGAATCCCCTCCCCCCACAGTTAGAATCACTCCTTAGGAACACATTTATCCCTACAGCGGCCCCTCCTGGTTAACCCCTTCATTGCCAGTCACATTTATACAGTAATCGATGCATTTTTATAACACGGATCGCTGTATGAATGTGAATGGTCCCAAAAATGTGTCAAAATTGTCCGATGTGTCCGCCACAATATCACAGTCTCGATAAAAATCGCAGATCGCCGCCATTACTAGTAAAAAAAATAATAATAATAAAAATGCTATAAATCTATCCCCTTATTTTGTAGACGCTATAACTTTTGCGCAAACCAATAAATATACGCTTATTGCGATATTTTTTACCAAAAATATGTAGAAGAATACATATCGGCCTAAACGGAGGAAAAAATTTGTTTAAAAAAAAAAAAATTTGGATATATTTATTATAGCAAAAAGTAAAAAATATTGTGTTTTTTTCAAACTTGTCACTCTTGTTTTGTTTATAGCGCAAGAATTAAAACCGCAGGGGTGATCAAATACCACCAAAAGAAAGCTCTATTAGTGGGGAAAAAATGATAAAAGTTTCATTTGGGTACAGTGCAATTGTTATTCAAAGTGTGACAGCGCTGAAAATTGGCTTGGGCAGGAAGGGGGTGAAAATGCCCAGTATGGAAGTGGTTAAACTTAAACACCGGCAAGGAGTAAAAAATAAAGAAGCTGTCAACTCCGTGATTAAATCAGATCCTGAAAGTGCTTAAAAAAAACAAAAACTGGAGGGTTTATCATCACTTATATTAGCAGCAATTTAGAAGCAGTTTAATAGCAGCAATTCCTGTGCGTTTCCCACATTGCATCAGTGTGAACTGAGCCCAAGGGTCTGCAGACCCCTCAGACCCTTTGATTGGGTGGAGTCAGCTATGACACCTTCTCCAGGGACAAGGAAAACCTGCTGCCAATGGCTAGGTCTCTCGTTTTAGGATCAAAACTACTAAGTCCCGGTTCACACTGGTCCTGATCTAGTCACCTGACAAGTAGCGTCCCGTTCTGTGCAATGGCACCGTTCTAATCGGAGCAACGCAAGTCGCTCTGACTTAGAAAAAGGTTCCTGTACGACTTTCGGGACGACTTGCATTGACTTCTATACAGAAGTCGTCTTGCAAGTCGCCGCTGAGTCGTGTCCTGGGTCGCCTGAGGCAGTCGCGCTGTAAGTCGTGCTGCCTCAGTGTGAACCGACCCCAAGGATCCTAAACTACTTTGACTTGCTTTGCAAGTGATCTGAACTCTGCACTGAACCAAAGACCAAGTGAACTCCACTTAAAGTGGTTGTACAGACCAGTTTAGTGTTAAAGCATTAGAGTTGGTGTTGAATGTAGGTTCTTTTTGTGATGTATCATTACTGAGCCTGGGTGTGCCCACTAGGCTTTGTTTTGTGTCTAAATTTTATCTTTTCTCAAAATAAAAATAAAAAAAAGGACTTAAAAAAAAAAAATATGGGGATTTTAATTTTTTGCTAAACAAAAAAAAAAAAAAAAAAAAAAAAAAAGACAGAAAATTTTGAAAAAAAAGTTTTTTTTCCTTACAAGACTATGTAAATAAGTACGTTTTCTCCTTCACTGATGGAGCAGCACTGATGGTCACTGATTGAAGCCAATCAGTGCCAAACAATAATGCCTGCCAGTGATGCCCATTGTGGGCACTAATTGGCATCCATTGTGGGCACTGATTGGCAAACCTGGTAGTGACATCCCTTGTGGTCCTAGTGGCTTCCTTGGTGGTCAGTGTGGGCATCCTTGGGGGGCTGCGCTGATAATCAGCACAGACCCCCCCTGTTAGAGGAGCAGCCAACCGGCTCCCCTCTACACTCGTCTGACAGACGCGAGTGAGGAAATGCTGGTTAACGGTTCTTCCTGTTTACACTATGATCAGCCGTGATTGGACACAGCTGATCACGTGGTAAAGAGTGTCGGTCAGAGACTCTTTACCTGGATCAGTGTTGCGGTGTGTCAGACTGACAGACCGTAACAAAGATTGCCGTGATGCGCGCCCCCGGGGCCGCGCAGCGGCTTGATATCCTGGCGACATCATATGACGTCCGTCCGGTCAGTGGCAAGTGGTTAAAACAGTAACTCCACTTTTGTTGAGTAAAAAAGTCATTCCCCTTTGGGTGATCTATGTACATTGCAAGGATTTTGAGAAACTTTGTTGCAGATTCCCACCTTTTGTTTTTCTGAAGCAATAATTGTTTGTGTCCATGTGTGGAATGTGTATGGGAGTGATTTTTTTAATTATCCTAATCAGCTGTTGTACCTTCAGCGCTCTAATGAGGAAGGTGGCAGGGTCTGCATCCCTTTCGGAATTAATTCTCTTTGGGAATATCTTACCAAAAATAACACATTTGTTGCAGAGGATGCCAAAAATCTGACTTGCATCTTGGTGTAGACTTCTGGGAAAATTAGTGAGCCAATCACACAAGCAAGAAATGATTTCTGGGGGGGGGGGGCACATACTGTACATCAACTTTATACAGAACACCTCCAGGTTGCCATATTGCATTGCATTTTCCAGAAAATTAGAGTGATGCAGGTTGAAAAGGAAAGGTTGTTTTTAATAACATTCAATTACAATATGACTTGTGTCACAATTGTATACACTGTTTTTTTTATTTTGTGATTTTTTTTTTTCCCCATGAAAGTGGAATTACCCTTTACGCAAGCTTTACAAAATAAAAAAAAAAAAAAAGTAATTTTTTTTTTTTTTAACTGCAATAATTAGCTTTTTCATATCTACCTGAAGATCAGCTTTCTTTAAAAAATGCTAAACCTGCATGCATAAAATAGGTACATGATGTACAATCTCTTCACATAACTCCCGGTCCATTCAAACTGGAATGCAGTGCATCAAGGCCAGTTGTGGGGCGCCGCATTAAACAGGCGATTCAAAATAAATGTGATGTGATACTTCTAAACTTGAAAATAGGTCATGCTGCATTTTTTTGCAGAGCACCATAAGACCCCTTTTACACTGGGAGGTGTTTTTCAGGTGCTTTAGCGCTAAATATAGCACCTGTAAAGTGCCTGAAAAAACCTCCTCTGCAATCCCAATGTGATTGCTGAGTGGGAGAGGGGGCAGAGGACACTGCTATGGGGGGGGGGGGGGGGCAGAGGACACTGCTATGGGGGGGGGGGCAGAGGACACTGCTATGGGGGGGGAGGGGCAGAGGACACTGCTATGGGGGGGGGGGGGGGGAGGCAAGGGGACACTGCTATGGGGGGGGGGGAGGGGCAGAGGACACTGCTATGGGGGGGGGCTATTGTGAGGGGCAGAGGATGCCGCTATTGGGGGGGGCAGAGGACACTGCTATGGGGGGGGCTATTGTGAGGGGCAGAGGATGCCGCTATTGGGGGGGGGGCAGAGGACACCGCTATGGGGGGGGGCTATTGTGAGGGGCAGAGGATGCCGCTATTGGGGGGGGGCAGAGGACACCGCTATTAGGGGGGGGGCAAAGGACACCGCTATTAGGGGGGGCAAAGGACACCGCTATTAGGGGGGGGCAAAGGACACCGCTATTAGGGGGGGGCAAAGGACACCGCTATTAGTGGGGGGCAAAGGACACCGCTATTAGGGGGGGGCAAAGGACACCGCTATTAGGGGGGGGGCAAAGGACACCGCTATTAGGGGGGGGCAAAGGACACCGCTATTAGGGGGGGGCAAAGGACACCGCTATTAGGGGGGGGGGGAAAGGACACCGCTATTAGGGGGGGGCAAAGGACACCGCTATTAGGGGGGGCAAAGGACACCGCTATTAGGGGGGGGGCAGAGGACACCGCTATTAAGGGGGGGGGGGCAGAGGACACCGCTATTAAGGGGGGGGGCAGAGGACACCGCTATTAAGGGGGGGGGGGCAGAGGACACCGCTATTAAGGGGGGGGGGCAGAGGACACCGCTATTAAGGGGGGGGGCAGAGGACACCGCTATTAAGGGGGGGGGCAGAGGACACCGCTATTAAGGGGGGGGGGCAGAGGACACCGCTATTAAGGGGGGGGGGCAGAGGACACCGCTATTAAGGGGGGGGGCAGAGGACACCGCTATTAAAGGGGGGGGGCAGAGGACACCGCTATTAGGGGGGGGGCAGAGGACACCGCTATTAGGGGGGGGCAGAGGACACCGCTATTAGGGGGGGGGCAGAGGACACCGCTATTAGGGGGGGGGCAGAGGACACCGCTATTAGGGGGGGGGCAGAGGACACCGCTATTAGGGGGGGGGCAGAGGACACCGCTATTAGGGGGGGGCAGAGGACACCGCTATTAGGGGGGGGCAGAGGACACCGCTATTAGGGGGGGCAGAGGACACCGCTATTAGGGGGGGGCAGAGGACACCGCTATTAGGGGGGGGGCAGAGGACACCGCTATTAGGGGGGGGCAGAGGACACTGCTACGCTATGGGGGAAATCTTTGATTTCCTCCATATTGCCCAGGTAGATCTCAACCTCTGAAAGGTTCCCTACCCCTGAGGTAGGTGGTACATGTCAAGTAACATTCACGTGGATGGCAGGCACCAAGGCTTACCAGCAGGACATTGCCCAAAGCATCACACTGCCTCTTTCCTATACTTAATCCTAAGGCAATCTCTTCCCCAGGTAAGACACACACACACTCGCCTGGCCATTCCCATGATGTAAAAGAAAATGTGATTCATCGGACTAGGCCACCTTTTTCAATTGCTGTGGTCTAGTTCTGATGCTCACTTTGGACTATGGACACAGGTCAGCAT